>JAOPSE010000006.1:83340917-83940917 GCA_029449295.1 Zea luxurians | reverse complement strand
ATAAATGAATCTAGGTTTGGTAGTCTTTTGGTGAGGAGCTTTAGCTAAGGAAAATAGATGTGCGTATAATTTATTGTTCTTTGATGTTTGCGTTAGGTTCGGTTAATCTAGAGAAGCGTAATCATTACGCGTAGTCGTATATCAATAACTAGTATTTTTGTATAAAAATTGTACAACGCCACACAGCTAGGTGTTTAATTCGCTATCGCGAGCACTATTTAGGTTTGCGATATTTATGTTTATATGCATTCATGTGCATAATGCATCTCATTCAGGTATGTTAAATAATCACGTGATGCGGAAGACAAGCCAAGTCGACCCCAAGCGCGGGCTACTCCGCATGGTGAAGCTGATGGACAAACCTGAAGATGGTCGTCAAGTGGACGTCATCTAACAAACACTAACATAGTGTTTATTCCAGGCAAGCCCCGGTGCATGCAACCCCTTCCTTGTGTTTTGAAATAATTTTTGCACACTTTAAGTCTAGTGAAATGTGCATTAGGTTTATAGGAGTTGCTTGGAACCCTTTGATGCATTGCCTTCCTTGATATCCATACCTTTATAGATACTTCTGATGAAGTATCAAAATATGATTTACAAAATTGCTTAGCCTTGCTTAGCGGTAAATCTTGTGGATAGAGCTTGTCCTTTGCGTTGATGCCTAGCTCAGGGGTTATCCTGAGGAAGGATGACTTCTACTTGCAAGAATATATTTTCATTGGGAGCATGGTGGGATCTTACTGCAAAGTTCCCTGTGATGCTCTTTTCATCCTAAGGAACACAAACAATACTAAGGATGGAAGTACTTAAATCGGGACTTGGGCTAGGAATAGGTGATGTTCTACCCAGGTTGATTAAGGATTGGATGCGTATGTAGGCTTGATGATCGAGGACCCTTTAACTGGTCACATGCCTCGTCATGGGTAAGCTTTGCCTCGGGCAGACTAAGGCCAGAATAAGATAACACGGAATGGGCGTGGAGCGGTGGCGAGAGTAGCGTGTACCCTCCGTGGCAAGAGGCTGGACGGTGGTGTATCTGTGCTCTCGGTTCACGTGAACCTGATCTGGTCTTAAGAACCCCGGTGGCGGGTTGACATATGCAAGGGTTAAGTGCTACATATGTCGTGTAATTGGAGATCCTCAGCTGAGTATAATCGATTCGGATCGCCGTACCTTCGCGGTTATGAAGACTTGGTCACTGCCCTGCAATCTAAGTCATGGATGGAATCTTAATGAGCAAAAATCATGTTGGATTGATTAATGTGATGGTGAAATTAGACTAGATGCAAACAAGGTCTATTAATACTTAATCGGGCGTTAAAATATTGAAAGTAAGGACTCACTTTAGTAAGCTATTTCTGCAAAAGTATCTAAGTTGATTCTTGCTAAAGCCTCTCCTTGATTCCCAAATCCAGCATACCCTTGAGAGTCTTTTCTTTAGTCGGGTAAGTCTTGCTGAGTAATTCCATACTCAGGGTTTTATTCCCTATTGTTTTTCAGGTTATAGCTTCGTACTGCTGATGATGGTGTTAAGTGCCGGTGGGCTCGGCCTTCTTATATAAGTATACCCCGTCTTTATCTTCTTACTGAGGATGGTCATTTGAGCTAGCATATATTTCAAACTTATACTTTTGTAACCACTCCGATAAAATAATATAAAATTTTTGTAACTTGTAAAATTTGGTAATAGTATTTCCGCTGTAAAAATATTGTGTGTGTGATTTGTATTACTTAATCCCGCGATCTTGGTTGAAAGTGGTTTATCCGATGTCCTTAGGGCAATCGGACAGATCCTGTTGAGTTATCTGGTGCACATGCATGGTCGTCTGAGGTCTTTGGGACAAGGACAGGTGCATGTGGGCCCAATAACTTGGAGGTTCTGCCACAGGTTAGTCTGGAAGCATCGTGTCGCGTGGAGCTGAAAAGTATCGTCCGGAAGGATCGAGGCGTAGAGAACGAAAGGAGCATAGTGATGCATGAAATTACATGGACACAAGACTGTATCGTGGTCGTTGATTGAAAATCTAAGGCCTAGAAATATTTGGGCTGACGTGGATAGCTTTATAGGCACCGTTTCCGTCCGTCTTTAATAATAAAGAAATTCCACGATTTTAGCTAACAAATCACGCAAGAAACTTAGAACCTTAACTAATTATACACGTGCGGACCATCCGCGCCACGAGCGCTGCGTCCAGATAGTCTGGCTATTTCCGGTGCCCAACACACTCTACATGATTTATCTACTACTAGATCAGGAGGCGCACTTCGTGCGCCACATAGTAACCATGGCTATGATGAGACACATCAAATTAGAATTATAACAAAATCTTTTTTATTAAGTAATAGATGGTAAAGAAAGGATCCACAATTTTACTTGTCAAATCAAAGAACAACTCTGACCTCTGAGAGTTTTCTAGGAACACTTGACAAATAATACAAGTAATGAGAACCTGGAGGATGATAAATCGCAAAGTGTATTAATCAGTAAGCATGGCCAATAAAATGAGAAATAGCTACATATTGGAGATTTGAGGGAGTTACCATATATTTATCAATAGCTACATATTTATCATCTGCATTAGGTTGGGTAGTTTGGAGGCAGATACGAAACACTATGTCATATGAAAATATACCAAGAATTACTACTCGTTAATAATTAATACTCAATTACATTTTCCATGAACAATAATGTACAATATATATATATATATTGTAACACCATAAAAGCCATTAACTACAAATAATAAATTTGGTTATTATGTTAAATATGGTTTTTTTGTTAGGGTTTAATTATTTATTTGCACTTTGAATCATTTTTCTCTGTATGCTTATGATTGATGATCGGATGTTTTATAGAAATTCTTTTTAAAAGAAAATCCTAGTAATTAATATAATAATTAAATAATATAATAGTTATTAGTCTAAAAACAAGTATTTTATTTATAAATAATTTTTGAGCTCTTTCAAAATTCATTTCAAAATTTAAAAAAAAACAAAAGAAAGACCTAACCTAACCTAGACCCACTAAGGCCCATCTACCAACCCTAACCGCTTCCCCTGGCATTCGAAGCCAACCGCCGCTGCCAGCCCTATGTCCCTCTCCTCTCATCTCCCTCCTCCCTTCTCTTCCCTCTCTCTACTCTCTCACGCGCCGAAGCCCAGCCCCGAGCAAGCCCTGCACCGGCGCCCCGCGCAAGCGGCCGAGCCGCGCCCTAGACGCGACCGCGCCCAGGCGGCTGAGCCCGCGACCCCAGGCAGCCAGCCGGCCCCACCGTGGCCGAGCCGCCCTACCCCGACCGGCGCCCCTGTCCCGACCGGCCCCGCGGCACCATGCAGTCGAAGCGCCGTGCCCTGCATCGAGGAGCCTGACCAAGCCGCGACACCGCGCCAGCAAGCCAACGGCCGAGCCCAAGCGCCATGCACACACACGTCCGTTCGTTTCGTCGTTAATGGAACTTCAATAATCCGTTTCTCCCTCCCATTACCTCCCTCCATTAGTGGTGGAACCGATGCATCAATGAAATCAATGGAGTTAAACCCCGACCGTTCTCCTCTCCCTGGCCGACCTTCCCTCTCCTCTCCCTTCTCTATAAATTAGACGCCAAGCTCTCTCTCCCTTCCTCCCCTACCCGAACTCACCCCTCTCTCTAGCTCTCCTCGCTTGCCGTCGTCGCCGAAGTTCGCCGGAATTCACCGGAGCTCGCCCTGCCGAAGCCCGCCTGACGTCAAGGACCCCTGCCCGCTTCTCTTGCGACCGACCTCCTTGCCGAGCCATCTCCATTTCACTACGCAAGCGAGAACCCAAGGTGGAAGTCAACCCCAAATTAATTTATGTATTTTCAAAATACTTTTGATTCGATTCATGAATTGTATATTTAGTTTGTTGTAATATGAACATGTGTGATCCGCAATTCATATGTATGTGCGTTATGGAATTTTTGGTAGAGATATGCGATTATTAGTACACCGTGATTGTTCATGTTAGTCGATACGATGATTTTTGGATTAGAGAGAAATATGACGGAAATTTAGTAGTCACACGTTGGTGATAAAAACACTAGATAGAAAATTTTGTAGTTAAAATTTGGTCACAATGAATTTTAGAAACTATTTGGAAAATTAGAGTCATAGGTTCATTTTAATGGATTTAGAAAATAGTATAGAACTCATGTCATATAAACAATATATGATTTTTAGATGATTTATCACTGATTATTTTATTAATATTTTCTTTTTATAACGAAAGGAGAAAATACCACTAGTAGTATGGAAAGTAGATTCTTACTAGCCAAATAAACATGTTTGCAAGTATAGCACTTAAATTCTTAGAGTTAGTAAAATACCTGTTTAGGTCAAAATAACCTTGCTTATGTTATAAAAAGTCCAATTAGTAATTTATATGGATTTTTAGAATATTAATATTACTAGATTCATTTTAGCCATACTCAACAACTCAAGTTAGGAATAAAAAGAATAAAAAATTACTAGTCGATTTATTAGTATTAAAGACAATAACTACCATTTATTTTCATTGATGATGTTAATACGGATTAATACTAGTTAAACTATATTTATAACACCGATTCATAATTTCACCATTTATGACTCACAATAATAGCTATAATTGAATTAATAAGTATTTACGCGTTTAGAACATATTTAAGGTGTGATAAGTGCGATGTATGTTTATTTATGTAATGGTGTATGTTTATTTATTGGCGCATGTTTATTTTGTATGTGTGATGTGCGACTATAATAGAAGCCGATTGTGTGGTAGAAGAACCGAATACGTTCGAAGACGAACCGCAGGACACATTTGAGAAAGGCAAGTGGATTCTCCCTCTGCATATTCTTTTTGTACCCAATCATTGCATATAATAATGTTTACTTTTTGATATACTGCATAATTTGATGGGTTTTACCTAATTAAGGATTTCTTAGATTTACCAACTGTGTTCCTTGTTTACCTTGGGGAAATTATTAAGCTTTGCAAACTTGTGCTACCGCTCCACTTAATAACTTTTATGTCACTCATTAATTGATATTAATGTTCCGATAATGAAATTGGCAATTATGACATTAACCCGATGGTTAAAACAACATTATTTCATATTAATTAGAACATGGAGTGACCACCTAGGATAACAGTGCAACCACGAGTGCTATCATGGCTCTGGCTTTGGTAATTAGCTTTATATGCTTAGTGCCTGGCAACCTTACCTGAAATATGGGCAAGAGAGGGAGCGATGGTGTTGGCAGCCCACGTTATCATGGGGACGTATTCTTGGCTAAGGTACCTCACCCAGGGGGTCACCATCATCAGCTTTAGAAACCTTAGCGGGTTGCTTCGTATTAAGTGTATTTTGTGAAAGCCTCATAATGGATCCCTAGCCATTCACATCGACAGTGTTTAAGGGTCCGATCAACCCGGGCTAGATGGGATACATGGCTTGTGGGTAAAGTTATACCACCTCTGTAGAGTGTAAAACTGATATATCAGTCGTGCTCCCGGTTAAGAGCGACCTGGACTCCTCACATGATAATTGAACTTGAAGATGGAACTAAATTGAGATCCGATGATCTGCCAATGGTTTGCTTAAGTGGTTTCACTTAAGTGTTTTTTATATACTCATATTTCTTTGTTTAATGGGATACTTGGGATTCACACTTATTAGTATGACAGGTGTTGTTAATAAAATGTTGACCAACTAAAATGCTTACTGCTCAACCTTAGCCTCACCTTGTTATACCTGCATTAATTTTTCCCTCACTTGCTGAGCCCCGACCATAAGTGAGCTCACCCTTGCTAATATTTTGATCAGAGGGTGATGCTGGAGACTTTGATGGAGATTTTAACGACGACGAATTCTAAGTCTAACGATGCGCCGGTCATCTTCCTGTGGGAGATTGCCCCTGTTATTTAAATTCCGCTTTACTTTGATGTGATACTTGTTAAAGATACAATGATTTAGATGATGTAATAAAGTATTCTACTCTCTTTACGCCTTTATTGTATTGTCTTTTGATATATTACACTTGTGACGTCAACATATGTGTGGAAATGGATCTTGGCACACATACGGTATGCGCTCGGTTCTACCCTTGGAACCGGGTGTGACAATATATATATATATATAGTGCTATTTGTCACCTTATTTGATGATCACCCACCGTGAAATAATCTAAAGAATGACTTACAAAGATCTCTCTCTATATATTATTTATAGTTAGAACAGACAAAGTTAAATTGCTTGCTAGTCCTAATCTAATGTCTGCAGGAGAAATAAGACCTCAGTCTTCAAGTAATTTCAAACATGGTCCTCAATAAACTGGAAGTGATGTTTAAACTCTATCAAAGGTATAGTAGAATCTGAAGGTTCAGAAGAGAACATGAACCTTTCTGTAGCAGAAAAAACTGAAGCCATATACTACAGCATAATCACAATCTTCAGCCTTTAAAATATCACAATATTAAGCAATCAGTTTGAGAAGATTACATTTTCCATCACGGTAGGTCATCATACAACGACGAGCAACCCAAAATAGAAAAATTAGACATCATGAAGTGAAATATAGCTCAAGCAAAGGGTAGAACAACAAATCAAAAAATATATATCACAAAGTGAAATATAAGCCAAAGCAAAGAGTAGGGCAACATATTAGTTACCAGCGTGAAAGATGGTTTGAATATAAAGACGTGCAACTACTTGTTGAACATAGAGAGAGAGAACTATCATGGCCAATTTTTCTAATAGCTAATATGGCAACATCCAACAAATATATATGAAGTTGTTTCTATAGTTGTTGAATCATGACTATTTCGACTCAGATTTTGCTTTGGACCACCTTATAAGAAAAGAAACATACAACATCGCCACTGCCAGTAGGAGCAAATTGAAAATATATGTTAGCTACGATTATTATAAACCTGGAGCTGTAAGTCGCTGCTCAATTTGTTAAAATAATATTCAGTTTCAATTCAATTTAGGTGATACTTGATCTAGTAAGATGAAGAATACCCCATGTTGTAAGTTGCTAGCAGCACACATATGCTCGGGAGAAATCAGTAAACAACTGATTCAAGTTTGGTCAGATCTGATAAAGTCAAAGATGAAGAGTACCCATGTGTGAGTCATTTAGCCATGCATATATAGTATAAAAGAATCCATACCTCTTATACTCAACCAATTAATTCCATATTACTTTATATGCAGTAGATGGCAGGCTAGGTTTTGGTTGGTTCCCTTTAAACTTATTTTCTATATAAGTATATATGTACTAAATTGTTATTTTTGGTATCATTTTGTGCTCCAAACTTAGTAAGAGATGAGATAGGCAGATGTATCTTCTGTCCAATTGTTACATGGATGGATCAAGTAGATCAAAACATATTTTAGGGTAAAAGATATCCACGTTCTGAAATAGTTTATTATGCAATCTAGTCTTTTCAATTAGTATTAGCCAGATTTAGTTCACTTAAACTTTTGGTACAAGAGTACTTGATTCCTGGCAACTATGTTTAAGTTTAGCTACTATTGCAAAAGAGGTGTAGCGAAGCAAAAAAAATCATTGCCTATTGAAAAAAAAACATTTATGCGGTGGGTCACTAAAATTTCTAGATTCTATCCATCAATTAAACTCTAGTTTCTGATTTGTTTCATTGAAAATCCAGTAACATGGTAGCAAAGTTAAACATTTATCTAGACAATGCAATGCTAGAATGTCCCACAACTGCAATTCTAATACCAAGCATCTAAGATCTGTAGAATTATCGCACATGGACGAAAAGTGCGTACTAACTGAACCCAACAAATGACTACCCAATGTGACAGATATGCTTCATTAGTTTCATTGTGAAATTTTGCATGAACAACGTTATATGGCCAGCAGGCAACATATGCATAACAAGTAGTACGACTTACATTGCACCCAATATGACATGTGAATCGAAGCGCATCAAAACATCAATGTATCATGCAAACACACAAAATCAAGCAGAAATGTTGATCTAAATAAAATATTTGCACAAATTCTGTCACCTGGCACGAGGAGGCTCGGGCAGGCTTCACGAGCAGCTATCTCTCCAGCGTCGCCATTGCTTTCGGCATGTGGACCTGAAAAACAACAGAACAGTGAGCAAACAGCGGATTAGAAGCGGAAGAAACAAGCAAGGGAAGATCTTATCTAGCAAGTGGGGATGCAGAGCTACTCCACGGAGATCTGCGTGTCCTGGAGCAGACCGAGCAGCAACTGGTCGACGGCGTGGTGCAAGTTCGTGCGCTTTTTCTGCGTGGACTGCGTGCGGCGCAGGACCTCGACCAGTGTCGTGGAAACCCGGACGGATTTCGACGGCGAGGACTGCAATGGAAGCTTCTCCGGCGCGTTGCTCAACGCGCGCTCGAACAAGTCCTGAGCTGCTCCGTTGTTCCCCGACGCCCCTGTGATGGCCTACCATAGGATGCCACGCTTTCCTCCGCTAGTGTCACGACCAGGTGCAGCGGCGTGAGCTACGAGGAAGGGGTGGCGACTGAGACTGAGAGATGAGAGGAATGAGGGCACCTCCGATGAGTGTGGCACGACATGGACAATCTGTGGGGGACGGATATCCCCCGGGTCCACTAGAAGGCAAGAAGGCCTCACGGAAAGCCCAGGCCCATTATTCCGCAAGGCCATCCCTTCGTGTGCTAGGGGAGGAGTTTTCAACAGAACAGATCAACACAAAGATGGATCGACTTAAGCCCGTATGGTTCGCCGAGCTTAAGCGTTATCTACAGCACTGATCCTACTTTCCCGCGCGGTGCCCTCCTACCGCGGAACTCAATAGGGATAGGTCGGCGGAATTATAGGAAGATAAGCTTAGTCGGTTCACTATTACTTAGGCATACGCAGTTATCATATCCACATGTAAAGCTCCACGGTCGAATATATAAGGCCTAGGGAGCACCCCTTCAAGAGAGAGATCTCACCTTTAGCCATTCACTCGACTCTCTGGTATTCCTCATACTAGAGAATTCTCTTGTAATCAGCCATATAAAAGATCCACTCTAGGACATAGGGTATTACGCACCTCCAAGCGGCCCGAACATGTACAAGGCCGTCTACTGTTTCTCGTGCATCTGGCATGAACCATCGAGCTACAGTTGGTGACACCTTCCTACTCCACAAAGCACCTTGAGGGATAACCCTGGGTGCGCGGTCGGACCCAAAACACCGACAGCTGGCGCGCCAGGTATGGGGTGTGTCACCGATCCAAGCTAGCTCAATGGCCATCACTTTCTAGCACAAGATTGTCCTTCGCCCCGGGTCCGTGTTCTACTTCGGAACCATTTCATCCATAGCAGACGAGGAAGGAACTCTACGTCGCATCGTGGATCCGCCGGAGAGAAAGTCTTCCTCAAAAATCTCCGGGAAAATTAGAGCAGGGCAGGAGAAAGCGCAACCTCCAGCGCTCCGAGCAAAAAGCACCTTCAGCAAGCTGGGAGCCAAAGTGCCTCCATCCTCAAAGGAGAGCGGGAAGAAGCTCGTCACAGCGGCAGTTCCATTCTACCTCGACGTCCTCTTCATCGGGAGAGTGGAGTCGCCCCCCGTCTCCGACGACGAACCAACTGCGCCCGGGGAAGAACCACCTCAGCGAGAATCTCGCCGACGAAGGAACCGGCGTCTGAATATTCGGTGACATCACGAGGCCGGAGAACGGGACCCGGCGCAGCCCGTATCACGAGACGAGGCCTCAGAGATAGGAGAAACTCCAGAAGAACGGGTCTTCAGGGAGAGAAGGAATTCCTGACGACGCGATCGTCGATGAGTTCAAGAACAAGCTGAACAGGAGGCAAGGCAACGCAGAGAGAATCCTCTCCTCGGGCGGAACCTAAACCCCAACTTTGCCCGTGCCATGAACACACCGAGTGAGGTCGGTGGAGTGTTGGCTTAGATAGCCAACGGTCTTCCCCGAACTCTAGACGCCGAGGGCTATCGACGACTGCTCACTCGGGCGGCCAACCACCTTCTACCCCTCACTCATCCGCCGAGCGACCTGCGACACGCCATCAACAGTCGGCGGGACGCGTGAAGCTCCATCAACGCTTCGCGTGAACGACGACACGAAAACAAGATCTATCGCCGAGAAGAGTATGACCGGGATCACGGCATCCCGGCGCGAAGTCAAGCCATCAGAACTGAGTCGGCAACAGCTTCGCCTGGTGGCACCACCCGGGGACGGTCGAGGCACCACGACAACCACTCCCCTCCCAGGGACAAACATCATCATCGATGATAGGAAGACACCTGTGGAGTATCAGTGCTCACTCCACGCCTCAGGGCCACTCAGTGGCCCCCTAACTTCAAGGTCTCCAACGTCGACAAATATGAACCTAAGCAGGATCCGAGAGGCTGGCTGGCCGTCTACACCACCGCCGCCTGGGCCGCTGGGGTGACCGAAGATGTGATGACCATGTACTTGCCTATCGTCCTTGGGCAGGACGCGCTGCAATGGCTGCGACACCTACCCCGACACTGCATCAACGACTGGAGCGACTTCAGTCGATGCTTCACTGCCAACTTTCAATCTCTTTCCGACAAACCAGCGCAACTGTGGGACCTCAAATCCATCAAGCACCGGGGGACGAAACTCTCCGGTCATACCTCAAAAGATTTCAGACCATGAGAAATCGTATCCCCGAGGTCGCGGAAGCAGCAGTGATTGAAGACTTCTACCGGGGATCTAATGACTCGACTTTCGTCCGAGCCATACTGCAGAAGGCGCCGACCACCTCCGAGTAGCTATTCCGAGAAGCCGACCTACACATCACCGCCGATGAACGGGCTCAAGACCTCATCGGAGGAGCAAAGCCCGCACCAGCAGCACCGCGACGTGACATGAACCAACAACCCGACAAACGTTGGGAGAAGAGGCCTCATGAAGAAGTCCACGCCGCCGGACCGCCCGCCTCTCGCGCCCGAGGAGGGCCTCGTGGAGGCAAACGCACGCTGGACGACATCCTCGACGCGCAGTGCCCGTACCACAAAGACATGCGCCAAACCCTTCGGAACTGCAGGGACTTCAAGCACTCCGTCGGACACGGTCGACCCTTCCAACCTCTACCGCCTCCCCCACCTCGAGGAGCGCCAGGGGAGCCTCGACAACCTCAACAACAGGAAGGGGGGAGGTGGAGCTTTCCCGCGCGTTGACAGAGAGGTCAATGTCATCTTCGGCGGACATGGGTCGCAAGAAAACAAAAGACAACAAAAGCTCGACGATCGTCAGATACTGATGGCGGCCATCGGTCCTCCTGCCCCATACCGATGGTACGAACACCCGATCACCTTCACTCGAGCGGATCAGTGGCTCAACTTCGATCACCCGGGCAAGTACCCTCCTCGTCGACCCAGTGATCCGAGAAAGCCGGGTGAAAAAGGTTCTGGTGGACAGAGGAAGCAGCATCAACATCACTTTCCCCCGGACGCTTCAAGGCTTGGGAGTCAACCTCAAAGAGCTCCACGAGTCAGACACTCCTTTCTTCGGCATCGTGCCGACTGAAGGAGAGTATCCGCTCGGACACATCTACATGTCGGTCACCTTCGGAACTCCGGAGAACTATAGAACCGAGTACCTGAGGTTCGAGGTGGCGAATTTCGACTGCGGGTACAACGCCATCATCGGCAGGCCTGGATTGGCGAAGTTCATGGCCATTCCACATTATACATACATGATATTGAAGATGCCAGGACTGCAAGGAGTCATGATTGTGCGCGTCGACTTCCAAGGCGTCGCAGAGTGTTTTCGAGTGGCCATCCAACCGGCCCTCACCACCAAGCCGTCGGCGACCTCTTCTGCGCAGGCAAACTCAAAGCCTGAGGAAGACCTCGCGGTGCCCGCGAACGAAGCTCAAGCCATGACCTCTATACTGAAAGGGAAATGTGCCCTTGGGCCATTTCTAAGTATTTTGGTGATTGAGTGCCAACACAAGTGCTTTTGTGCTAATTTATGCAAAGTGGTGGACAAAATACAAATCATGTCAAAAGGTATGTTTCTAGACTTAGTACATTGTTTTATGGACTAATGTATTGTGTCTAAGTGCTGGAAACAGGAAAAATTGAATTGGAAATGAGATGGCTTTGTTCAGCCAAAGTCTGCTTAGTCTGGGTGCACTGGACTGTCCGGTGGCGCACCGGACAGTGTCCGGTGCGCCAGGCTGGCTCTAGCGAACAGGCTGCTCTCGGGACTTTGACGGTGGTGTACGGCTATAATTCACCGGACTGACCTGTGGTGCACCGGACTGTCCGGTGAGCCGTTCACAGGCGAACTCGTCGCTCTCGGGAGATGATCAACGGCGTACGGCTAAAATTCACCGGTCTGTCCGGTGGTGCACCGGACTGTCCGGTGAGTCAACAGTTAGCCGGGGCAACGGTCGGCCGAAGATTCCGCGCGTGACGCGTGACCGAGCCAACGGTCACATTGGTGCACCGGACTGTCCGGTGTGCACCGGACAGTGTCCGGTGCGCCAACGGCTCTCAGACTCCAACGGTCAGCTTCGCCAAATAAGGAAGGATATCTGCACCGGACAGTGTTCGGTGGTGCACCGGACTGTCCGGTGCGCCAGGCGACAGAAGGCAAGATCAGCCTTCCTAGAATGCTCTCAACGGCTCCTAGCTGACTTGGGGCTATAAAAGGGACCCCTAGGCGCATGGAGGAGAATACCAAGCATTCCTTGAGCACTCTTGATCACTCACACTCCATTCTTGCGCACTTGTTCGACATTCTAGTGATTTGAGCTCCATTCTAGTATGCTAGTCTTTTGAGCTTAAGTCTGGGTCTTGTGTGTGTGTATTTGCTGTGATCTTAGTGTCTTGTGTGAGTTGCTAATCCCTCCCTTACTCCGTGCTTCTTTGTGATATTCAGGTGTAAGGGCGAGAGGCTCCAAGTTGTGGAGATTCCTCGCAAACGGGATTAAGAAAAGCGAAGCAAAACACTGTGGTATTCAAGTGGGTCTTTGGACCGCTTGAGAGGGGTTGATTGCAATCCTCGTCCGTTGGGACGCCACAACATGGAGTAGGCAAGCGTTGGTCTTGGCCGAACCACGGGATAACCACCGTGTCATCTCAGTGATTGATATCTTTGTGGTTATTGTGTTGTTGAGACTCCTCTCTAGCCACTTGGCGATTATTGTGCTAACACTTAACCAAGTTTTTGTGGTTTAAGTTTCAAGTTTTACAGGATCACCTATTCACCCCCCCTCTAGGTGCTCTCAATTGGTATCAGAGCAGTTGTAACACCCAGATTTTAGGGGTCCAAAACCCGGGCGTAAACATAATCACCATGTGTGCTGGGACCAAGTCTCACACATATGATGAATCATGGCACAGGATCGAATGTCACATCTTTATATATAACAGGAATTCTATACAAAATAAATAATTACATTATAAGGAGACAACGGTCCAGCAACCCCAAAGTTGACTGGGAGACGACGACCTAGACCTCTCACGAACTCATCGCAGCATCCTCCAAGCGCCTCATCCTGTGGTACCTGTTCTTTGACCTGTGGTGTGTGTGAGACAGCAAGAGTGAGCTCACATACGTTCATCGCTCAACAAGTTGTGGGGAATAATGTGCATGAACTCGCCAAAGGTGGGAGCTCACGTGAAGTGTAAGGCTTACCAAAGAAGATGGTTAGAGCTGAGCCTTGCTTTTAAAGTTGGTCAAAATTTTATTAGCAGTTACTAAGTATAAGTAAATACCAACCCAGTTAAATAGTAGAACAAAAGTAACAACTTCACCTGCGATGCAATGCATATGACAAATTGAGTTTAAGTTCCATAATTTAAACATCAGAGAGTCCTGAGCTGCTCATGACCGTGAGCTCGGCTAGTATACCAGTTTTACACTCTGCAGAGGTTGTACCCTTTACCCACAAGTCGTGTATCCCATGTCGCCAGGGTTTGCAAGGCCCTTAGACACTACCGAGGTGAATGGCTAGGGATCCACTACGAGGCCTTTACAAAGTTCCACTAGCTTCCGAAAACCCGCTACAGTTTATAGGAAGTTCCAATGCAGGAATCCCTTGCAGGACCGCCATCGCAGCAAAATCCTCCCGAGGACCTCCCTACACTGACCACTCCCCTACTGCCCTTGCCCCTTTCGGGTAAGGTAGTCTTCCACTAGCTTTCCTAATTAATCAGCCAAGGGGTCCCATTCCTCCCTTGTGGTGGCACGTGTTACTCAAGTTAAGCTCTATGTTCCAATTAACACTAATGATATCAACATGAACATAAACAGAAATACAACAAGAATTGGAACATAGAGGTAATAAATGATTATCCCAAAACCATATAAAGCAATAGCAAACTACCCAAGTGATTCAGGGGTAAACAAGGTAGTGAGATAAACAAATCTAGGGTGACCTATTGGGTCCCATCAAAATTAACCTATGCATGGATAATTGATATTAAAGAACATTATTGGGTAAAAAGTGGTCAAGGGCACAACTTGCCTGGGACTTGAGATTCCAGGTACCAGGATGATCTCCAGATGACTCGTGTCCTCACTGCTAAACGTAGCAACACAGACATACATGGTATAGGCAAAATTAACATTACACCAAACATAAGTACAAATTGTGTAATAATAATCTACGCGTAGCTACGAGACTAACGCAACTTGAACGGATCAAATCGGAGTTAAAACGAAGGAGTTATGACTTTCCGAATATTCTATGTGTTTTATACAAGATTAAATAGGATATAAATTTTAATATGACTTTCATGTCAAAACAGTGGTACTAGGTGATAGACAATAATATTACAAAATTATAGGAATTGGAACGGATTAATTTGGGCTTAATATGAATTTTCTATGAATTACCCAAGTTTTACAATTATTTTTATACTAAAAATCAATTTCTAAATCTATTTCCTGGTTTTATTTAAGTTCCCGGACTGCGCCTCAATATCAGATAAGTGCAGGGGCCCCGGCGCAAGAAACCCGAGACACAGAGCACAGTAGCGAGGGACGGCGGGTTGTTTTCTGGAAATTGTAGGGGCTTTTTAAGAAAAGCGCACGACAAAGAGGTATCGCGGGATCTTGGCCGTTCGTTCTCAGATCTAAGGTCCTGATTAGGTCCCAGTGTGCGCAAAGGGACGTCGACTGGTGACCGCCCGATCAAAATCAACGGTCGCGATTTACTGAATACTGAGTTAAATGTCGTCTGCCTGATCCGGGATCTACGGTGCGAATTTAACAGCGCGAACGGGTACACGTGCATCTGATCACCGCCGTCATCCAGCGATCCTACGGCCGCAAATCACTTGCATCCCTATCTAATCTCGTGCACACAGCGAGGATCCGACGGTCGAAGGGGCGTCCTCTCCAACCAGCTGGCCGAGAGCGGCGGTGCCCCTGCCATCTTCGCGGCCGAGCGCCGGCGAGGAGCCATCCGCCCAATCCCCAGACTAGATTTCGATCAAATAGAGATATACCAAGCTAAGGTTGCGACGAATTTGGTTATGGACACCATACCTTTGATAATGTTACGACGCGCTCGGACCACGCGAGATTGCGGTCAGCGGCGGACGAACCATGCGGACAAGCAATAAACCGCGCCCAGGTTGATCCCCGAGCACCATCAAGCTTTGAGAACGCGCGGCGCGGACCGGTGAACCCCGGCGCAGAGACTTCCTTCCCCGGTATGCGACGGAGGTCTGCATTCCCGTGAGATTGGCCCATGGCGGCATTCATCCCCAATCCCATTCCGATGCGCAATTCCGGCTCCACCGCTCGACAATCCCCCCGTTGCGGCTACGAGATCCTTCCCAGAAGTTCGGCGAACTGCCCTGTCGAGTGCTTGGCTTCTTCAACGGATACGAATTTGGATGTGGTGACTTTCCTGCTCGGCTCACTGTTGATATAGCAGGCGCAGGTGTTCGAAGCTCGATCCTTATAGTCGCGGGGTGATTCCGAGTTGGCAAACGACTGGTTGCCCGAGGACGCCGCCGAGATTCGCGGCCGGCGGAGCAACGGACAGGGAAGAGGATGAGTCCCAACGGCGAAATAGCGGCGTCTGTTACGGAGTTCGCGCGGGAGAAGAAGATCCTGACGGCGCAGGCCCACCTCACAGTGACGCCGACGCGCAAGGGAGCAAGGACTGGGCTGGCGCAGGAGTGGGGAGATGGTGGGCCGAAAAGGAGAAGGGCGGCCCAGCACGAGTGTAAGTGGTTTATTTTTTTCTTTTTCTTTTGTTCATTTTCATTTCTCACTTCTAGTTTTTCAAAGTTGAATTCAAATCTGTTTTTAAATGCACATCCAAAATTCTAGCATGATGCATTCCTTCTTTCTTTATATATATATATATTATTATTATTATTTAGATGAACACTTCAATAATGGAATATACACATGGTATTTATTTACTTAGAGAACATTACTTTGAATGCACATTTAGAAAAGATAGTATCCATTACATACTTAAGAGAAGTTATTACATAATCTCCCATGAATTATTTTAGTACAACTATATATTTTTAAGAGGCGTATTATTTGTATAGTTTATAAAGTTAATAGTAAATAGTTTGGAAGTCTCTCTTTTATTTGTTGCTCCAACCTTTTAGTTTTAAGTTTTGGATATAAATCCTGATTACCAATTTCTTGGTTATCATTATGTGTTTAGTTTAGAGAGATATATTCTATAAAGGAATAAAATTGTTATTGGAAGTCATTTCCCAAGATAGAATTTTAGGTGCTACAAATCCTACCCCCCTTAAAAATAATCTCGCCCTCGAGATTGTAAGAAAAGGGATACAATAGGTTTGGTCTAGAATTTTAGTTTCTCATTTGGTTTTGGGAATCAAAGTTTTGTTCAAGTTTTTACATAACAGTTAGTAGATGATTTAGAAAATATGAATATTGTATGTCTAGCCATTTATTGGGTCAGATGAGGTATGGTTATGGCCAGTAGAGGTTGTGGCAAGGATATGATAAGGAGAGACTTCATCCTGAACTCTGGATCTTGGTTCCTCTGGCGATCCAACTTGATCTTTTGAAGACTTGAGTTGATGCTTGTCCTCCTTTGATGTAGTTGGTCTTCCTTGGCCTTTATTCTTGGAGTTGTCATCCGAGTTAAGGACATATGGCTAAGGATATATAGTTAGGATAGCCGGGGTACTCGAGGTAGGTAGGTCAACATCTTGTTTGCTGGTGGGTTTGGAATAGATGGACTAGTTCTAGAATAGATAGGTTATGCAGTTTATCATGAATTTGTTAGGTCAGTTTGTTGTGCATGGCCAAGTTAGTCTAAGGCACCATTCTAGGGTTAAGTGAACTAGGTAAGAGAACAATTTATATGAGACTTATCGATTTTACCAGATTTAATTGATCTAGGTTAATTGGTTCTAACCTTTAGATATAGGCAAGAAAGATGATTCAAATAGGATAAGGATTTCAGATTAGAGTAGACTAGTGTGACTAGATTAGGTCAGATTGGGTCTAATGTGATTAGATTAGATCTTGATTAGCTTAAATGAGATGAGATTAGACTAGATCAGATTAATCATATTAGGTTACATTAGATTAGATTTTATTAGATTAGATTGGTTAGATGAATCTGTTAGCATAAGATAGAATCTTTTAATATGAGATGGATCTATTAGAATGGATTTATCTTTTAACGGGGAATATTTTATCTTTCTAATTATATTTTTATGTATATAAATATATTTAGATGCAATCGTGGACATTACTCCACAACTCATCACACTCAATCAAAGATCCAAATCAAACAAATATCATAAGAACAAACATTCAAGTGCATAGATAACCATAAAAATAGTTTTGTTTTTGTTCCTAGGATTAGGTCTCCTATTCCTAAAAGTCACTTTAGGTACGGGATTTCAAAGTGTGAAATCCACATTTGTGTTTAGAAAGAAAAGGTAAGAATAATCAGAGTAAGCGGAATTAGATGAGAAAATATTAAGAAAAGTTTAGAAAAGATCAGAGTACCAAAGGTAAGTAAGTATTGGTTGTCCAGTTCTATCTAGGTTTCGTCCTACAGTCAACATTCCTCTGATACCACTTCTGTAACACCCGGATTTTAGGGGTCCAAAACCCGGGCGTAAACATAATCACCAGGTGTGCTGGGACCAAGTCTCACACATATGATGAATCATGGCACAGGATCGAATGTCACATCTTTATATATAACAGGAATTCTATACAAAATAAATAATTACATTATAAGGAGACAACGGTCCAGCAACCCCAAAGTTGACTGGGAGACGACGACCTAGACCTCTCACGAACTCATCGCAGCATCCTCCAAGCGCCTCATCCTGTGGTACCTGTTCTTTGACCTGTGGTGTGTGTGAGACAGCAAGAGTGAGCTCACATACGTTCATCGCTCAACAAGTTGTGGGGAATAATGTGCATGAACTCGCCAAAGGTGGGAGCTCACGTGAAGTGTAAGGCTTACCAAAGAAGATGGTTAGAGCTGAGCCTTGCTTTTAAAGTTGGTCAAAATTTTATTAGCAGTTACTAAGTATAAGTAAATACCAACCCAGTTAAATAGTAGAACAAAAGTAACAACTTCACCTGCGATGCAATGCATATGACAAATTGAGTTTAAGTTCCATAATTTAAACATCAGAGAGTCCTGAGCTGCTCATGACCGTGAGCTCGGCTAGTATACCAGTTTTACACTCTGCAGAGGTTGTACCCTTTACCCACAAGTCGTGTATCCCATGTCGCCAGGGTTTGCAAGGCCCTTAGACACTACCGAGGTGAATGGCTAGGGATCCACTACGAGGCCTTTACAAAGTTCCACTAGCTTCCGAAAACCCGCTACAGTTTATAGGAAGTTCCAATGCAGGAATCCCTTGCAGGACCGCCATCGCAGCAAAATCCTCCCGAGGACCTCCCTACACTGACCACTCCCCTACTGCCCTTGCCCCTTTCGGGTAAGGTAGTCTTCCACTAGCTTTCCTAATTAATCAGCCAAGGGGTCCCATTCCTCCCTTGTGGTGGCACGTGTTACTCAAGTTAAGCTCTATGTTCCAATTAACATTAATGATATCAACATGAACATAAACAGAAATACAACAAGAATTGGAACATAGAGGTAATAAATGATTATCCCAAAACCATATAAAGCAATAGCAAACTACCCAAGTGATTCAGGGGTAAACAAGGTAGTGAGATAAACAAATCTAGGGTGACCTATTGGGTCCCATCAAAATTAACCTATGCATGGATAATTGATATTAAAGAACATTATTGGGTAAAAAGTGGTCAAGGGCACAACTTGTCTGGGACTTGAGATTCCAGGTACCAGGATGATCTCCAGATGACTCGTGTCCTCACTGCTAAACGTAGCAACACAGACATACATGGTATAGGCAAAATTAACATTACACCAAACATAAGTACAAATTGTGTAATAATAATCTACGCGTAGCTACGAGACTAACGCAACTTGAACGGATCAAATCGGAGTTAAAACGAAGGAGTTATGACTTTCCGAATATTCTATGTGTTTTATACAAGATTAAATAGGATATAAATTTTAATATGACTTTCATGTCAAAACAGTGGTACTAGGTGATAGACAATAATATTACAAAATTATAGGAATTGGAACGGATTAATTTGGGCTTAATATGAATTTTCTATGAATTACCCAAGTTTTACAATTATTTTTATACTAAAAATCAATTTCTAAATCTATTTCCTGGTTTTATTTAAGTTCCCGGACTGCGCCTCAATATCAGATAAGTGCAGGGGCCCCGGCGCAAGAAACCCGAGACACAGAGCACAGTAGCGAGGGACGGCGGGTTGTTTTCTGGAAATTGTAGGGGCTTTTTAAGAAAAGCGCACGACAAAGAGGTATCGCGGGATCTTGGCCGTTCGTTCTCAGATCTAAGGTCCTGATTAGGTCCCAGTGCGCGCAAAGGGACGTCGACTGGTGACCGCCCGATCAAAATCAACGGTCGCGATTTAATGAATACTGAGTTAAATGTCGTCTGCCTGATCCGGGATCTACGGTGCGGATTTAACAGCGCGAACGGGTACACGTGCATCTGATCACCGCCGTCATCCAGCGATCCTACGGCCGCAAATCACTTGCATCCCTATCTAATCTCGTGCACACAGCGAGGATCCGACGGTCGAAGGGGCGTCCTCTCCAACCAGCTGGCCGAGAGCGGCGGTGCCCCTGCCATCTTCGCGGCCGAGCGCCGGCGAGGAGCCATCCGCCCAATCCCCAGACTAGATTTCGATCAAATAGAGATATACCAAGCTAAGGTTGCGACGAATTTGGTTATGGACACCATACCTTTGATAATGTTACGACGCGCTCGGACCACGCGAGATTGCGGTCAGCGGCGGACGAACCATGCGGACAAGCAATAAACCGCGCCCAGGTTGATCCCCGAGCACCATCAAGCTTTGAGAACGCGCGGCGCGGACCGGTGAACCCCGGCGCAGAGACTTCCTCCCCCGGTATGCGACGGAGGTCTGCATTCCCGTGAGATTGGCCCATGGCGGCATTCATCCCCAATCCCATTCCGATGCGCAATTCCGGCTCCACCGCTCGACAATCCCCCCGTTGCGGCTACGAGATCCTTCCCAGAAGTTCGGCGAACTGCCCTGTCGAGTGCTTGGCTTCTTCAACGGATACGAATTTGGATGTGGTGACTTTCCTGCTCGGCTCCCTGTTGATATAGCAGGCGCAGGTGTTCGAAGCTCGATCCTTATAGTCGCGGGGTGATTCCGAGTTGGCAAACGACTGGTTGCCCGAGGACGCCGCCGAGATTCGTGGCCGGCGGAGCAACGGACAGGGAAGAGGATGAGTCCCAACGGCGAAATAGCGGCGTCTGTTACGGAGTTCGCGCGGGAGAAGAAGATCCTGACGGCGCAGGCCCACCTCACAGTGACGCCGACGCGCAAGGGAGCAAGGACTGGGCTGGTGCAGGAGTGGGGAGATGGTGGGCCGAAAAGGAGAAGGGCGGCCCAGCACGAGTGTAAGTGGTTTATTTTTTTCTTTTTCTTTTGTTCATTTTCATTTCTCACTTCTAGTTTTTCAAAGTTGAATTCAAATCTGTTTTTAAATGCACATCCAAAATTCTAGCATGATGCATTCCTTCTTTCTTTATATATATATTATTATTATTATTATTTAGATGAACACTTCAATAATGGAATATACACATGGTATTTATTTACTTAGAGAACATTACTTTGAATGCACATTTAGAAAAGATAGTATCCATTACATACTTAAGAGAAGTTATTACATAATCTCCCATGAATTATTTTAGTACAACTATATATTTTTAAGAGGCGTATTATTTGTATAGTTTATAAAGTTAATAGTAAATAGTTTGGAAGTCTCTCTTTTATTTGTTGCTCCAACCTTTTAGTTTTAAGTTTTGGATATAAATCCTGATTACCAATTTCTTGGTTATCATTATGTGTTTAGTTTAGAGAGATATATTCTATAAAGGAATAAAATTGTTATTGGAAGTCATTTCCCAAGATAGAATTTTAGGTGCTACAGCAGTTCTCTTCATAAAGGGACTAATCGCCCGAAGAGATGGATCCTAAGGGGAAGGGAATCGTGATTAACGATAAGGAGAAGGAGTCTTTCATCAATGAGCTGAAGAATGACAAGCCTACCGACTCGGGCTCGGGCCACAAATGCAAAGATGGGAAGAAGAAGAAGACGAGACGCATCAAGGAGATCGTCTACTACGATGACAGCGATGAGTCCACTTCTTCCCAAAAGGATGACTACGACTACGAGAAACAAAAGACGGTTAATTCGAATTTTTCTTTCGATTACTCTCGTATTCCTCAGAGTTCAAATTCACATTTGCTCTCCATTCCTCTCGGCAAGCCTCCACACTTTGATGGGGAGGACTACGAATTTTGGAGCCACAAAATGTGTAGTCACCTGTTCTCTCTCCATCCAAGCATATGGGAGATTGTTGAGAATGGAATGAAATTTGATATCTCGGATAGTCCTATATTTATTAATGAACAGATTCATAGAAATGCACAAGCTACTACTGTGTTGTTAGCCTCCTTGTGCAGGAACGAGTACCATAAGGTGAGCGGCTTGGACAATGCCAAGCAAATCTGGGACACCCTCAAGATCTCTCATGAGGGGAACGATGTCACCTTGCTCACCAAGATGGAGTTGGTAGAGGGAGAGCTTGGAAGATTCGCGATGATAAGGGGCGAGGAGCCAACCCAAACATACAACCGGCTTAAGACCCTTATCAACAAAATAAGGAGCTACGGAAGCACGCGATGGACGGACCACAACGTCGTCCGCCTAATGCTAAGGTCCTTTACTGTACTTGATCCACATCTGGTGAACAATATTCGTGAAAATCCTAGGTACACCAAGATGTCGCCCGAAGAAGTCCTTGGGAAGTTCGTAAGCGGGCGAATGATGATCAAGGAGGCGAGATACGTCGACGATGCACTGAATGGTCCAATCAATGAGCCTCAACCCGTTGCTCTCAAGGCAACAAGGAGCAAGGAGGCGCTACCTAGCAAGGTGGCGCAAGTTGAGGCGGTCGGGCTCAATGATGAAGAAATGGCCCTCATCATCAAGCGCTTCAAGACGGCGCTAAAAGGTCGCAAGGGACAGCCAAGCAAGACCAAGACCAAGGGGAAGCGCTCGTGCTTCAAATGTGGTAAGATTGGTCATTTCATTGCCAACTGTCCCGATAACAAAAGTGACCAGGAAAAAGGGAACAAGAGGGAGAAGAAGAAGAATTACAAGAAGGCCAAGGGCGAGGCACATATCGGAAAGGAGTGGGATTCGGATTGCTCCTCCTCTGACTCCGACAATGAAGGACTCGCCGCCACCGCCTTCAACAAGTCATCCCTCTTCCCCAACGAGCGTCACACATGTCTCATGGCGAAGGAGAAGAAGGTATGTACTCGAGACAGTACTACTTATGATTCTTCTAGTGATGATGAGTCTAGCGATGAGGAAATAGATTACTCTAGTTTGTTCAAGGGATTGGATAAAAATAAAATTGATAAAATCAATGAATTGATTGATGCCTTGAATGAAAAGGATAGACTTTTAGAAAAGCAAGAGGATTTGTTGTATGAAGAACATGATAAATTTGTAGAGGCACAAAAATCTCATGCTTTAGAAGTTAAAAAGAAATGAAATGCTTTCTTATGAACTATCTACTTGTCATGAAACTATTTCTACTTTAAAAGGTGTAAATGATGATTTAATTGCTAAACTAGAAGTAGCAAGTAAATCTAACTCTTGTGTAGAACATGTTAGGATTTGCAATAGGTGTAAAGATATTGACATTGATGCTTGTAGTGAACACCTAGTTTGCATTTCTAAATTAAATGATGAAGTAGCTAGTCTTAATGCCCAACTTAAGACTAGCAAAAGTGAATTTGATAAGTTAAAATTTGCAAGGGATGCCTACACGATTGGTAGACACCCCTCAATTAAGGAGAATACACCCCTCAATTAAGGAGAATACTGTCCGGTGCGCCAGGCGACAGAAGGCAAGATCAGCCTTCCTAGAATGCTCTCAATGGCTCCTAGCTGACTTGGGGCTATAAAAGGGACCCCTAGGCGCATGGAGGAGAATACCAAGCATTCCTTGAGCACTCTTGATCACTCACACTCCATTCTTGCGCACTTGTTCGACATTCTAGTGATTTGAGCTCCGTTCTAGTGTGCTAGTCTTTTGAGCTTAAGTCTGGGTCTTGTGTGTGTGTATTTGCTGTGATCTTAGTGTCTTGTGTGAGTTGCTAATCCCTCCCTTACTCCGTGCTTCTTTGTGATATTCAAGTGTAAGGGCGAGAGGCTCCAAGTTGTGGAGATTCCTCGCAAACAGGATTAAGAAAAGCGAAGCAAAACACCGTGGTATTCAAGTGGGTCTTTGGACCGCTTGAGAGGGGTTGATTGCAATCCTCGTCCGTTGGGACGCCACAACGTGGAGTAGGCAAGCGTTGGTCTTGGCCGAACCACGGGATAACCACCGTGTCATCTCAGTGATTGATATCCTTGTGGTTATTGTGTTGTTGAGACTCCTCTCTAGCCACTTGGCGGTTATTGTGCTAACACTTAACCAAGTTTTTGTGGTTTAAGTTTCAAGTTTTACAGGATCACCTATTCACCCCCCCCCCTCTAGGTGCTCTCATATACGACTGACTGAAGAAACCAAAAGGATCAACCTCGGGTTCGCTGATGAACGCAAGACCGCCATCATCAGCTCCAGCCTGGATGACAAATAGGAAGGCGTGCTCGTCCAGTTCCTGCAAGATAACCGAGACGTATTCGCATGGCAACCTGTGGATATGCCGGGAGTCCCGAGAGAACTGGTCGAGCACAAACTAAAGGTTTATCCCCAGGCGAGGCCGATCCGACAGAAATTACGACGTTTCACGCTCGACAAGAGAGAAGCCATCCGTGCAGAACTGGCTCGCTTGGTCGCGGTAGGATTCATTAGAGAAGTGTTGCATCCTGAGTGGTTAGCCAACCCTATTCTTGTACTCAAAAAGAATAAAGTGATTGGTGCATGTGCGTCGACTATACAGATCTCAACAAACATTGTCCGAAGGATCCCTTCGGGCTTCCTAGGATAGACCAGGTGGTGGACTCGACCGCCGGTTGTTCTGTGCTATCTTTCTTGGATTGTTACTCTGGGTATCATCAGATCAGCCTGGCCAAAGAAGACGAGGAAAAAACAGCATTCATCACTCCATTTGGAGCTTTCTGCTATACCTCCATGTCGTTCGATCTCAAAAACGCTGGAGCGACTTACCAGAGAGCCATTCAGACATGCTTAGCCGATCACTGGGGCAAGCGTGTGGAAGCATATGTGGATGATGTGGTGATCAAAACAGAAAACTCAGCCAATTTCATTGAAGATTTACAGCTGGTCTTCAACAGTCTGCGACGATATCGATGGAAGCTCAATCCTGAAAAATGTGTCTTCGGAGTACCGGCTAGAAAATTACTCAGATTCATTGTCAGCCACCGAGGAATTGAAGCTAACCTAGAAAAGATCGAGACTATCATGAGGATGGAAGCACCACGATCACAGAAGAAGGTACAAAGCCTTACTAGATGCATGGCAGCTCTAAGCAGATTCATATCAATGTTGGGAGAAAAGGGATTGCCATTCTATAAGTTGCTCAAGAAGGTAGACAAATTCCAGTGGACTTCAGAAGCTCAGGAGGCTCTAGACGCATTGAAGAAATTCTTAACAACACCACCAGTGCTAAAACCGTCGCGCCGAGCTACGCCGATTCAACCGGCTGAAGACCTGCTGTTATACATCTCTTGCACGACTCACGTGGTGAGCACCGCGTTGGTAGTCGAGCGAGCGGAAGAAGGACATGCATACCCAGTACAACATCCTGTCTATTTCATCAGTGAAGTCCTGGGTCCCTCGAAGAAGAAATACCCTCAAGTTCACAAATTATTATATGCAGTACTTCTAACTGCACACAAGCTCCGTCACTACTTCGACGACCACAAAGTCATAGTAGTCACTGGATTTCCGATAGGGGACATTCTCCACAATAAAGAAGCCATCGGAAGGATAGCCAAGTGGGCCTATGAACTGGGATCTCATGACATTGAGTTTTGACCTCGCACCGCAACCAAGACTCAAGCACTGGTTGACTTCGTATCAGAGTGGACCGAACAACAGGTACCGGATAACCCGGAAACTGCAGAAGTATGGCAAATGTATTTCGATGGCTCGTTAAAGCTGCAGGGGGCAGGTGCAGGGATCCTCTTCATCGCACCTGGAGGCGAACAACTCAAGTATGCACTTCAATTGTTATTTCCAGCATCCAACAATGCAGCAGAATACGAAGCCCTGATTCATGGACTGAACATTGCCGTATCACTGAGCATCAAGAGGCTGATGGTGTATGGGGATTCTATGGTGGTCATAAGTCAGATAAACAAAGAATGGGATTGCTTGAGTGATTCCATGGGGAAATATTGCACTGCCGTCCGAAAACTAGAAGACAAATTTGAAGGTCTGGAATTTCATCATGTGGAGAGAGATCGCAACGCGGCGGCAGATGCGTTGTCAAAACTGGGATCCAGTCGGGCTCAGGTCCCGTCTGGAGTTTTTGTCCAAGAAATACCATGCCCAAGTATTCCCGTAGATCGGATAGAAGAGTGCAATATTCTGTGTCGACCAGAGCCAGACCCTAATGACTGGAGAGAGCCAATCATCAGGTATATCAAGAATGAGGAGGAACCAGATGACAGAAATGCAGCAAAGGGAATTGCAAGGCAGTCAGCTCATTATACTCTCATCGGGAAAACACTATACAGGAGGGGTGCAACAGGAGTTCTCATGAAGTGCATTCTTTTAGCCACCGGGAAACATCTGCTAGAAGAAATCCACGCGGGGCAATGCGGGGTACACGCAGCATCCAGGACTCTGGTTGGGAAAGCTTTCAGATCTGGTTTCTATTGGCCAACAACAAAGAGTGACGCCGCCGAGCTAGTCCAGAGATGTGAAGCTTGTCAATACCTGTCAAAGCAGCAACATCTGCCAGCGCAACAACTGCAAACCATCCCTGTAACATGGCCATTCGCATGCTGGGGACTGGACATGATTAGACCCTTCAAGAAAGCTCAGGGAGGATATACTCATGTGCTGGTTGCTATTGACAAATTCACTAAGTGGATAGAATATAAGCCCATCGCTTCTCTAACTTCAGCTAAAGCAGTGGAATTCATACAAGACATAATGTTCAGATTCGGAATACCGAACAACATTATAACTGACCTGGGATCCAATTTCACTAGTTCAGAATTCTTTGATTTCTGTGAGCAAAAAAGCATTCAGATAAAATACGCTTCAGTGGCGCATCCGAGAGCAAATGGGCAAGTAGAAAGAGCCAACGGAATGATATTAGAAGCACTCAGAAAGAAGATTTTTGATAAGAATGAAAAGTTCACAAGAAAGTGGATCAGAGAGTTGCCATACGTGGTCTGGAGCCTCAGAACTCAACCTAGCCGAGCTTTGAATGGGAACACTCCTTTCTTTATGGTTTATGGTTCGGAGGCAGTGCTACCTGCTGATCTCAAGTTTGGGGCACCAAGATTAATCTTCGAAAACATAGCAGAAGCTGAGGCCACCAGATTGGAGGATGTTGATATACTAGAAGAAGAACGATTGAATACGGTGATTCAGTTAGCCCGGTATCAGCAAACTCTAAGGCGCTATCATGACAAGGCCATACGACATCGATCCTTCGCAGTAGGAGACCTCGTCCTCCGCCGAATTCTAACGGGGGAGGGACGACACAAACTGTCACCACTATGGGAAGGGCCATTCATAGTAGCAGAAGTCACTCGGCCTGGATCATATCGTCTTACTCAAATGGACGGCACGGAAATTGGGAACTCATGGAATATAGAACATCTCAAGAAGTTTTACCCCTAGCTATATTTCAAAAGCTATTGGGACGGCCTTGTATTCTGTAAAATGGGAAATACATCACCAATAAAAAGACTTCGTTCTTAAAGGTGCTCAACTTGTTTACTGTCAGCATGCTCACTTAACCCAGGGTGACCACTATACCCTACTAACGAAGCAATCGACTTAAGTCGGCAACGACTTAAGGCGGTGTGACATGCTCACGCTTACTTAACTCAGGGTGACCACTATACCCTACTAACGGAGCAATCGACTTAAGCCGGTAACGACTTAAGGCGGTGTGACATGCTCACGCTTACTTAACTCAGGGTGACCACTATACCCTACTAACGGAGCAATCGACTTAAGCCGGCAACGACTTAAGGCGGTGTGACATGCTCACGCTTACTTAACTCAGGGTGACCACTATACCCTATTAACAGAGCAATCGACTTAAGTCGGCAACGACTTAAGGCGGTGTGACATGCTCACTCTTACGTAACTCAGGGTGACCACTATACCCTACTAACAGAGTGGTCAATTTTAGTCGGTAGTGACTTGAATCGGCACGGCACACTCACGCCTACTTGATCCAACACAAGCACATTCGTAATTACTCATCTTAGGGCGACCTCTATGCCTCGCGAAAATTCAAAAAATCATCACACTGCATTTACTACTGCAAATTGTAGCTCCTGTTGGATTCTAGCAACAGGAAAATAATAATGGCATTCAGTACTGAAAACGCTTTCTGATAGAATATTCGAGCGCACTAACCACATATGCAAGGCATTCAGTGTTTCTACTTGGTACTGTTTTTCTCAGGAGCGACCGATGAAGAGGGGCGACTCGAAGAATCAGGAGCAGCATTCACATCTGCAACTATGTCGTCAGGAACAATTACACCAGGCCTCCTCATCAAGATTCGCCCCGCGCGAACAGCTTTATCCATAGCTCTGTCGCGCTGGGCCCTCAACGTAGCGGAAGTGTCTTCAGCAGCCTTGACAGCCAGCCGGACAGCCTCTAATTCCCGGGCAATTGATTTTTTGGAAGCACGCAGATCCTTGATAATAGAATCTTTGCTTGACATCAACTCCCTAAGGCGAATCATTTCATCCAAGGACTCCTGCAGTTTGTAGCGTTGGTTATTCAAGTCATCCATGGTGAAGCTATGGCTCCTCTCCAAGATAGTCAACGAGTTGCTGGTGTCGCGATATAACTTGTCAAGATTATCACGAGAAGTTGCAAGGGCACGTTTTTCCTCCTGCAGACAAGAATCAGTTTCTCCAACGTCAAGCAAGCATTAAGAACATAGCAGATAAAACCAAGTAAAGCTTAATTCATTGGTCACCTTTTCAGAGCCAAGCTGAGCATGGAGAGTGGAATTCAGCATGTTGGCATCATTTAGAGAAGCAGAAACCCAGGCCAAGTCCGTCTGACCTTGAGAATATTTCTCTTCAAGATCAGAGTACCGCCGAGCCATATCTATCAAGAAACGGTCACACAAGGGTATTCAGCCAAAAAGGAGATCAGTCAAGTAGCTAAAGAAGAACACAAAGGGCACTAACCAGCATTCACCATCTCCAACTCAGATATTCACCGCTGAAGCAGTGCTGGATTCCAATGTGTTAGAGACAGAGCTCTTTCCGGGACAGAAGCACCTTGAGATTTCAGCTGACCGGCCATCTCGTCAACCAAGGCCTGACAATTGAAAGCAAATTAGTGCAAAGACAATATTTCGCCCGGAACATAGCCAGATCAGGAAAAGCCAATTACCAAAAGATTGGAGACGAAAGAAGGAAGCCCCAAATCATGGGAAGCCTGTTGATGACTTGACGAAGGATCATCAACTGAAGCAATCTGCGGAGCATCATTGGGAGCCAACACGGTGTCACCGACAGGAATTAAAGCTCTGGTATCAGGTACGCCGACCTCTAAGGCGATTTCCTGGTTCAGAGCACGTGTTGCTGCCATGCAATCAGAATGCAGAGGTGAGGACCCGACGTTAACCTCCATGGAAGCGTGAGAAGGGGAGCCCGCTCGGATATCCTCGGGGGCTGGGTCACAATTCACGCTGCCCACCTGAGCCGGATCATTACTAGCAATACCCTCAGGGGCTGGGCAAACGCTGGCGCCATCCTTAAGGACCGGACTCTCCGCTCCAGCCACCTCTAAGGCTGGGGGGTTCTCAGCCATTTCCATGGGAACGGAGCAATCTGGATTAGCTTCTTGACTTTGAAGACCGCGCTCTAAGGTCGATGAGGCGCAAGATGCTGATTGGGACAACTCTAACCCGACATCATGCAAGTCAGCGCAAGCGTCCATCACACCACCATCTGTCGGCTCGGACAACAGATCTTCAGGGATCACATCTTCAAGAGCCTGGTCAAAATTTGCCAGAGACAATTCCTACAGACCAACAAGTGGCAGTAAGATGCGTGAAGATGATGGAGAAGCAGGCACACTATTTATAGAAGAAGAAGGCAACCGCTCACCTCCTACCATGGCCATTGAACAGTCGCAAAAATTCAATGTGCAGTTCAAATCGTCTGGAAACACGCCAGGCGGCTGGCGCCGTTTCATGTAACACGACACCCATTGGGACTCAAGTCAAACCGCTTGGACGATATGATTACACCCGCAGTCACATCAAGTTACTACTCAGAAGCAATTTGCTAAACGCTCAGTGCACCAAGCCATCCCTTGCCCACACCCATTAGGGGGGACGCCCAGGAATTTTCAATAGATTTTCCCAAGCAGTCGCATCCATACAGTATGTGCAATGAGTACATCAAGACAAAAAGAAGATATCGACGGAAGATCAAAGGAAAGCCAAAAATAGCCGACGAGATACAAGTCTAATCAACAGGAGCCGTGAAGCACAAAGTGAAATAATGACTAGCCAGGGGGCCATCTACCGGATGTCCAATCTTTCGCAGATCAAATAAATTTTGAACCTAGCAAGATATGGGCAGATCGCACACACAACTTCAAGGACAGAACTGTATGCTGACCTCTAAAGCATAAGATAGACGATAGAATGCTGATCTCTAAAGCATAAAGGTGAAAATAAAACAATACTGACTTCTAAAGCATGAGTTCTGAACAAGCTTGAGATGAAGACCTCCGAGTGGATCATTTTCAGTAATCCACTCAAAGCTCGGGGGCTACACCCATTGGGAGCACCTTCGGTGCACCCAATGAATCATAGGATCTTGAAGAACAAATGCTGACCTCTAAAGCACAGGCTGGTGACAAAAAGGTTGATTTCTAAGGCATCTGTTTAAGCCGGAGACTATGATTCTTTAAGAAGCATGAGATGGGGACCTTCGAATGGATTATTTTCAGTAATCCATTCGAAGCTTGGGGGCTACACCCATTGGGTGCACCTTTGGTGTGCACCCAATGAATCCTTAACCCCTGAGAGCAAAGCGTCGACTTCTAAGGTGCGAGCAGAGTATCGATCACTAAAGATTAAAAGCAAAAAGCTGAAGAACGAGGTCAGAAAAGGATGGCAGAAGAACATTATAATCAAGTTACTCGGAGCTGGAAGTAACAACTTATTAGACATGTTTCAAAAAACACAAGCTGGACCTGGAATCTTTGGGCTGATTATTTCAAAATCAACACAAAGATTGGGGGCTTATGGGGGACAGATATCCCCCGGGTCCACTAGAAGGCAAGAAGGCCTCACGGAAGGCCCCAGGCCCATTATTCCGCAAGGCCATCCCTTCGTGGGCCAGGGGAGGAGTTTTCAACAGAACGGATCAACACAAAGATGGATCGACTTAAGCCCGTATGGTTCGCCGAGCTTAAGCGTTATCTACAGCACTGATCCTACTTTCCCGCGTGGTGCCCTCCTACCGCGGAACTGAATAGGGATAGGTCAGCGGAATTATAGGAAGATAAGCTTAGTCGGTTCACTATTACTTAGGCATACGCAGTTATCATATCCACATGTAAAGCTCCACGGTCGAATATATAAGGCCTAGGGAGCACCCCTTCAAGAGAGAGATCTCACCTTTAGCCATTCACTCGACTCTCTGGTATTCCTCATACTAGAGAATTCTCTTGTAACCAGCCATATAAAAGATCCACTCCAGGACGTAGGGTATTACGCACCTCCAAGCGGCCCGAACCTGTACAAGGTCGTCTACTGTTTCTCGTGCATCTAGCACGAACCATCGAGCTACAGTTGGTGACACCTTCCTACTCCACAAAGCACCTTGAGGGATAACCTTGGATGCGCGGTCGGACCCAAAACACCAACACAGTCCCTAGCCCATATTCTCTGCATCTCCGTCCCTTTGACCCTTCCCCTTCCTGACCTTCACTACCGGAATTCGGATCTTTGCCGAGTGCCGGTGGCTTTGCCGAGTGCTTTTTATCGGGCACTCGGCAAAGCCGAGTTTGCCGAGTGCCGCACTCGGCAAACTCCTGCGCTCGGTAAATAGCTTATTTACCGAGTGTAGGACACTCGGCACAGCCAAGCACTCGGCAAAGACTGCTTTGCCGAGCGTCAAGCACTCGGCAAATATGGCTCTCGGCAAAGGGCCGTTAGCTCCGTCTACAACTGACGGCCGTCAGTCTTTGCCGAGTGTCAAATATCTGGCACTCGGCAAAGAGAGTCTTTGCCGAGTGTCCTATGTAGACTCTCGGCAAAGCATATTTTTATTTTTTTTATTTTTGTCACCAAACTTTTTGTGGTATGTTCCTACACTATGTAGACCTACATGTACCATTTTGGGACAATTATAACAGTGTTTTCTATAGCTAGTACATTTAGTTTGTTTATTTGAATTTCTTCGGAAAATTCAGATTTGAACTGCAGGTCACTCGAAACTTGGAAAACCGTGCATGCAAAAATGATATCCATACTACTTAGCACAAGTTACGACCGATTTCAGGAGCGGACCGGAAACTTCGAGCACCATGCTCACTCAACATGACCGTAAACTTGCCATCCAGGTGTTTAAAAAATTGTATAAAACAGAAACAAAGTCAGAAAATCATGAAACCTGTCCACGTGTCATGATATCATATGTAGAGGCTGTGATAAAAATTTGAAAAAGTTTCGAGAAAGCTGTAACGCACTATGTGTACAAACCTAAGAGATCCACATTGAAACTCTATGATTTCATGTGTGGTTCTCTTAGGTTTCTACACATAATGTCTCACAACTTTCTCCAAACATTCTAAATTTTTTATCACAGACTCTACATATGATATCATGACATGTGGACAAGTTTCATGATTTTCTAAGTTTATTTGCGTTTTATAAATTTTTTAAACAGCTGTGTGGCAAGTTCACGGCCATGTTGAGTTAGCATGGTGCTCGAAGTTTCCGGTCCGATCCTAAAATCGGTCGTAACTTGTGCTAAGTAGAATGGATATTATTTTTGCATGCACAGTTTTCCAAGTTTTGAGAGACCTGCAGTTCAAATGTCAGTTTTTCGAAGAAATTCAAATATAAAAACTAAATGTATTAGCTATAGAAAACACTGTTCTAATTATCTCAAAATGGTACATGTAGGTCTATATAGTGTAGGAACATACCACAAAAAATTTGGTAGGGAAAATAAAAAAGTAATTTGCCGAGTGTCCACAAATGACACTCGGCAAAGCATGCTTTGCCGAGAGCCAGCGGGGCGACACTCGGCAAAGGATTGTAAAAGATTCTTTGCCGAGTGTCATCCAGCTGGCACTCGGCAAAGAACACTTTGCCGAGTGTCATCCAGCTGGCACTCGGCAAAGAACACTTTGCCGAGTGCCAGCGATCTGGCGCTCGGCAAAGAATATTTTAATATTTTTAAAAAATCTTTGCCAAGTGCCAGATCGCGGGCACTCGGCAAAGAACGTGTAAATAGCGCCTGGTAACTTCTTCCTTTCTCACTCTCTCTCACTCCGTGCCACCGCTGCCCTCTCCACGCCGCCGCGTCCGACGCCGTCACGCCCTTGCCCTCGGCGGTCGCGCCCTCGGCCCCACGCCGCCGCGCCACTGCCCAACACCGGTGCGCCCCTGCCCCCACGCCGCCACGCCCGACGACGTCGCGGCCAACGCCGCCGCGCCCCTGCCCTCGCCCGCCCTCGGCCCCACGCTGCCGCAGCCCTGCCCCCACGCCGCCGGCATCCTCGGCCGCCGCGCCCTCGGCCCCCACGCCTACGCCTTCCTCGGCCACTGTCCACGGCCCACACTCATCCTACGCCTCCCCACGCCGCCGCGCCCCCACGCCGCCGCGTCCCACGGCCGCCCTCGACCTCGGCCCCGACGCCGCCACGTCCCACGACCGCCCTGTCCCTCGGCCTCGACGCCGTCGCGCCTCCACGCTGGTATAAACATATGTTTTTTCATTAGTATATATGTTCTTGTATTATCAAAGCTTTTATGTGCTCAAAACATATGCCCATAAATGCTTTATCGCCTTCAATGGTATTATCAAAGCTTTTATGTGCTCCTGGTATACGTGTGAATGTCAGCCATCGTGCTGTTACTTTTATTTGCAGGTTTTGGAAACCTCCCCGTGCAGGGGAGGTGCTGCCGAATTTTTTTGTTAACAGACTTGTTTATTTTTTTGCAGAGGTCTTCCTAGCCGCTGCGGGTCTGCCTCGCGTCGCCACTGCACCGACCCGCCACAACCCCACTAGCCTGACTCCACCGCCACCCTAGGTATAACCTTTATTTCTGCATCATGGTCGTAGATCACGTAACCCTGTTAGGCGTCTCCCGTTCGAAAGAGATACAGTGTAGATATGCAGATCTTTGCATATCTACAAATGTATCAGTTTCGAATTGTCCACGTTTTTTGGACAGCCCGCGGTTGCGTAGATGGTGTTAGTTTCATGCTCTACTCCGGTCCGAGATAGAGTTTCGGCGTCACCTCCCTGTTGTTCTCCGGACAGTACACTCTCCCTGCCAGGACGTGTATCCGGAGAACAGCGGGGAGGTGCTGCCGAAATTCTATCTCGGATCGGAGTAGAGCATGGAAACTAACTCCATCTACGCAACCGCGGGTGGGATTAGGACCTATCATCACCTATTAGAAGGTAGGAACGTAGTGTACATGCATTACATGTCTATATTAAACTATACTCGGTTATATATGTTAGAGGATGGAGGACCGTGAGTGGATGTACACGGGCCACGTTCGACGTAATGATGTCACCCCTGAATGGATTAGGAAGACCGATGCTTTTGTGGAACGGGCATATGGCGAAGCTGCTAAAGGAGCTAGCCTAGTCCCTTGTCCGTGCAGCAAATGTGACAACCGGAAAAGAAAACCAAAGAAGGCCATGGTAGAACATATTTGGAAGAATGGATTTACGCCGGACTATACTCGGTGGATCTTCCATGGTGAAGCGCATCGCACGAGAGAGGAGGTGGTGAGACAACGCATCAAGGATTACGATGCTGATGCCGGGGTAGCGGACATGTTGAACGACTATCACGAGGCACAGTTCGCCGAAGGATGTACGGAGGACGAGCCAGAGGCGACCGCAAAGGCATTCTACGACATGTTTGACGCGGCACAGAAACCCCTTCACGGCAAGACAAAGGTTTCTCAACTGGATGCCATTGGGCGTATAATGGCGTTCAAGTCGCAGTATAGCATGAGTCGAGACGCCTTCGATGGTTTGTTGACAGTTATTGGCAGCCTGCTTCCGGAGGATCACGTTCTGCCAAAGAGCATGTACGAGGCACAGAAACTCCTTCGTGCACTCAAGATGACGTATGAGCAGATACATGCTTGTCCGAAGGGCTGTGTCCTATTTAGGAAAGAACACACTGAGGCAAAGTACTGTCCAAAGTGTAAATCGTCTAGGTTCATGGAGGTAGACTCTGGTGATGGACAGAAGAGGCAGCTCGACATCCCCGTGACAATCCTACGCCACCTTCCGTTCATACCGAGGATCCAACGTCTATACATGACAGAGGAATCCGCGAAACAGATAACATGGCACAAAAAGGCAAACGATACAATCCTGACAAGATGGTTCACGCATCCGATGGTGAAGCATGGACCAACTTTGATGCCATTCACCATGAGAAAGCCAAAGAGGCTCGTAATGTTCGTGTTGCGCTGGCCACAGATGGGTTCAATCCCTATGGAATGAGCGCTGCCCCATACACATGTTGGCCAGTGTTCGTTATCCCCATCAATCTCCCCCCCGGCGTATGCTTTCAAAGACAGAACATATTCGTGTCGTTGATAATTCCTGGACACCCGGGGAATAAAATGGGCGTGTACCTGGAGCCTTTGATTGATGAATTGGTCCGTGCTTGGGAGGAAGGGGTATGGACGTACGACCGAGCTACGAAGACAAACTTCAAAATGCATGTTTGGTACCAGTACTCCATGCATGACTTTCCGGCGTATGGGCTATTTTGCGCCTGGTGTGTTCACGTTAAGTTCCCATGCCCAGTTTGCAAGAAAGCTCTTAGGTTCATTTGGTTGAAGAAGGGTGGCAAATATTCGTCATTCGATAAACATCGACAATTTCTCCCTCCTGGCCATGCATTCCGACTAGACATCAAGAACTTTACGAAAGGTGTCGTGGTGACAGACCGCCCACCTGCAATGATGACTGGTGCCGAAGTTCGCGAACAGATAGATGGTCTCGTGGCCAACCCAGAAGGTGGTTTTGTGGGATATGGTAAGCAACAAATGTGGACACATAAGTCGGGCTTGACTCGGCTCCCCTATTATGATGACCTGCTCCTTCCACACAACATTGACGTGATGCACACTGAAAAGAATGTCGCCGAGGCACTTTGGGCAACAATTATGGAGATTCCTGATAAGTCAAAGGATAACGTAAAGGCAAGAGTGGATCTGGCAGAGTTATGTGATAGACCAAACCAAGAGATGAAGCCGCCTAGTGGTGGTAAGACATGGAGAAGGCCTAAGGCCGATTTCGTCCTGAGCAGGGCCCAGAGGAAGGAAGTACTACAGTGGATCCAGATGTTAATGTTCCCTGATGGGTATGCAGCTAACCTTAGTAGGGGGTGAACTTATCTACTCTACGAGTCTTAGGGATGAAGAGTCATGACTTCCACATATGGATTGAACGAATTCTTCCGGCGATGGTTCGAGGCTATGTCCCTGAGCATGTCTGGCTAGCGCTTGCAGAGTTGAACTATTTCTTCCGCCAGCTTTGTGCAAAAGAGTTAGCTCGGACCATGATTGCAGACTTAGAAAGGATGGCACCCGTGTTACTGTGTAAGCTGGAGAAGATCTTTCCACCCAGCTTCTTCAATCCGATGCAGCATTTGATTATTCATCTCCCGTATGAGGCACGAATGGGGGGGGCCCATGCAGGGACGTTGGTGCTATCCAATCGAGAGATGTCTAAAGACTATCCGAAAGAAATGTAGAAATAAATGCAAAATCGAGACTTCCATTGTAGAGGCATACATACTGGAGGAGGTGTCAAACTTCACAACAACTTACCAGGAGACGGACACATTCTAATCTTGGGCTAGTCGAAATTCGACAGGATTCCACCTTACCAGGAGACGATGTCTATATTGTGGCCCAACAGGCCACACAAGTGTATTATCTTCCATATGCGTGACAAACGAAACAACATCTTAAGGGTTGGGATGTTGTGTATAAGGTATCACCGCACGCTAAATTACCTGTTCCAAACGATGAAGATTATAACTTAGACCCGGACACATATGACAGAGAGTTCTTCCAAGAAGATGGGCTCGAAGGGCAATTTGAGATAGACTTAACAGAAGCGATCAGAATGGAAGTAGATATTGAAATGGTTGTTGATGACGAGGATGATGAGGTGCAAAATGAGAATGACTTAGAAATACTTGAAGGCAATGCCAATGACGAAATTGCGCCTTCAGATGATGTTGACTATGAAATGGTTGATAGTGATGATGACACTTATGATCCGGCTAACCCGGACACATATGAAGATTATTTTTAATCGATGTAATGCTATATTTCATTTATTTTGCATATGTTTCTAAATACATATTTTTTTATCTGTGCTTAATTGTTTACTCTTAATTGCAGGTTGTTGGACAAAGATGGTGGGCGGTGGGACGAGGACAAGGAGGGGGAGGGGGAGGGGGAGGAGGAGCACCCGTAGGACGGAGGAGGAGGCGCAGCAGGATGACGCCGTACAGCAGCAGGTGGAGCAGCAAGCCGCTGTCGATGCGGCACAGCAGGACGACGACGATGCGGCGCAGCAGGACGACGACGACGACGCCGCCGCTCAGCAGGACGTCTCAGGTTCTGGCTCCTTAGGTTCGAGGAGTATCTACCTGCGAGGTCCCGTGAGCCTCCCTAAGCGACCCATACTTCGTGACAGACGTCCGCTGATACGACCCGATGGAGAGAGGTAGGTAACTTTAGATGTTGTTGCTGCTTTTTCATATTATATGTTCAAATTAATAATAGAAACTAATACTTCATCTTAATCACTTGGACAGGTCTTGGATGGTTTTGGAGACTGCAGGGGGTCACGGCCGCAACCCCAATGGCATCCTCGGCCTTCTATGCCGGGAACACTTCCCTGGACTTGTCGAGTACGCCGGAGTGACGAGCCCAGCATACACCTTTGACCACTACGCCGTCGCCCCCGATGCAGTAGATCGGGACGACAGACAATTCAACAACAAGGCGGAGCGGGTGAAGCAAGAGCTGTGGGTAAGTCTTCCTCGCACTATATTGTTTAATAAGTCGCATTTGTTGCATATTCTTGAAATAATGTATGAATACATCGTCTTTGTATGTAGGATTTCTTCAGATGCGATGCTGGATACGAGGCCAGGGCGGATGTGGTGTCTACTACGTGCTGTAAGAAGCTCGTCGTGGACATGCACTACGAGGCGCGCATCCAGGCCATCGTCACTTACCACGGCTCCATCCTTGGGGAGAAGGTGAACAAGAAGGACGCCCGAACCATGTCGTTGACTCCGAACCAGTACTTGCAGGTAAATACAAAACTTTATTATTGGTACTAAATATGCTTATGTTTATCTTCTGATATGCGGTGTACTTATATTTTTTTAGATGATTCCTCATTGGTGCGCCGCGCATCCTGAGTGCTGGGAGAAGATGGTGCAGAGGTGGTGCTCGGCTGAGTGGGACGAGGCGCACAACGCTAGCCGGGAACGGCGTTTGCTGATGCAAGGTCCCTCCCACCATCAAGGCAGCCGCAGCCTGGGCAAATACGCGGAAGCATGGGTACGCGCTCTTTTTTATTTAGGTATATAACTTTCGATTAGACATGATTTCTAACCATCTCGTTGGTTTTCTCGCAGTCGGCGGCACATGGTGGCGCGCCTTGCTCCACGTTCTCGGCATATGCTATGGCCCACAAGGGGAAGGCGACGTCCGACGTCACCTACAACCCGGATGACGGGCCCGAGGCGTACACCAACCCCGCCATCCACAGCCGCCTCAGTGAGTACACCGCCATGGCCAAGGAGGTCCATGGGCCAGATTACGATCCGAGGACCGAGGACATCGACAGAGATGTCCTCATGAGGGTTGGAGGAGGCAAGAGGCATGGGCGGTACTGGATTGCCGACGGGGCAATCGACTCGTCCTCCACTCCCACTCTCTCTCAGGTGCGAGCAAGGAGCACGAGCGCGAGCCCAGCCATACGACCTCGGCAGGACAGCTCACAGCATCGTATCCAGCAACTCCAGGTTATTCCTTATCTATTCATCGTTCATTGATTATTATATATCTTCTATTTGCATTATCGTAACATTAGGGCGAAATATTACAGACTCAGCTAGATGATGAGAGGAGGCAACGTGAGGAGCTGGAGAAGAGGATGGCGGAGATGTTCGCGTACATGCAGAGCCTTGGCGCCACACAGGGTCATGCTCCACCACCTCCGTTGTTCCCTGCAGCTGACCCTGCTGATTTCACTACTCCTGTGAGTATCAAAATTTTAGTACTGCATGATATATATTCATATGTTCTCACACATACAATCTCTTCTCTGTGCAGGGTCAATCGGTGGCGTCGAACAACCCTCATGCTTCGTCCAGCCCTTCGCCGAACCAGTCCAGATGCCCACCTCGTTGATGATCTGTTTTGTGATGATCTAGACTTATATTTGTGAGTTTTGGTGATGTTAGTTAGACTTGGTCTTGTGAGATACTTGGTGATGTTAGTGATGATCCAGACTTATATCTGTTTTGTGATGATCCTGACTTATATTTGTGAGACTTTAGTGAGACTTTGTAATATATATGGTGTTGATGATAAATGTGTTCATTCTGTGATGCGATTGATATATAATGTGATGTGAATGATATATATCTTTTGTTTGTTTGGATGGAACAGCAAAAACAAATAAAAAAGGGACATCCTGGTCACTTTGCCGAGTGTAACACTCGGCAAAGGGTCTCTTTGCCGAGTGCTATGACCACGGCACTCGGCAAAGAAGGAAACCTGGGAACCGGTAAAGCCATCTTTGCCGAGTGTTGACCATGGCACTCGGCAAAAAAGGAAACCTGGGAACCGGCAAAGCCATCTTTGCCGAGTGCTGTTGCCAAGGCATTCGGCAAAGGGACTGACAAAGGGGCCCACTGGAGGACTCTTTGCCGAGTGCCTGTCCACCAGACACTCGGCAAAGAAGCCTCCTTTGCCGAGTGCCTACGAGAGCTCTCGGCACAGGGACTGGCGGTGGGGCCCACTGGACCCGTCTTTGCCGAGGGCCTCTAGAGCAGACACTCGGCAAAATTAGCCTCTTTGCCGAGTGCCAAGGAAAGACACTCGGCAAAGAATCCGTCACCGTCACTTGGCGCCGTGACGGTGACTTTTCTTTGCCGAGTGTCAAATGGCACTCGGCAAATTCTTTGCCGAGTGCCCGACAAAAAGTACTCGGCAAAGAGGCTGTTGCCGATGTACAGTTCGCCGAGCGTTCTTTGCCGAGTGTTACACTCGGCAAAACCTTTGCCGAATGTAAAATAGCCTTTGCCGAGTGTCTGCGACACTCGGCAAAGAAGCTGTGTCCGGTAGTGCTTCTCCCCTCGGGTCGCCGCCGTCGCCGGCCCCTGATCCGCCGCCACCGAGCTTGGGTTCCTTGGTCACCACGACCATGACGAGGCGGGGTCGAAGGGAGAGGGAGACGGGGCGAGCAATTCGTGGCGCTGGAGCAGCAGCAGCGAGGACTGGAGGCTGAGATCCGGGGTGGGGCAAGGGCGAGGTGCGCCAGGAGACGGGTGCGGTAGGAAAGGAGAGGAACGAAAGCACTCACAACTCGATTGCATAAAAAACTCGGGTTCCGGGAGCTAGGTTCCAGTCAAGCGCTGTACTCATGCCACACGTCATTCCAGCTGTGGCGGACGGCATGCCACACGTCGTTCTAGCTGTGGCGGACGGCCCGTGAAGTGCGGGGAGGAGCTCAGACTCCACCGGGTTTTAATAAAAGGTAATGCTTCGCAGTGGATGTATGGATATTCACAAATATTCTCGGTGCACCATCTGACCGTCACCCACAGCTGGCCAGGCCGGATGAAATTGGTTTAGCTAGGTTATCTGTTGTCAGTCGTTTTCCGCCTTCTAGGCTAGTCTGCGTAAACTACGATGCGCCTCCCGCTTCTTCCACGGTCTCCTCCCCTCGCCGCCGCCGCCGCCATGCCTCCTCACCGCCGTCGCGTTGTCAAAGCGACGCCGCTCAAGCCGTTTTCTCCACAACTCTCCTCTACCCCGCCACCGACCCCGTCCGTAGAGGTCCCCAAACCCGACCCCTCCGATCACCACGATCCCACTCCCCCCGCCCGTCGCCGCCTCCCCCTCGCTGCCGGGGCCGTTGAGGCGCAGGAAGAGTGGCATCCGCTCCCGCTCTCCACGGCCGACCTTTCCCTCCCGCTCACCCTCCCCACCGGCCAGACCTTCCTTTGGCGCCGCACCTCCCTCTCCCCGCTCCGCTTCACCGGTGCCGTGGGGTCCCACCTCGTCTCCCTCTCCCACCTGCCCGACTCAGACGATGGCCGCCTCGCATTCCTCCTCCACAACGACGGCGGTTGCCCCGCCTCCTCGTTGCCCGCCGCCCGCGCCGCGCTCCTCGACTATCTCAACGCGGCCGTCTCGCTCGCCGACCTCTGGCGGCAGTTCGCCGCCGCAGATGAGCGCTTCGCTGATGTCTCCGCGCGGCTCGGGGGCGGCGGCGCGCGGGTGCTTAGGCAGGACCCCGTCGAGTGCGTCTTCCAGTTTCTATGCTCCTCCAACAACAACATTGCCCGGATAGAGAAGATGGTGTGGACGCTGGCAGGCTACGGGGAGCGGCTCGGCGAGGTTGGTGGGTTCGTGTTCCACCGGTTCCCCACGATCGAGCGGCTCGCGCGCGTGTCGGAGCAGGAACTTCGTGAGGCCGGGTTTGGGTACAGGTCAGCTCTTGGTGCATTCCTACATTGCATTCCATTTGGAATAAGTACAACGACAAGCATCAGTTCTGCACGTATCATTCAGCACAGCTCGTCAAATTTGACTTTGCCACTTTTACTTCATGATCGAATTCCTAGATCGTAGGCTGGAGTCCAAAAGATTTTCATTCTATTGCTGTTATCTTGTTCTGGTAGCTGCTATTTCACTTTCAGCACAGCATTGGCAGGTCGTTATTAAGGGGTGTTTGAATGAACTAGAGATAAAAGTTAGCTATTGAAATTAGTTGAAGACATCCAGACAGTCTAGCTAAGAGCATCTCCGAGAGACTAGCTAAATAGCTTGTCAAACCAAATTTTGGCTAGTCAACAACAAAATAACTCTTCAACAGACTAGCTATCCAACTCGCCAAGTCGTCCAGATCTCCAAATTAACTTGGCTAGCCACTCCGGCCAGCAAATTGACTTGTCAAGTGTGGGATGATGTGTAGGATTCACACGTCGGTGTGTGTAGAATGTAACGGTTTGAATTTGGAGAATGGGAAATTGAGAGTCTGTTGGAGTAAGATGCTATATATAAGTATAATCTTTATGAAGAGGTAAATAGAGAGTCCCTTGGAGATGATAGTTCAACTATTAGCTACTTTTAACAAATTAGCTAATAGTTAGCTAGCTAATTCTATTAGCAATTTTTTAGCCAACTAACTATTAGCTCTAGTGCATTTAAACACCCCCTAAGTTGTTGTTTCTACCATTTCAACTGAAGCTTTGTTTGAGAAATAAAACTAATGTGTATATTGGGCTAGTCGTTGATCTAATCAGGCAACGGGCATTTGGGCTATGATAATGCTGATGATGTTTTTACTATAAACGTAAAGAAGTATAAAACCCAACTTTGTGTTTGCAGCACACTGGCATTGTCCTTTGGGAACCAATTTATTCGCCAGAAAGTCTTGTTCTATGGATTGTAACAGCACAGATCAATAAATTATTAACTGCTCATGAGTATCTGTTGTGTAGACAGTATTGCTAGAGAGCTTCATAGTATACTGATTTGAGCAATTCTGTGTGTTTTTTTTATGACAAACGAGCAGGGCAAAGTACATTGTTGGCACTGCTAAAGAATTGCAGGCCAAACCTAGTGGAGGTCAAAAATGGCTTGCCTCACTGCGTGAGAAGGAGCTTTCAGATGTGATTGAAGCTCTTTGCACTCTCCCAGGTGTTGGTCCAAAGGTCGCTGCCTGCATTGCTCTGTTCTCCCTTGATCAAAATCATGCTATTCCTGTCGACACACATGTTTGGAAGGTATGCTATATCTCACTTTTGTATTAATGTTGTAACAATCGCTTCTACTTCTGTTGTTTCATTTGGACATACCATTGTTAGTTCATTGATATTTTTAGTGAGGGTAGAGCTTGTTTGAGTTATGTCCATCACCATCATTCTCTGTTAGACCACAGTAAGGCTTTGCATAGATGAATTATCGACCATTTGTACAGGCTAATGTGTGTTGCACTTCCTTTGGTTGTATGTAGACTGCACATGGCACCTGATTCAAGTTATGACTCAATCATTTGATTTGACCATAAAAACCTTGCTCTTCATTACTAGGTTTTAGAAGGGTAGACCTAGTGTAGTAGTGAGCTATCTCAATGAGCTACCAGGTCACGAGTTCGAAGCAGTCTCTCCGCATTTGCGGGGGAAGGCTTGCCTTGGTTTATTCTTTTCCTAGACACCACGTATGTGGGCGCATTCGGCACTGGGTCTGCCTTCATTGCTAGGTTTGTTCCCTCTTAAAAAACAAAACTATGCTTGTTTTTTTGGAAAAATATTATTTGAAACGCTAGTAAAACAATCACCATGTGTAGATACATATTCCTGCTGCATTCATGATGACTACCTGTTAAACACTGAAATGGTCAGTTGGGGTGTTTATTTTTTTTTTCAATTCTTATTATTTTTCAATCAAACTTGTGGATGCAGCCTGTAGAAGGTCTGCTGTCTATACTTAATATGATCCAAAGACTATTTCATGTGAGTGTTAAACTCTATATGGATTCTAATGCAGGTTGCTACACAGTATCTATTACCAGAGCTAGCTGGCAAGAGCTTGACCCCAAAACTTAGCGTTGTTGTTGCCGATGCTTTTGTTACTAGATTTGGAAGCTATGCTGGTTGGGCACAAAACGTTCTCTTCATTGGCCAGCTACCAGCTCAAAAAGTTGTTGTGGCTCAAGTTACCAGTGACAATGGTACCACAAAGCCTACCAAAAGGAAGCGCAGGGTGCAACCGGAACCATGTTGAGGACATGTGATCATGAGGGAGCACAGATACCAGCGATAGTGGGTTTGCCATTCTTCTGTGTTATTCTCGTTCAGTAAGAATGTAAGATGATGTAATATGACCATGACGAATGATCTTTTCTGCTGAACAGGCATTCAGTGGCTCCTGAGTTGGCATATGGTTTTCTCCAAGTCCTGACGAAGTGAAGTGCAAAGAAATTAAAATTCAGGCAATACGCCAGTCAGAACTTGATGGCAACTTTCTGTCTTCTGGCAGTAGGAATCCGTGAGAAGGTATCTAGAATCCTGATCACACTAACATATTTGCTGTCAGCTTGTAACATATAGGAATGCCTGACTCATTACATTCTGAGTTCTATTTTCATATGGGGGCATTGTGTTGTTTCTTCGTTAGCCTGCCCGTGCATCTTCCACAAAAACATCAGGATGGAAGCGGGGGCACGTGTAACCGTGTTGTGTTGTTGTTTAAACAGGGATGAGGGATTCAGTTGAAAGTATTGGGTCAATAGTTCTCTGTAACCTTTGCACCCAGCTATACCATCCCGTGCTGCCAGGCCGGCTTCTTCTGATGAACGTTTGAGCAAAGTTGTGTTCTGAATGTCCTGAGCTCCTGGTGACTGACTCAAAGGACAAATTTCTGTGATTTTACACAAAGGACACATATATGCCAGTAGCCTCTTGTCAATGGACAACGGGTGACTTTACGCAAATATCATTGCCTTGCGATATGATTTTACGCAAATGTTATTGCCTTGCGATATATGACACTCTGTTTCCTCCTTCGAAACCGGTTGCACACCAATCCGGCAGTCCCGAATCCGGTTGCCTGCATTGCCGGCAAAGTCAACGGCGCTTCAACTGCACTACTGCAGCCAGGCTTTTTGCTTGCTTCCGCGGGCCCCGCATGCCATAGGCTCAATAACCTCGCCAGACGCCAGCGGATCCCCTCCTTGCGAGGCCGGAACTGAGCTGCCGCCGGCGCTATGGCGAGCGGCGGCCTGGCGGCTGCGTCGGAAGTCGCCGTCGTTTTCCTCATCCGCCCTGTCCTTGCCATCGCCTTCGTCTTCACCCTCATCCTCCTCAGTATGACTCCCCTCCCCTTATCCCCTCAGTCGCCTCACTGCGTGGGTTCCCTTCCCTGATCCGCTTCGTCGCCCCAGGCTGGTACGTGGCGTGGAGGACGGTGCTGGTGCACGTGCCGCTGGTGCAGGAGATCGCCGGCCTGCGCCCGAAAAAGCCCTCTAAACCCAAGCCAGCCAACCGCGGCCGCTTCGCCAAGTTCTACCAGAACCAGGCCGAAGCCGCACAAAGGTCAAAGCTTTACCTCCGTCCTCCGCACGACCACACAAGCCTTCTTCTCCTTTTGCTCATCCGGATGTTTCGGTGCTGATTCATGTGGAAACTGACTGGCCAGCTCTTGTTCAATTCGATCCAGATTGCCTGCTTCAGTGCTGTTCAGTCCTGGACTCCTGGCATTGCTGAAGCAGTTTGTTGCAGTTAGGTTGTAGCTTAGGATTGTATCAGCATACCCCGCGTGGCCACCCACTATCTGATCTGGTTGGGCATATGGTGATGCTGCAGCTCTTCATGTGGGCGTGGTTGCAATTGTAGTTAAATTGGAGTGGGGAAAGTTGCTTGAGCTGTCTATTTCAGCATTTCAAACTTGATTCAGCTTCATTTACAGTTTGGTACAACGGCTAAAGGACCTGAAGGCATAATCACCTGCATTTTTGTGTCCTTGTTCACCTCTGGATGCCCATCTCAATTTCCTAAATTTCTTGTCATGCCTACTATTGGTGCTAAAGTAAAACTGTTTGTTGCAATCCATAGAAAAGTCTAGACATTTCAAACTTCAGTGCATACAAATCGATATTTTGGCACTTTGGAGCTACTCCATTTTTTTTGACTGGAGCTATAACTATGTTCCTTACGAGAACACAAGTTTTTTTTACACCTTGTATTGTGAATATCTGCAGTCCTATTCTCTCAGAAGCGGCTATTGAATTGCTTAGGCATAGCTGGGAATACCGGATACTTGTATATGGATGGGAAAAAAAAGCCAGTATCATTTGCACGATCAATGTGGTTTATCTAGTAAAAAAATGAGTTGTGATTGAAATAGCTTATGCAACATTTCTCATTTAAATATCTAGTAATTGCACTTCATATATTGTACATCATGAGCATGTATTCTTGAAACATGGCTAACTGTAAACTCTTATGATTTGATTTATCTTGTTGTCTTCTTACACCTTGAAGTTTTCATATTTCATCTTGACCTGCAATGCCAATATTAGCATTACTACAAGAAAGTAGGTGGCACCCTTTGGTTCATCATTCAGTTTCAGTTGCTCCTTAATGCCATTCCTTCCTTCCAGTGATGGGCAAGTACATAGAACCTAAAGACGAAAGAACATTGCTATGTGGTACCGAATCCGTTGCTTGTAGGCTACGGTAGCTGTTTTAGAAGCCTGCTGCAGCAGTGGTTGGGAGCGTCTCCAACTTGGCTAGGAGAACTGTTTGATGCTTTCTAGAAGACTAGAACCTTTTGATTACCCAGAGGTCTGCGTTTGTTTTTTTATTCCATCCCACAACTTTACAATATAACAATATAACATGCTTACTAGGAAATTGTATCATGAGTTCTTTCAAGATAGCTAACAGTAATGTATTTTGGGTAATTGGGTGCTCAAAAACCATTCCTATTTTAGATTTCTTAGCTAGAGTGTTCCTTCCATTCTCAGATATCATCCCAATGTTTCAATCATAGTGTGCTTACCGCTAAAGTTGCTCTATGTTTGCAGCTACAAATTGTTTTTGCTTCAGGCACATAGATTATGAAGAAGCAGAAAATGGGCATACTCCTTGTACGCATCTCCACAAATCTCTAACCTGATTTCTTAATCTGTTAACAGGAACAGCAAATCAGAAGGGGCATCATCTTAAGAGAAATCCGTCACCGCTTTGTAATGAGTACCTGCTGCAGACTTTATCACGCAGTTCTAATTAGAATGCAAGTACTACCAGTGACGGCGTCTTTTTAGGAGAGAATGTATATCAGCATGTGATGGGAGCATCCCTGCCTGCCTGACGATACATCAGGCTTATGATAGTAGCGTATCAACTGTTTATTGCATGACCTCGTAAAGTTAAGGACCTTATGATTGTACATATATATACACCTGTATACAAGAAATAAAGAGAAGCACATGTCCTTCGGAATAATATCAACGTACCTTCTCCTGCGCGCTATCAGGTTCAGCTCTAATCATTGGCTCATGATGGCGTTTCTAAAGATGAAAAACTGCTTTATATGATGCCCAAGCTGCTGGGATTGTGCTTGCGCTCATTCCTTTCGGCTTTGCTGAACAATGGTCATCCATTCAATCAGCCAATCATTTGGCGACCGATTCCATCTGGGAAGGATGGAGATCCTGACTCACCTGGCAAGAGGGAAGCCATACATTTCTTGAGAACCAGGACCAAACCACCTGCCCAAAAGCCGCTTCCTTTGCGGCAAAGCTCCTTTGCCCCTAATTAGTTGATACTAGAAACAACTGAACTTGTTCATCCTTAAACAGTACGAGCAGTCGTGATTACGCAACAGAATGGTTGGCACCACAAACAAAGGCACATCTGATCTCCTTTTCCTGGTGTTCTCTCCTTTTGATCCAGACCTGAAAAGAGCGATGCAAAAACCCATCTACACAGCTTAAGAAACCGTCGAGTGGAATGGTGGCTGATACCACCACCGAAGGGGAACTGTGGAAGGAGCCGGCACCGGCACCGGCAGTGCTCCCTCCCCTCCAGCGGCACAAAGTGAGGCGGCCACTCTTACAGCAGGATCTCCCCCACCTGATCGCCTCCAATCTTACCAAAAAGCGCGATGTCCGTCCGGTCACCGTCGTTGAAAACCAGCTCGACGCCGTTCTCAGGGGGGGGGGGGGGGGGCCCTCCGGGGAAATGCTGGGTTGTGGATGCCATGATTAGGGGCTTTGTAGCATCATTGTACCTTCCCAAGCTTGTAGATTCCAAGCTAATCATCATCATTCATCAATGGCGACGGTGGTGGATTCGGCTGCTCTAGATTTTCGGTAAGATTTCCCGGGCTGCCTCATGTCGAAAGCAAAAGCAAAGCAAACCAAGCCAAGCAAAGGTAGGTGATCGAGTTGAGTGACCTGTGTATCATGCAAAAAGGGCCACGGTTCAAGGTGCAGAGCCAATCTTTTGATAGAATGTTCCATGTATAGGCTATAAAGAAAAGGACCACTTGCAACGATGCACATGACACATCAGTACATCACTAGCTTGTTTGCTAACATACGCTAATGAATCCATAAATGTTCCTAAAATGGCATCCTTGACCTATCTATGCGCTATGCTAGCGACTGCACACGCAAGACTCTAAATGCTAGTCAAGCCGTGCAAAAATACTCACCACACCAAAATCCCGTATTTTCGCGTGTGGGTCATTGGCCGGTCAATGGACTTTGTACGTGTGTAGCGCGTACGAATTTAAGTGGTATAAACATGGCAAATGGCATCGAGTGTGTGCTACTGACCTTTTGGATGTGAGATACACATCGCCTTTTGTTGATACTTTTGCTTGCCCAATTTTAGGTGGACAAATTACTTTTACTTGGAATGTTCTGCAAACCTAATTTTCATGCCATTTTCTTACATAGTTTCCCTAGCATACCTTTTTTTCGATTATAATGGTAATGAAAATGGTAAACGAGGATGAAGTGGTTGTGTGTGGCTATAGGAAAATAGACCAAGGTCTATTTAAAGTAAGATTTTGGTATGTGATTGTTAACGTAACTATTTGAATTAACATTATTGTTAGTATTTTTTTGACGTAGTTTAAATGATACATAAGTGGACTTAGACTAAGATAAAATGGTGATCCAAATGATCAATACCTGAAGCAAGACATAGAAGACATACCGAACACCTGCTAGAATACGCAAAAATCCAAGCCTAAGATGAAAAAAGCCAGACAAAGACACATGAAGAAACAAGGAGAACAGATGCTCTCAACGACACTGAACATGTCCGGTAATGCACTAGATATGGGAGCACTTTGTCAAAGAAGGGCAACTGCAACTAGAAATTTTTAGTGGACACCATATACGACACTAGACATGATACTTAGAGGGTTGCAACATGACTGAAGAGACCCATAAGGCACGAGACGTGTCCAGTGGTACATTGGATAAAATATTGGACGTTTGGTCTCCAACTATCGACAACGTCTAGAACCCAATGACTAGCTGATATGAATGCATCATACATATCTACTGAGTGCATCAAACATGTCTTGTCAGTGCGCCAAAATCATGTGTCACTTCCAACAACTAGTTTTAGATTTAATGACTATATATACCACACCAACCGATCATTTGAGTTATGTGGGAGCTGAAAAACATATCAAAAGAGTCGAGGCTCATCTTTAGCAACTTTAGACACCCAAGTGCTCAAATAATCACTCGATAATTAGTGTAGGTGCTTTAAAAAATGTTTAGTTTAGTTATACCATCGCTCATAGCGCTAGCTCTAGGTTTAGGTCTAGTGTTTGAGGTTAGAATACATCTTATCCCTAGGTGCTTGTGTGCACCATTGTAGTTATATCAGAGAGGCTCGTAGCCTTGTGAGATTACAATGACTACCTTTACGGTGTAGCTGTTATCGTGTACTAGAGAAAATAAGAACCATCGTGTTTTGATTATAAAATTGGTTGTGAATAGGGCTGGAAATGGATGTCTGGAGATCCAAATTATTCGTATTCATACTCGCTAAAACTGCTAATATGGATATCCATATCTGTATTCGATTTTAATATGGATGTCAAATGGATGTATCCGATTTCGATTTATAGTACTTTTCTCTATCCGATTCTATATTTGTATTCAAAAAAACCATGAAACATCCGATACTATCCGTATCCGTGAAAAAATATGTTCCATGAAACCATTTAAATATTAACTTTATCACTAATTACTAATTAAGAATGATTTTAAGTTTAATAATATACTAGAAAAATGATATATACCATTTAAAACATTAAAAATATTTATATGATAAATAATAAATTAACCTTATTCTAGTGATATTCAATAATAAAATTCAATAGGTTTCATAAACATTCAATTATAACTCTCCACTTTATCTATACAGTGAACACATCTCAATAAAGTTCCATAAACATTCAACCATAACTCTCCACTTTACAATACATAGATAAATTTCTTCATGTTTTCATTTATGTTTTGGTACACACATTTATATATGACATTCATTCATTTTAGAACAGAAAATTTGTTTTTTTGTATATTTAATATTTTATATCAATTTTAATTTACTTGTATTTGTACAAATGTCACTTATTAAATATCATGGGTTGTTGTTTACCTTTTGTTATATGATTCGATAGTTTAAAAATATTATTTATATAGTTTTGTTGACTTGGATACGGAGGATCACGAGAAATCTATTTTAATGTAAGTTTGTTCTGACTATCTATTGACTATCTATAAACTTGTACTTAAATAAATGTCCACATATACATATGTTAAATTTTAGGTTATGTTGTTTGAGTTGAATTGTGTAAATATCCGAATAAGAATTCGGATTTGACTATCCGTTTTGTATTTGTATCCGAAGATATTCGAATTCGTATCCGATTTCAGACTAAAATATGGTAAACTGTGACATTCGAATTCGTATCCGTGTGTATTCGATCCGTTTACACCCCTAGTTGTGAAGACGGTGGGGAGTGGTCTAATAAAGGTTATCTCGGTAAACTACTTGCATGTGAGAAACGACCAATGATATCCACGAATTCACCCAGCCGTGAGCTTGCCCCTCGTGTGGGTATCCTTGCATGAGGCTTCAACAAGGAGTAGAAGAAGCTTGCACAATGCTCGATAACTTAGTAAAAATACTAGAGTTGTTGATAAGAGTTTGTAAATTTATCTTTTTTAGCTTACATATTTATATTATGTACCTTAGTTATGTGGTTTACTTTCTAGCTTAATTGATAGACAAGTTGATAAGTTTGAAACCTAGGTTATATAACCATTTTTTTTATAAAGATAACAACACACTTAGTAAAAACTATACTAGCTCATAGATAATTTATTTATCGCATAAGTTTTAACTAAGAAAAATTAGAGGACTTATTTTATAAAATAGATTACCCTAATTCACTCCATCTTAGGCATCATTGTCCCTTTAGTTGATATTAGAGCTAGTTGCTCAATTTGGATATTTTGGCTTAACAACCATTGAGCCAGCGCTATTCAGAGAGAGAAGGATGGATACCTCTAGTCCTCCACACTTTGACATCACTAACTTCTTATATTGGAGTGCTAGAATAGCTTTCTACCTAGAAACAATTGGTCTAGATGTTTGGAGAGCCACTTACGATGGGATGAAGACCCTAGAAACCAACCATGTGTGATGAAAAAGAAATTAATCTAAATGCACGAGTTAAAATTGCTTGTTTGAATCCTTTAGAATGAATATATTTAACCAAGTATTCACCTTATCAAAAGAAAATAAAATTTTGTTAGAGTTACATGAGCTCCATGGTGGCTCAAGCAATGTCCATGAGCAAAAACATTCCCTAGCTAAAAAAATTATGATTTCTTTCAAACAAAAGAAAACGAGTTTGTTAGAGATATGTATTCTCATTTGAATATAATTATCAATGAGCTCAATTCTATATAACTTACAAAGCTAGGTGATTCAAACATTCTAAGGAAGACAATCTTTGTGCTACCATATATTAAGTACGCAATCGTCCTCACCATTCTAAAGAATATGTAGAACTTGAGAACAATGACCCCATCGCTTGTCATTGTCAAGGTAATGACATTTAAGATGTTCTGAAAGATAGGTCTAGAAGAAGCCACTTCATTAAGCAAAAACATAGATCTCACATGCGAAGAGCATAAGAACATGAAGGCAGAACCAAATTGAAAGCTCAAGCGCCTCAAGTGAAGAATAATAAGATGATGATCATTAAGCATCCACATCCTCCTCTAAAGTTGATGAAGAAACAATCAAAACAATCGAAAAGATGATAAAGTCGATTTGCAAGATGAAACTTGAAAGGAATGATGACACCTAAGAGAGAGAGAGAGGTGGGGGTGAATTAGGGCAACTATTTTTCACACTAATCTATGGCCTCTATTTTTTCCTTGAACAAAAACCTATGCATACAACCAAGCGTCCATATGAGCAACTAAGGTTTTGTCTAATTGTTGCTATCTCTACCGCAAAAGAACTTTTGCAACCTAGGTTTCAGACCTATCATCTAGCCTATAACTAACTTAAGAAGATAAAGCACACCACCAAAGGTAAGAATATAAATATGGAAGCTTAAATGCTATAGATATACAAACTCTCGTCGACATGCTGATATTTATATTGAGGTATCAAGAAGCGCGCAAGCTTCTTACTAATCCTCGTTGGAGCCCCACACAAGGGTAGCCCATGCACGTCAGGGCTAAGCTCCTAGGCAGGTAACTCCATAAATAGTCACAGATCTTCTCCATACGCAAGTGGTTCTCTGCTTTGGCCTCTCTCAGATGCACTCCACCGTCTCCACTATTGAGCTTCTAGTCGAAACTCTATGTGCCTCATTCTCTACGTTACACGGTGGCGACCACACCATAAATGTAGTTGGTGTGATCTCGCAAGATACAACCCCTACCGATACAATACAATGGTGCACACAAGCACCAAGGGGTTGATTGTGTCTAACCTCACTTCTAAGAACTAGGAATTGACCTAGAGCAAGCGCTATAACATTGATCTAACTAACCTAACCACTTCAAAGCATTATCAAGTGATTATCTGAGTACTTAAGTGTCTAGAGCTATAGGGTTGGAGTCCCAATTCAACTCACTTGCTACGTTTATCAGCTCCCACACTTATAAATGGCTGGTTGTGGTGGTATTTGAGAGCACCTAGAGGGGGGGTGAATAGGTGATCCTGTAAAACTTGAAACTTAAAGCCACAAACTTGATTAAGTGTTAGAGCAATAAAGTTGATAGTCGCCTAGAGGGGGGGGGGTGAATAGGGCGAAACTGAAATTTACAAATATAAACACAACTACAAGCCGGGTTAGCGTTAGAAATATAAACGAGTCCGCGAGAGAGGGCGCAAAACAAATCGCAAGCAAATAAAAGTGTGACACGCGGATTTGTTTTACCGAGGTTCGGTTCTCGCAAACCTACTCCCCGTTGAGGAGGCCACAAAGGCCGGGTCTCTTTCAACCCTTCCCTCTCTCAAACGATCCCACGGATCGAGTGAGCTTTCTCTTCTTCTCAATCAAACGGGAACAAAGCTTCCCCGCAAGGGCCACCACACAATTGGTGCCTCTTGCCTTGGTTACAATTGAGTTTGATCACAAGAACAAGTGAGGAAGAAAAGAATGCGATCCAAGCGCAAGAGCTCGAAAGAACACAAGCAAATCACTCTCGCTAGTCACTAAAGGCTTGAGTGGAATTTGGAGAGAACTTGATCTATTTGGTGTGTCTAGAATTGAATGCTAGAGCTCTTGTAGTAGTTGAGAAGTAGAAAACTTGGATGGCAATGAATGTGGGGTGGTTGGGGTATTTATAGCCCCAACCACCAAAAGTGACCGTTGCTGGAAGCTGTCTGTTCGATGGCGCACCGGACAGTCCGGTGCACACCGGACAGTCCGGTGCCCCTGCCACGTCACCATTGCCGTTGGATTCTGACCGTTGGAGCTTCTGACTTCTGGGCCCGCCTGGGTGTCCGGTGCACACCGGACAAGTACTGTTTGATGTCCGGTGCACCGGTATGGGCAGTCTGACGTCTGCGCGCGCTGCGCGCGCATTAAATGCACCGCAGGGAGCCGTTGGCGCCGAAAAGAGCCGTTGCTCCGCTGGTACACCGGACAGTCCGGTGCACACCGGACAGTCCGGTGAATTTTAGCGGAGCGGCTGCCGCGCGAACCCGAGGCTGGCGAGTTCCGGAGACCGCGCTTCCTTGGAGCACCGGACATGTCCGGTGCACACCGGACAGTCTGGTGAATTATAGCGCGCCGGCTTCCGAGAATTCCCGAGGGCGAAGAGTTTGAGTTGGAGTCCTCTGGGCGCACCGGACACTGTCCGGTGCACACCGGACAGTCCGGTGCTTCCAGCCAGAGGTGCCCTCGGTTGCCTCATTGCTCCTTAGTTGAATCCAACACTTGGTCTTTTTATTGGCTGAATGTGAACCTTTTGCACCTGTATAACTTATGCACTAGAGTAAACTAGTTAGTCCAATATTTGTGTTGGACAATTCAACCACCAAAATTATTTAGGAACTAGGTGTAAGCCTAATTCCCTTTCAATCTCCCCCTTTTTGGTGATTGATGCCAACACAAACCAAAGCAAATATAAAAGTGCATAATTGAACTAGTTTACATAATGTAAGTGCAAAGATTGCTTGGAATTGAGCCTAATATAAATACTTTCATGATGCGCATGGATTGTTTTCTTGTTTTTGACATATTGGACCACATTTGCACCAAAAGTTTTGCAAATTCTTTTGTAAATTCCTTTCAAAGTCTTTTTGCAAGATAGTCAAAGGTAAATGAATAAGATTTTGCAAAGCATTTTCAATTTTTGAAATTTTCTTCCTTTGTTCAAATGCTTTTCCTTTGACTAAACAAAACTCCCCCTCAAATAAAGTCTCCTCTTAGTGTTCAAGAGGGTTTTAAGACATCAATTTTGAAAATACTAGTTGCTTCCCCTTTAGAACACAAAGAGATACTAATTTTGAAATTTACCAATTGAAAATCATCAAATTTTAAAAATTAGGGGTGGTGCGGTCCTTTTGCTTTGGGCTCATATTTTCTCCCCCTTTGGCATGAATCGCCAAAAACAGAATCATTTGAGCCCAATGGAGTACTTTCTCCCCCTTTGGTCATGAAATGAATGAGTGAAGATTATACCAAAGTTGGAGAGATGATGCGGAGCGACGGCGAAGGATGAGTAGTAGAGTTTGAGTGGAAGCCTTGTCTTCGCCGAAGACTCCAATTCCCTTTCAATATACCTATGACTTGGTTTGAAATACACTTGAAAACACATTAGTCATAGCATATATAAAAGAGACATGATCAAAGGTATATTTATGAGCTATGTGTGCAAGACTAGCAAAAGAAATTCCTAGAATCAAGAATATTGAGCTCATGCCTAAGTCTGGTAAAAGATTGCTCATCAAGAGGCTTGGTAAAGATATCGGCTAATTGATCTTTAGTGTTAATGTATGAAATCTCGATATCCCCCTTTTGTTGGTGATCCCGAAGAAAATGATACCGAATGGCTATGTGTTTAGTGCGACTATGCTCGACGGGATTGTCGGCCATTTTGATTGCACTCTCATTGTCACATAGCAAAGGGACTTTGGTTAATTTGTAACCGTAGTCCCGCAGGGTTTGCCTCATCCAAAGCAATTGCGCGCAACAATGGCCTGCGGCAATATACTCGGCTTCGGCGGTGGAAAGAGCGACTGAATTTTGCTTCTTTGAAGCCCAAGACACCAAGGATCTTCCCAAGAACTGGCAAGTCCCCGATGTGCTCTTCCTATTAATCTTACACCCCGCCCAATCGGCATCCGAATAACCAATCAAATCAAATGTGGATCCCCGAGGGTACCAAAGCCCAAACTTAGGAGTATAAGCTAAATATCTCAAGATTCGTTTTACGGCCGTAAGGTGTGATTCCTTAGGGTCGGCTTGGAATCTTGCACACATGCATACGGAAAGCATAATGTCCGGTCGAGATGCACATAAATAAAGCAATGAACCAATCATCGACCGGTATACCTTTTGATCACGGACTTACCTCCCGTGTCGAGGTCGAGATGCCCATTGGTTCCCATGGGTGTCTTGATGGGCTTGGCATCCTTCATTCCAAACTTGCTTAGAATATCTTGAGTATACTTTGTTTGGCTGATGAAGGTGCCCTCTTGGAGTTGCTTGACTTGGAATCCTAGAAAATACTTCAACTCCCCCATCATCGACATCTCGAATTTTTGTGTCATGATCCTACTAAATTCTTCACATGTAGATTTGTTAGTAGACCCAAATATGATATCATCAACATAAATTTGGCATACAAACAAATCATTGTCAAGAATCTTAGTGAATAAAGTAGGATCAGCCTTGCCGACTTTGAAGCCATTAGTAATAAGGAAATCTCTAAGGCATTCATACCATGCTCTTGGGGCTTGCTTGAGCCCATAAAGCGCCTTAGAGAGCCTATAAACATGGTTAGGGTACTCACTGTCTTCAAAGCCGGGAGGTTGCTCAACATAGACCTCCTCCTTGATCGGTCCATTGAGGAAGGCACTTTTCACGTCCATTTGATAAAGCTTGAAGCCATGGTAAGTAGCATAGACTAATAATATACGAATTGATTCAATCCTAGCTACGGGTGCATAGGTTTCACCAAAATCCAAACCTTCGACTTGTGAATACCCCTTGGCCACGAGTCGAGCTTTGTTCCTAGTCACCACACCATGCTCGTCTTGCTTGTTGCGGAAGACCCACTTGGTTCCTACAACATTTTGATTAGGACGTGGAACTAAGTGCCATACCTCGTTCCTCGTGAAATTGTTGAGCTCCTCTTGCATCGCCATCACCCAATCTGAATCTTGAAGTGCTTCCTCTACCCTGTGTGGCTCAATAGAGGAAACAAACGAGTAATGTTCACAAAAATGCGCAACACGAGATCGAGTAGTTACCCCCTTATGAATGTCGCCGAGGATGGTGTCGACGGGGTGATCTCGTTGTATTGCTTGGTGGACTCTTGGGTGTGGCGGCCTTGGTTGTTCATCCTCCTTGTCTTTATCATTTGCATCTCCCCCTTGATCGTTGCCGTCATTTTGAGGTGGCTCATCTTCTTGGTCTTCTTGTTCAACATCTTGAGCCTCATCCTCAATTTGTGTTGGTGGAGATACTTGCATGGAGGAGGATGGTTGATCTTGTGCATGTGGAGGCTCTTCGGATTCCTTAGGACACACATCCCCAATGGACATGTTCCTTAGCGCTATGCATGGAGCCTGTTCTTCACCTATCTCATCAAGATCAACTTGCTCTACTTGAGAGCCGTTAGTCTCATCAAACACAACGTCACAAGAAACTTCAACAAGTCCTGAGGACTTGTTAAAGACTCTATATGCCCTTGTGTTTGAGTCATATCCTAGTAAAAAGCCTTCTACAGTTTTAGGAGCAAATTTAGATTTTCTACCTCTTTTAACAAGTATAAAACATTTGCTACCAAAAACTCTAAAATATGAAATATTGGGCTTTTTACCGGTTAGGAGTTCATAAGATGTCTTCTTGAGGATTCGGTGAAGATATAACCGGTTGATGGCGTAGCAGGCGGTGTTGACTGCCTCGGCCCAAAACCGATCCGGTGTCTTGTATTCATCAAGCATGGTTCTTGCCATGTCCAATAGAGTTCGATTCTTCCTCTCCACTACACCATTTTGTTGTGGAGTGTAGGGAGAAGAGAACTCATGCTTGATGCCCTCCTCCTCAAGGAAGCCTTCGATTTGAGAGTTCTTGAACTCCGTCCCATTATCGCTTCTAATTTTCTTGATCCTTAAGCCGAACTCATTTTGAGCCCGTCTCAAGAATCCCTTTAAAGTCTCTTGGGTATGAGATTTGTCCTGCAAAAAGAATACCCAAGTGAAGCGAGAATAATCATCCACAATTACAAGACAATACTTACTACCGCCGATGCTTATGTAAGCGATCGGGCCGAATAAATCCATGTGTAGGAGCTCCAGTGGCCTGTCGGTAGTCATGATGTTTTTGTGTGGATGATGGACACCAACTTGCTTCCCGGCTTGGCATGCGCTACAAATCCTGTCTTTCTCAAAATGAACATTGGTTAGTCCTAAAATGTGTTCTCCCTTTAGAAGCTTGTGAAGATTCTTCATTCCAACATGGGCTAGTCGGCGGTGCCAAAGCCAACCCAAGTTAGTCTTAGCAATCAAGCAAGTGTCGAGTTCAGCTCTATCAAAATCAACCAAGTATAGCTGACCCTCTAATACTCCCTTAAATGCTATTGAATCATCACTTCTTCTAAAGACAGTAACACCAATATCAGTAAATAGACAATTGTAGCCCATTTGACATAATTGGGATACGGAAAGCAAATTGTAATCTAAGGAATCTACAAGAAAAACATTGGAAATAGTATGGTCAGGAGAAATAGCAATTTTACCCAAACCTTTGACCAAACCTTGATTTCCATCCCCGAATGTGATAGCTCGTTGGGGATCTTGGTTTTTCTCATATGAGGAGAACATCCTTTTCTCCCCTGTCATGTGGTTTGTGCACCCGCTGTCGAGTATCCAACTTGTGCCCCCGGATGCATAAACCTACAAAACAAGTTTAGTTCTTTGTTTTAGGTACCCAAACGGTTTTGGGTCCTTTGGCATTAGAAACGAGAACTTTGGGTACCCAAACACAAGTCTTGGAGCCCTTGTGTTTGCCCCCAATAACCTTGGCAACAACCTTGCCGGATTTGTTAGTTAAAACATAAGATGCATCAAAAGTTTTAAATGAAATGCTATGATCATTTGATGCATTAGGAGTTTTCTTTCTAGGCAACTTGGCACGGGTTGGTTGCCTAGAACTAGATGTCTCACCCTTATACATGAAAGCATGATTAGGGCCAGAGTGAGACTTCCTAGAATGAATTTTCCTAATCTTGCTCTCAGGATAGCCGGCAGGGTACAAAATGTAACCCTCGTTATCCTGAGGCATGGGAGCCTTGCCCTTAACAAAGTTAGATAAGTTCTTTGGAGGGGCATTAATTTTGACATTGTCTCCCTTTTGGAAGCCAATGCCGTCCTTAATGCCAGGGCGTCTCCCATTATAGAGCATGCTTCTAGCAAGTTTAAATTTTTCATTTTCTAAGTCATGCTCACTAATCTTAGCATTTAGTTGTGCTATGTGATCATTTTGTTTTTTAATTAATGCTAGGTGATCATGAATAACATCAACATTAATATCTGTTGGGGTCGTGCTTCGGTGCGCCGAAGGTCTCACACGAAGAAGCAGCTTCGGCTGGAGTCGTCTTCAAGAGATGGCCGAAGGTTCCTTTTCATGGAGCTTCGGCGTTTTAAACCGACATAGAGATAGAATGACCTTTTTATTCATATAGGTCTGAGTCAATGTTGTAAACATTTGTAAGGGGCATGATTGTAATTTGTCACAGGCTGCGACCTGTGCCTATAAATAGATGAACAGTACCTCTGTACTGTTCACGCGAACCTGTCATTTGCCTTCGCATTACACTTGTATTCCTGCCTTCCTCAGGACCGAAGGTACATTTGTCATTCATATTCATTCGTATTAATTGAAATGGAAATGATTCTATGTTAACATTTAAATGTCCATTTTATATCTCATGGTTTATATGAATGCTCCACCCTATGTTATTATGCTTACGAAGGTGCGTCCTTCGTAACCTTCGTCCGAAATTCCTTATGTCCCGAAGGGATGTAACGAAGTGGAGGACGAAGGACCTTAATATTTAACATTCTCTGTGTTGCCTTGTTCTTAACTTTTAGCATTTGAGAACAAGCCCCCAACATTGGCGCCCACCTCCGGTGAACTCACTTCCACTTTTCTGAGCTGATGGCTTCGTTCAACAATCAAGCTGAAGGTGCTTCGGCTTCGAAGCTGGTGCTCCCAATAACAGGCGGTTCTTGCTCAGAGCCGGCTAACAAGAAGCAGAAGAAGGAGGCTCAGAGAAGGGTGCAGCATGTTGGAGTGCAGGGACCCTTCATCAAGTCAAAATGGTCCCATATTCCAATTACCTTCTCTCAGGAAGACCTTCAGCTTAAGGATTATCCTCACAATGATGCTATGGTTATTTCTTGCGTGATCAAAGGATTTCTGGTCCACAATGTCCTAGTTGATACAGGCAGTGCAGCTGACATTATATTTGCTAAAGCCTTCAGACAAATGCAAGAGCCCGAAGACAAGATCCATGATGCTACGCACCCTCTTTGTGGCTTCGGGGGGCGGCAGATTGTGGCCCTTGGGAAAATTACCATGCCGGTAACCTTCGGATTTGTCAACAACACAAGGACTGAGCAAATTGTGTTTGACATCGTTGACATGGAGTATCCTTATAATGCTATCATTGGTCGTGGAACTCTTAATGCTTTCGAAGCAATTCTTCACCCAGCTTATCTCTGCATGAAGATACCTTCGGACCAAGGACCCATTGCTATTCATGGAAGCCAGGAAGCTGCTAGAAGGGCCGAAGGAAGCTGGACTGATTCTAAGGCAATCCATAATATAGATGGAGCTGAAGCTTGTGAACAGTATAAATTCAGGAGGGAGAAGGCAGCTTCAGCAGACCAGCCGAAGCCCATGTTATTGTGCGAAGATATAGCAGAGCAGAAGGTGTTGTTGGGCTCCCAATTATCTGAAGATCAGGAGAAAACCTTGATAAGGTTTTTATTCAACAACAAAGATGTCTTTGCATGGTCAGCTAATGATCTCTGTGGAGTAAATCGGGATGTTATTGAACATTCGCTTAATGTTGATCCATCCTTCAGACCCCGAAAGCAGAGGCTTCGGAAAATGTCTGATGATAAGGCCGAAGGGGCTCGTAATGAAGTAAAAAGACTCCTCAGTGCAGGAGTTATCAGAGAGGTGAAGTACCCAGAGTGGCTAGCTAACACTGTTATGGTGAAGAAGGCCAATGGCAAGTGGAGAATGTGTATTGATTTCACAGACCTCAACAAGGCTTGTCCGAAGGATGAATTTCCGCTGCCAAGGATAGATTCTTTAGTTGATGCAGCAGCTTCTTCGGAGCTCATGAGTCTCCTAGACTGCTACTCAGGCTATCATCAAATCTGGATGAAGAAGGAAGATGAGCCGAAGACTAGCTTCATAACCCCAAGTGGTACATATTGCTATCTTCGGATGCCTGAGGGGCTCAAGAATGCTGGAGGGAGCTTCAGCAGAATGACTGCGAAGGTCCTCCAATCTCAGATAGGCAGAAATGTGTTGACCTATGTTGATGACATTATCGTAAAGAGCACGAAGCAAGAAAATCATATTGCTGATTTGCAGGAGACCTTCGCCAGCTTCAGACAGGCTGGTCTGAAGCTGAATCCAGAAAAATGCGTCTTCGGAGTGAAGAAGGGCAAATTTCTTGGGTGTTTGGTTTCAACGAAGGGAATCGAAGCTAACCCAAATAAAATCGAAGCTATACTTCGAATGGAGCCACCAACCACAAGAAAGGGGGCCCAAAGATTGACAGGAAGGCTGGCATCTCTCAACAGATTTATATCTAGATCAGCAGAAAGAAACTTACCATTCTTCGAGGTGCTGAAGTCAGCTGAAGTCTTTCAATGGGGCCCAAGTCAGCAAAAAGCCTTCGAAGAGCTGAAGCAATACTTAATAGATCTCACAACATTAACTCCACCAACGCCAGGGGCTCCTCTGTTGTTGTACGTGGCAGCTTCGCACTCAGCAGTAAGTGCGGCGCTTGTCCAGGAGAAGTTTGATGGACAAGCTAAGAAGCAGGTCCCAGTATATTTTGTGTCTGAGGTCCTCAGTGTCTCAAAGAAAAATTATACAGAGCTGGAGAAGATATTGTATGCCGTTTTAATGGCATCCAGGAAGCTTCGGCATTACTTTCAGGCATTCAACATTATTGTTCCCTCTTCGCAGCCGTTGAAGGACATCATGAGGAACAGAGAAGCTACTGGGCGTATTGGAAAATGGGTTGCGGAACTCAATGAATTTTACATTGATTATGTGCATAGATCCTCAATTCAGTCTCAAGCATTGGCAGATTTCATTGCCGACTGGACGCCAGGGGCTCAGGACGAAGAAGCAAATAAAGATGCCGAAGCATGGACAGTGTTTTGTGATGGCTCCTGGGGAACCTTCGGAGCAGGTGCAGCTGCTGTGTTGGTCTCTCCGTCCAAGGTCAAAACTTGCTATGCAGCAAGACTTGACTTCAGCTGCACAAATAATATTGCTGAGTACGAAGCTTTGCTCCTGGGTCTTCGGAAACTAAAGGCAATGGGGGTCAGAAGGGCGATCCTTAAAACTGATTCTCAGGTTGTTTCGGGTCACATTGACAAAAGTTGCAAGGCTAAAGACCCGAAGCTTGAAAAGTACCTAGACACGGTCCGAAGGATCGAAGCTTCCTTCGAAGGATTTTCTGTTAAGAATATCCCTCGAGGGCAGAATGAGCATGCTGATTTGTTGGCCAAGTCTGCAGCACAGAGGCTGCCGCTACCTTCGGACGTGTTCTTTGAAACAATAAAGGCACCTTCAGTGGAGCTACTTGAAAGAGCAGTTCTTAACATTTCTCCTGTCTACAGTGAAGATTGGAGAACAGAAATAATCTCTTACCTTCAGGGAAACTTTCTATCAGATGACGAAGCTTATAATAAGAGGATAGAGGCAAGAGCTCGTCCTTATGTCATGATAGAAGGGGAGTTATACAAACATGGAGTTTGTGCCCCGCTGCTCAAATGCTTGTCTAGGGCCGAAGGTATAGAGTTGATGAAGGAGATACATGCAGGCTTGTGCGGATCCCACATTGGATCCAGGCCGTTACTTGGAAAAGTGTTCCGCCAAGGATTTTATTGGCCGAAGGCAGCTTCGGATGCAGCGGAGTTAGTCCAAAAGTGCGAAGGTTGTCAAAAATGTGCAAGAGATCAAAAACAACCTTCGTCATTAACACAGCTGATACAACCCATCTGGCCATTGCAAAGGTGGGGTCTTGACTTGTTGGGTCCATTGCCACCGGCCCAAGGCAACCTAAAATATGTTATAGTAGCTGTGGAATATTTTTCCAAGTGGATTGAGGCGAAGCCCTTAGCCACAATAACTTCGGCCACCGTCCAAAAATTTTTCTGGCAGAGTATTGTCTGTCGCTTCGGAGTGCCGAAGGCTATCACTGTAGATAATGGAACACAGTTCGACTCCGAAGATTTCAGAAATTTCTGTGACCAAATTGGCACGAAGATCCACTTTGCATCAGTAAGGCATCCGGAGTCGAATGGGCTTGTTGAAAGGGCCAACGGCATCATAATGACAGGAATAATGAAGCTAATTTTTAATCAACCAAGGGGAAAATGGCCAGATCAGTTGACCAAAGTGGTGTGGAGCCACAATACAACAACATCAAGGTCTACAGGCTTTACCCCATTCAAGTTATTATTTGGTGACGAAGCAATAACTCCAGAAGAAGCTAAGGCTGGATCAATAAGAGTGGTAGCCTCGGCAGAATCAGGTGCCGAAGATACTTGCCTTGTGGAAAAAGATGCCCTAGAAGGGATCAGGCTTCAGGCCGTGGAAAATATCAACAAATACCAGGCTGAAACAATCAAATGGCGAGATAGAAAAGTCCGGCTAAAAAATATTGAGCCAGGACATTTCGTGCTTCGAAGAGTGGCCAACCCGGATACAGTGGGCAAGTTGCAACTGAAATGGGAAGGACCTTTCTTAGTAGCATCTTCGTCAAGGCCTGGTTCGTACAGACTAAAGGACATGGATGGAAAAGAAATTCCAAGATCTTGGAATGCCGATGAGCTTCGGCGGTTCTATGTATAACTTGATGTAATTTTACCTTTTCTTTTCTTTTTTATGGCACCCTTTTCCTTTCCAAAGGGGGAGAAAGGTTTTTAATGGGGCCATCATATGTAATTTTCCTTTTTAGTTTTATAAGAGCAAAATCCCCCAAAAGATGTAAATGTAAAAGCTGAGAGCGCACCATCGAGTGCCGAAACTGAAAAAGAGAAAAAAGCTCCAAAGACGTCCCTAAGGGGATGCAGAGCTTACAGCGAAAAGTCAACGCTGATTCCGCCGAAAGTAAAAGGCGAAGAAGCTCCAAAGACGTTCCCAAGGGAATGCAGAGCTTATACCGTCTAAGTAAAAGACGAAGAAGCTCCAAAGACGTCCCTAAGGGGATGCAGAGCTTACAGCGAAAAGTCAACGCTGATACTGCCTAAGTAAAAGGCAAAGATGCTCCAAAGTCGTTCCCAAGGGAATGCAGAGCTGATGTGTGGTCGATTCTAAAGGAGTAATCGTTGAGAATGTGGCTTCGGACATACGCTTCGGACATTCATTTGCACATTACATTACATCATGGCATGTGCATGCATAAGCATTCATTCATAGCATTTGTGTTCCTAAGTGGTTGCTTCGGCACAAAGAAAAGTTTCGGAGAAATGGTTTGTTATGATTCATTATGTAAAAGAAAAGTTTCGAAGTGGTTTTTTATGAATCGTTGTGTAAAAGAGTTGTAGTCTTTTATGTTTTCTTATGTAAAGAAGACCTTCGGCAGAAAAGAGTTGTAGTCTTTTATGTTTTCTTATGTAAAGAAGACCTTCGGCAGAAAAGAGTAGTAGTCTTTTATGTTTTCTTTTGTAAAGAAAAGCTTCGGCAGAAAGAAGAAGTGGTCTTTTAGGCTTCGTTGTGTACGAAAAGAAGGGAAGGTGTTTTTTCGCCTTCGGCTCAAAATACTGATTTCGTCCACATCAAAGCGCCTCAAGCAAAGGGTAAGAATATTACAAGGTATGTACAAAGTTCCTTGAAGACAGTTTAATTGTATTTACAAGAATTGTTACAAAAACATCCTGAGTTTTTCTACAGAACATTTCTACTGATCTTCATCAAGTTTCAGCTACGGCAGCAGCTTCGGCAACATAACTTAGGCATCATCTTCACCTTCGACATCCTACATGAATTAAGAGATTATAAGTAAAAATCAAGAGCAAAGGAAAAGGTAACTCCGAAGTATCATTTCTTACTGGTTCAAGATGACTGCGTGCTTCGTCTCCAGCTTTCTCCCGCCCGCCCTTTGTCCATATCATTTTTATAAATCTATTGGAGATACTTCGGGCGAGGTCAGGCATATCATCCAGGATTGATGGAGATAAGCTGAAGTTGGGCCTGTTGACAATTTTTCCGTGGTCGCAGCCGGCCTTCAGAAATGCAGCAGCAGTGCCCCGAGAAGCCACCCAGGCACAGAAGTCACCATGCCCAGCTATGACTTCGTCGAGCTCGTCAATCTCCCCCTCAATATGTTCGAAGGTCTTCGGCAGATCTTCAGCTGAGGGGGTGAATTTTTCACTGCTGGCTCCAACTGAGTAAAAAATCTTTCTTAGTCGTTGAATGCACTTGTTGCTAAAATTCAAGCAGTTTTCTTGAAGATTTGTCAGTAGTTTTCTCAAATCTGAATTTTGCTGAGCTTCGGCTTCAAGTTTTGCACTAAGATCTTGTTTTTCTCGTTCGAACTGCTCAGACTGGCGGAGAAGCTTCGTATTCAGTTCTGATATCTTTGCTTCAGCTTCCGCCAATAAACCTTCGGTTGCCTGGAGCTCAAAGTTCTTCTTCTCGAAAGCATCTGATTGCTCCTTTATTTTGTTTTCCAAATTTCCAATTATAACTTCATGCTTTTTATCTTCAAGATCTTGTTGCATTTGCAAGGCTTTGCTCAGCAGCATACTCTGCACGAACACAACCTTCGTCAGACATGTTTTTATTAGAAGCAACAAAAATTAGGTGGCAAGTTGTTCACCTTGAAGTTGGAGTAAAATAAACTACCAACGACATGTTGTCGTCGGTAGCGGCTGATGTCTGATTCTAGCTTCGGAAAACCGATACTCTTTGATAGAGTACCGATTACCTTAGCACCGGTCTGGTCTCGAATGCAGCCTAGTTTTTCATCATCTACACCTCCAAATAGGAGGGCACCTGGCTTGTAGCCGCAGGATTTGGCATATTCTTTAAGTTCTTCTATTTCGTCCTTTGTCAGCTTCTGCCCAATCAAATTCTGAAAGGAGTAAGCTTCGTCATCCGAAGTATCTTCGGCTATTTCTTTTCCTTTTTCAGGCACTGTGGCCATGGATTTTTCAGTAGCAGCACCGGCTTCTTCTGCATCTATGTCTTCCAAAATTTTGTTAATATTCTCAATGGTTGTTTCTAAATTAACCTCTTCGGCTGTAGCGGCTTCGCCAGCCGCGACCTCCGAAGGGGCGACTTCAATGTTCTTGGTGCCTTCGGCAGCTGCTGTTTTCTGAACTGAAGCTCTTGGAGGTGTCTTATCGATAACTTCAGTTACCGCAATGATTCTTTGCCGTTTGTGTTTGCTCATCTTCGCCTGATCCGGCTCGTCCACCTTTTGAAAAAGCTTCGTCAGTCGGAGCTCTAATGGACTTAGCTTCGTGGGCATAGGTTCAGTCATTACCTTTAAAATTTCTTCCACGTCGCTGGTAGAAGGCGGTGTGGGGGTCCTCTCTTCTTCGGATATTTTCCGTTTCGGACTCGATATTTTCCTTTTCTTCGGGATTTTCTTCTCTGCTGCTGGTTGCTCTTCATCCTTTGTCAGAATTTCAGTTACTCTTTTTCTTTTGAGGCCCTCGGCACCCTTGTTCAACTGCTCATAGTCTGGGTACTCGAAGCCCAGGGCATCAAATACTCGGTTCAGCCTTCGCTTCGGTCGGGTGCCGAAGGCCGCTGTCATTAATTGATCCTCCTTTTTGGAATAATTCCCCAAGATTTCATTGCACATTGTCTCAACTGTTTCTAACCACTCTTTGCAGGGCTTCTTAAAGTATTTCTTGAATTTAAAGTGATAGGGCAGACGGACCAGCTCCCCCTTCTTCTTTTCTCCCTTCAGCTTCGGCATTTCCCACTCTTTTAGAGTAGGGAAGACTCTGAATGCCAAAAATTCCTGAACTAGATCCCTGGTGCCAATATGTTTTGAAATGATTTCAAACTCACCCAGAGCAGCCCAGGTAGGACCCTTTAAGTCGCCGATGCGACAGCGTGGCCTCGTCTCTCCGAAGATTAACTCCAGAGGGCTTTGTACCAATTTTTCCCTGTCTTCGTCAACTTTCACATAAAACCATTCAGATTTCCAGCCTGCTGGCCATTTGCTTCGGTAGCTGATGACAGGGCACTTTGTTGTCTTTCGGTAGGCAAAATTATAGCAGCCAAAATTTTCATGAAGTCCATCTTTTCTGGCCTTTGTCTGGTAGTGTAATTCGTGAACCCGGCAGAAGCTGTCGGCAAAAGGTTCCACAGCTTGGCTCCGAAGGGCCCAGATATAAACATTGAGCCTAACGATGGCGTTAGGAGTCAATTGATGAAAAAAGATACCAAACCTCCTCAATATCTCTGCAATAATATTGTGCAGAGGAAATCTCAGCCCAGCCTTTAAAAAGCTTTTAAAAATAACAATCTCATCCTTCCCTGGCTTCGGGGTGGTTTCTTCTCCCCCGAAGCGGAGTAGCTTCTTCTGATCTTCAGTGAAATAACCCGCTTTCACCATCTTCGACAGTTCAGCTTTTGAAACAGTTGATTTTCCAAAATCCAGGTGACTGGGCTTGCTGGGCGTAGCAATGTGGTAGTCATCTTCGGAGTCAGTCCCATCAATGTTTTCTTCTTCTTCTTCGGCTGTTGTCGGGTTTGCTTCGGCAGCAGGCCTCTCTTCCGCAGTAACTAGACCGGAGCGCTGCATCGCTTCGGAGATGGGCACAGTGTCTGAACCTTCGGCTTCGTCTCCCTCGCGCACAACTTTGGCAGTAGATCGCACTCGTGCCATGTAATTCTTAGTTTCGGGAAGTTAGAAACTTTTTTCTTTTTTCTTTTCTCCGAAGCTCTCCTTTCTGACGAAGCAAGCGTCGAGACGGACCTTCGTTCGATTATGAGTGTCAAGCTTCGGCTATGGTGGAAAATTTTGGCAGAAAAACAGTGCAAATAGCAATGAATGCTGTGGTAACTTCACACCTACCCGCTTGTTTATATAGTGCTGCAGGTAAGAAGGCGAAGCGGCAAGATTTTTACACCAGACGGGCGGTCACTTGTACTCGCTGAGCAGTGGACCGCAAAGATCAAACAGTAACTCTGCAAGGTGGGCCTGGCACGTGCCCGGAATCCGGATCGTTTCTCCGCAACGAGCTCAGGGAAGGTGTTTTTTGGACCTTCGGCTTCCCGAAGCTGAAGAGGCTCTTTTTTCACGGGTCAAGCTCGTTACGAAAAACGATCTAGCACCGCGAAAGGGGCTACTGTTGGGGTCGTGCTTCGGTGCGCCGAAGGTCTCACACGAAGAAGCAGCTTCGGCTGGAGTCGTCTTCAAGAGATGGCCGAAGGTTCCTTTTCATGGAGCTTCGGCGTTTTAAAACCGACATAGAGATAGAATGACCTTTTTATTCATATAGGTCTGAGTCAATGTTGTAAACATTTGTAAGGGGCATGATTGTAATTTGTCACAGGCTGCGACCTGTGCCTATAAATAGATGAACAGTACCTCTGTACTGTTCACGCGAACCTGTCATTTGCCTTCGCATTACACTTGTATTCCTGCCTTCCTCAGGACCGAAGGTACATTTGTCATTCATATTCATTCGTATTAATTGAAATGGAAATGATTCTATGTTAACATTTAAATGTCCATTTTATATCTCATGGTTTATATGAATGCTCCACCCTATGTTATTATGCTTACGAAGGTGCGTCCTTCGTAACCTTCGTCCGAAATTCCTTATGTCCCGAAGGGATGTAACGAAGTGGAGGACGAAGGACCTTAATATTTAACATTCTCTGTGTTGCCTTGTTCTTAACTTTTAGCATTTGAGAACAAGCCCCCAACAATATCTTTACATCTAGTACAAATGGAAACATGCTCAGTAGATGTAGAGGGTTTGCAAGATTTTAATTCAATGACCTTAGCATGCAACAAATCATTTTTAGTTCTAAGGTCGGAAATAGTAGCATTGCAAACATCAAGATCTTTAGTCTTAACAATCAAATTTTTATTTTCTAATCTAAGACTAGCAAGAGAGATGTTTAATTCTTCAATCCTAGCAAGCAAATCATCATTATCATTTCTAGGATTTGGAATAGAAACATTGCAAATATGAGAATCAACCTTAGCTAACAAATTAGCATTTTCATTTCTAAGGTTATCTATAATCTCATGGCAAGTGCTTAGCTCACTAGACAATTTTTCACATTTTTCTATTTCTAGAGCATAAGCATTTTTAACCTTAACATGCTTCTTATTTTCTTTAATAAGGAAGTCCTCTTGAGAATCCAAGAGATCATCCTTCTCATGTATAGCACTAATTAATTCATTTAATTTTTCCTTTTGTTGCATGTTGAGGTTAGCAAAAAGAGTACGCAAGTTTTCCTCCTCATTTTTATCATCCTCATCACTAGATGTTTCATATTTAGTGGAGGACCTTGATTTTACCTTTTTTTTGCCGTCCTTGGCCATGAGACATTTGTGGCCGACGTTGGGGAAGAGAAGGCCTTTGGTGACGGCGATGTTGGCGGCGTCCTCGTCGTCGGAGGAGTCGCTTGAGCTTTCGTCGGAGTCCCACTCCCGACAAACATGGGCATCGCCGCCCTTCTTCTTGTAGTACTTCTTCTTTTCTCTCCTCTTTCCCTTCTTGTCGTCGCCCCTGTCACTGTCACTAGACATAGGACATTTTGCAATAAAATGACCGGGCTTACCACACTTGTAGCAAACCTTCTTGGAACGGGATTTGTAATCCTTCCCCTTCCGTTGCTTGAGGATTTGCCGAAAGCTCTTGATGATTAGGGCCATCTCCTCGTTGTCGAGCTTGGAGGCGTCAATTGGTTGTCTACTTGGTGTAGACTCCTCCTTCTTCTCCTCCGTTGCCTTGAAGGCCACCGGTTGCGCCTCGGATGTGGAAGGCTCGTCAAGCTCGTTGATCTTCTTTGAGCCCTTAATCATGCATTCAAAGCTTACAAAATTCCCGATAACTTCCTCGGGGGTCATTAGTGGATATCTAGGATTACCACGAATTAATTGAACTTGTGTGGGGTTAAGGAAAATAAGGGCTCTTAGAATAACCTTAACCACTTCGTGGTCATCCCATTTTGCGCTCCCGAGGTTGCGCACTTGATTCACCAAGGTCTTGAGCCGATTGTACATGTCTTGTGGCTCCTCCCCTTGGCGAAGACGAAAGCGACCGAGCTCCCCCTCGATCGTTTCCCGCTTGGTGATCTTGGTGAGTTCATCACCCTCGTGCGCCGTCTTGAGTAGGTCCCAAATCTCCTTTGCGTTCTTCAACCCTTGTACTTTGTTGTATTCCTCCTTGCTTAGAGAGGCAAGGAGAATGGTTGCGGCTTGGGAGTTGAAGTGCTCGATTTGGGCCACTTCGTCCGTGTCATAGTCCTCATCCCCTATAGATGGTACCTGTACACCATACTCAACAACATCCCATATACTTTTGTGGAGAGAGGTTAGATGAAATCGCATCAAATTACTCCACATAGCATAATCTTCACCATTAAAAGTTGGTGGTTTGCCTAATGGGACGGAAAGTAAAGGTGTATGTTTAGGAATGCGAGGGTAGCGTAGGGGGATCTTACTATACTTCTTACGCTCTTGGCGTTTAGAAGTGACAGACGCCGCGTCGGAGCCGGAGGTAGATGTCGATGAGGTGTCGGTCTCGTAGTAGACCACTTTTCTCATCCTCTTGTGCTTGTCCCCACTCCGATGCGGCTTGTGAGAAGAAGATTTTTCCTTCTTCTCCTTGTGGTGAGAAGAGGAAGATCTTTTCTCCTTCCGCTTGGAGGAGTTCTTCTTCTTCTCCCTTCTCTTGGTGCGGGACTCTTCCGATGAAGTGCTCCCTTGGCTTGTAGTGGGCTTGTCGCCGGTTTCCATCTCCTTCTTGGCGTGATCTCCTGACATCACTTCGAGCGGTTAGGCTCTAATGAAGCACCGGGCTTTGATACCAATTGATAGTCGCCTAGAGGGGGGGGGGTGAATAGGGCGAAACTGAAATTTACAAATATAAACACAACTACAAGCCGGGTTAGCGTTAGAAATATAAACGAGTCCGCGAGAGAGGGCGCAAAACAAATCGCAAGCAAATAAAAGTGTGACACGCGGATTTGTTTTACCGAGGTTCGGTTCTCGCAAACCTACTCCCCGTTGAAGAGGCCACAAAGGCCGGGTCTCTTTCAACCCTTCCCTCTCTCAAACGATCCCACGGATCTAGTGAGCTTTCTCTTCTTCTCAATCAAACGGGAACAAAGCTTCCCCGCAAGGGCCACCACACAATTGGTGCCTCTTGCCTTGGTTACAATTGAGTTTGATCACAAGAACAAGTGAGGAAGAAAAGAATGCGATCCAAGCGCAAGAGCTCGAAAGAACACAAGCAAATCACTCTCGCTAGTCACTAAAGGCTTGAGTGGAATTTGGAGAGAACTTGATCTATTTGGTGTGTCTAGAATTGAATGCTAGAGCTCTTGTAGTAGTTGAGAAGTAGAAAACTTGGATGGCAATGAATGTGGGGTGGTTGGGGTATTTATAGCCCCAACCACCAAAAGTGACCGTTGCTGGAAGCTGTCTGTTCGATGGCGCACCGGACAGTCCGGTGCACACCGGACAGTCCGGTGCCCCTGCCACGTCACCATTGCCGTTGGATTCTGACCGTTGGAGCTTCTGACTTCTGGGCCCGCCTGGGTGTCCGGTGCACACCGGACAAGTACTGTTTGATGTCCGGTGCACCGGTATGGGCAGTCTGACGTCTGCGCGCGCTGCGCGCGCATTAAATGCACCGCAGGGAGCCGTTGGCGCCGAAAAGAGCCGTTGCTCCGCTGGTACACCGGACAGTCCGGTGCACACCGGACAGTCCGGTGAATTTTAGCGGAGCGGCTGCCGCGCGAACCCGAGGCTGGCGAGTTCCGGAGACCGCGCTTCCTTGGAGCACCGGACATGTCCGGTGCACACCGGACAGTCTGGTGAATTATAGCGCGCCGGCTTCCGAGAATTCCCGAGGGCGAAGAGTTTGAGTTGGAGTCCTCTGGGCGCACCGGACACTGTCCGGTGCACACCGGACAGTCCGGTGCTTCCAGCCAGAGGTGCCCTCGGTTGCCTCATTGCTCCTTAGTTGAATCCAACACTTGGTCTTTTTATTGGCTGAATGTGAACCTTTTGCACCTGTATAACTTATGCACTAGAGTAAACTAGTTAGTCCAATATTTGTGTTGGACAATTCAACCACCAAAATTATTTAGGAACTAGGTGTAAGCCTAATTCCCTTTCAAAAGTCAAGTGGCTAGAGAGGAGTTCTTGCTAAACACGATAACCACAAAGAAATCAACACAGAGAGGCACAGTGGTTTATCCCGTGGTTTGGCCAAGTCCAACACTTGCCTACTCCACGTTGTGGCGTCCCAACGGACGAGGGTTGCACTCAACCCCTTTCAAGCGGTCCAAAGACCAACTTGAATACCATGGTGTTTCTCTTGGTTTCACTATACCCCGCTTGCGAGGAATCTCCACAACTTGGAGCCTCTCGCCCTTATAATTTGATGATCACAAAGAAGCACGGAAGTAAGGGTGGGAAAAGCAACGCACACAAGACACAAAATCAGAGCACAAACACGCACACTAGTCACAACTTGAGCTCGCAACACAACTCGAAGAGTTCTCTACTCAAATGGAGCTCTAGTTGCTATCACAAAGAATCAAATGCGCAGAAATGGAGTCTTGGTGCTTAGAGTTGATCAAAGAATGCTTGGTGTACTCCTACATGCGCCTAGGGGACCCTTTTATAGCCCCAAGGCAGCTAGGAGCCGTTGGAAGCAATCCAGGAAGGCAAATCTTGCCTTCTGTCGGGTGGCGCACCGGACAGTCCGGTGCACCACCAGACATCCCCTGTTCACAGTCCGGTGCAGATTGCTTTCCTAAATAGGCGCAACCGACTGTTGAAGATTTGAAGCCGTTGGCACATCGGACACTATCCGGTGCCCCCATCCGACCGTTGGCTCGGCCACGCGTCACGCGTGGATTGCGCGGCCGACCATTGGCGCGCCCGACCGTTGGCTCACCGGACAGTCCGGTGCATCACCGGACAGTCCGGTGAATTTTAGCCGTACGCTTGTTGACTTCTTCTCGAGAGCGGCGACTTCGCCGTAGACGACTCACCGGACAGTCCGGTGCACCACCGGACAGTCCGGTGATTTATAGCCGTACGCCGCCGTCGAGACCCGAGAGCAGGCTGTTCACCGGGACTGGTCCTGGCACACCGGACACTGTCCGGTGCACCACCGGATAGTCCGGTGCACCCAGACCGAGCAGCCTTTTGGCTGAACACAGCCAACTTATCTCCAAAGCGATTTCTCCTGTTTCTAGCATTTAGACACAATACATTAGTCTTCAAAACAATGGACTAAGTCTAGAAACATACCTTTAATCTTGATTTGCACTTCTTGAGTCTTTGGCACAAATATCACTCAAGGCTTTTGTGTTGAGCACTTAATCACCAAAATCTTATAGAAATGGCCCAAGGGCACATTTCCCTTTCAATCTCCCCCTTTTTGGTGATTTATGCCAACACAACAAAAAGCAACTAAAAGAAGTGCAACATCAATGCAAATGAGAACAAAAATTTGTTTTTGATTCAAATTTGGCATATTTGGATCATTCTTTGCCACCACTTGGTTTGTTTTTGCAAATCAAACTCAATTTCCTATCTCTAAGTCAAAATCACTTGTTGAGGCATAGAGAGAGGTATTCCAAGGGAAATTGATCAAAGATTCAAAAACTCCCCCTTTTTCCCATAATCAAACATTCTCCCCACAAGAGACCAACTTTTGACAATAGGAGACAATAGGAGTATTTTGACAAAACAAAAGCTCTAACTCTACTATTTTCAAAATTCTCAAGTGGTAGCTGATCCATTTCTTGCTTTGGCCTTAATTTCTCCCCCTTTGGCATTAAGCACCAAAATGGGATCATTATTGGCCCTTAAACCCCATTGCCTCACCAAAATCTTCAATTATGAGTAAAAAGGCAATAAGAGCACGAAGATGAACTTGGAGTAAGTTACCCTCTCATCGGAGTGCAGTGGAAGTCTTGCATGGTCCAAGTTCACCTTTTCCCTTTCAATCCACCTTTGAGACTAAAAAGAAACTCAAGCACACGATTAGTCTCAAAGGGTCAAGTTGTGGCATTTCTCCCCCTAAGAATGTGCAGCATTCACACATGGACTTGTGAGGTCCAGGGATCCCTTGCACAACTTGAGCACCGTAAATAAGCAATAAAATGCATAAAGGAACATGATCAAAGGCATAAAACACATGTATGCTCTATATCAATCTAAATTACGCGAATCTAAGACATTTAGCTCACTACGCAGCCTGCAAACGGTCTTCTCATCTAAAGGCTTGGTAAAGATATCGGCTAGCTGGTTCTCGGTGCTAACATAAAACACTTCGATATCTCCTTTTTGCTGGTGGTCTCTCAAAAAGTGATGACGGATGTCTATGTGCTTTGTGCGGCTGTGTTCAACAGGATTGTCCGCCATGCGGATAACACTCTCATTGTCACATAGGAGTGGGACTTTGCTCAGATTGTAGCCAAAGTCCCGGAGGGTTTGCCTCATCCAAAGTAGTTGCGCGCAACACTGTCCTGCGGCAACGTACTCGGCCTCAGCGGTGGATAGGGCAACGAAGGTTTGTTTCTTAGAACTCCAGGACACCAGGGACCTTCCTAGGAATTGGCACGTCCCTGATGTACTCTTCCTATCGACCTTACATCCAGCATAATCGGAGTCTAAATATCTAATTAAGTCAAAGGTAGACCCCTTTGGATACCAGATCCTGAAGCAAGGCATAGCAACTAAATATCTAAAAATTCGCTTAACAGCCACAAGGTGACACTCCCTTGGGTCGGATTGAAATCTAGCACACATGTATACGCTAAGCATAATATCCGGTCTACTAGCACATAAATAAAGTAAATATCCTATCATAGACCGGTATGCCTTTTGATCAACGGACTTACCTCCTTTGTTGAGGTCGACATGTCCGTCGGTTCCCATTGGAGTCTTTCGGGCTTGGCGTCCTTCATCCCAAACCGCTTGAGCAAGTCTTGTGTGTACTTCGTTTGAGAGATGAAGGTGTCGTCCTTGAGTTGCTTCACTTGGAACCCAAGGAAGTATTTCAACTCGCCCATCATCGACATCTCAAATTTCTGAGTCATCACTCTGCTAAACTCTTCACAAGACTTTTGGTTAGTAGAACCAAATATTATGTCATCGACATAAATTTGGCACACAAATAGATCACCATCATAAGTCTTAGTAAAAAGAGTTGGATCGGCTTTCCCAACCTTGAAAGCATTAGCAATTAAAAAGTCTCTAAGGCATTCATACCATGCTCTTGGGGCTTGCTTAAGTCCATAGAGCGCCTTAGAGAGCTTACACACGTGGTCGGGGTACCGTTCATCCTCAAAGCCAGGGGGTTGCTCCACGTACACCTCCTCCTTGATTGGCCTGTTGAGGAAAGCGCTCTTCACGTCCATTTGGAACAACCTGAAAGAATGGTGAGTGGCATAGGCTAACAAAATACGAATCGACTCTAGCCTAGCTACAGGAGCAAAAGTCTTGTCAAAGTCCAAACCTGCGACTGGGGCATAACCTTTTGCCACAAGTCGAGCCTTGTTCCTTGTCACCACCCCGTGCTCATCCTGTTTGTTGCGGAACACCCACTTGGTTCCCACAACGTTTTGCTTGGGACGCGGCACCAGTGTCCAAACTTCATTTCGCTTGAAGTTGTTGAGCTCTTCCTGCATGGCCAACACCCAGTCCGGATCTAGCAAGGCCTCTTCTACCCTGAAAGGCTCAATAGAAGAGACAAAAGAGTAATGCTCACAAAAATTAGCTAATCTAGAGCAAGTGGTTACTCCCTTGCTAATGTCACCCAAAATCTGGTCGACGGGATGATTCTTTTGAATCATCGCTCGAACTTGAGTTGGAGGGGCCTGTGGTGCTTCTTCCTCTTCAACTTGGACATCTTGTGCTCCCCCTTGATAACACGCCTCTTCTTGAGGGACCTGTTCGTCATCTTGAGTTGGGGGTGCACCGTCGTTGAGGAAGAAGGTTGATCTTGCTCCTTGTGTTCCTGTGGTCGCACATCTCCAATTGCCATGGTGCGAATTGCGTCCGTTGGAACATCATCCTCATCTACATCATCAAGATCAACTTGCTCTCTTGGAGAGCCATTAGTCTCATCAAATACAACATCGCTAGAGACTTCAACCAAACACGATGATTTGTTGAAGACTCTATACGCCTTTGTATTTGAGTCATAACCTAACAAAAACCCATCTACAGCTTTGGGAGCAAATTTTGAATTTCTACCTTTCTTCACCAAAATGTAGCATTTACTCCCAAAAACTCAAAAATACGAAACGTTGGGTTTGTTACCGGTTAGTAGCTCATATGACGTCTTCTTGAGGAGGCGATGAAGGTAGACCCGGTTTATGGCGTGGCAAGCCGTGTTCACAGCTTCCGACCAAAACCGCTCGGGCGTCTTGAATTCTCCAAGCATCGTCCTCGCCATGTCTATAAGCGTCCTATTCTTCCTCTCTACCACACCGTTTTGTTGGGGTGTGTAGGGAGCAGAGAACTCGTGCTTGATTCCTTCCTCCTCAAGAAACTCCTCCACTTGTAGGTTCTTGAACTCGGACCCGTTGTCGCTTCTAATCTTTTTCACCTTGAGCTCAAACTCGTTTTGTGCTCGCCTTAGAAAGCGCTTGAGGGTCCCTTGGGTTTTTGATTTATCCTGCAAAAAGAATACCCAAGTGAAGCGGGAAAAATCATCAACAATAACAAGACCATACTTACTTCCCCCGATGCTGAGGTAGGCGACGGGTCCGAAGAGGTCCATATGCAATAGCTCCAGAGGTCTTGATGTAGTCATCACATTCTTGATGTCATGAGCACTTCCCACTTGTTTTCCTACTTGACAAGCTGCACAAGGTCTATCTTTTTCGAAAGTTACATTTGTTAGACCTAACACATGTTCTCCCTTTAGAAGCTTGTGAAGGTTCTTCATCCCCACATGTGCTAGACGGCGATGCCACAGTCAGCCCATGCTAGTCTTAGCGATTAAGCATGCATCTAGATCGGCCTCCTCCTTCGAAAAATCAACTAAATAGAGTTTGCCGTCTAGTACACCCTTAAAAGCTAATGAACCATCACTTCTTCTAAAGACAGACACATCTACGTTTGTAAATAAGCAGTTGTAACCCATATTACATAATTGACTAACGGACAACAAGTTATAACCGAGCGATTCTACTAAAAACACATTAGAAATGGAATGCTCGGAAGAAATAGCTTTTTTTCCTAGTCCTTTAACCTTGCCTTGATTCCCGTCACCGAATATGATTTAGTCTTGGGAATCTTTGTTCTTGACGTAGGAGGTGAACATCTTCTTCTCCCCCGTCATGTGGTTTGTGCATCCGCTGTCGATAATCCAACTTGAGCCCCCGGATGCATAAACCTGCAAGGCAAATTAGGCTTGGGTTTTAGGTACCCAACTCTTGTTGGGTCCTATAAGGTTAGTAACAATAGCCTTAGGGACCCAAATGCAAGTCTTATCTCCCTTGCATTTTGCCTCCAATTTCCTAGCAACCACTTTCTTATTTTTACATGTAAGTACAAAATCAGTGTTGCAGGCATGAAAAACAGTAGTAGATCCATTAAACACTTTCCTAGGAGCATGAGATACAAAATTCCTCCTAGATCTAACATTAAGGTTTGAACTTGAAGCAAACATGACATGTGAATCATAAGCATTAAAACTCCTATCATGATGAGCATTCCTAGAATATTTCCTAACATGATACAAGAAAGCATGATTTTTATGAACACTATTAGCCATAGGGGCCTTCCCTTTCTCCTTGGTGGAGATGGGAGCCTTATGACTTGTTAAGTTCTTAGCTTCCCTTCGAAAGCCAAGCCCATCCTTAATAGAGGGGTGTCTACCACTAGTGTAGGCATCCCTTGCAAATTTTAGTTTATCAAAATCATTTTTGCTAGTCTTAAGTTGGGCTTTAAGACTAGCTACTTTATCATTTAATTTAGAAATGGAAATTAAATGTTCATTGCAAGCATCAACATTAAAATCCTTACACCTATTGCAAATTACTACATGTTCAATACAAGAACTAGATTTATTTGCAATTTCTAGCTTAGCATTTAAATCATCATTCAAAATCTTCAAGCTAGAAATAGATTCATTGCTAATAGACAATTCAGAGGATAGTAATTCATTCCTTTTAATCTCTAAGGCAAGAGACTTTTGAACATTAATAAATTTATCATGTTCCTCATACAAAATGTCCTCTTGCCTCTCTAGTAGTCTATCTTTTTCATTCAATGCATCAATCAGCTCATTAATCTTTTCTATCTTAGCTCTATTAATCCTTTGAACAAGCTAGTGTAATCAATTTCATCATCATCACTAGAGTCCTCATCACTAGAAGTAGAGTACTTAGGAGTTTCTCTAGTGATTACCTTCTTTTCCTTTGCCATTAGGCAAGTGTGGCGCTCGTTGGGGAAGAGCGACGATTTGTTGAAGGCCGAGGCGGCGAGTCCCTCGTCGTCGGAGTCGGACGACGAACAATCCGAGTCCCACTCTTTGCCGAGATGTGCCTCGCCCTTCGCCTTCTTGTAGGCCTTCTTCTTTTCCTTCTTCCCGCCTTTCTCTTGCTCCTGGTCATTAGTATTGTCGGGACAATTCGCTATAAAATGACCATACTTACCACACTTGAAGCAGGAGCGCTTTCCCTTCGTCTTGCTCTTGTTTGGATGCTCCTTTCTTCCTTTAAGCGCCGTCTTAAAGCGCTTGATGATGAGGGCCATTTCTTCCTCGTTAAGCCCGACCGCCTCAACTTGTGCCACCTTGCTCGGTAGCGCCTCCCTGCTACTTGTTGCTTTGAGAGCAACAGTTTGAGGCTCGTGGATCGGCATTGGGCCATTTAGCGCCTCATCAACATATCTCGCCTCCTTGATCATCATTCGCCCGCTCACAAACTTCCCAAGTATTTCCTCGGGCGTCATCTTGGTATACCTAGGATTTTCACGAATAGAGTTAACAAGATGAGGATCAAGGATAGTGAAGGACCTTAGCATCAGCCGGACGACGTCGTGGTCCGTCCATCTCGTGCTTCCATAGCTCCTTATTTTGTTGACCAGGGTCTTGAGCCTGTTGTATGTTTGGGTTGGCTCCTCCCCCCTGATCATTGCGAACCTCCCTAGTTTGCCCTCCACCAACTCCATCTTGGTGAGCATGGTGACATCATTTCCCTCATGCGAGATCTTGAGGGTGTCCCAAATCTGCTTGGCGTTATCCAAGCCGCTCACCTTATGGTACTCTTCCCTACACAAGGATGCTAATAGAACAGTGGTAGCTTGTGCATTTTTGTGAATTTGTTCATTTATAAACATGGGATTATCCGAACTATCAAATTGCATTCCATTCTCTACTATCTCCCATATACTTGGATGAAGAGAGAACAAGTGGCTACGCATTTTGTGACTCCAAAATCCGTAGTCCTCTCCATCAAAGTGTGGAGGTTTACCAAGAGGAATGGAAAGCAAATGTGCATTTGAATTATGCGGAATACGAGAGTAATCAAAAGAAAAGTTTGAATTGACCATTTTCTTTTTCTCGTAGTCGTCGTCGTCGTTTTGGGAAGAAGAAGACTCGTCGCTATCGTAGTAGACTATCTTCTTAATGCGCCTCTTCTTCTTCCCGTCTTTCTTTTTGTGACTCGAGCCAGAGTCGGTGGGCTTATCATCTCTTGGCTCATTGAAGGTGGACTCCTTCTCCTTATCGTTGACCACCATCCCCTTTCCCTTAGGATCCATCTCTTCGGGCGATTAGTCCCTTGCGTGAAGAGAACGGCTCTGATACCAATTGAGAGCACCTAGAGGGGGGGGGGGTGAATAGGTGATCCTGTAAAACTTGAAACTTAAAGCCACAAACTTGATTAAGTGTTAGAGCAATAAAGTCAAGTGGCTAGAGAGGAGTTCTTGCTAAACACGATAACCACAAAGAAATCAACACAGAGAGGCACAGTGGTTTATCCCGTGGTTCGGCCAAGTCCAACACTTGCCTACTCCACGTTGTGGCGTCCCAACGGACGAGGGTTGCACTCAACCCCTTTCAAGCGGTCCAAAGACCAACTTGAATACCACGGTGTTTCTCTTGGTTTCACTATATCCCGCTTGCGAGGAATCTTCACAACTTGGAGCCTCTCGCCCTTACAATTTGATGATCACAAAGAAGCACGGAAGTAAGGGTGGGAAAAGTGAAAGTTCCCTTTGACCCGGGAACAGGATCTGGATGTCGCCTAGAGGGGGGGGGGGTGAATAGGCGAATAAAACTTATTACTTTAAAACTTAAAATCTTATTCTACTCGAAGACTTAGTACGCAGTGGAGTGAGAAGACTCTTCGAGTAGGTTGCAGCGGAATCAGAGATCCTGTCTCAAAAGTGTCCTGCACTTCAAATAAAGCTTATACCACAGATAAGTATTGAAGTGCAGATATAAAGACGAGTAAGACAGAGAGTCAGGATACAATACAGAACAGAGCACACAGACGCAAGGATTTATCCCGAGGTTCGGCCAAGCCTGAAATGCTTGCCTAGTCCTCGTTGGAGTTAGCCACACCTGGGCTTGGAGTCTATTTCAACTCCTTCCTCCGTTTGCTCAGATCTGTCAGTATGACAGATAGAGCCTTTCACTATTGAGTGGGGTTACAACAGAACCGCGGCTGCTTACAAACTTCTTGGCAGCGCCCCGGCAGAGTAACGATACGCTCAAGACCTTGCTCTAGCTCTTAGCAGCACTGCTCCTCTCTCTAAAGGCTTATAGCTGTGCCTTCTACACAAACTATAGAGTTACACACAAGAGAGAGAGCGAGAATTGATTCCAATGAAGTCTACACTTGTTGGCTGCGCTTGTATTTCTCCTCCATGCGCCTAGGGGCTCCTTTTATAGCCCCAAGGCAGCTAGGAGCCGTTGAGAGCAAATCCGGAAGGCCATCCTTGCCTTCTGTCGTCGGGGGCACCGGACAGTCCGGTGCACACCGGACACTGTCCGGTGCCCGATTTGTTTCCTTAAACAGCAAAGCCGACCGTTGCAGACCGTTGGCAGATCTGGAGCCGTTGGCGCACCGGACATGTCCGGTGCACACCGGACAGTCCGGTGCCGTCTTCCGACCGTTGGCTCGGCCACGTGTCCCGCGCAGATTGCGCGGCCGACCGTTGGCCTGGCCGACCGTTGGCTCACCGGACAGTCCGGTGCACACCGGACAGTCCGGTGAATTTTAGCCGTACGCCGTCGGCCAATTTCCCGAGAGCGGCCACTTCGCGCGGAGTCAGCCTGGCGCACCGGACACTGTCCGGTGCACACCGGACAGTCCGGTGCACCAGCCAGAGCTGAGTCTTGGCTGTTCACAGCCAAGTCTTTTTCTCCTCTTTTCTTTTCTTCTTCTTTCTGTTTCTAACACTTAGACAAGTATATTAGTACACAAAACCAATGTACTAAGGCCTAGAAACATACCTTCTCTTAATCATTAGATCTATAGCATTTCACATGCTTGAGCTTTGATGTTGGACTCATAAATCATCAAGTCGGCTTGACTTGATCTAGATTGACATTTCTTAGTTCCAACATCCTGCAAAGGTCACATAGAACATCTCCAAACATAGGAACAACCCAAACTAAAGATTAAGGTGAACTTTAGCTCTTTTGGGCTGCTTCCAGTTCTGGTTTTGGCACTTGTTCTCCTTCTAGTGACCTTGATCTCTTTCTTAGAGCTTGGTCTTGAGCCTTATGACTTACACCACATAACTGTACCTGTTACCTCATTGGTTGTAAGTCACGTCCTTATGTAGTGATCCTTGATGTGCTATAGCTCTTCTCAACTCGATCACCCTTGACTTTGCAAGCCTTCTTCTTCACCCTTGGCTTTGGGTTCCTCAGCCTCCTTGACCTTCTCCCGTGCACTTGGTACCTCGAAGCTTCTCTTGCCTCCGTCCTTGGCTTGATCAGTTGTCTCCGAGCTTCGCACCCGAGTCTCACTTTATGCAATGTCCATCTTACTTGTGATGTCCATTATGTATCCATAATCCAGTTCTTGGACAATCACATTTGTTCACTTGTGTTGAACCCTGTAAGCTTTACCTTAAGCACCTGTTCAACACTTAGTACACTTGTTAGTCCTTTAATTGAGTTGTCATCCAAACACCAAAACTCACAAGAGAGCTTTCAATCTCCCCCTTTTTGGTGATTGATGGCAACACAATTAAAGCTTACATGAGAATAAGATTTGAAGCACAAATTTTGAATTCTAAGTTTATAGAATGCTCCCCCTAAATATGTGCTTACTTCAAAAACATAATTTTGGCCTCAGACGCCAATTTGCACATACTTAGGCAATTCGAAACATTTCTATATCTTAGCAATTTTGGAATGCATTGTATCTAGAATCAAACCATGATGCTATAACACACAAATGCACATAATCAGAGTTAAACACCATTCAAATTTGTGGATATATCATAGGAATATCAACCTACCATTATTCACCATTAAGATGCCAATTCAAACTAATACCAATTTAAACTAAGACACTAAATTTAAGACAATCTTAAAGCACCATTAACCACATGACTATCTATTACACTCTAGAGGCCAAATAATTCATAGCAACGGAAGCACTAGTCCATATGATGCAACACATATAATACTGCAGGAAGCATATGAATGACACACTAGCAAAGCTTAAACTAACACACCCCTTAGGATAAGCTTTCCTCTCAAGTTGAGATAAGCTTTAATGCACAAATTCTCCCCCTTTGACATCAAACACCAAAAACCATACTCGAGCAAGAACATAGGATGATGTCAAGGGACAGCAGGGTGTCAAGGGGAAAAACGACTATCTAAAACTCCCCCTTACTTATTGAACATATGCACTATCAACATTTAGGTAAGATACATATATGCAAAAAGATTTACTCCCTTTGTACCTTTACCATGTTGTAGTGTACTTCCCATCTTGAAAGTGGTTAATCTTTCGAGAGCATTTCCACACTTGTGCCTGATTCTTTATCCTAACTTTCCTTGTTGCTAAGACACCAAACTTAGAACAAGTTATAGTATTGGGCACAAGAAGAAATTTCTATTCTAATGATTATCAAAATGAAGCAAACTATCACAGCTACCAATTGAAAGATACCAATTGCAAGTTTATCATGGCTCCATGATATTAAAAAAAACATCTATTATCACCAGATATTATAGAGCATGAGCAATCTAAGGATATACAATTACTCATGACTTAAGATACCAATTACTTGACTTACAGAGGTACCCAAGTCCTGATTGCTCCATTTCATGCTCATCTTCTCTTTTCCACCTTGAGACTGTACAAGATTGCTTAAGAAACAGTTAGTCTCAAAAGACACAAGTTATGTGTGCTCCCCCTCAAGTTGTGCATCAAGTATTTGAATGACTTGCACTTTGCACATTCTAGCTTCCTCAGAACTAGAGGGGATCACAACATACCTTGGTCAAGGCATACTCCATCACTGTCATCACACAAGGATGCCAATTTGAATATCAATTGTAAAACCACTTAACCCAAATTTAAGGCTAAATGAAAGGTTGACTAAATTCAACAATGCATGCCTTAGGAGCACCTAAGCCATACTAACAGAAAGTCTAACATTTCCGCAATTTGGACATGCTTCATACTCAACTATCATTGCATATACCAATTGAAGATCAACACAATCATGTATATAAAGCGTAATGTCTAAGCATGCCATAATTAAGAAGGTTTCTTAGGTGCACAAAAGAAACAACATTTTAAAGGCATAAATTACCTAAGCCAAGATATTACTAATTGAAAGGCAAGAACATAGCTATGATCACAATCAACGGAACTTCAAGATATTCAATGAAATTGCATAGTTCCATTCTCCATACCTTTGCCTTTTACCTGAATGCCATGAGATTCATTCTTTTAGGTAGTGTGTAGTGAGAGCACCTGTTGTCACCAATTTAGGGCTCCTTTTGCTCATGCACCTCATAGCTCGAGAGGGTGCATTAGAGACACAACATGGATTTCTTGTTTTGGTATACACAGAGTACCAAGACAAAGTAATCATGTGAACATGGACTAAACAAAACTATCATGCTTGCACATAGGTTAATCATTAAAAAAAAACACATAACGTGACTTACAAAAAGATACATGTTTATCCACATACACTAAGAGAGTTAATCATGGTGGATATATCAAATGAAAAGGTACCCATTGAATGATTCAAGAGATATTCCCTATAAAGCACACAGTTACGATTAAGCAAGCATGATTATGATCTTGAAAATCATGGATCATTAATTGAAAGATATTCAACACAAGCAATCTCAAAAGCATAACTACTCCAAGGATAGGTATAGCACGACAATCCAACTTAAAAGCAATGCTGATTAGAAATAATGCACTTAAGATACACGGGTACCGTCCTTTGGAGAGCAAGTTGCAGATTCTCATCAAAGTCCTTCGCTTGATTCACCAATAATGATCAAGGACATCTACAACTTATTTAACTCGAGATGAACATGGGATTAGTATTGCACAATAATTCAACCTTGGGTCAATAAATAGACATAAAAATTGATAGCTTAAGCATAGAGTTTGAATTAACCATCTTAAGCTCTCCCAGGGTCTCCAGTCCATCTCGAGGCACCTGCATGGTCTAGTTGGCACGGTTTGGTACCCATCTCGAGATGGGTCCATAACGTTCATCTAAAAGGGCCTTTGGTACCCAAATAGCAGTTGTGCTAGTTCTAGGTGATCTCATTACTGATCTAGCACAAGTGTATGATTTGGGTCTCCTAAGCGAATAAGATTGAGATAAATTTACTTGTTTAGGAACCTTACCCTTCTTACATACCTTAGGTAGATGACCATGCTCACCACACATGTAGCAGAAGTGTCGCTCAACCTGACTTGACACTTGTTGTTTGTCTTTTTGCTTAGTGAGGGTCATCTTGGAGGGTGCACGTCTTTGATTCTTCATGAGCGGACATGAAGTGATCATATGGTCCTTATCGTTGCATCCAAAGCATCTCCTCATTCCTTCATCCTTGTCTTTGTGTGGACAAGACGCAATGAAGTGACCTAATTCCTTGCACTTGAAGCACCTCCTTTTTCCTCTTCCCTTTTTGCTCTTGGATGACATAGAGAGATGATCAGTGCAAACAACATGACTAATTGAATTTTTACCTTTTTCCTTGTTCATGTTGATTTCTTCATTTATTGCTTTAGGAACATCCTTCTTATGGAGTTTAACACTTGCTGCGGTTTCTCCCGTCTCAAGCTTCTTCACCACGCGTCCGTGGATATCTTGAGGAGGTTGAGCAATGCGTCTTCTCCTTAGTTGCTTTGCTTTCTTGTTCCTTTCTTTTGATCCTGCAGCTTGATGCTCATTCAAAAATTTGCTTTCTTTTGAGCAACAGGGGTTAGCACATGGTGATATATTATCTAAATGTGCACATGTGCAAGAATGAGGTTCACATGAATTTAAGTTTGAAATTACAACCTCATGAGCAACATTAAGCATGATATGGTCATCAACTAATTCATTATGAGAATAAGATAGCATATCATATTTTTCACTTAGAGCAAGTTTTTCTAAATTTATCATTTCTACTTGACTCTTAAGCATAGAATTCTCAGTTTTAAGTTGAGCAACATCAGATAATACATCATGATTATTTCTTTGCTTAAATAAAATAGATTCATACCGTTGGACCAAATCGTCATGAGAGCACTTTAGCTCCTCATGTTCTTTGGTCATCTTCTCCAGGCTGTTGTTGGTTTTGATGAGGGTCTCCTCTAGCCTGAGAAGCGTCTCGCCTTGTTCCTTGTTCCTTCTCAACAACTTAACCAAGAGAGCTTTGTCCTCTTTGTTGAGATGGATGTAGAAACGGCGAATCTCCTCTTCTTCCACATCATTGGTATCATTTTCCCTGTCATTAATGTCAGTGGAAGCCAAACAGGAAAATGTACCTTGAGGTGATGAAGATTCATCCTCGCTATCATCCTCATATTCCTCGTTTGGGTGCCATCGTTCTTGTTCTTCTCCCTTTGAATGGTTAGCATCACAAGCAATATAGGGAGTAGAAGTAGTACAATTTGCCACAAAATATTTTACTTTAATTCTATTCCATAAATCATGAGCATCAACAAACAAATTATTATCACTACTCATGATGGCAAAATAGGCACTTCTAGAAAGAGACTCAACTAAGATGTTGCAAGCACGGTGATTGAGAGATAAACATCTTAGTTCATCATTAGAGGGATTTTTACTAATATCAGTTGAAAAAATACTTCTACTAAAGATCTGTCTCAAATCAGAATCAACACTCATGAAAGCATTATAAATAGAGACAGACCAAGATTTGTAATTAGAGCCATCGCCTAAAAGAATTTCTACAGTTACCTCTTGTGACGACATCGTTATCTCCGGACGGCTAAGCCCACACTGGAGAGGCCTAGCTCTGATACCAATTGAAAGTTCCCTTTGACCCGGGAACAGGATCTGGATGTCGCCTAGAGGGGGGGGGGGGTGAATAGGCGAATAAAACTTATTACTTTAAAACTTAAAATCTTATTCTACTCGAAGACTTAGTACGCAGTGGAGTGAGAAGACTCTTCGAGTAGGTTGCAGCGGAATCAGAGATCCTGTCTCAAAAGTGTCCTGCACTTCAAATAAAGCTTATACCACAGATAAGTATTGAAGTGCAGATATAAAGACGAGTAAGACAGAGAGTCAGGATACAATACAGAACAGAGCACACAGACGCAAGGATTTATCCCGAGGTTCGGCCAAGCCTGAAATGCTTGCCTAGTCCTCGTTGGAGTTAGCCACACCTGGGCTTGGAGTCTATTTCAACTCCTTCCTCCGTTTGCTCAGATCTGTCAGTATGACAGATAGAGCCTTTCACTATTGAGTGGGGTTACAACAGAACCGCGGCTGCTTACAAACTTCTTGGCAGCGCCCCGGCAGAGTAACGATACGCTCAAGACCTTGCTCTAGCTCTTAGCAGCACTGCTCCTCTCTCTAAAGGCTTATAGCTGTGCCTTCTACACAAACTATAGAGTTACACACAAGAGAGAGAGCGAGAATTGATTCCAATGAAGTCTACACTTGTTGGCTGCGCTTGTATTTCTCCTCCATGCGCCTAGGGGCTCCTTTTATAGCCCCAAGGCAGCTAGGAGCCGTTGAGAGCAAATCCGGAAGGCCATCCTTGCCTTCTGTCGTCGGGGGCACCGGACAGTCCGGTGCACACCGGACACTGTCCGGTGCCCGATTTGTTTCCTTAAACAGCAAAGCCGACCGTTGCAGACCGTTGGCAGATCTGGAGCCGTTGGCGCACCGGACATGTCCGGTGCACACCGGACAGTCCGGTGCCGTCTTCCGACCGTTGGCCCGGCCACGTGTCCCGCGCAGATTGCGCGGCCGACCGTTGGCCTGGCCGACCGTTGGCTCACCGGACAGTCCGGTGCACACCGGACAGTCCGGTGAATTTTAGCCATACGCCGTCGGCCAATTTCCCGAGAGCGGCCACTTCGCGCGGAGTCAGCCTGGCGCACCGGACACTGTCCGGTGCACACCGGACAGTCCGGTGCACCAGCCAGAGCTGAGTCTTGGCTGTTCACAGCCAAGTCTTTTTCTCCTCTTTTCTTTTCTTCTTCTTTCTGTTTCTAACACTTAGACAAGTATATTAGTACACAAAACCAATGTACTAAGGCCTAGAAACATACCTTCTCTTAATCATTAGATCTATAGCATTTCACATGCTTGAGCTTTGATGTTGGACTCATAAATCATCAAGTCGGCTTGACTTGATCTAGATTGACATTTCTTAGTTCCAACATCCTGCAAAGGTCACATAGAACATCTCCAAACATAGGAACAACCCAAACTAAAGATTAAGGTGAACTTTAGCTCTTTTGGGCTGCTTCCAGTTCTGGTTTTGGCACTTGTTCTCCTTCTAGTGACCTTGATCTCTTTCTTAGAGCTTGGTCTTGAGCCTTATGACTTACACCACATAACTGTACCTGTTACCTCATTGGTTGTAAGTCACGTCCTTATGTAGTGATCCTTGATGTGCTATAGCTCTTCTCAACTCGATCACCCTTGACTTTGCAAGCCTTCTTCTTCACCCTTGGCTTTGGGTTCCTCAGCCTCCTTGACCTTCTCCCGTGCACTTGGTACCTCGAAGCTTCTCTTGCCTCTGTCCTTGGCTTGATCAGTTGTCTCCGAGCTTCGCACCCGAGTCTCACTTTATGCAATGTCCATCTTACTTGTGATGTCCATTATGTATCCATAATCCAGTTCTTGGACAATCACATTTGTTCACTTGTGTTGAACCCTGTAAGCTTTACCTTAAGCACCTGTTCAACACTTAGTACACTTGTTAGTCCTTTAATTGAGTTGTCATCCAAACACCAAAACTCACAAGAGAGCTTTCAAAAAGCAACGCGCACAAGACACAAAATCAGAGCACAAACACGCACACTAGTCACAACTTGAGCTCGCAACACAACTCGAAGAGTTCTCTACTCAAATGGAGCTCTAGTTGCTATCACAAAGAATCAAATGCGCGGAAATGGAGTCTTGGTGCTTAGAGTTGATCAAAGAATGCTTGGTGTACTCCTACATGCGCCTAGGGGACCCTTTTATAGCCCCAAGGCAGCTAGGAGTCGTTGGAAGCAATCCAGGAAGGCAAATCTTGCCTTCTATCGGGTGGCGCACCGGACAGTCCAGTGCACAACCGAAAATCCCCTGTTCACAGTCCGGTGTAGATTGCTTTCCTAAATAGGCGCAGCCGACCGTTGAAGATTTAGAGCCGTTGGCGTATCGGACACTGTCCGGTGCACACCGGACAGTCCGGTGCCCCCATCCGACCGTTGGCTCGGCCACGCGTCACACGCGGATTGCGCGGCCGACCGTTGGCGTGCCCGACCGTTGGCTCACCGGACAGTCTGGTGCATCACCGGACAGTCCGGTGAATTTTAGCCGTATGCTTGTTGACTTCTTCCCGAGAGCGACGACTTCGCCGTAGACGACTCACCGGACAGTCCGATGCACCACCGGACAGTCCGGTGATTTATATTCGTACGCCGCCGTCGAGACCCGAGAGCAGGCTGTTCACCGGGACTGGTCCTGGCACACCGGACACTGTCCGGTGCACCACCGGACAGTCCGGTGCACCCAGACCGAGCAGCCTTTTGGCTGAACACAGCCAACTTATCTTCAAAGCGATTTCTCCTGTTTCTAGCACTTAGACACAATACATTAGTATTCAAAACAATGGACTAAGTCTAGAAACATACCTTTAATCTTGATTTGCACTTCTTGAGTCTTTGGCACAAATATCACTCAAGGCTTTTGTGTTGAGCACTTAATCACCAAAATCTTATAGAAATGGCCCAAGGGCACATTTCCCTTTCAGTATTTGTAGCCAAGTCCAAAATGACCGTTGGAACACATTGGTTATGTATTTTCATATAGCATTGTTGATTATGTCTTTGTCTAGCAACATTGGCGTGTTGTCATGAAATTGGAAAGTTGGGTAATATATATGAAACAGATGTAGAATTCTTTGTATCCCATGTGTTTCGATGGTATTTCTGCACCGGTTCGATTGAATGCTTTTAGAGTACAGGTATTCTTAATGCTATCAAAGAAATGCATGTTGCATGCAGTGGCAGACCTAGCCCAAAATCCGAGTGGGGTCCAACAACTGAGTGGGGGCCTAAATAAAGGCCTATTAACTAATAGGCCTTTATAGTTACAGTAAATAAGACAGGAGGTACACTAAAAACATAAAATTGAGTGGGGCTCATGATGAGGACATCACTTCTATACATACAATGAATAGACCGATAACACGATCTCGTGCACGACAGCTAAATCTCCAGGTACGTTCTACCCTAGTCAATTATGTTTCAGAGCTTACGCTTAGGGCCTTGGATGTTTTGATGATTAGGTACCTTGGAGAGGACCAACAAGGACTTGGGAAAGGCCAAGGTGTTGAAAAGGAGCAGCAAGGGCGTTCACAACAGGAAGGAGACCAAGTCCGAGTCGGCTGCGACTCCATCTCGGGTTCCAGGACTAGTCTACACTAAAATGGACACCCAAGATGCATCCAGACTTCGATTGCAACAGACTGGATATGGTTGCAAAGATAACGAGATTATCTAACCAACCCAACTGGTTCCACCCTAAAATTCATCCAGAGTCAACGGGAATCGTCGAAACAAGTCAGCGTTCAGATTCTGTTTTGGTGCTGCGACACCGTCTGTTGGGCCGTTGGGCCGTGTATCGCGTCGGAGCCCATTAGGGGCGAGTCCAGGGGTCATGCACGTCCTAATACTCTATTTATTCAGCAGCTGCCGCCACATTTAGGTTTGGGTTTTGCTTAGATCAATTCTGTCATTGAACAATGTCGCCGTCATCGGCTTGTGAGACCCCATCCCGTAATCAATACAATTTTGGTTGTGTTTCTTTCCTGTTCTTGCTTGTGTTCTTGATTGCGCTTGCATGGATAAGCCTTCGTGGTGAGGTCATTCGTGTGTCACGGGTGATAACCAACGGAGCTGTGGTGTAGTGATTGCGAGGAACCGTTCGCTCGGAGCCTTGGATCATCAACGTCGAGATCTCCACTCAATCAAGTTATCGTATCTCACGGAAGATCGGGCCGCGTCTATTATCAATTGGTATTAGATTTCCAGGTTGCCCATGAGGTATAATCCTACCTTTAGATTAGTTTTGTTTCGTCCCATAGTCCACAAAAAGCCAAAAAATATAATTACGATCAGTTTATTCCGACATAAAACCATTGCCTTAGCCTTTGCACAATCCAGTTTTAGAGTCCACAGTTCTGAGTTAGTGTTCTAGTTGAGTTTGGTTGCTGGATTAGATTTGTTTTGGTTCAGTTTGATTCTGTCCATCCGCTTCCATCCTACAAAACCGACCCTATCTACAAAACAAATCCTATCTCTAAAACCGACCCTATCCACAAAACAGATCCTATCTCTACAACTGACCCTATCCACAAAACAGATCCTATCTCTAAAACCGACCCTATCCACAAAATAGATCCTGTACCTAAACCAACCATATCCACAAAACAAATCCTATCTCTAAAACCGACCCTGTGCTCCATAGCCACCGCTTCGGTTCCTACCGATTTGTGCATTTGAAAACCATAACTTAAGGTACCTTCCATAAAACGGGCATAAGTTTTCGCTCGGTGCTCCATTTGAGCTCAATTTTTACGGGCATGTTTGGTTCGGTCAAAAAATTCCAAAAAAATTGGGAAGATAATTAAAAAAATTGTTTAAGTGTTTTCAGGAATTTCAGAGATCCTTTATGATTTTCTCTAGGCCACAATACAACTCTGTTTTAAGTGAAATTTTGTGTGCTTCCATCCTTTGTGATTTTGGATTAGTGATAAAAAATTCAGAATATTTCGAGCTCTTTTGCCAGTACTCCTTTGGAAACACGCCTTTGATTTCTACTAGTGCTGAAAAATCTGCTCTATTTATAGAACTGTCATTTCTACTAGATACTTATACCTCCTTTCTTGTGCTTTGGTCCAACTGTTCTATTATATTTTCTAGGCCAGCAACTAGGACGAGTACTTGGAACACTTATTCAGCATTGCTATCTGTTACTGACTTGTGTGCCACATATATATATTTAGTCAGCCTTCCCATAGCTCCAGCTTTCTCTCGAGTAGAACAAGTACTCCTTTGCAATCACACCCACGCTCGTTGGACAGTCACACCGGTCACCATTTGCCACCTGCAGTGCTGGTAAGAACCTTATAAGAGCGGGGTAAGACGCTTCATAATTTGTATTCCACCACCACCACCACCACCCTGAGAGATAGTTGTAGGGTCCACATTGTTTGTTGCCTTTTTGTCTTTGTTTTGTGCTAACAATGATAGGACCAAAGAATCAAATGGACAAGGACAAGGGGCCTAAGCTTAACGACGATGAGTGTGTCTCTCAGCTGGAATTGAAGGAGATGATGCGCGCGATGACTGAAGCTTTTTAAAAATACCAGGACTCTTCGGCGACATCCTATGAGCAGCTTGGTCGACGAGTTGATGAACTTGTTACACGCATGGACGTACTAGAGGCTCGTCCCCCCTCCCACCAACTCCAGCCCCAGCTCACTCTCCTGTGGACGATGACGACGATGTGTATGCACCGCTGTGACAACGCCTCACACGTAATCGACAAGGTATGGGAGGTAATGGTAGACGTCGTCATCATAATCCTGAACCAGACTATGATCCATTTGCTAAGATTAAGTTCTCTATTCCACCGTTCATGGGTTCTTATGATGCTGAAGCTTACTTAGACTGGGAGATGATGGTAGAACAAAAATTTAATTCCCATCTTGTTCCTGAGCAGCATAGGGTTAGACAAGCCACTAGTGAATTTAGAGATTTTTCTATCATTTGGTGGAATGAAATTGTTAACACATGTGCTGCACCACAAACATGGAATGCGTTAAAAGAGGAGATGCGAGCTCGCTTTGTGAGAGCACCTAGAGGGGGGGGGTGAATAGGTGATCCTGTAAAAACTTAAAACTTAAAGCCACAAGCTTGATTAAGTGTTACAGCAATAAAGCCAAGTAGCTAGAGAGGAGTTCTTGCGAAACACAATAACCACAGAGAGATCAACACAGAGAGGCACAGTGGTTTATCCCGTGGTTCGGCCAAGTCTAACACTTGCCTACTCTACGTTGTGGCGTCCCAACGGACGAGGGTTGCACTCAACCCCTCTCAAGTGATCCAATGATCAACTTGAATACCACGGTGTTTTGCTTTCGTTTACTATCTCCCGTTTGCGAGGAATCTCCACAACTTGGAGCCTCTCGCCCTTACAAATGATGATCACAAAGAAACACGAAAGTAAGGGAGGGAGAGCAACGCACACAAGACACAAAATCAGAGCACAAACATGCACACAAGTCACAACTTGAGCTCGCAACACAACTCGAAGAGTTCTCTACTCAAATGGAGCTCTAGTTGCTATCACAAAGAATCAAATGCGCGGAAATGGAGTCTTGGTGCTTAGAGTTGATCAAAGAATGCTTGGTATACTCCTCCATGCGCCTAGGGGTCCCTTTTATAGCCCTAAGGCAGCTAGGAGCCGTTGGAAGCAATCCAGGAAGGCAATTCTTGCCTTCTGTCGGGTGGCGCACCGGACAGTCCGGTGCACCACCGGACAGGCACTGTTTACAGTCTAGTGCAGATTGCTTTCCTAAAATGGCAGCCGACCGTTGAAGACTTGGAGCCGTTGGCGCACCGGACACTGTCCGGTGCACACCGGACAGTCCGGTGCCCCCATCCGACCGTTGGCTCGGCCACGCGTCACGCGCGGATTGCGCGGCCGACCGTTGGCTCACCGGACAGTCCAGTGCGTCACCGGACAGTCTGGTGAATTTTAGCCGTACACCCGTTGACTGTTTCCCGAGAGCGGTGAAAGTCGCCTAGAGGGGGGGGGGTGAATAGGGTGAAACTGAAATTCTCAAAAAATAATCACAACTACAAGCCGGGTTAGCGTTAGAAATATAATAGAGTCCGCGAGAGAGGGCGCAAAACAAATCGCAAGCGAATAACGAAGTGAGACACGCGGATTTGTTTTATCGAGGTTCGGTTCTCTCAAACCTACTCCCCGTTGAGGAGGCCACAAAGGCCGGGTCTCTTTCAACCCTTCCCTCTCTCAAACGGTCCCTCGGACCGAGTGAGCTTCTCTTTCTCAAATCACTTGGGAATCAAACTTCCCGCAAGGACCACCACACAATTGGTGTCTCTTGCCTCAATTACAAGTGAGTGTTTGATCACAAGAAAGAATGCCAAAGAAAAAGAAGCGATCCAAGCGCAAGAGCTCAAATGAACACTACAAATCACTCTCTCTAGTCACTAGGGCTTTGTGTGGAGTTGGGAGAGGATTTGATCTCTTTTGGTGTGCTTTGCAATGAATGCTAGCTCTTGTATAGTGGTTGGAAGCTGGAAAACTTGGATGCAATGAATGGTGGGGTGGTTGGGGTATTTATAGCCCCAACCACCAAACTTGACCGTTGGTGGAGGCTGTCTGTCGTATGGTGCACCGGACAGTCCGGTGCACACCAGACATGTCCGGTGCGACAGCCACGTCACCAAATAGTCGTTGGGTCAACCGTTGGAGCTCTGTCTCTGGGCCCGCCTTGATGTCCGGTGGCGCACCGGATATACACTGTAGAGTGTCCGGTGAGCCTGCTCCCGCGTGCCTGACGACTGCGCGCTTCTGGCGCGCATTAAATGCGCCTGCAGGTGACCGTTGGCGCGAAGTAGCCGTTGCCCCGAGGTTGCACCGGACAGTCCGGTGTACACCGGACATGTCCGGTGAATTTTAGTGGAGCAGCCTTTGCGAATTCCCGAGACTGGCGAGTTCCTGAGCCGCATCTCAAATGAGCACCGGACACTGTCCGGTGTACACCGGACAGTCCGGTGAATTTTAGTGCGCTGGCTCTGGAAATTTCCCGAGGGCGACGAGTTTGAGCTGAAGTCCTCTGGTGCACCGGACACTGTCCGGTGGCACACCGGACAGTCCGGTGCGCCAGACCAGAGGAGCCTTTGGTTGCTCCTATGCCCTTTTGTTGAACCCAACACATGGTCATTTTATTGGCTAAGTGTGAACCTTTTGCACCTGTATAACTTATACACTAGAGCAAAACTAGTTAGTTCAATATTTGTGTTGGGCAATTCAACCACCAAAATTATTTAGGGACTAGGTGTAAGCCTAATTCCCTTTCAATCTCCCCCTTTTTGGTGATTGATGCCAACACAAACCAAAGCAAATATAGAAGTGCATAATTGAACTAGTTTGCATAATGTAAGTGCAAAGGTTGCTTGGAATTGAGCCAATATAAATACTTACATGATGCACATGGATTGTTTTCTTTGTTTTTGACATATTGGACCATATTTGCACCACAAGTTTTGTTTTTGCAAACTCTTTTGTAAATTCTTTTCAAAGTCCTTTTGCAAGATAGTCAAAGGTAAATGAATAAGATTTTGCAAAGCATTTTCAAGTTTTGAAATTTTCTTCCTTTGTTCCAAATGCTTTTCCTTTGACTAAACAAAACTCCCCCTCAAAAAAAGTCTCCTCTTAGTGTTCAAGAGGGTTTTAAGACATCAATTTTGAAAATACTACTTGCTCCCCCTTTAGAGCACAAAGAGATACCAATTTTGAAATTTTTCATCCGATTGACAAACATTAGTTTTAAAATTAGGGTGGTGGTGCGGTCCTTTTGCTTTGGACTCATATTTTCTCCCCCTTTGGCATGAATCGCCAAAAACGGAATTATTAGAGCCCTAAGAAGTACTTTCTCCTCCTTTGGCCATAAAATAAATGAGTGAAGATTATACCAACGTTGGAGAGTGATGCGGAGCGACGGCGAAGGATAAGTAGTAGAGCGGAGTGGAAGCCTTTGTCTTCACCGAAGACTCCAATTCCCTTTCAATATACCTATGACTTGGTTTGGAATACACTTGAAAACACATTAGTCATAGCATATAAAAGAGACATGATCAAAGGTATTCTTATGAGCTATGTGTGCAAGTTTAGCAAAAGAAATTCCTAGAATCAAGAATATTAAGCTCATGCCTAAGTCTGGTAAAAGATTGTTCATCAAGTGGTTTGGTAAAGATATCGGCTAATTGATCTTTAGTGTTAATGTATGAAATCTCGATATCCCCCTTTTGTTGGTGATCCCGAAGAAAATGATACCGAATGGCTATGTGTTTAGTGCGGCTATGCTCAACGGGATTATCCGCCATGCGGATTGCACTCTCATTATCACATAGAAGAGGAACTTTGGTTAATTTGTAACCGTAGTCCCACAGGGTTTGCCTCATCCAAAGCAATTGCGCGCAACAATGGCCTGCGGCAATATACTCGGCTTCGGCGGTAGAAAGAGCGACTGAATTTTGCTTCTTTGAAGCCCATGACACCAAGGATCTTCCCAAGAACTGGCAAGTCCCCGATGTGCTCTTCCTATTAATCTTACACCCCGCCCAATCGGCATCCGAATAACCAATCAAATCAAACGTGGATCCCCGAGGGTACCAAAGCCCAAACTTAGGAGTATAAGCCAAATATCTCAAGATTCGTTTTACGGCCGTAAGGTGTGATTCCTTAGGGTCGGCTTGGAATCTTGCACACATGCATACGGAAAGCATAATGTCCGGTCGAGATGCACATAAATAAAGCAATGAACCAATCATCGACCGGTATACCTTTTGATCCACGGACTTACCTCCCGTGTCGAGGTCGAGATGCCCATTTGTTCCCATGGGAGTCTTGATGGGCTTGGCATCCTTCATTCCAAACTTGCTTAGAATGTCTTGAGTATACTTTGTTTGGCAAATGAATGTGCCCTCTTGGAGTTGTTTGACTTGAAATCCTAGAAAATACTTCAACTCCCCCATCATAGACATCTCGAATTTCTGTGTCATGATCCTACTAAATTCTTCACATGTAGATTTGTTAGTAGACCCAAATATAATATCATCAACATAAATTTGGCACACAAACAAATCATTATCAAGTGTTTTGGTGAATAAAGTAGGATCGGCTTTGCCGACTTTGAAGCCATTTGCAATAAGGAAATCTCTAAGGCATTCATACCATGCTCTTGGGGCTTGCTTGAGCCCATAAAGCGCCTTAGAGAGCCTATAAACATGGTTAGGGTACTCACTGTCTTCAAAGCCGGGAGGTTGCTCAACATAGACCTCCTCCTTGATTGGTCCATTGAGGAAGGCACTCTTCACGTCCATTTGATAAAGCTTGAAGCCATGGTAAGTAGCATAGGCCAATAATATGCGAATTGACTCAAGCCTAGCTACGGGTGCATAGGTTTCACCAAAATCCAAACCTTCGACTTGTGAATACCCCTTGGCCACGAGTCGAGCTTTGTTCCTTGTCACCACACCATGCTCGTCTTGCTTGTTGCGGAAGACCCACTTGGTTCCTACAACATTTTGATTAGGACGTGGAACTAAATGCCATACCTCATTCCTTGTGAAATTGTTGAGTTCCTCTTGCATCGCCATCACCCAATCCGAATCTTGAAGTGCTTCCTCTACCCTGTGTGGCTCAATAGAGGAAACAAAAGAGTAATGTTCACAAAAATGTGCAACACGAGATCGAGTAGTTACCCCCTTATGAATGTCGCCGAGGATGGTGTCGACGGGGTGATCTCGTTGTATTGCTTGGTGGACTCTTGGGTGTGGCGGCCTTGGTTGTTCATCCTCCTTGTCTTCATCATTTGCATCTCCCCCTTGATCGTTGCCGTCATTTTGAGGTGGCTCATCTTCTTGATCTTCTTGTTCAACATCTTGAGCCTCATCTTCAATTTGAGTTGGTGGAGATGCTTGCATGGAGGAGGATGGTTGATCTTGTGCATGTGGAGGCTCTTCGGATTCCTTAGGACACACATCCCCAATGGACATGTTCCTTAGCGCTATGCATGGAGCCTGTTCTTCACCTATCTCATCAAGATCAACTTGCTCTACTTGAGAGCCGTTAGTCTCATCAAACACAACGTCACAAGAAACTTCAACAAGTCCTGAGGACTTGTTAAAGACTCTATATGCCCTTGTGTTTGAGTCATATCCTAGTAAAAAGCCTTCTACAGTTTTAGGAGCAAATTTATATTTTCTACCTCTTTTAACAAGTATAAAACATTTGCTACCAAAAACTCTGAAATATGAAATATTTGGCTTTTTACCGGTTAGGAGTTCATAGGATGTCTTCTTGAGGATTCGGTGAAGATATAACCGGTTGATGGCGTAGCAAGCGGTGTTGACCGCTTCGACCCAAAACCGATCCGGTGTCTTGTACTCATCAAGCATGGTTCTTGCCATGTCCAATAGAGTTCGATTCTTCCTCTCCACTACACCATTTTGTTGTGGAGTGTAGGGAGAAGAGAACTCATGCTTGATGCCCTCCTCCTCAAGGAAGCCTTCAATTTGAGAGTTCTTGAACTTCGTCCCATTGTCGCTTCTAATTTTCTTGATCCTTAAGCCGAACTCATTTTGAGCCCATCTCAAGAATCCCTTTAAGGTCTCTTGGGTATGAGATTTGTCCTGCAAAAAGAACACCCAAGTGAAGCGAGAATAATCATCCACAATAACTAGACAGTACTTACTCCCGCCGATGCTTATGTAAGCAATCGGGCCAAATAAATCCATGTGTAGGAGCTTCAGTGGCCTGTCACTCGTCATGATGTTCTTGTGTGGATGATGAGTGCCAACTTGCTTCCCGGCTTGGCATGCGCTACAAATCCTGTCTTTCTCAAAATGAACATTTGTTAGTCCTAAAATGTGTTCTCCCTTTAGAAGCTTATGAAGATTCTTCATTCCAACATGAGCTAGTCGGCGGTGCCAGAGCCAACCCAAATTAGTCTTAGCAATTAAGCAAGTGTCGAGTTCAGCTCTATCAAAATCTACCAAGTATAGCTGACCCTCTAACACTCCCTTAAATGCTATTGAATCATCACTTCTTCTAAAGACAGTGACACCTACATCAGTAAATAGACAGTTGTAGCCCATTTGACATAATTGGGATACGGAAAGCAAATTGTAATCTAAAGAATCTACAAGAAAAACATTGGAAATAGTATGGTCAGGTGATATAGCAATTTTACCCAATCCTTTGACCAAACCTTGATTTCCATCCCCGAATGTGATAGCTCGTTGGGGATCTTGGTTTTTCTCATATGAGGAGAACATCTTTTTCTCCCCTGTCATGTGGTTTGTGCACCCGCTGTCGAGTATCCAACTTGAACCCCCGGATGCATAAACCTACAAAACAATTTTAGTTCTTGACTTTAGGTACCCAAACGGTTTTGGGTCCTTTAGCATTAGAAACAAGAACTTTGGGTACCCAAACACAAGTCTTTGATCCCTTGTGTTTGCCCCCAACAAATTTGGCAACTACCTTGCCGGATTTGTTAGTTAAAACATATGATGCATCAAAAGTTTTGAATGAAATAGCATGATCATTTGATGCATTAGGAATTTTCTTTCTAGGCAACTTAGCACGGGTTGGTTGCCTAGAACTAGATGTCTCACCCTTATACATAAAAGCATGGTTAGGGCCAGAGTGAGACTTCCTAGAATGAATTTTCTTGATTTTGCTCTCGGGATAACCGGCAGGGTACAAAATGTAACCCTCGTTATCCTGAGGCATGGGAGCCTTGCCCTTAACAAAGTTAGACAAGTTCTTAGGAGGGGCATTAAGTTTGACATTGTCTCCCCTTTGGAAGCCAATGCCATCCTTGATGCCAGGGCGTCTCCCATTATAGAGCATACTTCTAGCAAATTTAAACTTTTCATTTTCTAAGTTATGCTCGGCAATTTTAGCGTCTAATAATGCTATATGATCATTTTGTTGTTTAATTAAAGCCATGTGATCATGAATAGCATTGATATCAACATCTCTACATCTAGTGCAAATAGAAGTGTGCTCAACGGTAGATGTAGATGGTTTGCAAGATTTTAATTCTACAACCTTAGCATGCAACATATCATTCTTAGTTCTAAGGTCGGAAATTGTAACATTGCAAACATCTAATTCTTTAGCCTTAGCAATTAATTTCTCATTCTCATTTCTAAGGCTAGCAATAGAAACATTCAACTCATCAATCCTAGCAAGCAAATCAACATTATCATTTCTAGGATAGGAAGTTGAATCAATACAAACATGAGAATCAACCTTAGCAATTAATTTAGCATTTTCATTTCTAAGGTTGGCAATAGTGTCATGGCATGTGCTTAGCTCACTAGATAATTTGTCACATTTTTCTACTTCTAGAGCATAAGCATTCTTAACCTTAACATGTTTCTTATTTTCCTTGATTAGGAAGTCCTCTTGGGAGTCCAAGAGATCGTCCTTTTCATGGATGGCACTAATTAGCTCATTTAATTTTTCTTTTTGTTCCATGTTAAGGTTGGCAAAAAGGATACGCAAATTATCTTCCTCACCACTAGCATTATCATCACTAGAAGATTCATATTTAGTGGAGGAGTTAGTTTTAACCTTCTTCCTTTTGCCGTCCTTTGCCATGAGGCACTTGTGGCCGACGTTGGGGAAGAGGAGTCCCTTGGTGACGGCGATGTTGGCGGCGTCCTCGTCGGAGGAGGACTCGGTGGAGCTCTCGTCGGAGTCCCATTCCCGGCAAACATGGGCATCGCCGCCCTTCTTCTTGTAGTACTTCTTCTTTTCTCTCCTCTTTCCCTTCTTGTCGTCGCCCCTGTCACTGTCACTAGACATAGGACATTTTGCAATAAAATGACCGGGCTTACCACATTTGTAGCACACTTTCTTGGAGCGGGGTTTGTAGTCCTTCCCCCTCCGTTGCTTGAGGATTTGGCGAAAGCTTTTGATGATTAAAGCCATCTCCTCATTGTCGAGCTTGGAGGCGTCAATTGGTTGTCTACTTGGTGTAGACTCCTCCTTCTTCTCTTCCGTTGCCTTGAAGGCCACCGGTTGCGCCTCGGACGTGGAGGGATCATCAAGCTCGTTGATCTTCTTTGAGCCCTTGATCATACATTCAAAGCTCACAAAATTCCCGATAACTTCCTCGGGGGTCATTAGTGGATATCTAGGATTACCACGAATTAATTGAACTTGAGTGGGGTTAAGGAAAATAAGAGCTCTTAAAATAACCTTAACCACCTCGTGGTCATCCCACTTTTTGCTCCCGAGGTTGCGCACTTGGTTCACCAAGGTCTTGAGCCGATTGTACATATCTTGTGGCTCCTCCCCTTGGCGAAGACGGAAGCGACCGAGCTCCCCCTCGATCGTTTCCCGCTTGGTGATCTTGGTGAGTTCATCACCCTCGTGCGCCGTCTTGAGTAGGTCCCAAATCTCCTTTGCATTCTTCAACTCTTGCACTTTGTTGTATTCCTCCTTGCTTAGAGAGGCGAGGAGAATGATTGTGGCTTGGGAGTTGAAGTGCTCGATTTGGGCCACTTCGTCCGTATCATAATCCTCATCCCCTACAGAAGGTACCTGTGCTCCAAACTCAACAACATTCCATATACTTTTGTGGAGTGAGGTTAGATGAAATTTCATTAAATCACTCCACCTAGCATAATCTTCGCCATCAAAAGTTGGAGGTTTGCCTAATGGAACGGAAAGTAAAGGAGTATGTCTAGATGTACGGGGATAGTGTAAGGGGATCTTACTAAACTTCTTGCGCTCTTGGCGCTTAGAAGTTACGGACGGTGCATCGGAGTCGGAGGTGGATGTTGATGAAGTGTCGGTCTCGTAGTAGACCACCTTCCTCATCCTCTTGTGCTTGTCGCCTTTCCGATGCGACTTGTGAGAAGAAGATTTTTCCTTCTTCTATTTGTGGTGAGAAGAGGAAGATCTTTTCTCCTTCCGTTTGGAGGAGTCCTTCTTCTTCTCCCTCCTCTTGGTGCGGGACTCTTCCGATGAAGTGCTCCCTTGGCTTGTAGTGGGCTTGTCGCCGGTCTCCATCTCCCTCTTGGTGTGATCTCCCGACATCACTTCGAGCGGTTAGGCTCTAATGAAGCACCGGGCTTTGATACCAATTGAAAGTCGCCTAGAGGGGGGGGTGAATAGGGCGAAACTGAAATTCTCAAAAAATAATCACAACTACAAGCCGGGTTAGCGTTAGAAATATAATAGAGTCCGCGAGAGAGGGCGCAAAACAAATCGCAAGCGAATAACGAAGTGAGACACGCGGATTTGTTTTACCGAGGTTCGGTTCTCTCAAACCTACTCCCCGTTGAGGAGGCCACAAAGGCCGGGTCTCTTTCAACCCTTCCCTCTCTCAAATGGTCCCTCGGACCGAGTGAGCTTCTCTTTCTCAAATCACTTGGGAATCAAACTTCCCGCAAGGACCACCACACAATTGGTGTCTCTTGCCTCAATTACAAGTGAGTGTTTGATCACAAGAAAGAATGCCAAAGAAAAAGAAGCGATCCAAGCGCAAGAGCTCAAATGAACACTACAAATCACTCTCTCTAGTCACTAGGGCTTTGTGTGGAGTTGGGAGAGGATTTGATCTCTTTTGGTGTGCTTTGCAATGAATGCTAGCTCTTGTATAGTGGTTGGAAGCTGGAAAACTTGGATGCAATGAATGGTGGGGTGGTTGGGGTATTTATAGCCCCAACCACCAAACTTGACCGTTGGTGGAGGCTGTCTGTCGTATGGTGCACCGGACAGTCCGGTGCACACCGGACATGTCCGGTGCGACAGCCACGTCACCAAATAGCCGTTGGGTCAACCGTTGGAGCTCTGTCTCTGGGCCCGCCTTGATGTCCGGTGGCGCACCGGACATACACTGTAGAGTGTCCGGTGCGCCTGCTCCCGCGTGCCTGACGACTGCGCGCTTCTGGCGCGCATTAAATGCGCCTGCAGGTGACCGTTGGCGCGAAGTAGCCGTTGCCCCGAGGTTGCACCGGACAGTCCGGTGTACACCGGACATGTCCGGTGAATTTTAGTGGAGCAGCCTTTGCGAATTCCCGAGACTGGCGAGTTCCTGAGCCGCATCTCAAATGAGCACCGGACACTGTCCGGTGTACACCGGACAGTCCGGTGAATTTTAGTGCGATGGCTCTGGAAATTTCCCGAGGGCGACGAGTTTGAGCTGAAGTCCTCTGGTGCACCGGACACTGTCCGGTGGCACACCGGACAGTCCGGTGCGCCAGACCAGAGGAGCCTTTGGTTGCTCCTATGCCCTTTTGTTGAACCCAACACATGGTCATTTTATTGGCTAAGTGTGAACCTTTTGCACCTGTATAACTTATACACTAGAGCAAAACTAGTTAGTTCAATATTTGTGTTGGGCAATTCAACCACCAAAATTATTTAGGGACTAGGTGTAAGCCTAATTCCCTTTCAAGCGGCGACTTCGCCGCAGACGACTCACCGGACAGTCCGGTGCACCACCGGACAGTCCGGTGATTTATAGCCGTACGCCGTCGTCGAGACCCGAGAGTAGGTTGTTCACCAGGACTGGTCTTGGCACACCGGACACTGTCCGGTGCACCACCGGACAGTCCGGTGCACCCAGACCGAGCAACCTTTTGGCTGAACACAGCCAACTTATCTTCAAAGCGATTTCTCCTGTTTCTAGCACTTAGACGCAATACATTAGTCTTCAAAATAATGTACTAAGTCTAGAAACGTACCTTTAGTCTTGATTTGCACTTCTTGAGTCTTTGGCTTAAATATCATTTAAAGCATTTTTGTGTGGAGCACTTAATCACCAAAATCTTATAGAAATGGCCCAAGGGCACATTTCTCTTTCACTTTGTTCCCCCTTCTTATAGACGTGATCTTCGAAAAAATTGCAACGCTTAGATCAGGGAGACATATCGGTACAGGAATACTACCAAGAGCTTCAGAAAGGTATGCTACGATGTGGGGTAGTTGAGGATCCGGAGGATCAAATGGTTAGGTTTTATGGGGGATTGAGGCGGGAGATTCAGGATATTGTTGATTATAAAGAATATCATTCTATACAACGCTTGTTCCATCTTTCTATGTTGGCAGAAAAAGAATTACAGGGTCATCAACAACGGAGGAGCAGCACTTTCGCGCCACACCAGCCACCGGCGCCAGCCAAGATGTCATCCTCTTTGGGCGTACGGATGTCCACATCTTCCTCCACCAGTGGCACACGCAGCACCGCACCTTCGGCATCATAGGGACACGGCAACAGCAAGTCCTTGGTGCCTTCGGGTGTTGCAGCAAAACCTGCTATGACCACCTCTTCCACAGGCCGCTCCTCTGACATCAAGTGCCACCGCTGCCAGGGAATTGGCCATATTCAGCGAGATTGCCCTAGCAAACGGGCATACATTGCTACTGGTGATGGTGGGTATGTTAGTGCTTCTGATGTTGAAGATGAAGATACTGTTGGAGCTAACATTGCAGAGACTTATGATGGTGATGAAGAGGTTCTTGGTACAACAGCGACCGAGACCTATAAGGCCTTGATTGTGCAACGAGCTTTGAGTGCCACGGCTAGTGACGACGACAACAGACAGTGCCACAACCTCTTCAACATGTTCCTCATCATCAAGGACTGCTGTGTACATACCATCATTGACGGTGGTAGCTGCAACAACTTGGTGAACATTGAGTTGGTCAAGAAACTTGGCTTGACCACACGAGAGCATCCCCACCCTTATCACATTCAATGGTTTAACAACAACGGTAAGTTCAAGGTAACAAAAACATCAAGGGTGCATTTTTCTATTGGCTCTTACCATGACTTTGTTGATTTCGATGTGGTGAGTATGGATGCTTGCTCTCTTTTACTGGGACGTCCTTGGGAGTTTGATACTGATGCTATTCACCATGGTAGATCTAATAAATATACTTTCATGCATAAGGGAAAGAAAATTGTGTTGCTTCCTATGACTCCCACTGAAATGGTCCACTTAGAACATGAGAAAAAGATTAATGCTAAGCAAAAAGGTGTTTTGAACTCTGAAAATCAGCAACCTATTAAGTTAAAAACTCCTACTTTGCTAGCCACTAAATCTGATCTTGATGAGTTACATGCCTCTGTTGGACTTTGCTATGCCTTAGTGTGCAAAAATGTTTTCTATTCCATTGATGATACGTCTATTGCTTTGCCACCGGCTATTGCTAACCTTTTGCAAGAGTATATGGATGTTTTCCCTCTGAGATACCCCCTGGATTATCACCTGAGTTGCCTCTAGATTTTCGGGTTAGTTCCACCTTTAACATTTCAGATTTGAAGCCATATATGGGTGACGAAGATGAGATCGAGTCGAGGACGACTCCAATTCAAGAGGAGGAGGATGATGAGGACATCACTTCTATACATACAATGAATGGACCGATAACACGATCTCGTGCACGACAGCTAAATCTCCAGGTACGTTCTACCCTAGTTAATTGTGTTTCAGAGCTTACGCTTGGGGCCATGGATGTTTTGATGATTAGGTACCTTGGAGAGGACCAGCAAGGACTTGGGAAAGGCCAAGGTGTTGAGGAGGAGCAGCAAGGGCGTCCACAACAGGAAGGAGATCAAGTCCGAGTCGGCTGCGACTCCATCTCGGGTTTCAGGACCAGTTTGCACTAAAATGGACGCCCAAGATGCATCCGGACTTCGATTGCGACGGACTAAATATGGTTGGAAAGATAACAAGATTATCTAACCAACCCAACTAGTTCCACCCTAAAATTCATCTGGAGTCAACATGAATCGTCGAAACAAGTCAGCGTTCAGATTCTGTTTTGGTGCTGCGACACCGTCTATTGGGCCGTTGGGCCGTGTAACGCGTCGAGCCTATTAGGGGCGAGTCTAGGGGTCACACACGCCTTAATACTCTATTTATTCAGCAGCCGCCGCCACATTTAGGTTTGGATTTTGCTTAGATCAATTCTACCATCGAACGATGTCACCGTCATCGGTTTGTGAGACCCCATCCCGTGATCAATACAATTTTGGTTGCGTTTCTTTCTTGTTCTTGCTTGTGTTCTTGATTGCGCTTGCAGGGATAAGCCTTCGTGGCGAGGTCATTCGTGTGTCATGGGTGATAACCAACGGAACCGTGGTGTAGTGATTGCGAGGAACCGTTCGCTCGGAGCCTTGGATCATCAACGTCGAGATCTCCACTCAATCAAGTTATCGTATCTCACAGAAGATCAGGCCACGTCTACTATTAGCTCACCATAACGTAGGTCCACCTCTAGTTGCATGCATGTCCTATGCCCATGGGCAAGGGGCTTTTGTCATCGCATCACAATGTCATGACACAACTGGGAATTTCTTGCAGCATTAGCTATTCGTAGACATGGTTTCTTCTTGTTTGACAAACAAGATGAGGAACATATGTAACACCCTGAATTTGGGGGTATAAAATTTCTTTGCTCATATTCACAAATTCAGGTGTTACTTCCCTTTTCTCATCCTTCCCCAATCTTCTCTTTCTCATTTCTATAGGAGAAAAGTGATTATTTTATTTATAATTATAGTCTATTAGCTCAAACTCCAAGGGAGTGTGAATTGTTGCATCATGTTGAACCCTGGATTTCATTTTTGTTTGGTGCATAATTCTCAAAAGGTCTAATTTGAATTTGTGGCTTATTTGAATTTGAATCAAATGGAGAAAATAAAAAGAAAAGAGAAAGCAAATTCCAGAATAAAAAGAAAAAGGAAAAGAGCCCAAACCCTCGCCCCCCCCTCGGCCTTTCGGCCCACCAGGCCCACCCCGCGCGCGCGCCCTTCCTCCCCTCTTCTCTCTCTGCGCCGCGGGCCCGGCCTGTCGACGCGGCCGCCGTCTCCGCGCCCGTCTTCCTCTCTCTCTGCGCCGCGGGCCCCGCTCGTCAGGCAACCGTTCCCCGCGCCCGCGCCCGCCTCTATCTCTCTCTGTCCGCGGGCCCGGCCCGTCTTTCCTCGCGCCCGCGCTCGCTTTCTTCTCTCTCTCTGCGCCGCGGGCCCGAGCTGTCAGCTCTCTCGTCCTCGCGTAACCGCCACCCGAACTGCGTGCGCCCGCCTTCTCCGCGCCCACGTCGCGCGTGGGGCTCGCCCCACCTCGCCCTTGGCCACTTGAGCCCCGAACCTCGCTCGCCATCTCCCCCTCCCTCATTTGCGCACCAACCGGCCTCTCTCTCTCGCCTCTCCCTCGCTGCGCGCACGCCAGAGCGCCGCCGCCGTAAACCCCGCCATTCCGAGCTCGTTTCCCGGTCGCCGTTGGAGCTCCGCCGTGTCCATTGCCACGGTGAGCTTCGCCCCGACGTCCGCAACCCGGAACGCGCTCCAATTTCCCCTTCCCCTCCCTATTTCTCTCTGCCCGCGCTCACCCGCCGTCCTCCGTGCAGCCGCCGCCGTCGACCCGGGCCGTCGTCGCGCCGTTGCCGCCACCGAGGAGTCCCCGGAGTTCGCCTTGAGGTAAGGAACCTCTCCCGCCCCTATTGACCTTTGTTTTGCTCTCTATCGCGTTTAATTCCTCGCCGGAGTTGCTTAGCGCCGCCGCCGAGCCGCTCCACCGTGAACCGCCCCCCTCCGGTGCCCCTGCCCCGACCTAGTCCCCACCAAAAGGTTCCCCGCGCCCTCCCCAACCTCCCCGGCCATTCAGATCGCCCCAAGGACCCGCAGGGCCCCCGCGCCCCTCGTCTCCGGCGAGCACCTCCGCCGCGGGGACGGGCGCCGCCACCTCAGCCGGCTGGGGAAGGAGACAGAAGCCAGCCGCCCATCCCCGTCGTCCATCTCAGATCGGGCGGCCCAGTTTTAAATAGGCCGAGTCCAATCCTAACCGTCCGCCCAAGATCCAACGGCCCAGAGCCGTTTCCCCCGCGCCCCGCCTCCCTGCCAACTAGGCCCCGCCTGTCAGCCCGCCCGCGCGCTCGCTCTGCCCGCCTGGTCCCGCCTGCCAGTCGCCCGCGCCCGCGCTGCCCGCTGGCCCCGCCTGTCAGTCGCCGCGCCCGCGCCCGCGCTGCCCGCCGGCCCCGCCTGTCAGCCACCCAGGCCGTCGCGCGCCCGCGCGCCCGCCCGCAGGATCTAATCCTGGCCGTCCGCCCGAGATCTAACGGCTGTAGGAGCCCGATACCCCTTCGCCCGCGCGTTTTCTTAAAGAACCCCTCTGTTTTCTGAAAATTGCGCCCGCCATCCCTGGTTTCTCGCAGTTAGGTCCTCGGACCTTTTATTTAACTCAAAATAGGTCCTTAGGGTATATTTTTAACCCCTAAACTTGTAAAATTCATAACTTTGCCATATGAACTCCAAATTAGGTGCTTCAAATTGCAAAATGTTCATAATATTATTATCTATCTGTTTATGCAATGTTTCCCTGCTGTTTCCATGTCCCAATTAATGGTTAATCATTAGGATAGGATTAAGGTTATTGGAACCCTATTTGAGATAAATAAAAGATAGTAGACTTTAATAAAAGTTGGAGCACTTAAGTTTATGGACTTAAACACCTAAGTTTAGGAACTTAAAACCAGATAATGATTTAATCCCACCACTGACTTAAACCTGATTAGTGGATAATGAATCACTTAGTATAGTCCTCTACCCCAGACCTAGAGAACACCAGAGTGCCTATCCCTTTTCTATTATGAACTTGTGACCTCTCTCTGCTGCATATGTTTGGTATATTGTTTTTGTTTGTTATTTCCCAAGTGCATAGTGTGAATGATTACTTTACGTAGACAACGAGCAGTCTGTGTTTCCCAAGGAAGTTGCAGAGGAAGTTCCTGATCAACAGTTTGGTGAAGGCAAGTGTCCTCTGACCCATTATGTCCTATTCATTTATAACTTACTACCCCGCATTACTTACTTGAAACCTAAGGATTGACTAGCTTTACACTTTACTTTATCCTTGATTACCTTTTGGGTTATATGGTTAGCATTCTGCTATTGCCTTAACTTAATCAATGAACATGATGTGAATATTTATGATACTGTTATCCTGATGATGTTGATGATCTTGTGATACTCTAGGGGGCTCAGGCTGTTTCCTGAGTACCTCTCCGTAAGGACCTGTTCGTTGAGAGACCACCCGGGATAACAGTGCAACCATGAGGGTGAAATGGGGCGCCCTTAGCTAATTAATTAGAGGAACTAGAGGTGTAGTTGCTTCGCCGTCGTGCCGTTAATGGGGTCCAGGCACAGTGCTTGCTCTGCCGAGGCTGAGTGCCGAGGTTCTTTCGTTTTGCTTTTGTTAGTCACTCTCCTGCGGGGAGGGGCACTGTGTTTATCAAACTGGAGAAACCTAACGGGCAGCTATGATCTCTAGGGAATCTTTGTAAAAGCTACGTAGTGATACCCTGCCGGACCACCTAGGTAGTGGTCAATGGGGATTAGCTCTCCCCGGGCAGAAAGGGGATCATGACTCATGGGTAAAGTGTGCGACCTCTGCAGAGGGTAGTGAAACTGATATATCAGTCGTGCTCACGGTTATGAGCGGCCTTGGGATCCTCTTTGATTAGAGATACAGATGGTTCGAGATACAAGGATTATGTTATGGTTTTGGTTCGAATATGATGATGTTGTTCCTCGATGAGGAAATGGTTCATGGGTTGGTTAATGCTAAAATCTGGCTTCTACTAATGATAAATACCTGACCAACTAAAAGCAACTGCTTGAACCTAACCCCACATAAAGCTAGTCCACTTCAGCCAAACGGGACATTTGCTGAGTACGTTGATGTGTACTCATCCTTGCTTTACCACCAAACACCAGGTTGTCCGCATTGTAACCACTGCTCAGGAGAAGGCGAAGCCGTGGAAGGAGACTTCCAGGAGTTCCAAGACTACGACGAATTCTAGGTGTGGGTTGGCGGCAACCCCCAGTCAGCTGCCTGTGAAGGCCCTATCTTTACTGCGTTTCGCTAGCACTTTGATTTAACTGTTAAGTTGATGACTATGTGGATGTCTATGACTCTGTGATGTAACAAGTTAATACTCCTTTATGTTATTATTCGAGCATTGTGTGTTGATGTTCATTTATGTAACTGCTGTGTACGTGAGTTCTGATCCTGGCACGTACATAGTTCGCACTTGGTTTGCCTTCCAAAACCGGGTGTGACATAAGTGGTATCAAAGCCGTGCTGACTGTAGGACCGCTGACCTAGAGTAGCACTGGTCGTACTAAGGACTATTGACCTCCCCTCTCACCTTGACCTCTGATGTTACTTCAAAAGTCGGTCACCTCGACCAACCCTATGTTTTACTACATATAAGTATATACTATATTGTACCTTGTTAAAAATTTTATCTTATTCTGTCTATGGTTTATTCACTTGTCATATTAGTTCTGCTCTTACTCTTATGCTTACGGTGTCTTTTGTAGATGGCTCGTCTTAGACACACTGCACGTAAGTCGGTGATTCCTTTCCTGCCGTCTCGACTTGCGGAGCGTCCTCTGCGCCGCACCGTGTCCGGTCAGTCAAGTCACCTGGAGAGACTGCACCACCGCCTGCGTGAGGAGCAGGAACGCTGGCGCCAGCACAGAGAGCATCAGGGCTCTTCCTCCTCATCCCAGCAAGAGGTGGAGTCCGTGAGGCCCCGTTCCTCTGTTGCCCAGCTGGAGGCGCCCCCTGCACCACTGCGGGACGCCCCGGCTGTTGGAGGAGCTACTGGAGGAGACCCCGACGACGACGACTCAGACCACAGCACGGAGTCTTCTGAGCCGCAGGAGGCGGAAGGATGGGTCGCCCGACCCATCACCCGTGACGCCGCTCGCGGTTGTCACTTCCACGACGCACTCGACACCTTGCTGCGCCAGGCTTTTGACCGGCACACCTGGTCGATCGAGTATCGTTGTGTAGTCTACCAGCACAGTCGCGGGAGGTACCCGGACCGCTGGGAGGCTACCTGCCTAGTTCGCCGTCCGGAGGATGACCTCCGGGGTGCAGAGGCCGTTTTGGAGCACTATTCCATCTCCGAGAGGGACACTGCAGAGGCGGCTATGCAGGATGCAGCATGACGTGCACTCTCCCAGTACTGTTCTTTGTTCGGTGGCGTGGCCGACGGTCTTAGCCTTCGGTACTACCCCCGCCGCCCTACTGGCAGCACAGAGAGTGTGGTTGTCTCACCTGTTGGTGAGGCTAACCCTAGGTTGAGCAGCACAGTCAACCTAGTCGCAGTGCTTAACACTGAGCTGGATCACTCTCTGGACGAGCTGAGCAGGGCTCGAACGGAGATTGCGGAGTTGCGTGCTGAGCTGGCAGAGCGCCATCACCAGGAGGGTGGTTCTCCCGCTCCTGTTGGGACTCAGCACCCATACCGCTCACCGCCACGTGGTCACCACACTTATGGTTCCCCTGCCTGTAAGACCAGGATAGATCTGGATCCTTAGATCGTTAGCATCGGAGTTTGTAATAATTCCTAAGACAGATGTCTCAGTCTTAGATAGTCAGTTTAGTTTGCTTATCAGTTGCTTCCAATTAGCTTAGTTTGCTTATCAGTTGCTTGCATGCTTGTTATGATGAACTTGTGCTGGATTTGAATCTTTGTAATGACTGTTGCCAACCTGTGGGTTTCTCCTGCAGTTTGGCCTAGCTATAATGTTAATAAAGTCAGTTATTTAGTTGGGAAGCCATTTACTTCTACTTTCCTTCTTATCGGAGAAGCTGTGTTGAATCATTATGGGGATCAGTGAAGCTCTTTGTTCACTCAGTGTCATGAAGAATTCTGTATTCTCTTTTCTTGTGCTGGAGGGTTGTAAGATCAATGCTGATGTATGAATGTCTTCCACAGATGTCTGACAACAGGCGCCGATGCAACAGGCGTGCTCAGCAAGAGCAGCATGACCAGCAGGAGGAACAACAGAGGCAGCCTCCCCCGCCACCCCCGATGTCAGTGGAGCAGATGTTCTTGATGCAGACTCAGGCAGTGCAGGCCATTGGGCAGACTCTGGCAGCCATGCAGCAGGTCAACAGCAACCCAACCCCAGCTGCAAGTGCAGATGCCCCAGATGCCACGGGATAAGCGTGGTGAGTTCATGAGAGGGCACCCTCCTACCTTCGCCCATTCTACCGACCCCATGGATGCAGAAGACTGGCTGCGCGCAGTGGAAAGAGAACTGCGCACCGCCCAATGTAACGACAGGGAGAAGGTTCTGTATGGCCCCCGTCAGCTAAGGGGAGCAGCCCAGTCCTGGTGGGAGTCCTACCTCGCCACACATGCTGACCCCGAAGCCATCACCTGGGAAGAATTCAGCGAGAGTTTCCGCAGGTACCATGTGTCGGAGGGACTGATGATCATGAAGAAGGAGGAGTTTCTGGCTCTGAAGCAGGGACCCCTGTCTGTTAGTGAATACAGAGACAAGTTTCTGCAGCTATCTCGTTATGCACCTGAGGATGTCAACACTGATGCTAAAAGGCAGTACAGGTTCATGAGGGGTTTGGTGGATCCCCTGCATTACCAGCTGATGAATCACACCTTCCCCACCTTCCAGCACCTGATCGATAGGGCAATTATGACTGAGAAGAAGCGTAAGGATATGGAAGATCGGAAGCGCAAGATGAGTGGACCCCAGTCCGGAAGCATCAGCCGTCCACGTTTCTCAGGCAGTTCATCTCAGCAAGGTAGGCCCGGTCACCCACGGGGATATCAGAATCAGAACCAGCGTCCGCATCAGCAGCAGTTTCAGAGGCAGTATCAGCAGCAGCAGCAGTATCGTCAGAACAGCCAGCAAGGAGGGAATCAGTATCAGAAGCAGAACAACCAGGCACCTCGCCTTCCTGCCCCAGCAGCAAACCAGAGCAACCAAGCAGCCCCAGCACAAGGAGGAGGCAGAGGATGTTTCCACTGTGGAGAACAAGGCCACTGGGCGATGCAGTGCCCGAAGAAGGCGGCGCAGCAGCAGACCAACCCCAATGCTCCAACAAGGCAAGGTGTACTGCAGCCGACAGCAGGCAATCGTAACCAAGCGTACAACCGTGGAAAGGTGAACCACTTGGAGGCCGAAGCAGTCCAGGATGCACCAGATGTGGCAGTAGGTATGTTCTCAGTCGAATCTCATCCCGCAAAAGTGCTATTTGATACTGGTGCAACTCATTCATTTGTCACTGCAACCTGGGTAGAATTGCATAACATCTCAGTAGAGGCAATGATGCCGCCCATGAGGATTAATTCAGTTGGTGGCAAGGTGCAAACAGATAAAATATGTTCAAATATAAGGGTGGAAATAAGGGGGATAGGGTTCCCCAGTGACTTAATAGTAATAGACACCCCTGGGATAGATGTCATTCTAGGGATGAATTGGTTAATGAGGTATGAAGCGAATATTAGCTGTGACAAGAGGACCGTAACATTGAAGTCCCCGTCAGGAGAAGAGGTAGTGGCCGAGCTAAGGATGCCTAAGTCAGCGGAGGGTGTCTGTCACCAGATTTCAGTTGATAGTAAGGAGCCCAACCCGCTCGAGACTATCAAGGTTGTGTCGGACTTTCCGGACGTATTTCCCGAGGAGCTAACGGGCATGCCACCCGAGAGAAAGGTTGAGTTTGCCATAGAGCTTATCCCTGGTACCGCCCCCATCTCCAAAAGAGCCTACCGAGTGTCTGGACCAGAATTGGTGGAACTCAAGAAGCAGATAGATGAGATGTTAGAGAAGGGTTACATCAGACCAAGTACCTCGCCTTGGGCCGCTCCAGTGTTGTTTGTAGAGAAGAAAGATGGTACCAAAAGGATGTGCATAGACTACAGAGCCTTGAATGAAGTCACTGTCAAGAACAAGTACCCCCTGCCAAGGATAGAAGATTTGTTCGACCAGCTCAGAGGTGCCAGCGTATTCTCGAAGATAGATCTGAGATCAGGTTACCATCAACTCAGAATCCGACCCTCGGACATACCGAAGACAGCATTCATCACCAAGTACGGGTTATACGAATTCACAGTTATGTCCTTTGGTTTGACAAATGCGCCAGCCTTCTTTATGTACCTGATGAACAGTGTGTTCATGGATTATTTAGACAAGTTTGTGGTAGTGTTTATCGATGATATTCTCATATACTCTCGAAGTGAGGAAGATCATGTAGAGCATTTGAAGATGGTATTGCAAAGACTTCGAGAGCATCAGCTGTATGCCAAGCTGAGCAAATGCGAGTTCTGGATTCATGAAGTCTTGTTTCTGGGTCGCACATCATAAATCAAGATGGGTTGGCAGTGGATCCAAAGAAAGTAGCAGATATCCTGAACTGGAAAGCACCGAAGGATGTTCGTGGGATCAAGAGCTTCATTGGAATGGCTGGGTATTACAGGCGTTTCATCGAAGGCTTCTCAAAGATTGCTAGACCAATGACAGCGTTGCTAGCGAAGAAAGTTGAGTTCAAGTGGACCCAAAAGTGTCAGGAAGCATTTGAAGAACTGAAAATAGATTGACTACAGCTCCGGTGTTAGTCCTGCCTGATGTTCACAAGCCATTCTCAGTGTATTGCGATGCTTCTTACACCGGATTGGGATGTGTGCTAATGCAAGAAGGAAGAGTGGTAGCATATTCATCTCGACAGCTGAAGATTCATGAGAAAAATTATCCCACGCATGACCTGGAGTTGGCAGCAGTAGTTCATGCTTTGAAGACCTGGAGACATTACCTGTATGGGCAGAAGTGCGACATTTACACAGATCATAAAAGTCTGAAATACATATTCACCCAGTCAGAGTTAAACATGAGACAGCGAAGATGGTTGGAATTGATCAAAGATTATGAGTTGGAGATACACTACCATCCAGGCAAAGCCAATGTTGTTGCAGATGCTCTGAGCAGGAAGAGTCAAGTCAATATGATGGCCACGTACCCAATGCCATATGAGTTAGCCAAGGAGTTCGACAGGCTGAGTCTCGGTTTCCTGAACAGTACGCAAGGAGTAATAGTGGAATTCGAGCCCACCCTAGAGCGGGAAATCAAAGAAGGACAGAAGGATGATGAAAACATCAACAAGATCCGGCAGCTGATCTTAGAAGGAAGAGGCAAAGACTTTCAAGAGGATGAAGATGGAGTAATATGGTTCAAGGACCGATTGTGTGTCCCCGACCTCAAACCTATTCGGGAGTTGATCCTCAAGGAAGCTCATGAGACAGCCTACTCCATACACCCGGGAAGTGAAAAGATGTACCAGGATTTAAAAAGGAGGTTTTGGTGGTATGGCATGAAAAGAGAGATCACAGAATATGTCGCCATCTGTGATAGCTGTCAGAGAACCAAAGCAGAGCATCAGAGGCCCGCCGGATTGTTGCAGCCATTGCGGATCCCTCAGTGGAAGTGGGATGAGATCGGGATGGATTTTATAGTTGGCCTACCTCGTACCCGGGCCGGTTATGATTCTATCTGGGTGGTTGTGGACCGCTTAACAAAGGTGGCCCATTTCATACCTGTGAAGACCACATACACCGGAGCAACGTTAGCTGAGTTATACATGTCACGGATAGTTTGCTTTCATGGTGTGCCGAAGAAGATAGTGTCAGATCGAGGAACGCAGTTCACCTCTCATTTTTGGCAGCAGCTACAAGAAGCTTTGGGCACACATTTGAACTTCAGCTCGGCTTATCACCCGCAGACAGACGGTCAGACTGAAAGAACTAATCAGATCCTAGAAGATATGCTGAGAGCCTGTGCGTTGCAAGACAAGTCAGGATGGGACAAAAGGTTACCTTATGCAGAATTCTCCTATAACAATAGCTATCAGGCTAGCTTGAAGATGTCACCGTTTCAGGCACTCTATGGACGGAGTTGTAGGACTCCGCTGCATTGGGACCAGCCTGGAGAGAGACAGGTGTTTGGCCCCGACATTTTGCTTGAAGCCGAAGAGAATATCAAAATGGTTCGGGAGAATCTGAAGATAGCCCAGTCAAGACAGCGAAGCTATGCGGACCGAAGGAGAAGAGAACTGAGTTTCGAAGTGGGGGATTTCGTCTATCTGAGGGTGTCACCTATCAGGGGAGTCAGAAGATTCGGAGTTAAAGGCAAGTTAGCACCCCGGTATGTTGGACCATATCAGATTCAAGCAAAGCGTGGAGAAGTGGCTTACCAACTCAACCTACCAGAAAGTTTGTCGGCAGTGCACAATGTGTTCCACGTGTCGCAATTGAAGAAGTGTCTGCGAGTACCAGAAGAACAGTTGCCAGTGGAGGGTTTGGAAGTCCAGGAGGATCTAACATACATAGAGAAGCCAACGCAGATTCTGGAGTTTGCAGACAGAGTCACCCGGAGGAACACCATCAGAATATGCAAAGTCAGATGGGGTCACCACTCCGAGGAAGAAGCAACCTGGGAGCGAGAAGACGATCTGAAGGCCAAATACCCTGAACTCTTTGCTGACCAACCCTGAATCTCGGGGCGAGATTCTTTTAAGGGGGATAGGTTTGTAACACCCTGAATTTGGGGGTATAAAATTTCTTTGCTCATATTCACAAATTCAGGTGTTACTTCCCTTTTCTCATCCTTCCCCAATCTTCTCTTTCTCATTTCTATAGGAGAAAAGTGATTATTTTATTTATAATTATAGTCTATTAGCTCAAACTCCAAGGGAGTGTGAATTGTTGCATCATGTTGAACCCTGGATTTCACTTTTGTTTGGTGCATAATTCTCAAAAGGTCTAATTTGAATTTGTGGCTTATTTGAATTTGAATCAAATGGAGAAAATAAAAAGAAAAGAGAAAGCAAATTCCAGAATAAAAAGAAAAAGGAAAAGAGCCCAAACCCTCGCCCCCCCTCGGCCTTTCGGCCCACCAGGCCCACCCCACGCGCGCGCCCTTCCTCCCCTCTTCTCTCTCTGCGCCGCGGGCCCGGCCTGTCGGCGCGGCCGCCGTCTCCGCGCCTGTCTTCCTCTCTCTCTGCGCCGCGGGCCCCGCCCGTCAGGCAACCGTTCCCCGCGCCCGCGCCCGCCTCTATCTCTCTCTGTCCGCGGGCTCGGCCCGTCAGCCCCGCTTTCCTCGCGCCCGCGCTCGCTTTCTTCTCTCTCTCTGCGCCGCGGGCCCGAGCTGTCAGCTCTCTCGTCCTCGCGTAACCGCCGCCCGAACTGCGCGCGCCCGCCTTCTCCGCGCCCACGTCGCGCGTGGGGCTCGCCCCACCTCGCCCTTGGCCACTTGAGCCCCGAACCTCGCTCGCCATCTCCCCCTCCCTCATTTGCGCACCAACCGGCCTCTCTCTCTCGCCTCTCCCTCGCTGCGCGCACGCCAGAGCGCCGCCGCCGTAAACCCCGCCGTTCCGAGCTCGTTTCCCGGTCGCCGTTGGAGCTCCGCCGTGTCCATTGCCACGGTGAGCTTCGCCCCGACGTCCGCAACCCGGAACGCGCTCCAATTTCCCCTTCCCCTCCCTATTTCTCTCTGCCCGCGCTCACCCGCCGTCCTCCGTGCAGCCGCCGCCGTCGACCCGGGCCGTCGTCGCGCCGTTGCCGCCACCGAGGAGTCCCCGGAGTTCGCCTTGAGGTAAGGAACCTCTCCCGCCCCTATTGACCTTTGTTTTGCTCTCTATCGCGTTTAATTCCTCGCCGGAGTTGCTTAGCGCCGCCGCCGAGCCACTCCACCGTGAACCGCCCCCCTCCGGTGCCCCTGCCCCGACCTAGTCCCCACCAAAAGGTTCCCCGCGCCCTCCCCAACCTCCCCGGCCATTCAGATCGCCCCAAGGACCCGCAGGGCCCCCGCGCCCCTCGTCTCCGGCGAGCACCTCCGCCGCGGGGACGGGCGCCGCCACCTCAGCTGGCTGGGGAAGGAGACAGAAGCCAGCCGTCCATCCCCGCCGTCCATCCCCGCCGTCCATCTCAGATCGGGTGGCCCAGTTTTGAATAGGCCGAGTCCAATCCTAACCGTCCGCCCAAGATCCAACGGCCCAGAGCCGTTTCCCCCGCGCCCCGCCTCCCTGCCAACTGGGCCCCGCCTGTCAGCCCGCCCGCGCGCTCGCTCTGCCCGCCCGGTCCCGCCTGCCAGTCGCCCGCGCCCGCGCTGCCCGCTGGCCCCGCCTGTCAGTCGCCGCGCCCGCGCCCGCGCTGCCCGCCGGCCCCGCCTGTCAGCCACCCAGGCCGTCGCGCGCCCGCGCGCCCGCCCGCAGGATCTAATCCTGGCCGTCCGCCCGAGATCTAACGGCTGTAGGAGCCCGATACCCCTTCGCCCGCGCGTTTTCTTAAAGAACCCCTCTGTTTTCTGAAAATTGCGCCCGCCGTCCCTGGTTTCTCGCAGTTAGGTCCTCGGACCTTTTATTTAATTCAAAATAGGTCCTTAGGGTATATTTTTAACCCCTAAACTTGTAAAATTCATAACTTTGCCATATGAACTCCAAATTAGGTGCTTCAAATTGCAAAATGTTCATAATATTATTATCTATCTGTTTATGCAATGTTTTCCTGCTGTTTCCATGTCCCAATTAATGGTTAATCATTAGGATAGGATTAAGGTTATTGGAACCCTATTTGAGATAAATAAAAGATAGTAGACTTTAATAAAAGTTGGAGCACTTAAGTTTATGGACTTAAACACCTAAGTTTAGGAACTTAAAACCAGATAATGATTTAATCCCACCACTGACTTAAACCTGATTAGTGGATAATGAATCACTTAGTATAGTCCTCTACCCCAGACCTAGAGAACACCAGAGTGCCTATCCCTTTTCTATTATGAACTTGTGACCTCTCTCTGCTGCATATGTTTGGTATATTGTTTTTGTTTGTTATTTCCCAAGTGCATAGTGTGAATGATTACTTTACGTAGACAACGAGCAGTCTGTGTTTCCCGAGGAAGTTGCAGAGGAAGTTCCTGATCAACAGTTTGGTGAAGGCAAGTGTCCTCTGACCCATTATGTCCTATTCATTTATAACTTACTACCCCGCATTACTTACTTGAAACCTAAGGATTGACTAGCTTTACACTTTACTTTATCCTTGATTACCTTTTGGGTTATATGGTTAGCATTCTGCTATTGCCTTAACTTAATCAATGAACATGATGTGAATATTTATGATACTGTTATCCTGATGATGTTGATGATCTTGTGATACTCTAGGGGGCTCAGGCTGTTTCCTGAGTACCTCTCCGTAAGGACCTGTTCGTTGAGAGACCACCCGGGATAACAGTGCAACCATGAGGGTGAAATGGGGCGCCCTTAGCTAATTAATTAGAGGAACTAGAGGTGTAGTTGCTTCGCCGTCGTGCCGTCAATGGGGTCCAGGCACAGTGCTTGCTCTGCCGAGGCTGAGTGCCGAGGTTCTTTCGTTTTGCTTTTGTTAGTCACTCTCCTGCGGGGAGGGGCACTGTGTTTATCAAACTGGAGAAACCTAACGGGCAGCTATGATCTCTAGGGAATCTTTGTAAAAGCTACGTAGTGATACCCTGCCGGACCACCTAGGTAGTGGTCAATGGGGATTAGCTCTCCCCGGGCAGAAAGGGGATCATGGCTCATGGGTAAAGTGTGCGACCTCTGCAGAGGGTAGTGAAACTGATATATCAGCCGTGCTCACGGTTATGAGCGGCCTTGGGATCCTCTTTGATTAGAGATACAGATGGTTCGAGATACAAGGATTATGTTATGGTTTTGGTTCGAATATGATGATGTTGTTCCTCGATGAGGAAATGGTTCATGGGTTGGTTAATGCTAAAATCTGGCTTCTACTAATGATAAATACCTGACCAACTAAAAGCAACTGCTTGAACCTAACCCCACATAAAGCTAGTCCACTTCAGCCAAACGGGACATTTGCTGAGTACGTTGATGTGTACTCATCCTTGCTTTACCACCAAACACCAGGTTGTCCGCATTGTAACCACTGCTCAGGAGAAGGCGAAGCCGTGGAAGGAGACTTCCAGGAGTTCCAAGACTACGACGAATTCTAGGTGTGGGTTGGTGGCAACCCCTAGTCAGCTGCCTGTGAAGGCCCTATCTTTACTGCGTTTCGCTAGCACTTTGATTTAACTGTTAAGTTGATGACTATGTGGATGTCTATGACTCTGTGATGTAACAAGTTAATACTCCTTTATGTTATTATTCGAGCATTGTGCGTTGATGTTCATTTATGTAACTGCTGTGTACGTGAGTTCTGATCCTGGCACGTACATAGTTCGCACTTGGTTTGCCTTCCAAAACCGGGTGTGACAACATATGTCCAAAATACACATATCAATGTTTGACAGACACACAGATGAGATGGACCAGCAACTGCTCCCCCACCCTCGATGTCGATTGGAGCTACGATTGCTAGAACAGGGCACACGATCATTTCAAAAGCGATTATGCATGGGGATGACAAAGAAATAAGGGGAACACTAAAAAAAGAACATAAAATTTCCAAAGAAGAACTTATTGAATCCCGGTTGAACCGATATGAACAGTATTTTTTTTGAAACAAGATAGAAACCAAAGGAGAAACCAATAGGTAAACTCATGACTTTTAAAAACAAGGATTTTAAGCTTTTAGTACAAGTACCAATACTAATTTGTGGATCCCTCTTGATAGTATGAGGATTCCTAAACTCAAGAGCTCAAATAAAAATCAAACTAATTCTCCAATAGACACTTGGAACTCCAAACTTCAAATCTAAGTAATCCTTTTACCTCATTGAGTTCCAATATGCTGCAATGGTCACCAAAAACATGTCCAAACACTGGAATAACCCGAACTCTGATTCTTTCTAGATTTTTCACTTTTTGTTCATTTCTATCAAAGTCTTGCATAATTATGAGCCCTTTCCAGGTTCTTTCTTTGATACCTCTTCCTTGGACTTATGACCATGCTTCTTCACTTGTCTTGAGCTAGCAATCCCCGTGTCATATGATTTGAATCATCTCATCACATATGAATTAAATCGATGACTTAAAATCACGTCTTCTAATGATGTGATCTTCATCACTGTATGACTCTTCACAATTTGATTAGTCAGTCGACATCTTGCAAGTACTCTCTTCTTCACCTTAGCCATGGTACCTTAGTCCACAAGCCAGCTGCTTGTCCTTCACCTTCGCTTAGTCCCTCGAAGCCCTTTTCTTGCCTGTCTTCACCCTATCAGACTGTCTCCAAGTCACATTATATTGAGCATCCATTGAAAGAACATTTCTTCAATACTGTGAACCTTGCTTGAATGTTATCTAGATATGAGTGTTAAGATCAATCAAGACTTAGTGTGATTCTCATAGAAACATATATGTACCAACATCAATGTGGTCAAGCCAATTCACAATTCCTTATATCCTATTCATTTTGGCTTGACACTTCCTCTCATTTACTTCAATCTCTATCTTCAACAAAGATCACTCATCCTTATATGACTTCTATCTGGCTTGATTTGTCCATTAACTAAATGGAAGAACTTGCTTCTCCACTTGATCAAGCTTTCCTTAAGCCACACGTCTTGAGTGTGCATTGAATCCGTTGATGTCTAATTATCATTGTTTGATGTTGATCCTTTATGCGTATTTCTATCATGAGCAATCCATGTATATGAGACATTTTCATATCAATCCTTGTCTTTTGGTTGTTTTCAATTATGATTGCTTTTTATACTTTCCCGATCAACACTTAGCAAACTGATTAGTCCTTTAAGAGTGTTGTTATCCAAATGACCAAAACCCACAAAAGGGCTAGATGCACTTTCACCATCTTTTATTTTTTTATAATTTTTTCTGTTACATTTAGCTCTCATAGCACGAGCAAAAGAGAGAACACACAACATCACATGATCATCTCCTACTCACAGACTAAGTTTCATGTTAGTCTCCTAGTCCCAATTCTCTGCACGCATAGTGTGGGAGTGCAAGCATCCAAAGCCGCTGTTAGCATATGTGGCACCTGTTTGGGTGTGCGGGCGGTCAGGTTTTTAGGGAACGTTTCCGTGACTACTCGCTAATATTTGTCTTTTTCTAGTGTTGCCTCAAATAATCTTCTTCCTCATCATCTTGGTAGAGGTTCAAGGGATGGTACTGTGAAAATATAAACTCGACAAGCGGGGGCAAGACAACTCTCGATCATTATATCAAGAAAAAGACCTTATCACGTAGGTTGAGAAAACTCTCGAACCCCTGCCTTACCCATACACAGCGGCACCGTACCCCATGTGAGAACGACCGTGGCCAAGGCTGAACCTTAGACCTATGCTTTGACGTGGGATAGACCAGGGGATTTTTTTAATTTTAGCCTAAAATTCGCTGCCATGAGAAGTCGAACTCAGGACCTGAGGAGTGCTATCTAGACCACCTAACCACCTACCCTACCCAACACCTGTCTAGATTAAATTAAACGTGTCAAATTCCTAAAACTTTTCTAGATTAAGTGCTAAGTCGAATAAATTTTAGTTTAACTAATAATACCTAAATATTTATAATATCAAATAAGTGGCATTAAATTTACCATGTAATGTATTTTATAGTGTGTCTACTTAGAATCATAATCACGATAATATTTTCTATAAATCTATAACTTAAAATAATTTGACTTGGATCAGATCTAGAAGTATATTCTTCTTAGGACCGGCGGATGGAGTACAGACGTACAGTACACTGCTGTGAGTGGATATTGTTTTCTGAAATTTTATAGGTTTAAATTTATTTCTTTAACATGCCACTAATCGTGAATTCAATCAAAATGTTCTCTATTGGTTATTGATGGAACCTAGGGATAGTGGCTCAATCAAGATATTGCTAAATCTGAACAAAAAATGAAAGGGCATACGGCGCCTCTTTTCTTCAACAAAACATGTCATGAAAAGAACACCATCAGAAGAAAATTTCTGAGGTGATAGATCTCTGTCTTTTCTTCTTCTTTTTTTTTTAAATTTCTGTTGCAGACCACTCTAGCTGGCCATCTTTTCCAAATAGCGCTCTTTTAAGATACAAAGCGCGCCTAGTAGTTTGGACATTTTTGCTCCGGCCTCCTGTTTCCTGTCTCGATATGTCTAGGAGGGTAAAAAGGCACATGTGACAGTAACATGATGCACCTTGCATCCCTGATCCCTTACGATTCTGCGGCCTTTTTAGTCCAGTAGTAATCGATGATGTTTTTTGGCATTTGCTTTCAGAAATAGGGAGGAGGGCAAAATCATCCAAGTGTCAAATGAGCTAGGTCAGGTTCTATTTTGGCAAGATAGCAAGTGAAAATCAGTGCACCTGTAATTTTCAGGGGAAAGAAAGATAGGGAATATTTTCATTTTATTAGTTTGACCTCTGACAAGATTTATTTAGGATTTAATAACATTTGGGACATAAAAGAGCATTTAAGTGTTCCGAACTCATGGTTTGGGACATAGGGCAGTGATTAAGATATAAGGATCATATATTCATAGAAATAACAATAATATACTGTAATTTTCATTGGGTCCCTACTAGAGCAACTATAAACATATGTACAGTGCCATAAAATATTGTGTTTGGTTTAGGATAGTACTAAAAACTAGAAGTGGTCATCTGGCAATATTCAGAACATGAAAATTTTAAAACTTTTATGGGACGAATTAATTTGTTGAGCTTTTAATTTAGCCTACGGTAATTAGTTTTGTTGGCCATGACACAATCGATGGAAATTAGTTAATTTATGTCATCTTCTCTACCCTGATCGGCGGAAATTAGTACTTTCTGTTGCCTAGACTGAGCGACCAGCACGTGTGTCTCTTCTCTTTCGCTCTCACTCGCGTCTGCTCTAGCCATTGCTAGGGATGTATTCGGACATGATACACACGGATATAAATTTAGACGTCACTATTTACCATATTTTAATTTAAATACGGATTTGAATACGGATACTATCGGATAACATAAGATACTCACATGACTTGGAACATAATTGTCGGCGTTTCGACCCCGGGGGTCCCTGGACCGATGAGTAAATTGTCGCTGTGTGTCCCAGCCCAGATGAGTCGACGCGAGACGGAGACACAAAGGGGGAAAACAGTAAGGGGAACCCGCGGCCTCGTGTTGTCCTGCGCCCAGGGCGGATGCGCTTGCAGTAGGGGTTACAAGCGTTCGCGAGGGAGAGAGAGAGGGGGCGTGAGACTGCGCGTCAGCCCGTTCTCCCGCGCGGCCACCTTTTGTACGAGGGCCCTGGACCTTCCTTTTATAGACGTAAGGAGAGGGTCCAGGTGTACAACGGGGGGTGTAGCAGTGTGCTAACGTGTCTAGCAGAGAGGAGCCAGAGCCCTATGTACATGCCGACGTGGCTGTCGGAGAGGTGTTGGAGCCCTGTTCATGTGGTGTCGTGGTCGTCGGAGGAGCGCTTGAGCCCTGTAGAAGCACAACTGTCGGGGTTGTCGGATCCTTGCTGACGTCTCCTTGCTTCCGTAAGAGGCTGAGAACCACCGTTGTCATGGAGCACGCGGGGTGCCATCATTACTTGTTTTACCGGGGCAAGCCAGATGGGATGCCGGTCTTGTTCCCCGTAGCCTGGGCTAGCTAGGGGTAGGGTAATGATGGCCCCCCCTTATGGCGTGGTCGGCCCGAGCGAGGTGGTGGCTCCTCCGAGGTCGAGGTTGAGCCCGAGCCCGGGGGCCGGGCGAGGCGGAGACCGTCGTCCGGAGGTCGAGGTTGAGCCCAAGCCCGGGGGTCGAGCGAGGCGGAGACCATCGTCCGGAGGTCGAGGTTGAGCCCGAGCCCTGGGGTCGGGCGAGGCGGAGACCGTCTTCCGAGTCGAGGTTGAGCCCGAGCCCTGGGGTCGGGTGAGGCGGAGACCGTCGTCCGAGGTCGAGGTTGAGTCCGAGCCCTGGGGTCGGGCGAGGCGGAGACCGTCGTCCGAGGTCGAGGTTGAGCCCGAGCCCTGGGGTCGGGCGAGGCGGAGATTCCTATGGCGCCCGAGGCTGGACCTAGCTGCTTGTCAGCCTCACCCTAGCGGGTGGCACAGCAGTCGGAGCAGCGCAGGCGGCGCTGTTTTCCTGTCAGGTCAGTCAGTGGAGGGGCGAAGTGACTGCGGTCACTTCGGCCTTGTCGACTGGGAAGCGCGCGTCAGGATAAGGTGTCAGGCGATCCTTGCATTAAATGCTCCTGCGATCCGGTCGGCTGGCGAGGCGATCTGGCCAAGGTTGCTTCTCCGTGAAGCCTGCCCGAACTGGGCCTCAGGCGAGTCGAAGGTGCGTCCGTTGCTTGAGGAGACCCTCGGGTGAGGTGCGAATCTGCCTTGGTCTACTGTTCCTGCTCGAGGCTGGGCTCGGGTGAGGCGAGATCGTGTCCCTTGAGTGGACGGAGCTTTGACCGGAATTGCGCCCATCGGGCCTTTGCAGCTTTGTGCTGATGGGGGTTACCAGCTGAGATTAGGAGCCTTGGGGGTACCCCTAATTACGGTTTCCGACAGTAGCCCCCGAGCCTCAAAGGGAGTGTGGGTACTCGCTGTAACACCCGGATTTTAGGGGTCCAAAACCCGGGGTTAACATAAACACCAGGTATGCTGGGACCAAGTCTCATACATATGATGTATAGTGGCACAGGATCGAATGTCACATCTTTATATAACAGGAGTTCTATACAAAATAAATAATTACATTATAAGGAGACAACGGTCCAGCAACCCAAAAGTTGACTGGGAGACGACGGCCTAGACCTCTCACGAACTCATCGCAGCATCCTCCATGAGCATCATCCTGCAGTACCTGGTCTTGACCTGTGGTGTATGTGAGACAGCAAGAGTGAGCTCACATACGTTCATCGCTCAACAAGTTGTGGGGAATAATGTGCATGAACTCGCCAAAGGTGAGAGCTCACGTGAAGTGTAAGGCTTACCAAAGAAGATGGTTAGAGCTGAGCATTGCTTTTAAAGTTGGTCAAAATTTTATTAGCAGTTACTAAGTATAAGTAAATACCAACCCAGTTAAGTAATAGAACAAAAGTAACAACTTCACCTGCGATGCAATGCATATGACAAATTAAGTTTAAGTTCCATAGTTAATCATGTGAGTGTCCGAGCTGCTCATGACCGTGAGCACGGCTAGTATACCAGTTTTACACTCTGCAGAGGTTGCGCATCTTTACCCACAAGTCGTGTATCCCATGTCGCCAGGGTTTGCAAGGCCCTTAGACACTTCCAAGGTGAATGGCTAGGGATCCACTACGAGGCCTTTACAAAGTTCCACTAGCTTCCGAAAACCCGCTACAGTTTATAGGAAGATCCAGTGCAGGAATCCCTTGCAGGACCGCCATCGCAGCAAAATCCTCCCGAGGGCCTCCCTACACTAACCTCTCCCCTACTGCCCTTGCCCCTTTCGGGTAAGGTAGTCTTCCACTAGCTTTCCTAATTAATCAGCCAAGGGCGTCCCATTCCACCCTCGTGGTAGCACTGTTTTCCCGGGTGGTTCTCCATGTTCCAATTAACATAATGATCTTAACATGAACCATAAATAACAACTGATAACAAAAGTATAATCATGAATGGTGTATCTCCATACCCAAAACCACATATAGCACTAGCAAGTACTACCCAGAAAGTTCAGTGGTAAACAAGGTATAAAGATAGACAAACTAGGGTAACCTATTGGGTCCCATCAAAATTAACCTATGCAGATCATTATGATTAATTAGAACATGAGTAGGTGAAAAGAAGTGATCAAGGGCACAACTTGCCTGGGCCTTGAGATTCCAGGTACCAGGATGATCTTCAGGTGACTCGTGACCTCACGCTAGTCGTAGCAATATAGACAAACATGGTATAGGCAGAATTAACATCACACCAAACATCAGAACAAAATATATATTAATAATCTATACGTTGCTATGAGATCGTGGGAACAAGAAACACTAAATTCGGAGCTACGATTGTTTAGATATGAATTTCTGAAGTTATTTAATGCCTGTCATAGACTAATTCAAGTGAACAACTTTAATTAAATTTTCATGGCTAAACAGTGTTACTATTTGGTAGACAATATTAATACAAAATTATTGCAACTGGAATTACTCAATTTGGAGCTAAAATGAATTTTCTATGAATTATACAACTTTCTGGAATTATTTTTGTATTTAAAATCATTTTCTATAATTAATTGTCTAATTTCATTGATCTCTGGACTGGGCGTCAAAAATAGAGAAACGCAGGGGCTAACTCGAAATATTTCCCAGACTCAGGCTTCCCACAGTGTGGACTGCGGGTTGATAAACTATTAATACAGGGTCTCTTTTGCAAACTAGGCATGACGAAGGGGTATCGAACGACCCTGGCCGTCCGATCGCAAGTCAAGGGCTGAGATCAGATCCGCCCAAGATTGAAACGGTATGCACCAGGAGCCGCAGGATTAAAAACCGATGGCCAGGATTTAAACACCTAGGATCTAATCTACACTCTACATTCGCAATCCAACGGACAGGCCTTAATACACACAACCAGCCATCCCCCCTTTGATCTCACCCGCTCAAACCTAATCAAACGGCCATAAGTCTGTCTCCTTCCCAGCTACCCAGCCGACCCGAACTACGGCGGCGCGCACATGCCCACGACGGAGTTTGCCGGTGAGCTACCCGATCCAACGCACTAGAGCACCAAAATCAAATCCGGCTGCAGCAACTTCATGCGGATGCGAAGTCGAGCAAAAGTCACGAGTTCTCACCCTGGAGTACTGCCATGATTGTCTCCATCCACGGAGCAGTGCGGCAAGGCGGTACTGCCTGGGACCCGGTGAGGAATTGCCGCCGCACCGAAGCCACCCAAAGGGTCTTCCCATGAGCAGTCGAGCGGGATGCACTCGAGCATGGGGAGCACTGGTGAAGTCCCCAAGGCCGACCACCCGCCCACGACGGTGGCATCCCATCGTTCCACCCGCGACGACCTTCATCTCGCCGTTCACGACCATCAGCTTCGTGCCTTCCTACGGCGTGCTGGTGTGGATGACCCTGGCGAAATCAACCTGAGCAGGATGGTGGCGGCGCGTGGATGTGGGATGACGCGAAGGGGTCCGCGAGCGCGCCCACGAGCCAGATCGCGTGGAAACAGACATCCACACCACGGACCCCGACCATGGTGACGAGAGGCAAGGGTTCTGGTGGCGGCCGTGGCTTCCTTCTCCCTCCTTCTCTCTCTCCGATTTCTCTGTTTGTTTTACTCCGGTAGCCCTGGTTTCATCGCCGTGGTGGTCCAATGAGCTGAGAAACTTATGGAGCCGCACATAGATATAGCCATGGTCGAAGGATCCAATACTGTGAACGAACCCCGACAATCACGGACAAATTTGTTGCGGTTTGGCCGAGCTTCACGGTGGAACTAAGACGGAATCGAGCCAGGAGATCTTGGGAGTTTTGTTACAGGGATCCGTTTTTCACCCCGCGCGCGCACACCACGGTGAGGAAGAAGCTCCTGGCGAGCGGGCCCCACCAGGCAGTGACCCAAACCTGTGATCAGAAAATGAAAAGGAAAGGCAGGGTAGTGGGCCGGCGGGAGATGAAGTGTTAATGGGCCAAAAGCTGAGGTTCCAGGCCACGCGCGCAGGTAACCTTTTCTTTTCTAATTCCTTTATTTTTTTGTTATTTTATTTCTATTACAGATTTTAACTCAAGTTTTATGGAAAATTTGCACTAAACTTTGAATGTATAATTTGAGTCATACCATTATGGAATAAATTTATTTATTTACAAATTTATCTTGTATTTTATAATGTTTCCCTCATAAAATGCATTACCCAAAATTATTATCAAGAGATCAATCCTTATCTATTTATTAGTTACTCATTTTCTTCAAGAAGATAATCCCTAACATATAATCTTCATTAAAAGGTATCTTAACTTAAGTTTCTTGTTTAAAAGTGCCTTTGAATTTATTATTAAAAGGGATATCTTAATAATATATATATATATATATTAAGAGGGTCTTATCTATTTAAATTTTATAGAAAGATTTTCCCCAAATACCCATAGTGGAATATTAGGGTGCTACAAATCCTACCCCCCTTAAAAATAATCTCGTCCTCGAGATTTGTAAGAAAAGGGATATAAGAAGAGTGGTTTGCAATTTAGCTTTTAGATTCTAATTATTTCAAAAACCAAGAGCCTCTTTTTTTTGAGTGATTAGGAAAGCATGGGTATCCATATGTATATTCATTTTATTATGTAGGACGAAAGATGGGTTGGTTAAGGCAAGAATATCCTGGTGTAAGAAAGTTTATGGTGAGAAAGGACTACTTGTTGGGTGGTAATGCATCTGAAGATCGAGTTTGACTTCTCTCCTTCCTTGACGAGGTTTATCTTGTCCTTTTCGAGTCTTGCTCTTTGGTGTCTCCATCCGGGTTTGGGACAAGATACTAAGATAGATCTGTTATGTAGGTCAAGTTGTTGGGTATGGCCGAGTTGATCTAGGTCACCAGTTTAAGCTTAAGCGAATTTGGAGTATGGCTTAATCCTTTGTACCAGCATTAAGTAACTTACTCTACATTAGATCATAATAGATTAGATAGAATCTAGATTAGGTTGGTATGACTAGATTAAAATAGTTAAGATCTCATTATGTTGGATTAGGTCCTGGTGGTTACTTTAGGATCAGATAAATATAGTGGTTAGGATAAAATGAATCTTTCATGATAAGATGAATCTATTAGGATAAGAGAGTCTTTTAAGATAAGATGAATTGGTTAGAATGGGATCTTTTAGGATAAGATAAATCTCTTAAGCTAGATATATTCCAATGGGGATAATCTAGGTTGTCTAGTTATTTTATAAATATATTTTTATACCTATGTGTATATGCAGATGCAATTGTGGACATTACTCCACAACTCATCACACTCAATCAAAGATCCAAATCAAACAAGTATCATAAGAGCAAACATTCAAGTTCATGGATATTTATATAAGAAAAATAGTTTTGTTTTTGTTCCTAAGAGAAGGTATCCTATTCTTAAAGGTCACTTTAGGCACAGGATTTCAAAGTGTGAAATCCACATTTGTCTTTTAGAAAAGAAAAGGTAAGAATAATCAGAGTAAAGCGGAAATAGATGAGAAAAGATTAAGATAAGCTTAGAAAAGAATCAGGGTAGCAGAGGTAAGTAGACAAGGGTTATCCAGTTCTATCTAGGTTTCGTCCTACAGTCAACATTCCTCTGATACCACTTCTGTAACACCCGGATTTTAGGGGTCCAAAACCCGGGGTTAACATAAACACCAGGTATGCTGGGACCAAGTCTCATACATATGATGTATAGTGGCACAGGATCGAATGTCACATCTTTATATAACAGGAGTTCTATACAAAATAAATAATTACATTATAAGGAGACAACGGTCCAGCAACCCAAAAGTTGACTGGGAGACGACGGCCTAGACCTCTCACGAACTCATCGCAGCATCCTCCATGAGCATCATCCTGCAGTACCTGGTCTTGACCTGTGGTGTATGTGAGACAGCAAGAGTGAGCTCACATACGTTCATCGCTCAACAAGTTGTGGGGAATAATGTGCATGAACTCGCCAAAGGTGAGAGCTCACGTGAAGTGTAAGGCTTACCAAAGAAGATGGTTAGAGCTGAGCATTGCTTTTAAAGTTGGTCAAAATTTTATTAGCAGTTACTAAGTATAAGTAAATACCAACCCAGTTAAGTAATAGAACAAAAGTAACAACTTCACCTGCGATGCAATGCATATGACAAATTAAGTTTAAGTTCCATAGTTAATCATGTGAGTGTCCGAGCTGCTCATGACCGTGAGCACGGCTAGTATACCAGTTTTACACTCTGCAGAGGTTGCGCATCTTTACCCACAAGTCGTGTATCCCATGTCGCCAGGGTTTGCAAGGCCCTTAGACACTTCCAAGGTGAATGGCTAGGGATCCACTACGAGGCCTTTACAAAGTTCCACTAGCTTCCGAAAACCCGCTACAGTTTATAGGAAGATCCAGTGCAGGAATCCCTTGCAGGACCGCCATCGCAGCAAAATCCTCCCGAGGGCCTCCCTACACTGACCTCTCCCCTACTGCCCTTGCCCCTTTCGGGTAAGGTAGTCTTCCACTAGCTTTCCTAATTAATCAGCCAAGGGCGTCCCATTCCACCCTCGTGGTAGCACTGTTTTCCCGGGTGGTTCTCCATGTTCCAATTAACATAATGATCTTAACATGAACCATAAATAACAACTGATAACAAAAGTATAATCATGAATGGTGTATCTCCATACCCAAAACCACATATAGCACTAGCAAGTACTACCCAGAAAGTTCAGTGGTAAACAAGGTATAAAGATAGACAAACTAGGGTAACCTATTGGGTCCCATCAAAATTAACCTATGCAGATCATTATGATTAATTAGAACATGAGTAGGTGAAAAGAAGTGATCAAGGGCACAACTTGCCTGGGCCTTGAGATTCCAGGTACCAGGATGATCTTCAGGTGACTCGTGACCTCACGCTAGTCGTAGCAATATAGACAAACATGGTATAGGCAGAATTAACATCACACCAAACATCAGAACAAAATATATATTAATAATCTATACGTTGCTATGAGATCGTGGGAACAAGAAACACTAAATTCGGAGCTACGATTGTTTAGATATGAATTTCTGAAGTTATTTAATGCCTGTCATAGACTAATTCAAGTGAACAACTTTAATTAAATTTTCATGGCTAAACAGTGTTACTATTTGGTAGACAATATTAATACAAAATTATTGCAACTGGAATTACTCAATTTGGAGCTAAAATGAATTTTCTATGAATTATACAACTTTCTGGAATTATTTTTGTATTTAAAATCATTTTCTATAATTAATTGTCTAATTTCATTGATCTCTGGACTGGGCGTCAAAAATAGAGAAACGCAGGGGCTAACTCGAAATATTTCCCAGACTCAGGCTTCCCACAGTGTGGACTGCGGGTTGATAAACTATTAATACAGGGTCTCTTTTGCAAACTAGGCATGACGAAGGGGTATCGAACGACCCTGGCCGTCCGATCGCAAGTCAAGGGCTGAGATCAGATCCGCCCAAGATTGAAACGGTATGCACCAGGAGCCGCAGGATTAAAAACCGATGGCCAGGATTTAAACACCTAGGATCTAATCTACACTCTACATTCGCAATCCAACGGACAGGCCTTAATACGCACAACCAGCCATCCCCCCTTTGATCTCACCCGCTCAAACCTAATCAAACGGCCATAAGTCTGTCTCCTTCCCAGCTACCCAGCCGACCCGAACTATGGCGGCGCGCACATGCCCACGACGGAGTTTGCCGGTGAGCTACCCGATCCAACGCACTAGAGCACCAAAATCAAAACCGGCTGCAGCAACTTCATGCGGATGCGAAGTCGAGCAAAAGTCACGAGTTCTCACCCTGGAGTACTGCCATGATTGTCTCCATCCACGGAGCAGTGCGGCAAGGCGGTACTGCCTGGGACCCGGTGAGGAATTGCCGCCGCACCGAAGCCACCCAAAGGGTCTTCCCATGAGCAGTCGAGCGGGATGCACTCGAGCATGGGGAGCACTGGTGAAGTCCCCAAGGCCGACCACCCGCCCACGACGGTGGCATCCCATCGTTCCACCCGCGACGACCTTCATCTCGCCGTTCACGACCATCAGCTTCGTGCCCTCCTACGGCGTGCTGGTGTGGATGACCCTGGCGAAATCAACCTGAGCAGGATGGTGGCGGCGCGTGGATGTGGGATGACGCGAAGGGGTCCGCGAGCGCGCCCACGAGCCAGATCGCGTGGAAACAGACATCCACACCACGGACCCCGACCATGGTGACGAGAGGCAAGGGTTCTAGTGGCGGCCGTGGCTTCCTTCTCCCTCCTTCTCTCTCTCCGATTTCTCTGTTTGTTTTACTCCGGTAGCCCTGGTTTCATCGCCGTGGTGGTCCAATGAGCTGAGAAACTTATGGAGCCGCACATAGATATAGCCATGGTCGAAGGATCCAATACTGTGAACGAACCCCGACAATCACGGACAAATTTGTTGCGGTTTGGCCGAGCTTCACGGTGGAACTAAGACGGAATCGAGCCAGGAGATCTTGGGAGTTTTGTTACAGGGATCCGTTTTTCACCCCGCGCGCGCACACCACGATGAGGAAGAAGCTCCTGGCGAGCGGGCCCCACCAGGCGGTGACCCAAACCTGTGATCAGAAAATGAAAAGGAAAGGCAGGGTAGTGGGCCGGCGGGAGATGAAGTGTTAATGGGCGAAAAGCTGAGGTTCCAGGCCACGCGCGCAGGTAACCTTTTCTTTTCTAATTCCTTTATTTTTTTTTGTTATTTTATTTCTATTACAGATTTTAACTCAAGTTTTATGGAAAATTTGCACTAAACTTTGAATGTATAATTTGAGTCATACCATTATGGAATAAATTTATTTATTTACAAATTTATCTTGTATTTTATAATGTTTCCCTCATAAAATGCATTACCCAAAATTATTATCAAGAGATCAATCCTTATCTATTTATTAGTTACTCATTTTCTTCAAGAAGATAATCCCTAACATATAATCTTCATTAAAAGGTATCTTAACTTAAGTTTCTTGTTTAAAAGTGCCTTTGAATTTATTATTAAAAGGGATATCTTAATAATATATATATATATATATATATATTAAGAGGGTCTTATCTATTTAAATTTTATAGAAAGATTTTCCCCAAATACCCATAGTGGAATATTAGGGTGCTACACTCGCTTGGAGGCTTTGTCGCACTTTTTTGCAAGGGGACCGGCCTTTCTCGGTTGCATTTTGTTCCAGTAGGTGCGCGCGAGTGCACCCGCCGGGTGTAGCCCCCGAGGCCTCGGAGGAGTGGTTTGACTCCTTCGAGGTCTTAATGCCTTTCGTGATGGCTCGGCCGCTCTGGTTGTTCCCTCATGCGAACTGGTCGTTGCCCGGGTGCATAGTCAGGTTCTGAGTTCTCGGGCTGGTATGTTGACGCTGTCAACAGTTTGGCTAGAGCCGGGTTTGCGAGAGCAGCCCCCGAGCCTCTGCACAGGGCATGAGGACGGTCAAGGGTAGACTCGGCTTTTTTCATACGCCCCCGTGTCGCCTTTCCACAAGGAGGAGGGGGGGAAGCGCCATGTTGCCCTTGGAGGGCGCCGAACATGGTGTCTCCAGTGAGTTGCTAACGGGTGATCCGAGTGGACGCCCGTGCCCCGTTCGATAAGGGTCGGCTAGTGGCCCAGAGGCGCGCTCCAAAAGTACCTGCAGGTGATTTGCCGGACCCGGTCCCGTTCGATAGGGTCCGAGGGCTTGATGCCTCCCTCTGATGGGATTCCATTACAGAATCGTTCCTGCCGGTCTCGGAAATGTCCTAGGGTACCTCGGGAGCGTAGCCCGAGCCTTGGTTATGTATCGAACGTACCCAGAGTCATCCCTCACTTTGTGTGCTCTAGGGCGACTGTCGAACCCGTCGGGGGGCCAGCCTACGAACCCCTGATCAGTAGTGGGCGCGGAGCCCGAGTGGCCTGAGGCGGCTGTCGAACCCTTCCGAGGGGCCAGCCTTCGAACCTCTGACCAGTAGTGGGCGCGGAGCCCGAGTGCTCTGAGGCGGCTGTCGAAACCCTTCCGAGGGGCCAGCCTTCGAACCTCTGATCAGTAGGGGGGCTCGGGGCCCGCTTCCTTCGCGGAGAAGGATCCCTTTCGGGGTATCCCCTTTCCCAGTCCCTGTAGCAAGAGAGAGAAAGGGGAAGAGGAAAAGGATACGAAATTGAACGACGTGGCGCACCTTTTTTGACGCGGTCATTATGGCGGAGGTGAAGCGTCGCCCGCTTCGCCTGCCAAAGGTGTCACCTGTCCTGCCGTAGAGTTAATGCGACGGGACGAGTGATTCGCGGGGCAGCCGTTGTGCATGCGCGAGCCGTTCGAGGAACGGGACACGGGCGTGTCGTCTTCACGCCGTGGGAAAGAGCTCTCTCGCTGTTCCAGGAGGGGACATGAGCCTGCAGATGATTTGGCTGCTGCTTCCGCCCGCCTGCCACCGCCATTACTGCCGGCCCGCTTCTGGCCATGTTGACCGTCGTGCCTTCTCCCGTGGCTGACTGACCCGTGACCAGCGTGCCTGGTTGGCACTTGAAAGGGAAATGTGCCCTTGGGCCATTTCTAAGTATTTTGGTGACTGAGTGCCAACACATGTGCTTAATTGTGAATTTATGTCAATGGATGAACAAGGTGCAAATCATGACGTAAAGGTATGTTTCTAAGCCTTAGTACATTAGTTTTGTATACTAATATACTTGTCAAAGTGTTAGAAACAGAAAAGAAGAAAGGTGCAAATGACTTGGCTGTGTACAGCCAAGGCTCTGCTCGGTCTGGCACACCGGACTGTCCGGTGTGCACCGGACAGTGTCCGATGCGCCAGGCTGACTCGGCGCGAACAGGCCGCTCTCGGGAATTCGCCGACGGCGTACGGCTAAAATTCACCGGACTGTCCGGTGTGCACCGGACTGTCCGGTGAGCCAACGGTCGGCCGGGCCAACGGTCGGCCGCGCAATCTGCGTGGGACACGTGGCCGAGCCAACGGCTAGAAGAAGGCACCGGACTGTCCGGTGTGCACCGGACTGTCCGGTGTGCACCGGACTGTCCGGTGTGCACCGGACATGTCCGGTGCGCCAAACGGCTCCAGATCTGCCAACGGTCTGCAACGGTCGGCTTCGCTGTTTAAGGAAACAAATCGGGCACCGGACAGTGTCCGGTGTGCACCGGACTGTCCGGTGCCCCCGATGACAGAAGGCAAGGATGGCCTTCCAGATTTGCTCTCAACGGCTCCTAGCTGCCTTGGGGCTATAAAAGGGGCCCCTAGGCGCATGGAGGAGAGACACAAGCAACCTTTGAGCATTCTTGATCATCCACACTCAGTCTTTGCGCATTCGTTTGTCATTCTAAGTGTTTCGAGCTCCGTTCTAGTGAGAACTTTGTGATACTCTTGTGAGCTCGATTCTTGGCCGTGTGTGTGCGCGTTTCGCTGTGGATTTGTGTGTGTTGCTTCCCTCCCTTACTCTGTGCTTCTTTGTGATCATATACTTGTAAGGGCAAGAGACTCCAATTTGTGGAGATTCCTTGCAAACGGGATAGTGAAAGGCAAAACAAAACACCGTGGTATTCAAGTGGGTCTTTGGACTGCTTGAGAGGGGTTGATTGCAACCCTCGTCCGTTGGGACGCCACAACGTGGAGTAGGCAAGCGTTGGTCTTGGCCGAACCACGGGATAAACCACTGTGTCACCTCTGTGCTTGATCTCTTGTGGTATTGTGTTTTGTTGAGACTTCTCTTTAGCCACTTGGCAATCATTGTGCTAACACTTAACAAGTTTTTGTGGCTTAAGTTTTAAGTCTATTCAAGATCACCTATTCACCCCCCCCCTCTAGGTGCTCTCAATTGGTATCAGAGCCGTTCTCTTCACAAAAGGGACTAACCGCCCGAAGAGATGGATCCTAAGGGGAAGGGAATTGTGATCAATGACAAAGAGAAGGAATCCTTCGTCAACGAGCCGAAGGACGACAAGCCTACCGACTCCGGCTCGGGCCATAGACGGAAGGAAGGGAAGAAGAAGAAGACGAGGCGCATCAAGGAGATCATCTACTACGACGATAGTGATGAATCCACTTCTTCCCAAAAGGACGACGACAACGACTACAGGAAGACGGTCAATTCGAACTTTTCATTTGATTATTCTCGTATTCCACATAGTTCGAATTCGCAATTGCTTTCCATTCCTCTTGGCAAACCTCCACACTTCGATGGGGAGGACTACGGATTTTGGAGTCACAAAATGCGCAGTCACTTATTCTCTCTCCATCCAAGCATATGGGAGATTGTAGAAAATGGAATGAAATTTGATAGCTCGGATAGCCCTTTGCTTATAAATGAACAGATCCATAGAAATGCACAAGCTACTACTGTTCTCTTAGCATCCTTGTGCAGGGAAGAGTACAACAAGGTGAGCGGCTTGGACAATGCCAAGCAAATATGGGACACCCTCAAGATCTCTCACGAGGGGAACGACGTCACCATGCTCAACAAGATGGAGTTGGTGGAGGGCGAGCTTGGACGATTCGCCATGATAAGGGGAGAGGAGCCAACTCAAACGTACAACCGGCTCAAGACCCTTATCAACAAAATAAGGAGCTACGGAAGCACGCGTTGGACGGATCACGACGTCGTCCGCCTAATGCTCAGGTCCTTTACCGTTCTTGATCCTCATCTCGTGAACAATATTCGTGAGAATCCCAGGTACACGATGATGATGCCCGAGGAAGTACTTGGAAAATTCGTGAGCGGGCGGATGATGATCAAGGAGGCAAGATACGTCGACGACGCGTTGAACGGTCCACTCCACGAGCCTCAACCCATTGCTCTAAAGGCAACGAGGAGCAAGGAGTCGCTACCTAGCAAGGTGGCGCAAGTTGAGGCGGCCGGGCTCAATGATGAAGAGATGGCTCTCATCATCAAGAGATTCAAGACGGCGCTAAATGGTCGCAAGGGGCAGCCAAGCAAGACCAAGACAAAAGGGAAGCGCTCATGCTTCAAATGTGGTAAGGTTGGTCATTTTATTGCTAACTGTCCCGAAAATGATAGTGACCAGGAGCAAGGGAAAAATGGGAAGAGAGAAAACAAAAAGGTTTACAAGAAGGCCAAAGGCGAAGCACACCTTGGAAAGGAGTGGGATTCGGATTGCTCTTCGTCCGACTCCGACGACGAAGGACTCGCCGCCACTGCCTTCAACAAATCAGCTCTCTTCCCCAACGAGCATCACACTTGCCTCATGGCAAGGGAAAAGAAGGTAATCACTAGTAATGCTAATACTTATGATTCTTCTAGTGATGATGAATCTAGTGAGGATGAAATTGATTACTCTAGTTTATTCAAGGGATTGGATAGAACTAAGATAGCTAAGATTAATGAGTTGATTGATGCCTTAAATGAAAAGGATAGAATCTTAGAGAAACAAGAAGACCTTTTATATGAAGAGCATGATAAATTTGTTAGTGCACAAAATTCACTTGCTCTAGAAGTTAAAAGAAATGGAATGCTTTCTTGTGAACTTTCTACTTGTAATGAAACCATTTCTTCTTTAAAAGGTGAAATTAATGTTTTAACTGCAAAACTAGAAGTAGCAAGTAACTCTTGTGTTGAAAATGTTACAATTTGCACTAGGTGTAAGGATTTTGATACTTGTAGTGAACACTTAGTTTCAATTTCAAAACTAAATGATGAAGTGGCTAGTCTTAATGCCCAACTTAAGACTAGCAAGAGTGAAGTTGATAAAATAAAATTTGCAAGGGATGCCTACACGATTGGTAGACACCCCTCAATTAAGGATGGTCTTGGCTTCAAGAGAGAGGCCAAGAACTTAACAAGCCATAAGACTCCCATCTTCATCAAGGAGAAAGGGAAGGCCCCTATGGCTAGTAGCGCTAAAAAGAACCATGCTTTCTTATACCATGATAGGAGACATGCTAGAAATGCTTATAATGATTTTGATTCACATGTTTATGATTCTCATGCCATGTTTGCTTCTAGTTCTTCCTATAAGCATGATAGAAATATGTGTAGGAGAAATGTTGTGCATATGCCTAGGAGAAATTTTGCTCATGTTCCTAGAAAAGTTGTGAACAAACCTACTACCATTTATTATGCTTGCAATGCTCCCTTTGCTATTTGTAGAAAGGGTAAGAAGGTAATTGCTAGGAAGTTAGGGGCAAGATGCAAGGGAGATAAAACTTGCATTTGGGTCCCTAAGGATATTTGTGCTAACCTTGCAGGACCCAACATGAGTTGGGTACCTAAAACCCAAGCCTAAATTTGCCTTGCAGGTTTATGCATCCGGGGGTTCAAGCTGGATTATCGACAGCGGATGCACAAACCATATGACGGGGAAGAAGAAGATGTTCACCTCCTACGTCAAAAATAAGGATTCCCAAGATTCAATTATATTCGGTGATGGGAATCAAGGCAAGGTAAAAGGGTTAGGTAAAATTGCAATTTCTAATGAGCACTCAATCTCAAATGTGTTTTTAGTTGAGTCTCTTGGTTACAATTTGCTATCTGTTAGTCAACTGTGCAATATGGGATATAATTGTTTATTTACAAATGTAGATGTGTCTGTCTTTAGAAGATGTGATGGTTCACTAGCTTTTAAGGGTGTACTAGACGGCAAGCTTTACCTAGTTAATTTTGCAAAAGAAGAGGCCGGTCTAGATGCATGCTTAATGGCTAAGACTTGCATGGGCTGGCTGTGGCATCGCCGCTTAGCTCATGTGGGGATGAAGAACCTCCACAAGCTTCTAAAGGGAGAACACGTGATAGGTCTAACAAATGTTTATTTCGAAAAAAATAGACCTTGTGCAGCTTGTCAGGCAGGTAAACAAGTGGGAGGAGCACATCACAGCAAGAATGTGATGACCACGTCAAGACCTCTGGAGCTGCTGCATATGGACCTCTTCGGACCCGTCGCCTATCTAAGCATAGGAGGAAGTAAGTATGGTCTAGTTATTGTTGATGACTTTTCCCGCTTCACTTGGGTGTTCTTTTTGCAGGATAAGTCTGAAACCCAAGGGACCCTCAAGCGCTTCCTCAGGAGAGCTCAAAATGAGTTTGAGCTCAAGGTGAAGAAGATTAGGAGCGACAACGGGTCCGAGTTCAAGAACCTTCAAGTGGAGGAGTTTCTTGAGGAGGAAGGGATCAAGCACGAGTTCTCCGCTCCCTACACACCACAGCAAAATGGTGTGGTAGAGAGGAAGAACAGGACGCTAATCGATATGGCGAGGACGATGCTTGGAGAGTTCAAGACCCCCGAGTGCTTTTGGTCGGAAGCTGTGAACACGGCTTGCCACGCCATCAACAGGGTCTATCTTCATCGACTCCTCAAGAAGACTTCGTATGAGCTACTAACCGGTAACAAACCCAATGTATCGTACTTTCGTGTATTTGGGAGCAAGTGCTACATTCTAGTGAAGAAGGGTAGAAATTCTAAGTTTGCTCCCAAAGCTGTAGAAGGGTTTTTATTAGGTTATGATTCAAATACAAAGGCGTATAGAGTCTTCAACAAATCATCGGGTTTGGTTGAAGTCTCTAGCGACGTTGTATTTGATGAGACTAATGGCTCTCCAAGAGAGCAAGTTGTTGATTGTGATGATGTAGATGAAGAAGATGTTCCAACGGCCGCTATACGAACCATGGCGATTGGAGACGTTCGGCCACAGGAACAAGATGAACGAGGTCAACCTTCTTCCTCAACAACGGTGCATCCCCCAACTCAAGACGATGAACAGGTTCATCAACAGGAGGAGTGTGATCAAGGGGGAGCACAAGACAATCATGTGATGGAGGAAGATGCGCAACCGGCACCTCCTACCCAAGTTCGAGCGATGATTCAAAGGGATCATCCCGTCGATCAAATTTTGGGTGACATTAGCAAGGGAGTAACTACTCGATCTCGATTAGTTAATTTTTGTGAGCATTACTCCTTTGTCTCTTCTATTGAGCCTTTCAGGGTAGAGGAGGCCTTGCTAGATCCGGATTGGGTGTTGGCCATGCAGGAGGAACTTAACAACTTCAAGCGCAATGAAGTTTGGACGCTGGTGCCTCGTCCCAAGCAAAATGTTGTGGGAACCAAGTGGGTGTTCCGCAACAAACAGGACGAGCACGGGGTGGTGACAAGGAACAAGGCTCGACTTGTGGCAAAAGGTTATGCCCAAGTCGCAGGTTTGGACTTTGAGGAGACTTTTGCTCCTGTGGCTAGGCTAGAGTCCATTCGTATCTTGCTAGCATATGCCGCTCACCATTCTTTCAGGTTGTACCAAATGGATGTGAAGAGCGCTTTCCTCAACGGGCCAATAAAGGAGGAGGTGTACGTGGAGCAACCCCCTGGCTTCGAGGATGAACGGTACCCCGACCACGTGTGTAAGCTCTCTAAGGCGCTCTATGGACTTAAACAAGCCCCAAGAGCATGGTATGAATGCCTTAGAGATTTCTTAATTGCTAATGCTTTCAAGGTTGGGAAAGCCGATCCAACTCTTTTCACTAAGACTTGTGATGGTGATTTGTTTGTGTGCCAAATTTATGTCGATGACATAATATTTGGTTCTACTAATCAAAAGTCTTGTGAAGAGTTTAGCAGGGTAATGACGCAGAAATTCGAGATGTCGATGATGGGCGAGTTGAACTACTTCCTTGGGTTCCAAGTGAAGCAACTCAAGGACGGCACCTTCATCTCCCAAACGAAGTACACACAAGATTTGCTTAAGAGGTTTGGGATGAAGGACGCCAAGCCCGCAAAGACGCCGATGGGGACCGACGGACACACCGACCTCAACAAAGGAGGTAAGTCCGTTGATCAAAAAGCATACCGGTCCATGATAGGTTCTTTGCTTTATTTATGTGCTAGTAGACCGGATATTATGCTTAGCGTATGCATGTGTGCTAGATTTCAATCCGATCCTAAGGAGTGTCACTTGGTGGCGGTGAAGCGAATTCTTAGATATTTAGTCGCTACGCCTTGCTTCGGGATCTGGTATCCAAAGGGGTCTAACTTTGACTTGATTGGGTACTCAGATTCCGACTATGCTGGATGTAAGGTCGATAGGAAGAGTACATCGGGGACGTGCCAATTCTTAGGAAGGTCCCTGGTGTCATGGAACTCTAAGAAACAAACCTCCGTTGCCCTATCCACCGCTGAGGCCGAGTATGTTGCCGCAGGACAGTGTTGCGCGCAACTACTTTGGATGAGGCAAACCCTCCGGGACTTTGGCTACAATCTGAGCAAAGTCCCACTCCTATGTGATAATGAGAGTGCTATCCGAATAGCGGAAAATCCTGTTGAGCACAGCCGCACAAAGCACATAGACATCCGGCATCACTTTTTGAGAGACCACCAGCAAAAGGGAGATATCGAAGTGTTTTATGTTAGCACCGAGAACCAGCTAGCCGATATCTTTACCAAGCCTTTAGATGAGAAGACCTTTTGCAGGTTGCGTAGTGAGCTCAATATCTTAGATTCGCGGAACTTGGATTGAAATGTAGCATACATGTGTTTATGCCCTTGATCATGTTCATTCTGCATTTTGTTACTTATTATGGTGCTCAAGTTGTACGAACACTCCCTGGACCTCACAAGTCCGTTGCAAAGTGATGCACATGTTTAGGGGGAGATGTGTTACAACTTGACCCTTTGAGACTAACCATATGCTTGAGTTTGCTTGATTTAGTCTCGAAGGAAAATTGAAAGGGAAAGGGTGGACTTGGACCATGAAAGACTTCCACTGCACTCCGATGAGAGGGTAACTTATTCCAAGTCCATCTCATGAACTCTTATTGCCATTTGCTCTTAATTGAATATTTTGGTGAGGCAATGGGGTTAAAGGGCCAAGATTGATCCCGTTTTGGTGCTTGATGCCAAAGGGGGAGAAAATAAAGGCCAAAGCAATAATGGATCAGCTACCACTTGAGAGATCTTGAAAATAATAGAATAGAGCTTTTTGTTTGACAAAACTCTTTCGTTGTCTCTCTTATCAAAAGTTGGCTTCTTATGGGGAGAAGTATTGATTATTGGAAAAAGGGGGAGTTTTTGAAATCTTTGATCAATCTCTTTTGGAATGACTCTCTTTATGCTTCAACATGTGTGTTTGACTTAGAGATAGAGATTTGAGTTTGATTTGCAAAAACAAACCAAGTGGTGGCATAGAGTGATCCATATATGCCAAAATTGATTCAAAATAAATTTAAGTTTTATTTGAAGTGAGTTTGCACTTGTTCTAGTTGCTTTATGTTGTGTTGGCATAAATCACCAAAAAGGGGGAGATTGAAAGGGAAATGTGCCCTTGGGCCATTTCTAAGTATTTTGGTGACTGAGTGCCAACACATGTGCTTAATTGTGAATTTATGTCAATGGATGAACAAGGTGCAAATCATGATGTAAAGGTATGTTTCTAAGCCTTAGTACATTGGTTTTGTGTACTAATATACTTGTCAAAGTGTTAGAAACAAAAAAGAAGAAAGGTGCAAATGACTTGGCTGTGTACAGCCAAGGCTCTGCTCGGTCTGGCACACCGGACTGTCCGGTGTGCATCGGACAGTGTCCGGTGCGCCAGGCTGACTCGGCGCGAACAGGCCGCTCTCGGGAATTCGCCGACGGCGTACGGCTAAAATTCACCGGACTGTCCGGTGTGCACCGGACTGTCCGGTGAGCCAACGGTCGGCCGCGCAATCTGCGCGGGACACGTGGCCGAGCCAACGGCTAGAAGAAGGCACCGGACTGTCCGGTGTGCACCGGACATGTCCGGTGCGCCAAACGGCTCCAGATCTGCCAACGGTCTGCAACGGTCGGCTTCGCTGTTTAAGGAAACAAATCGGGCACCGGACAGTGTCCGGTGTGCACCGGACTGTCCGGTGCCCCCGATGACAGAAGGCAAGGATGGCCTTCCAGATTTGCTCTCAACGGCTCCTAGCTGCCTTGGGGCTATAAAAGGGGCCCCTAGGCGCATGGAGGAGAGACACAAGCAACCTTTGAGCATTCTTGATCATCCACACTCAGTCTTTGCGCATTCGTTTGTCATTCTAAGTGTTTCAAGCTCCGTTCTAGTGAGAACTTTGTGATACTCTTGTGAGCTCGATTCTTGGCCGTGTGTGTGCGCGTTTCGCTGTGGATTTGTGTGTGTTGCTTCCCTCCCTTACTCTGTGCTTCTTTGTGATCATATACTTGTAAGGGCAAGAGACTCCAATTTGTGGAGATTCCTTGCAAACGGGATAGTGAAAGGCAAAACAAAACACCGTAGTATTCAAGTGGGTCTTTGGACTGCTTGAGAGGGGTTGATTGCAACCCTCGTCCGTTGGGACGCCACAACGTGGAGTAGGCAAGCGTTGGTCTTGGCCGAACCACGGGATAAACCACTGTGTCACCTCTGTGCTTGATCTCTTGTGGTATTGTGTTTTGTTGAGACTTCTCTTTAGCCACTTGGCAATCATTGTGCTAACACTTAACAAGTTTTTGTGGCTTAAGTTTTAAGTCTATTCAAGATCACCTATTCACCCCCCCCTCTAGGTGCTCTCAGCACTGCTGGGTCATGCGCAGGGTTGCCTCAAGTCGTGGCACCGATTCTGCAGTCGAGAAGGCGCGGCGCTGGCGCAAGTGTCACTGCAGTTTTTTGCACGTAGTAACCGGCACGCCGGTTACATGACGTGTGGGCCTGGGCTTCCATGCTGGATGCGTCGAAGTCGAAAGGGTGCGCCCCCTTGGTGTAGTTGCATGCCGCCTGCATGGCGGTCCGCCCTTTCACCCGCTGGTTTGGGCGAAGACGGAGGAATGCTTGTAACCGCTGGGCGGTTACACGTTCCGCGTGCGGCGGTTTGGCTTCTTCTGTCCTGGGGTAGCTTGCATGTCGCGTGGGGCCCAGCCCCCGTGTCGTAGGGGGAGGATCTTGGAGCGTGTTGGTGAAGACTTAGTCCACGACGGCTGAGGACTCAAGTGGGGAGAGTCGCCTTTAAAAATGGACCGACCTCCTGGGTGGTAGCCATGCCTTCGCACTTTCCTCATGCGTCGCGTCTTTCCGTCTTCCGAGCCCTTGGATGGGGAGCACCCGCGTTGTCTTGCTCTTGTCGTTGTTGGAAGGAGCGCAACCTCGTGGAGGTTGGTACCTTTCAGCCATCGCTCGGCTTCAAGGATTTTCGTCAGGTGGCCCGGCCACCTTCCCCCACCAATGGGCAATTTGGTGGAGAGAAGCGAGCTGGGCTGCGGCCTCCGCCCCGCCCTCAGCTTCAAGGATTTTCATCATCCGGGCTGAGGCGGAGGAGCGCACCGAATGGGGGGTTGCCTCCGCGTGGGCCGGTAACCCTTTTCTTCCCCCGGCGTTTGGGGGAGAAAGGCATCCTCCAGCCCCACGGAGGCTTCCTTCAGCCATGCCGGGGAAGGCGAACTGCTGCTGCCCAGCCAGGGTGCAGCATTCCGTCCTATGTCCGGGCGATGGTTGCGCCGCGTACGGGCCAGCCACGTCCAGGTCTTCCTCGCGCCGATAGCCACGCCAGAGGGTTGCCCAGCACGTCGTGCGCCGCGAGGGCGGTGCTCATGTTCTGGGGCGGCCTCAGCGAGGGCGGGAGTGAGGACCTGCCGGTGCGCTTTGGGGCGGCCGACGCCCGCCGGTGCGGTGTTGGTGGACAGGTGGACGCCGCCGTCGGTGCTGAGGTGGTGGCAGCCGGAGAAGGTTTCTCTGCCGACGAGATTGCCAACTCCGCCTGCACCCCTGGACCTCCGTCTCCCTGGCTTGAACGGCTGGTTCTCGTCCTTTGTGGGCGAGAGCTTTTTCGCCGCAGCGTTTGCCCGGAAGCCGCTGCTGCAGCTGTCTTGCCGCCCGGGACGGAGGTCATTGCCGCTGCTGTCAGAGCGGGCGGCGGTGAGCCGCTTGGAGTTTGTCGTCCCGCGGGCCTCCTGGTGTGGAGGTTGTTCGTACCCGCGGGAACGGAACTGGAGTCCCGTTTGTAATGGCCTCTTGAGTGCCGGCGTATGTTCATTGCGGCTGTCGGGGCCTGAACATTTGTGTATTTGGGCATAAAGCCGTGTTTCTTCCCCATTTCGTGCACCAGGACTCGCCTGTCGGCTAGCTGGACCGCTTAACCAAGTGTGAGTTGCCCTGCGTGGAAGGTGATGAGTGAGGTATCCATATCCCGGAGGCGTAGGAGTCCCTCAGCTCGGTCGGCCTTGCCGCTCAAGGCTTCTCTTGCTTAGTGAAGGAACCCTCGGCTGCTCTGCGATGAGCCGAAGCCGGAGGCAGCGGTGCCAGCACGGACAGAGGCGGAGTTGGCTGGAGAAGAAACTTCGTCGGCCCGGGAGTAGGGGACTTCCTAGGCCGAGGAGGCGTTGTAGTGGCGGCTGGGACCTGGCCAGGTCATCCATTGGCGGGACCAACCCTAGAGTCGGGCTGCCGAGGCCATGAGCCGGGCTGGTGTCCTCGGGGGACAGCTGGCTGAGGCTACAGAGCGGCCGGTCCGGCCGTCTGCTTGGGCCGGGTTCCTGGAGGAGACCCTGGCGGCGATGGCCCAGGCACGGTGCTGACATCTTCCTTCGAGTTGGAGATCCTCCGACCATGTTGCTGTCTAAGGCCGGGTCGGATTCTGCCGAAGGTGGAGTCGATGCCGAGGGTGCTGCTGCTCCCCCTACCGATGTCTGAACCTGCAGGAACAGTTTGTCTGTAGTGTGCGTATGTTTTTTACGGCCACCGAGGCCAAAACATACCGTCGTCGTGTTGTAAAGCTGCGTTTCTTTTCCCCTTGTTTCGAGTATCAGGACTTGTTCGTCGGTAACAGAATCGTTTATCTGAGCGTGAGTTACTTATCGCAGAAGGTGATGAGTGAGGTATCTGTATCCCAGAGGCGTAGGAGTCCCTCGGCTCGGTCGGCCTTGCCTGCTTACGTGTACTCTTACTCGTCCGTAGGATTCTGTTATCGATATAGTCGAGATGGCACGAAAAATCGTTTCGGCTGAAAAGTTTTTGAGCGTTAAGACTTGTTCGGACAGCGGAATCCCTTATCTGAGCGTGAGTTACTTATCGTAGAAGGTGATGAGTGAGGTATCCGTATCCCGGAGGTGTAGGAGTCCCTCGGCTCGGTCGGCCTTGCCTGCTTACGTGTACTCCATCGTTTTCAGGACTCCACTATCAAAGTAGTCGAAAAGCACGAAAGATGTTCTGGCAGAAAGACTTTCTCTGAGGAAAATTTTGACGCAGAGGGGGTTCCCCCCTTCTAGCCCCCGAGGGAGGGTCGGGCTTTACCGAGGCAAGGCTGACCCTTCCTTGAAGGTTAGACTTTGCTTGTGTATGTAAACGAGGTACATGAACGACTTGAAAACATCTTAAGGGTAGAAGCGACGTAGTTGTCGGATGTTCCAAGCATTGCTGTAGACCTCGCCTTGACTGTTGGCTAGCTTGTATGTTCCGGGCTTCAGAATCTTGGCAATGATGAACAGCCCTTCCCAGGGAGGCGTGAGCTTGTGGCGCCCTCAGGCGTCTTGTCGTAGCCGAAGCACCAAGTCGCCCACCTGGAGGTCTCGGGACTAAACCCCTCGGGCGTGGTAGCGTCGCAGGGACTGCTGATACCGCGCCGAGTGTAGTAGGGCCATGTCCCGAGCCTCTTCCAGCTGGTCAAGTGAGTCTTCTCGGTTTGTCTGGTTGCTTCAGGCATTGTATGCCCTCGTCCTCGGGGAGCCGTATTCTAAGTCTGTGGGCAAGATAGCCTCGGCCCTATAGACTAGAAAAAACGGCGTGAAGCCCATGGCTCGGCTTGGCGTCGTCCTCAGACTCCAGACCACCGAGGGGAATTCCTTCATCCACCGCCTGCCGAACTTGTTGAGGTCGTTGTAGATCCTCGGCTAGAGTCCCTGTAGAATCATGCCGTTGGCACGCTCTACCTGCCCATTCGTCATAGGGTGAGCTACGGCGGCCCAGTCCACCCGGATGTGGTGGTCCTCACAGAAGTCCAGGAACTTTCTGCTAGTGAACTGGGTGACGTTGTCGGTGATGATGGAGTTTGGGACCCCGAAGCGATGGATGATGTTGGTGAAGAACGCCACCGCCTGTTCGGACCTGATGCTGTTTAGGGGTCGGACCTTGATCCACTTGGAGAATTTGTCGATGGCGACCAGCAGGTGCGTGAAGCCCTCGGGTGCCTTCTGCAAGGGACCGATGAGGTCCAGACCCCACACAGCAAACAGCTAGGTGATGGGTATTGTTTGTAGAGCCTGAGCGGGCAGGTGCGTCTGCCTTGCATAGAATTGACACCCTTGGCAGGTGCGTACAATCCTAGTGGCGTCGGCCACCGCAGTTGGCCAATAGAAACCCTGTCGGAAGGCGTTTCCCACGAGGGCCCGAGGTGCTGCATGATGACCGCAAGCCCCCGAGTGTATTTCTTGCAATAACTCCCGACCTTCGGCGATGGATATGAATCGCTGGAGGATGCCTAAGGGGCTGCGGTGGTAGAGCTCCTTTCCGTCAGCCAGCAAGACGAACGACTTGGCGCGCCACGCCAATCGCCGAGCTTCGGCTCTGTCGAGGGGTAGCTCTCCTCAGTGGAGATATTGCAGGTATGGGGTCTGCCAGTTTCGATTTGGCGTGGCCCCATTCCGCTCTTCCTCGACGCGCAGTGCCTCACCCTCGGGGGCCGAGGGTGCCTCTGGCGGGTCTGAGGCTGCCTCGGGCTGAGCCGAGGGCGCCTCGGGTAGAGCTGAGGCCTTCTCGGGCTTGGGCGTGTCGTTGGTCTTGACGGGGGGTTGATGTAGGTCTCGGGAGAAGACGTCCGGAGGAACCGTTGTTTTCCCCGAGGCTATCTTAGCCAGCTCGTCTGCAGTCTCGTTGTATCGTCAGGCGACGTGGTTGAACTCGAGCCCGTAGAACTTGTCCTCCAGGCACCGAACCTCGTCGCAGTAGGCTTCCATCTTCGGGTCACGGCAGTGGGAGTTCTTCATGACTTGGTTGATGACAAGCTGCGAGTCGCCGCGAGCGTCGAGGCGCCGGACCCCTAGCTCGATGGCGATGCGCAACCTGTTGACCAGAGCCTCATACTCGGCCACGTTGTTGGATGCCGGGAAATGGAGGCGCAGCACGTAGCGGAGGTGCTTCCCGAGGGGTGAGATGAAGAGCAGGCTCGCGCCCGCTCCTGTTTTCATCAATGACCCATCAAAAAACATGGTCCAGAGTTCTGGTTGGATCGGAGCTGTTGGAAGCTGGGTGTCGACCCATTCAGCCACAAAGTCCGCCAAGACTTAGGACTTGATGGCCTTCCGAGGGGCGAACGAGATTGTCTCGCCCATGATCTCCACCGCCCACTTTGCAATCCTACCCGAGGCCTCTCGGCACTGGATGATCTCCCCCAGGGGGAAGGATGACACCACAGTCACCGGATGAGACTCGAAGTAGTGTCGCAGCTTTCACCGTGTCAGAATTACCGCGTACAGTAGCTTCTGAATTTGCGGGTAGCGGATCTTGGTCTCGGACAGTACCTCACTGATGAAGTAGACCGGCTTCTGGACGGTCAATGCGTGCCCTTCTTCTCGTCTCTCGACCACGATCGCGGCGCTGACCACCTGAGTGGTAGCAGCGATGTAGGTCAAGAGGGCTTCTCCGGCAGCAGGGGCACCAGGATGGGCGCGCTTGTAAGGAGCGCCTTCAAGTTCCCGAGGGCTTCCTCGGCCTTGGGGGTCCAAGTGAAGCACTCGCTCTTCCTTAAGAGGCGATACAGGGGCAGGCCTCTTTCGCCGAGGCGCGAGATGAAGCGGCTCAGAGCCACAAGGCATCCCATGACCCTCTATACTCCTTTCAAGTCCTTGATAGGCCCCATGTTGGTGATGGCCGCGATTTTCTCTGGGTTGGCCTCGATGCCCCGCTCGGAGACGATGAAACCCAGGAGCATGCCTCGGGGGACTCCGAAGACACACTTCTCGGGATTGAGTTTTACGCCTTTCGCCTTGAGACACTTGAATGTCGTTTCAAGGTCGGAGAGGAGGTTGGAGGCTTTCCTCGTCTTGACTATGATGTCATCGACGTAAGCCTCGACCGTTCGACCAATGTGCTCCCTGAACACGTGGTTCATGCACCTTTGGTATGTCGCACCCGCATTCCTCAAACCGAATGGCATAGTAATGTAGCAGTACATGCCAAAAGGTGTGATGAAAGAAGTCGCGAGCTGGTCAGACTCTTTCATCCTGATTTGGTGATACCTTGAGTAGGCATCGAGGAACGACAGGGTTTCGCACCCAGCAGTGGAATCCACGATTTGATCGATGCGAGGCAGAGGGTAGGGAACCTTCGGACATGCTTTGTTTAGACCAGTGTAGTCTACACACATCCGCCATTTCCCACCTTTCTTTTTCACAAGCACAGGGTTGGCTAGCCATTTGGAATGGAATACCTCTTTGATGAACCCAGCAGCCATCAGCTTGTGGATCTCCTCGCCTATGGCTCTGCGCTTTTCTTCGTCGAATCGGCGCAGAGGCTGCTTCACGGGTCGGGCTCCAGCTCGGATATCCAGTGAGTGCTCGACGACATCCCTCGGTATGCCAGGCATGTCCGAGGGACTCCACGCAAAAACCTCGGCGTTTGCGCGGAGAAAGTCGACGAGCACTACTTCCTATTTGGGGTCGAGCTCGGAGCCGATCTGGATCTGCTTGGAGGTGTCGTTGCTAGGGTCGAGAGGGACAGACTTAACCGCCTCTGCTGGTTCGAAGTTGCCGGCGTGGCGCTTCGCATCTGGAACCTCCTTGGGGAGGCTCTCCATGTCGGCGATGAGGGCCTCAGATTCTGCGAGGGCCTCGGCGTACTCCACGCACTCCACGTCGCATTCGTACGCGTGTCGGTACGTGGGGCCGACGGTGATGACCCCGTTGGGGCCCGACATCTTGAGCTTGAGGTAGGTGTAGTTGGGGACGGCCATGAACTTGGCGTAGCATGGTCTCCCCAGCACCGTGTGGTAGGTTCCTTGGAACCCGACCACCTCGAACGTGAGGGTTTCCTTTCGGAAGTTGGAGGGAGTCCTGAAGCAGACGAGCAGATCGAGTTGTCCAAGGGGCTGGACGCGCTTCCCAGGAATGATCCCGTGAAAGGGCGTCGCGCCGGCCCGGATCAAGGACAGATCGATCTGCAGGAGCCTGAGGGTGTCGGCGTAGATGATGTTGAGGCTGCTGCCTCCGTCCATGAGGACCTTGGTAAGCCTGACGTTGCCGATGACGGGATCAACAACGAGCGGGTACTTTCCCGGGCTCGGCACGCGGTCTGGGTGGTCGTCTTGGTCGAAGGTGATGGGCTTGTCGGACTAGTCAAGATAGACTGGCGCCGCCACCTTTACCGAGCAGACCTCCCGACGCTCTTGCTTGCGGTGCCAAGCCGAGGCATTCACCTCCTGTCCACCGTAGATCATGAAGCAGTCATGGACCTTGGGGAACTCCTCTGCCTTGTGGGCTTCCCTCTTGTCGTTGTCGGGGGCCCTGCCACCTTCCGTCGGTGGCCCGACCTAGTGGAAGTAGCGCCGAAGCATGACGCACTCCTCAAGGGTGTGCTTGACGGGACCCTGATGATAGGGGCACGACTCCTTGAGCATCTTGTCGAACAAGTTGGCGCCTCCGGGAGGCTTCCGAGGGTTCTTGTGCTCGGCAGCGGCGACAAGGTCTGCGTCGACGGCGTCGCGTTTCGCTTGCGACTTCTTCTTGCCCTTCTTCCTCGTGCCGCGCTGAGCGGACGCCTCGGGGACGTCATCCGGCTAGCGCCCCTGAGGCTGCTTGTCCTTCCGGAAGATGGCCTCGACCACTTCCTGGCCAGAGGCGAACTTGGTGGCGATGTCCATCAGCTCGCTCGCCCTGGTGGGAGTCTTGCGACCCAGCTTGCTCACTAGGTCGTGGCAAGTGGTGCCGGCAAGGAACGCGCTGATGACATTTGAGTCGGTGATGTTGGGCATCTCGGTGCGCTGCTTCGAAAATCGCCGGATATAGTCCCGCAGGGATTCTCCCGGCTGCTGGCGGCAGCTTTGGAGATCCCAGGAGTTCCCAGGGCGCACGTATGTGCCCTGGAAGTTGCCGGCGAAGGCTTTGACCAGGTCGTCCCAGTTGGAGATCTACGCAGGAGGCAGATGCTCCAGCCAGGCTCGGGTGGCGTCAGAGAGGAACATGGGGAGGTTGCGGATGATGAGGTTATCATCGTTCGTTCCACCCAGCTGGCAGGCCAGCCTATAGTCCGCGAGCCACAGTTCCAGCCTCGTCTCCCCCGAGTACTTGGTGATGGTAGTCGGGGCCCGGAACCGGGTCGGGAACGGCGCCCGTCGTATGGCCCGGTTGAAAGCTTACGAACCGGGTGGTTCGGGCGAAGGGCTCCGATCCTCCCCGCTGTCGTAGCGTCCCCCACGCCTGGGGTGGTAGCCTTGGCGCACCTTCTCGTCGAGGCGGGCTCGACGGTCGCGGCGATGGTGCTCGTTACCGAGGCGGCTCGGGGCCGCAGGCGTTGTGTCCCGCGTGCGCCCGGTGTGGACCGAGGCTTCCCGCATGAATCGGGAAGTCGTGGCGCGATGCTCCGGGGGGTACCCCTGCCTTCAGGAGGCAGAGCTTTTGGCCCATCGAACCGCGGCATCCTCCAGGAGATTCTTGAGCTCTCCCTGGATACGCCACCCCTCGGTGGTGGATGGTTCCGGCATCGCTCGGAGTAGCATTGCTGCTACAGCCAGGTTCCGGCCGACCCCACTGGTAGCCGGGGGCAGCCTTGCCCTGGCATTGTCGGTGATGCGGTGCTGGACGTCCTGGGCCAGATGACGCGCTTCTCCGGCTGGTGCTCGGCCTGCCCTCTCCTGCCCGATGTTCTGCCGGAGCTGCACAAGTTGTCCTGCTTCTTTGTCGAGCCTGGCCTGCATCTCGCGGATTTGCTCGAGCTGTGTGTCCTGACCCCCGTAGGGACTGGGACCACAGCTAGCTCCCGAAGGATGTCAACGCGAGGCACAGGCCTAGAGGGATCGTCGTCCTCCGGCATACCAAGGTGGTTGCCTTCATTGATACCCTCTAGATCGACGTGGAAACATTCGTGACTTGGGCCACAGTCCTCGTCGCCGAGGCTGTGGCTATCATCGGAGCAACCGGAGAGGCAGTAGTCACATGCGGTCATGAAGTCCCACATGACACTAGAGTTACCGAGCTCGGAGAAGTCCCAACCAGAGTCGGGCTCGTCGTCTTCCTCAGAACCCAAGGGCCCATAGGTCGAGACGGCCGTTAATCGGTCCCAGGTTGACCACATATGGTACCCCGGAAGGTTCGGCTATGCCTTTATGAAAGCGTCCACCGAAGCGGGGTTGCTTGGTGGGTCGAAGCTGAATCTAAAAGGCACAGGATGAGAAACGGACGGTACCTCTTGATCGACGGACGGTGACGAAGTCACGTCGGGGACGGACTGCACCGTTATCTCAGGTACAAGGCTAACGCTCAGCAAGTCCTTCGCGAGCTGGCATCGTCCGCCACATGCTTGGGGTTGGCATGTTGCGGGGAAACGACGCTCGTCTTCGTCTCAAACGCGAGGTCAACGCCCGACGTGTCCCCCGCTGGGGCGCCGGCGTCGTCGACTCGCTCGACAGCCGACGAGGCACCGCCTCCTGCTTGGCCATGATTGCCCCGCCTCCTTCCCCGTCGACGAGGAAGGTGACGGGACAGACCCGGATGTTGTTCTTCCGCTACGCGAGGAAGACGTCGTCGATTCCGCCGCCAGCGGGCGGGCTGACGGCCGCCATCGTCGTTGTCGTGCGGCGGAGGAAGGAGTATCATGTCGTAGCTGCCGTCGAGGGACATGAACTCGAGACTCCCGAAACGGAGCTTCGTCCCGGGTTGGAGAGGTCGCTGGAGACTGCCCATCTGGAGCTTGATGGGAAGCTGTTCGTCAACACGCAGCAGGCCCCTACCTGGCGCGCCAACTGTCGGCGTTTCGACCCGGGGGGTCCCTGGACCGACGAGTAAATTGTCGCTGCGTGTCCCAGCACAGATGGGTTGACGCGAGACGGAGACACAAGGGGGGAAAACAGTAAGGGGAACCTGCGGCCTCGTGCTGTCCTGGGCCCAGGGCGGATGCGCTTGCAGTAGGGGGTTACAAGCGTTCGCGAGGGAGAGAGAGAGAGGGGGCGTGAGACTGCGCGTCAGCCCGTTCTCCCGCGCGGCAACCTTTTGTACGAGGGCCCTGGACCTTCCTTTTATAGACATAAGGAGAGGGTCCAGGTGTACAACGGGGGGTGTAGCAGTGTGCTAACGTGTCTAGCAGAGAGGAGCCAGAGCCCTATGTACATGCCGATGTGGCTGTCGGAGAGGTGTTGGAGCCCTGTTCATGTGGTGTCGTGGCCGTCGGAGGAGCGCTTGAGCCCTGTAGAAGCACAGCTGTCGGGGCAGTTGGATCCTTGCTGACGTCTCCTTGCTTCCGTAAGGGGCTGAGAACCGCTCGTTGTCATGGAGCACGCGGGGTGCCATCATTACTTGTTTTATCGGGGCGAGCCAGATGGGACGCCGGTCTTGTTCCCCGTAGCCTGGGCTAGCTAGGGGTAGGGTAATGATGGCCCCCCATTGTGGCGTGGTCGGCCCGAGCGAGGTGGTGGCTCCTCCGAGGTCGAGGTTGAGCCCAAGCCTAGGGGCCGGGCGAGGCGGAGACCGTCGTCCGGAGGTCGAGGTTGAGCCCGAGCCCGGGGTCGGGCGAGGCGGAGACCATCATCCGGAGGTCGAGGTTGAGCCCGAGCCCTGGGGTCGGGCGAGGCGGAGACCGTCTTCCGAGTCGAGGTTGAGCCTGAGCCCTAGGGTCGGGCAAGGCGGAGACCGTCGTTGAGGTCGAGGTTGAGTCCGAGCCCTGGGGTCGGGTGAGGCGGAGACTGTCGTCCGAGGTCGAGGTTGAGTCGGAGCCCTGGGGTCGGGCGAGGCGGAGACCGTCGTCCGAGGTCGAGGTTGAGTCCGAGCCCTGGGGTCGGGCGAGGCGGAGATTCCTATGGCGCCCGAGTCTGGACCTGGCTGCTTGTCAGCCTCACCCTGGCGGGTGGCACAGCAGTCGGAGCAGCGCAGGCGGCGCTGTTTTCCTGTCAGGTCAGTCAGTGGAGGGGCGAAGTGACTGCAGTCACTTCGGCCTTGTCGACTGGGAAGCGACGTCAGGATAAGGTGTCAGGCGATCCTTGCATTAAATGCTCCTGCGATCTGGTCGGCTGGCGAGGCGATCTGGCCAAGGTTGCTTCTCCGCGAAGCCTGCCCGAACTGGGCTTCGGGCGAGTCGAAGGTGCGTCCGTTGCTTGAGGAGACCCTCGGGCGAGGCGCGAATCTGCCTTGGTCTACCGTTCCTGCTCGAGGCTGGGCTCGGGTGAGGCGAGATCGTGTCCCTTGAGTGGACGGAGCTTTGACCGGGATTGCGCCCATCAAGCCTTTGCAGCTTTGTGCTGATGGGGTTACCAGCTGAGATTAGGAGCCTTGGGGTACCCCTAATTACGGTCCCCGACAATAATGTTATAATAATTATCAATTACAGGTGACAAAAATTATGTTACAAGTAAATTATAAACATAGCAATACATACCTTATGAGCATATTCATTAATAAAAATATATTATTTAAAAATAAAAATATATGTCATGTTTATAAATATATGTCAAGCTTTGACCACATTTACATATTATTTTACAATTACTATAAAAAGATATCTAGTAACTCATTCAATTGTTATAAAATGGTAAACATGTCAAGAAATTTAAACATGTCATTCCAAAATAAATGAAGTATATGAATGTGTGCACCAAAATTTAAATAAAAATAACAAACAAATTAATATATATATTGTAAAGTGGAGAGTTGTAGTTGATTAGGTATTTTGGATTCTAAATATTTTTTATATTGGGTATATTTATATCTTGCACTAAAAAATCCCATGTATTTACAATTAGTTTTTTTTAATATTAACTAATTTTATCATTTTATATCACAGGTAATATAAGATTACTATAATTATTTATTTATCATATAAATATTTTAATACTTTAAATGGTGTACATAATTTTTCTAGCATATTATGAAAAATAAATTCATTTGTAATTAGTAATTTGTAATAAAAATAAAATTTTAATGGTTTTATGTTATACTTTTTCTTTTCAGATACGGATAGTATCAGATATTCCACGGGTTTGTCGAATACGAATCTGGATTCGGATAGAAAAAAACTATAAAACGAATTCAGATACATCCATTTAAATCCATATTAAAATGGAATACAAATACCAATATCCATATTAGCATTTTAAGCGAATACGAATACGAATAATTCGGATCTCTAGACATCTGAATCCATCTCTAGCCATTGCCTAGCCACGCCTTAACGTGTTTTTTTGGCCACCGCATGCCACCCTGCCTGGTCGCCCCTTGCCACTCCGTCCAACCTCGACCTTGCCTTTCCCTCATTTGACCTCGTAGTCCAGACCTGTTGTGACGCTTCGCCCCCATGCGGTTCCTGTCCCCGTCGTTCCGCGCTGCCACCTTCGCCCTAGCTGTCTGCGACCACAAAGTGAGTATAATTTTTGTCGGTCGTCCATAAAATTAATATTTATTAAGCTAATAAATATTAATCATTGTGTGATTAGTTTAGTAATTGGTATGAACTTTTAGTATATTAGTATGATAAACATAATTGTGATGAAATATTGAATAGTTAATTTTTGAAATTAATTACATTGATGTTCATGAAACATAATTGTCACCTATTTCGGTCGACATGTCTCATATGTGCCTCGTATGTGAAATATACTATTTTGGAATTGTCGCTTTTTAGACAACCTCGAAGAGATCGGTAATATGATATATATGATGAGCCACGAGTTCGAGTTAGTTTTTGGCTTAATAATTGTCGGCGTTTCGGACCCGGGGGTCCCTGGACCGACTAGTAAATTTGTCGCTGCGTGTCCCTGTCCAGATGGGTTGGTGCGAGATGGAACACAAGGGGGAATGAGACTTGTATTATCCTGCACCAGGATGCTCGTAGTAGGGGTTACAAGCGTTGCGAGAGAGCGAGAGCGAGAGAGCGAGCACGAGAGAGAGAAAGAGAGAGAGAGAGGGTCCGGCCCTGCTCGTCTTCTCCCGTCCCTTTGCCGTGCGTCTACTCGTCCTTCCGTGCCGTGCGTCTCTCCCCCTCCGTGCTCCTGGACATCCCCTTTTATGGATATAAGGAGATGGCCCAGCTGTACAATGGGGGTGTAGCTATGTGCTACGTGGCCAGCGGGGAAGTGCCTGGTCGCTATGCACGTGTTAACGAGTCCGTTGGAGAAGTGCATGAGCCCTGTAGAAGCACAGCTGTTGGTGCTGCATGGATCCTGCTGACGTCTCCTTGCTTCCGTAGGGGGCTTGAGAACCACCGACGTCATGGACGCACGCGGGGAGCCATCATTGCCTGTTACCGAGGTAAGCTAGATGGGACGCCGGTCTTGTTCCTTCGTAGCCTGAGCTAGCTATGAGTAGGGTAATGATGTATTCCTTGAGGCACGGTCGATCTGAGCCCGAGGTCGGGCGAGGCGGCGGCTCCTCCGAGGCCGAGGCTGAGGCCGAGGTCTAGGGTCGGGCGAGGACGTGACTCTTCCCGAGGCCGAGGCTGGGGCCGAGCCCTTGGGTCGGGCGAGGCGGAGATCTCCTCCCGAGGCCGAGGCAGAGACCGAGGTCTAAGGTCGGGCGAGGCGGAGCTTCCTGTTGCACCCGAGGCTGAACTTGGTTGTTGTCGGTTTCGCCCGGGTGGTTGGCACAGCAGCCGGAGCGAGGCAGGCGGCGCTGTTTTCCTGTCAGATCGGTCAGTGAAAGGGCGAAGTGACTGCGGTCACTTCGACCCTGCCGACTGAGGCGCGCGTGTTAGGATAAGGTGTCAGGCGATCCCAGCATTGAATGCGCATGCAATACGGTCGGCTGGTAAGGCGATTTGGCCAAGGTCGCTTGCACGACAAGGCTTGCCTTTGGCTGAGCTGAGGGTGTGCTCACTGCCTGAGGAGACCCTCGGGTGAGACGTGAATTCGCCCGGGACTACTGTTCCTGTCCGAGGCCGGGCTCGGCCAAGGCGAGATCATGTCCTTTGGTAGACAAAGCTTTGACCCGAACTGTCAGTCTTTACGGTTTGTTCTGAAGGTGTTTATCAGCCGTGTTTAGGAGTGTTGGGGTACCCCTAATTACGGTACCCGATAGTAGCCCCCGAGCCTCGAAGGGAGTGTAGGCACTCGCTTGGAGGTTCTGCCGGATTTTTGCGGGGGACCAGGCTTTCTCGGTTACGTTTCGTTCTGGTGGGTGCGCGCGAGCGCACCCGCCGGGTGTAGCCCCCGAGGCCTCAGAAAAGTGGTTTGACTCCTCTGAGGTCTTAATTCTTGCTGTGATGCCTCGGTCGGCCTGGTCGTTCCCTCATGTGGCCTGGCCGCAGCCCGGGTGCATGGTCAGGCTCTAAGTTTTTGAGCTGGTTTGTTGACGCTGTCAACAGTTTTAGCCACAGCCGAGTGCGAGGGCAGCCCCCGAGCCTCTGCACGGAGCGAGAGGACGATCAAGGACTGTCTCAACTTTTATTATACGCCCCTTCGTCGCCTTTTTGCAAGGAGGAAGGGGGGAAAGCGCCATGTTACCCTCGGAGGGTACCGATCATGGTGTTTCCAGTGAGTTGCTAACGGGTGATTTGACCACTGCTTCCGCTCGTCTGCTACAGCAGTTATTGTCGGTCCGCTTTTGGCCATATCAACTGCCGCGCCTACCCCCGCGGCTGACTGACCCGTGATCGTTGCACTTAATTGGCACTGTTGGGTCAAGCGCGGGGCCGCCTCGAGTCGCGGCACTGGTTCCGCAGTCGAGAAGACGCAACATTGGCGCAGGTGGCGGTGCGGTTTCCTTGCACGTAGTGACCGTCGCGCTGGTTACACGATATGTGGGATCGGGCCTCCGTGCTGGTCCACCGGATGTGACGAAGCCAAAAGGGTGCATAACCGCGGTGCGGTTGCATGCTCCCTGCGTGGCGGCTTGCCCTTTCGTTCGCTGGTTTCGGCGAGGATGAGGGAACATTTATAACCGCAGGGCAGTCACATGCTTCGCGTGCGGCAATTTGCCTCCTTCGCGTTTCGGGTCAGCTCCCATGACGTGTGGGACCCAGCCCCCGTGTCGCAAGGTGGGAACCTTGGAGCACGTCGGTGGAGACTTTGCCCGTGACGCTTGGGGGCGCGAGTGAGGAGATCTGCCTATAAAAGGGGATCAATCCCCTGGGCAGTAGCCATGCCTTCGCACTCCTCTCTCGTATCGCTCCCTTCCACCTTCCGAGCCCCCAAATGGGGCGTAGCTGTGTGGCTTTCTTCTTGCTACTATTTGAGAAGCGCAACCTCGTGGGGGTTAACGCTCTCCAGTCATCGCTCGGCTTCAAGAATTTTCATCATGCATCCCGGCTGCATTCCCTCATCAATGGTCATCCGTAGGGATGATCACCAGCCTAGTGATGGGGAGAAGCAAGCCGGGCTATGGCCTCTGCCCCGCCCTCAGCTTCAAGGATGTTCATCATCCGGGCTAAATAGGGCGGCGCGCCGAGGGGGGTCCTGCCTCCCGCGTGGGCCGGTGACCCACTTCTTCCTCCAGCGTTCGGGGGAGAAGGGCATCCTCCTGCCCTGCGGAGGCGTCCTCCAGCCATGCGGGGGAAGGCGAACTGCTACTGCCTGGCCAGGGTGCAGCTGTCCGTCCTCCACCCGGGCGATGGTCGTGCCGTGCGCAGGTGGCTGCCGTCACCGGTGCTGGAGTGGGGGCTGCCGCTGGTGAGGCTTCCCACCGCAGCGGTTGCCTCCGCCGACGAGATCGTCGGTGCCAGCTGCGCTCTGGACCTCCAGCTCTTTGGCTTTAATGGCTGGTTCTCGTCCCCCGTGAGGGGACATGAACCGGGGCCTTTCAGCAGTAGCGTTTGCCCTGAGGTCATTGCTGCTGCTGTTTAGCCACCCGAGGCGGAGGTCGTTGTCACGCTGCTGGTGCAGTGGTCGCCGGCAAGCTGCTCGGGGCTCGTTGTCCCGCAGGCCTTCTGGTGTGGAGGTTGTTCATTCCTGCGGGAATGGACCTGGAGTCCCGTTTGTAATGGTACCCCTTGAGAGCGAGATGTAAAAGCTTTGAGTACTAAGACATCTGCCGTAGGTCGGGACAACCGTCGAGGGCGCTGCCGACGTCTAAGTCTGGGTACCATTGTTACCCCAAGCACGTGTGTTTGTCGTTTGTAGCTACTGAGGCCTGAACATGTGGGTATATAGCTGTGCTTCTTCCTTGTTTTCGAGCATTAAGACTTGCCCGTCGATAGCCGAACCACTTAACTGAGCGCGAGTTACTTTCCACGGAAGGTGACGAGTGAGGTATCCGTATCCCAGAGGCATAGGATTCCCTCGGCTCGGTCGGCCTTGCCATTCAAAGTCTCTCTCGCCCGGTTTTAGAACCTTCGGCCGCTCTGCGATGAGCTAAAGCTGAAGGCAGCGGTGGCGTGGACAGAGGCGGTGTCGGCTCAGACAGAGGCTTTCTTGACGCGGGAGCAGGTGGCTTCCTAGGCCGAGGAGATGCAGCAGCAGCTGGAGTTTGGCCAGATCATCCGTGAGCAGGACCAGTCCCAGAGCCAGGCTGCCGAAGCCGTGAGTCGGGCTGAGATCCTCGGGGGACAGCTGGCTGAGGCTACAGAGCGGCTAGCCGAGGCGTCTGCTCATGTTGCCGTCTGAGGTTGGGCCAGATTCCGCTGAGGGTGGAAACGACGCCGAGGGTGCTGCTCCTCCCCCTGTCGATGTTTGAGCCTGCAGGAACAGTTCGTCTGAAGTATGCGTATGTTTTTTGCGGCCGCTGAGGCCTAAACATATTTAGCGTTTGGATTATCAAGCTGTGTTTTCTTTCCTCTCGTTTCGAGCATTAGGACTTGTTCGTCGGTAGCAGAATCGCTTTATCCGAGCAAGAGTTACTTTTCGCGGAAGGTGATGAGTGAGGTATCCGTATCCCAGAGGCGTAGGAGTCCCTCGGCTCGGTCGGCCTTGCCGTTTACGTGCTCTCTCGCTCGTTTTTAGGGTCCTGTTACCGATATAGTCGAAAATGCACGAAAGTTGTTTTCTACCCGAGTGTTAGGACTTGTTCGGTAGCAGGATCACTTATCCGAGCGTGAGTTACTTTTCGTGGAAGGTGATGAGTGAGGTATCCGTATCCCGGAGGCGTAGGAGTCCCTCGGCTCGGTCGGCCTTGCCGTTTACGTGTTCTCTCACTCGTTTGTAGGATCCTGCTATCGATATAGTCGAAAGCACGAAAGTCGTTTTCTACCCAAGCATTAGGACTTGTTCGACAGCAGAACCGCTTATCTGAGCGTGATTTACTTTTCATGGAAGGTGACGAGTGAGGTATCCGTATCCCAGAGGCGTAGGAGTCCCTCGGCTCAGTCGGCCTTGCCGTTCAAGGTCTCTCCCGCTTGTTTTCAGGGTTCCGTTATTGATATAGTCAGAAAGCACGAGAGTTGTTTTGGTAGAAAACTTCTCTTGGTAGAAAACTTTTCCGAAGAAAATTTTGACGCAGAGGGGGTTTCCCCCTTCTAGCCCCCGAGGGAGGGTCGGGCTTTGCCGAGGCAAGGCCGATCCTTCCTTGATGGTTAGACTTTATTTGTGTATGCAAAGAAAGCGAGATACATGAACGACTTGAAACATTTTAAGGGTAAAAGCGATGTAGCTGTTCGATGTTCCAAGCGTTGCTGTAGACCTCGCCTTGATCGTTGGCCAGCTTGTATGTCCCGGGCTTCAGAACTTTGGCGATGATGAACGACCCCTCCCAGGGAGGAGTAAGCTTGTGGCGTCCTCGGGCGTGTTGTCGCAGCCGAAGTACCAAGTCTCCCACTTGGAAGCCTCATGACCGAACCCTTCGGGCGTGGTAGCGTCACAGAGACTGCTGATACCACGCTTAGTGTAGTAAGGCCACGTCCCGAGCCTCTTCCAGCTGGTCCAAAGAATCTTCTCGGCTGGTCTGGTTGCCTCGGTCGTCGTACGCCTTTGTCCTCGGGGAACCGTATTCCAAGTCCATGGGTAAGATGGCCTCGGCCCCATAGACTAGGAAAAATGGCGTGAAGCCCATGGCCCGGCTCGGCGTCATCCTTAGACTCCAAACCACCGAGGGTAGTTCTTTTATCCACCGCTTGCCAAACTTGTTGAGGTCGTTGTAGATCCACGGTTTTTGTCCCTGCAAAATCATCCCGTTGGCGCGCTCCACCTGCCCATTTGTCATCGGGTGAGCTACGACAGCCCAGTCCACACGGATGTGGTGGTCCTCGCAGAAGTCCAGGAACTTTTTCCTGGTGAACTGCGTGCCATTGTCGGTGATGATGGAATTTGGGACTCCAAAGCGATGGATGATATTTATGAAGAATATCACCGCCTGCTCGGACCTGATGCTGGTTAAGGGTCGGACTTCGATCCACTTGGAGAATTTGTCGATGGCAACCAGCAGGTGCGTGAAGCCCTCGGGTGCCTTCTGCAAGGGACCGATGAGGTCCAGACCCCACACGGCAAACGACCAAGTGATAGGTATTGTCTGCAGTGCCTGAGCGGGCAGGTGCGTCTGTCGCGCGTAGAATTGACACCCCTGGCATGAGCGTACAATCCTAGTGGCATCGGCCACTGCGGTTGGCCAGTAGAAACATTGTCGAAAAGCATTTCCCACGAGGGCTCGAGGTGCTGCATGGTGACCACAAGCCCCCGAGTGTATTTCTTGTAACAGCTCTTGTCCTTGGGCAATGGATATGCATCGTTGGAGAACGCTCGAGGGGCTGCAGTGGTACAGCTCCTTTTCATCACCCAGTAAAACGAATGACTTGGCGCGCCGAGCCAGTCGCCGAGCTTCGGCCTTGTCAAGGGGTAGCTCTCCTCGGAGGAGATATTCCAGGTATGGGGTCTGCCAGTTCGGAACCGGTGTGACCCCATTCTGCTCCTCCTCGACACGCAGGGCCTCACCCTCGGCGGTCGCGGGTACCTCGGGCTGGGCCGAGGCCTCCTCGGGCTCGGGCGCGTCGTTGATTTGGATGGATGGCTGATATATATCCTTGGAGAAGACGTTCGGGGGAACCGTCATTCGCCCCGAGGCTATTTTCGCCAGCTCATCTGCGGTTTCGTTGTACCGTCGAGCAACATGGTTGAGTTCCAGCCCGTAGAACTTGTCTTCCAAGCGCCGAACTTCGTCGCAGTAGGCCTCTATTTTTCGATCGCGGCAGTGGGAGTTCTTCATGACCTGGTCAATGACGAGCTACGAGTCGCCACGAGCGTCGAGGCGCCGAACCCCTAGCTCGACGGCGATGCGCAGGCCATTAACCAAGGCTTCGTACTCGGCCACGTTGTTTGACGCCGGGAAATGAAGGCGCAGTACGTACCGAACATGTTCTCCGAGGGGAGAGATGAAGAGCAAGCCCGTGCCTGCTCCAGTTTTCATCAGCGACCCGTCGAAGTACATGGTCCAAAGTTCGGGCTGTATTGGGGCCGTCGGTAGCTGGGTGTCAGTCCATTCAGCCAGGAAGTCGGCCAAGACTTGGGATTTTATGGCCTTCCGAGGGGCAAATGAAAGTGTTTCGCCCATGAGTTCCACTGCCAATTTTGCTATCGTACCCGAGGCCTCTCGGGACTAGATGATCTCTCCCAGGGGGAAGGATGACACCACAGTCACCGGATGGGACTCGAAGCAGTGTCGCAACTTTCGCCGTGTCAGAATTACTGCATACAGTAGCTTCTGGATCTGCGGGTAGCAGACTTTGGTCTCGGATAGCACATCGCTGATGAAGTAGATCGGCCTCTGGACGAGCAGCGCATGCCCTTTTTCTCGTCTCTCGACTACGATCGCGGTGCTGGCCACCTGAGTGGTCGTGACTACGTAGATCAATAGGGCTTCTCCCGTAGCGGGGGCACCAAGATGGGCGCATTGGTAAGGAGTGCCTTTAAGTCTCCGAGGGCTTCCTCGGCCTCGGGGGTCCAAGTGAAGTGCTCGGCCTTCCTTAAGAGGCGGTAGAGGGGCAATCCTTTTTCGCCAAGGCGTGAGATGAAGTGGCTCAGAGCCGCAAGGCATCCCATGACCCTCTGTACTCCTTTTAAATCCTTGATTGGTTCCATGTTGGTGATGGCCTCGATTTTCTCTGGGTTGGCCTCTATGCCCCGCTCGGAGACGATGAATCCCAGGAGCATGCCTCGGGGGACTCCGAAGACACACTTCTCGGGATTGGGTTTTACACCTTTCGCTCTCAGACACTTGAATGTCGTCTCAAAGTCAGAGAGGAGGTCGGAGGCTTTCTTTTTCTTGACAACGATGTCATCGACGTAAACCTCGACCGTTCTGCCGATGTGCTCTCCGAACACGTGGTTCATGCACCTCTGGTAGGTGGCACCTGCATTCCTCAAGCCAAATGGCATTATAGTATAACAATACATGCCAAAAGGTGTGATAAAAGAAGTCGCGAGCTAGTCGGACTCTTTCATCTTGATTTGGTGATAGCCTGAGTAGGCATCGAGGAAAGACAGGGTTTCACACCCAGCAGTGGAGTCCACAATTTGATTGATGTGGGGCAGAGGGTAGGGAACCTTTAGACATGCTTTGTTTAGACCAGTGTAGTCTACGCACATCCTCCATTTCCCACCCTTTTTTCTTTACAAGAACAGGGTTATCTAACCATTCGGGATGGAATACCTCTTTGATGAACCCTACAGCCAGTAGCTTGCGGACCTCCTCGCCTATGGCCCTACGCTTTTCTTCATCAAAACGGCGCAGGGACTGCTTCATGGGTCGGGCTCCAGCTCTGATATCCAGTGAGTGCTCGGGGCGACCTCCCTTGGTATGCCTGGCATGTCCGAGGGACTCCACGCAAAAACTTCAGCGTTTGCGCAGAGAAAGTCGACGAGCACTGCTTCCTATTTGGGGTCAAGCTCGGAGCCGATCCTGACTTTCTTGCTGGCATCGTTGCTGGGGTCGAGAGGGATGGACTTAACCGCCTCAGCTGGTTCGAAGTTGCCGGCGTGCCGCTTCGCGTCGGGCGCCTCCTTGGAGAGGCGTTCCAGGTCGGCGATGAGGGCCTCGGACTCGGCGAGGGCCTCAGCGTATACATGGCGGTACGTGGATCTGACGGTGACGATCCCGTTGGGGCCTGACATCTTGAGCTTGAGGTAGGTGTAGTTGGGGACGGCCATGAACTTGGCGTAGCACGGTCTTCCCAACACCGCGTGGTAGGTCCCTCAGAACCCGACCACCTCAAAGGTGAGGGTTTCCTTTCGGAAGTTGGAGGGAGTTCCGAAGCAGATGGGTAGGTCAATCTGCCCGAGGGGCAGGATACGCTTTCCGGGTGCGATCCCGTGGAAGGGTGCCGCACCGGCCCGGACCTCAGACCGATCAACCCCCAAGAGTTCCAAGGTCTCGGCGTAGATGATGTTGAGGTTGCCGCCTCCGTCCATGAGGACCTTGGAGAGCCTAACGTTGCCAATGATCGGATCGACGATGAGCGGGTACCTCCCTGGCTTGGCACGAAGTCGGGGTGGTCGCCTCGGTCGAAGGTGATAGGCTTGTCGGACCAGTCTAGGTAGACTGGCGCTGCCACCTTCACCGAGCAGACCTCCCGACGCTCCTGCTTGCGGTGCCAAGCCGAGGCGTTCGCCACCTGCCCGCCGTAGATCATGAAGCAGTTGTGGACCTCCGGGAACTTCTCTTCCTTGTCGCCCTCCTTCTTGTTATTGCCTTGGCCCTTGCCATCTTCCGCCGGGGGCCCGGCCTTCTGGAAGTAGCGCCGGATCATGACACTTTCTTCAAGGGTGTGCTTGACGGGACCCTGGTGATAGGGGCACGGCTCCTTGAGCATCTTGTCGAACGCGCCGGCCCCTCCAGGAGGCTTCCGAGGGTTCCTGTGCTCGGCAGCAGCGACGAGATTTGCGTCAGCGGCGTTGCACTTCGCTTACGCCTTCTTCTTGGCCTTCTTCTTTGCGCCACGCTGGGCGGACGCCTCGGGGGCATCTTGCTTCGGCTCTCCCTGAGGCTGCTTGTCTTTCCGGAAGATGGCTTCGACCGCCTCCTGACTAGAGGCGAACTTGGTGGCTATGTCCATCAATTCGCTCGCCTCGATGGGAGTCTTGCGCCCCAGTTTGCTCACCAGGTCTCGGCAAGTGGTGCCGGCGAGGAAAGCCCCGATGACGTCCGAGTCGGTAATGTTGGGCAGCTCGGTGCGGCTGCTTCGAAAACCGCCGGATGTACTCTCGGAGGGATTCCCTGGCTGCTGGCGGCAGCTTCGGAGATCCCATGAGTTCCCAGGGCGCACGTACGTGCCTTGGAAATTTCCCGTGAAAGCCTTGACCAGGTCGTCCTAGTCGGAGATTTGCGCAGGAGGCAGATGCTCCAGCCAGGCCCGAGCAGCGTCGGAGAGGAAAAGGGGAAGATTGTGGATGATGAGGTTGTCGTCGTCTGCCCCTCCCAACTAGCATGCCAGTCGGTAATCCGCGAGCCACAACTCCGGTCTTGTCTCCCCCGAGTACTTGGTGATGGTAGTCGAGGCTCGGAACCGGGCAGAGAATGGTGCTCGTCGTATGGCCCTCACTGTCGCAGCGTCCCCATGCCTGGGGTGGTAGCCTCGGCGCACCTTCTCCTCGAGGCGGGCTCGATGGTCGCGACGGTGTTGCTCGTCGCCGAGGCGATCCCAGGCGGCAGGTGCCTCATCCCGCGTGCGCTCGGGGTGGACCGAGGCCTCCCGCATGCGTCGGGAGGACGCCGCGTGATGCTCCGAGGGGTCAGCTCGCCTTCGGGAGGCAGAGCTCTCGGCTCGTCGAACTGCGGCACCTTCCAGGAGATCCTTGAGTTCGCCCTGGATACGCCGTCCCTTGGTGGTGGATGGCTCTGACATGGTTCGAAGCAGCATCGCCGCTGCAGCTAGGTCCTGGCCGGACCCGCTGACAGCCAGGGGCAGCGCTGCCCTGGCATTGCCAATGATACGGCGCTGGACGTCCCGGGCCCAATGACGGGCTCCTCCGGCGAGTGTTCGGCCTGCCCACTCCTACTCGATGTTCTGTCGGAGCTGCGCAAGTCGCCCTGCTTCCTCGTCGACCTTGGCCTGCATCTCGCGGATTTGCTCGAGCTGTGTGTCCTGACCCCCCGCAGGGACTGGGACCACAGCTAGCTCCCGCGGGATGTCAACGTGAGATGCGGGCCCAGGGGGATCGCCAACCTCCAGCGTGCCGAGATGGTTGCCTTCGTCGTTATCTCCCTGATCGACGTGGAAACATTCGCGACTCGGGCCATAACCCTCGTCGTCAAGGCCGTGGCCATCGTCAGAGCAACCGGAGAGGCAGTGGTCACATGCGGACATGAAGTCCCTAATGGTACCGGGATCACCAAGGCCAGAGAAATCCCAACCGAAGTCGGGGTCGTCCTCTTCCTCGGAACCCGCCGGTCTGGAGGTTGAGACGGCTGTCAGTCGGTCCCAGGTTGACCACACATGGTACCCCGGAAGGTCTGGATACGCCCTTGCGAAAGCACTCACCGAAGCGGGGTCGCTAGGTGGATCGAAGCTGAATCGAAAGGGAACAGGGTGGAATACGGACGGTACCTCTTGGTCGATGGATGGTGGTGAAGTCGCGTCGGGGACGGAACGCACCGTCATCTCAGGTATGAGGCTAACTCCCAGTAGGTCCTTTGCGAGGGTGCTGGCATCATCAGTCCGCTTGGGGCTGGCATGTTGCGGGGAAGCGATGCTCGTCGTTGTCTCAGGCGCGAGGAAAACACCTGACATGTCCCCCGGAGGAGTGCCAGCGTCGTCGACTCGCTCCGGTTCGACAATCGATAAGGTGTCGCCTCCTGCGTGGCCACGGTTGCCCCGTCTCTGTCTCCACCGGCGAGGAGGGTGGCGGGGATGACCCGGGTGTTCCTCTTCTACCGCGGGGAGATGCCGTCGTCGAGTTCGCCGCCACCGGGCGAGCCGACTGTCGTTGTTGTCGTGCTGCGAGGGGAGGAGTACCATGTCGTAGCTGCCGTCGAGGGGCATGAACTCGAGACTCCCGAAGCAGAGCACCGCCCCGGGCTGAAGAGGTTGCTGAAGTCTACCCATCTGGAACTCTACGGGAAAGTGTTCGTTAACACGTAGCAGCCCCCTACCTGGTGTGCCAACTGTCGGCGTTTCGGACCCGAGGGGTCCCTGGACCGAATAGTAAATTTGTCGCTGCGTGTCCCTGCCTAGATGGGTTGGTGCGAGATGGAACACAAGGGGGGAATGAGACTTGTATTATCCTGCACCAGGGTGCTCGTAGTAGGGGTTACAAGCGTTGCGAGAGAGCGAGAGTGAGAGAGCGAGCACGAGAGAGAGAAAGAGAGAGAGAGAGAGGGTCCGGCCCTGCTCGTCTTCTCCCGTCCCTTTGCCGTGCGTCTACTCGTCCTTCCGTGTCGTGCGTCTCTCCCCCTCCGTGCTCCTGGACATCCCCTTTTATAGACATAAGGAGATGCCCCAGCTGTACAATGGGGGTGTAGCTATGTGCTACGTGGCCAGCGGGGAAGTGCCTGGTCGCTATGCACATGTTAACGTGTCCGTTGGAGAAGTGCATGAGCCCTGTAGAAGCACATATGTTGGTGCTGCATGGATCCTGCTGACGTCTCCTTGCTTCCGTAGGGGGCTTGAGAACCACCGACGTCATGGACGCACGCGGGGAGCCATCATTGCCTGTTACCGGGGTAAGCTAGATGGGACGCCGGTCTTGTTCCTTCGTAGCCTGAGCTAGCTAGGAGTAGGGTAATGATGTATTCCTTGTGGCACGGTCGATCTGAGCCTGAGGTCGAGCGAGGCGGCGGCTCCTCCGAGGCCGAGGCTGAGGCCGAGGCCCAGGGTTGGGCGAGGACGTGACTCTTTGAGAGCACCTAGAGGGGGGGGGGTGAATAGGTGATCCTGTAAAAACTTCAAACTTAAGCCACAAACTTGTTAAGTGTTAGCACGATTATTGCCAAGTGGCTAAGGTGAAGTCTCAACAAAACACAATACCACAAGAGATCAAGACAGAGGTGACACGGTGGTTTATCCCGTGGTTCGGCCAAGCCAATGCTTGCCTACTTCCACGTTGTGGCGTCCCAACGGACGAGGGTTGCAATCAACCCCTCTCAAGCGGTCCAAAGACCCACTTGAATACCACGTTGTTTTGTTGTTCCTTTCACTATCCCGTTTGCAAGGAATCTCCACAAATTGGAGTCTCTTGCCCTTACAAGTGTATGATCACAAAGAAAGCACAGAGTAAGGGAGGGAAGCAACACACACAAATCCACAACAAAAGCGCACACACACGGCCAAGACTCGAGCTCGAATGACTATCTCAGAGTTCACACTAGAATAGAGCTCGAATCACTTAGAATCACAAACGAATGCGCAAAGAACTTGTGTGGATGATCAAGAATGCTCAAGAGTTGCTTGTGTGTCTCCTCCATGCGCCTAGGGACTCCTTTTATAGCCCCAAGGCAGCTAGGAGCCGTTGAGAGCAATTCTGGAAGGATATCCTGGCCTTCTGTCGTCGGGGGCACCGGACAGTCCGGTGCACACCGGACATGTCCGGTGACCGATTTCTTTCCTTATCCAGCGCTTCCCGACCGTTGCAGCCCGTTGGAGATCTGCGAGCCGTTGGCGCACCGGACAGTCCGGTGCACACCGGACAGTCCGGTGCCGTCTTCCGACCGTTGGCTCGGCCACGTGTCCCGCGCCGATTGCGCGGCCGACCGTTGGCCCTGGCCGACCGTTGGCTCACCGGACAGTCCGGTGCACACCGGACAGTCCGGTGAATTTTAGCCGTACGCCGCCGGCCAAAATCCCGAGAGCGGCCAGTTCGAGTCGAGTCAGTCTGGCGCACCGGACACTGTCCGGTGCACACCGGACAGTCCGGTGCTCCAGACCGAGCTGGGACTTGGCTGCACACAGCCAAGTCATTCTCTCCCCTTTTCTCTTTTTCTTCTTTCTGTTTCTAACACTTAGACAAATATGTTAGTCCACAAAACCAATGTACTAAGGCTTAGAAACATACCTTTATCTCATGATTTGCACCTTGTTCATCCATGTACACAAATTCACAATTAAACACATGTGTTGGCACTCAATCACCAAAATACTTAGAAATGGCCCAAGGGCACATTTCCCTTTCAATCTCCCCCTTTTTGGTGATTTATGCCAACACAACATAAAGCCACTAGAACAAGTGCAAACTCAATTCAAATAACACTTAAATTTATTTTGAATCAATTTTGGCATATATGGATCATCCTTTGCCACCACTTGGTTTGTTTTTGCAAATCAAACACAAATCTCTATCTCTAAGTTAAACACACATGTTTAAGCATAAAGAGAGTCATTCAAAAAGAGATTGATCAAGGATTTCAAAAACTCCCCCTTTTTCCCATAATCAATACTTCTCCCCACAAGAAGCCAACTTTTGACAAGAGAGACATCAAAAAGAGTTTTGACAAACCAAAAGCTCTATTCTACTATTTTCAAAATCTCTCAAGTGGTAGCTGATCCATTTATCACTTTGGCCTTTATTTTCTCCCCCTTTGGCATCAAGCACCAAAACGGGATCAATTTGTGGCCCTTTAACCCCATTGCCTCACCAAAATCTTCAATTAAGAGCAAATGACAATAAGAGTTCATGAGATGGACTTGGAATAAGTTACCCCTCATCGGAGTGCAGTGGAAGTCTTTCATGGTCCAAGTCCACCTTTTCCCTTTCAATTCTCCTTTGTGACTAACGCAAGCAAACTCAAACATATGGTTAGTCTCAAAGGGTCAAGTTGTAACACATCTCCCCCTAAACATGTGCATCACTTTGCAACGGACTTGTGAGGTCCAGGGAGTGTTTGTACAACTTGAGCACCATAATAAGCAACAATATGCAGAAAGAACATGATCAAAGGCATAAATACATGTATGCTACAATTCAATCCAAGTTCCGCGAATCTAAGACATTTAGCTCACTACGCAGCCTGCAAAAGGTCTTCTCATCTAAAGGCTTGGTAAAGATATCGGCTAGCTGGTTCTCGGTGCTAACATAAAACACTTCGATATCTCCCTTTTGCTGGTGGTCTCTCAGAAAGTGATGCCGGATGTCAATGTGCTTTGTGCGGCTGTGCTCAACAGGATTTTCCGCTATTCGGATAGCACTCTCATTATCACATAGGAGTGGGACTTTGCTCAGATTGTAGCCAAAGTCCCGGAGGGTTTGCCTCATCCAAAGTAGTTGCGCGCAACACTGACCTGCGGTAACGTACTCGGCCTCAGCGGTGGATAGGGCAACGGAGGTTTGTTTCTTAGAATTCCATGACACCAGGGACCTTCCTAAGAATTGGCACGTCCCCGATGTACTCTTCCTATCGACCTTACATCCAGCATAGTCGGAATCTGAGTACCCAATCAAGTCAAAGTTAGACCCCTTTGGATACCAGATCCCGAAGCAAGGCGTAGCGACTAAATATCTAAGAATTCGCTTCACCGCCACCAAGTGACACTCCTTAGGATCGGATTGAAATCTAGCACACATGCATACGCTAAGCATAATATCCGGTCTACTAGCACATAAATAAAGTAGAGATCCTATCATTGACCGGTATGCTTTTTGATCAACGGACTTACCTCCTTTGTTGAGGTCGGTGTGTCCGTCGGTTCCCATCGGAGTCTTTGCGGGCTTGGCGTCCTTCATCCCAAACCGCTTCAGCAGATCTTGCGTGTACTTCGTTTGGGAGATGAAGGTGCCGTCCTTGAGTTGCTTCACTTGGAACCCAAGGAAGTAGTTCAACTCGCCCATCATCGACATCTCGAATTTCTGCGTCATCACCCTGCTAAACTCTTCACAAGACTTTTGATTAGTAGAACCAAATATTATGTCATCGACATAAATTTGGCACACAAACAAATCACCATTACAAGTCTTAGTGAAAAGAGTTGGATCGGCTTTCCCAACCTTGAAAGCATTAGCAAGTAAGAAATCTCTAAGGCATTCATACCATGCTCTTGGGGCTTGTTTAAGTCCATAGAGCGCCTTAGAGAGCTTACACACGTGGTCGGGGTACCGCTCATCCTCGAAGCCAGGGGGTTGCTCCACGTACACCTCCTCCTTTATTGGCCCGTTGAGGAACGCGCTCTTCACATCCATTTGGTACAACCTGAAAGAATGGTGAGCGGCATATGCTAGCAAGATACGAATGGACTCTAGCCTAGCCACAGGAGCAAAAGTCTCCTCAAAGTCCAAACCTGCGACTTGGGCATAACCTTTTGCCACAAGTCGAGCCTTGTTCCTCGTCACCACCCCGTGCTCGTCCTGTTTGTTGCGGAACACCCACTTGGTTCCCACAACATTTTGCTTGGGACGAGGCACCAGCGTCCAAACTTCGTTGCGCTTGAAGTTATTAAGTTCCTCCTGCATGGCCAACACCCAATCCGGATCTAGCAAGGCCTCCTCTACCCTGAAACGCTCAATAGAGGAGACAAAAGAGTAATGCTCACAAAAATTAACTAATCGAGATCGAGTAGTTACTCCCTTGCTAATGTCACCCAGAATTTGGTCGACGGGATGATCCCTCTGAATCATCGCTCGAACTTGGGTTGGAGGCGCCGGTTGCGCTTCTTCCTCCATCACGTGATCATCTTGTGCTCCCCCTTGATCACACGCCTCCTTTTGATGAACCTGTTCATCATCTTGAGGTGGGGGATGCACCGTCGTTGAGGAAGAAGGTTGATCACGTTCATCCTGTTCCTGTGGCCGAACGTCTCCAATCGCCATGGTTCGTATAGCGGCCGCCGGAACATCTTCTTCATCTACATCATCACAATCAACAACTTGCTCTCTTGGAGAGCCATTAGTCTCATCAAATACAACGTCGCTAGAGACTTCAACCAAACCCGATGATTTGTTGAAGACCCTATACGCCTTTGTATTTGAATCATAACCTAATAAAAACCCTTCTACAGCTTTGGGAGCAAACTTAGAATTTCTACCCTTCTTCACTAGAATGTAGCACTTGCTCCCAAATACACGAAAGTACGATACATTGGGTTTGTTACCAGTTAGTAGCTCATACGAAGTCTTCTTGAGGAGTCGATGAAGGTAGACCCTGTTGATGGCGTGGCAAGCCGTGTTCACGGCTTCCGACCAAAAACACTCGGGGGTCTTGAACTCTCCAAGCATCGTCCTCGCCATATCGATTAGCGTCCTGTTCTTCCTCTCTACCACCCCATTTTGCTGTGGTGTGTAGGGAGCGGAGAACTCGTGCTTGATCCCTTCCTCCTCAAGAAACTCCTCCACTTGAAGGTTCTTGAACTCGGACCCGTTGTCGCTCCTTATCTTCTTCACCTTGAGCTCAAACTCATTTTGAGCTCTCCTGAGGAAGCGCTTGAGGGTCCCTTGGGTTTCAGACTTATCCTGCAAAAAGAACACCCAAGTGAAGCGGGAAAAGTCATCAACAATAACTAAACCATACTTACTTCCTCCTATGCTCAGATAGGCGACGGGTCCGAAGAGGTCCATATGCAGCAGCTCCAGAGGTCTTGACGTGGTCATCACATTCTTGCTGTGATGTGCTCCTCCTACTTGTTTACCTGCCTGACAAGCTGCACAAGGTCTATCTTTTTCGAAATAAACATTTGTTAGACCTATCACGTGTTCTCCCTTTAGAAGCTTGTGGAGATTCTTCATCCCCACATGTGCTAAGCGGCGATGCCACAGCCAGCCCATGCAAGTCTTAGCCATTAAGCATGCATCTAGACCGGCCTCTTCTTTTGCAAAATCAACTAAGTAAAGCTTGCCGTCTAGTACACCCTTAAAAGCTAGTGAACCATCACATCTTCTAAAGACAGACACATCTACATTTGTAAATAAACAATTATATCCCATTTGACACAATTGACTAACAGATAGCAAATTATATCCAAGACTCTCCACTAGGAATACATTTGATATAGAATGCTCATTAGAAATTGCAATTTTACCTAACCCTTTTACCTTGCCTTGATTCCCATCACCGAATATAATTGAATCTTGGGAATCCTTATTTTTGACGTAGGAGGTGAACATCTTCTTCTCCCCCGTCATATGGTTTGTGCATCCGCTGTCGATAATCCAGCTTGAACCCCCGGATGCATAAACCTGCAAGGCAAATTTAGGCTTGGGTCTTAGGTACCCAACTCATGTTGGGTCCTGCAAGGTTAGCACAAATATCTTTAGGGACCCAAATGCAAGATTTATCTCCCTTGCATCTAGCCCCTAATTTCCTAGCAACAACCTTCTTACCCTTTCTACAAATAGCAAAAGGAGCATTACAAGCATAATAAATGGTAGAAGGTTCATTCACTATTTTCCTAGGAGCATGAATAACATTCTTTCTAGGCATATGAGCAATATTTCTCCTAGGCATATGCGCAACATTTCTCCTACTCATATTTCTATCATGCTTATGAGAGGAACTAGAGGCAAACATGGCATGAGAATCATAAACATGTGAATCAAAATCATTATAGATATTTCTAGCATGTCTCCTATCATGGTATAAGAAAGCATGGTTCTTTTTAACACTATTAGCCATAGGGGCCTTCCCTTTCTCCTTGACGAAGACGGGAGCCTTATGGCTTGTTAAGTTCTTGGCTTCCCTCTTGAAGCCAAGCCCATCCTTAATTGAGGGGTGTCTACCAACCGTGTAGGCATCCCTTGCAAATTTTATTTTATCAACTTCATTCTTGCTAGTCTTAAGTTGGGCATTAAGACTAGCCACTTCATCATTTAATTTGGAAATTAGAACTAGGTGTTTACTACAAGCATTAACATCAAAATCCTTACACCTAGTACAAATTTCAACATGTTCAACACAAGAATTTGATTTACTGGCTACTTCTAGTTTAGCACTTAAATCAATATTAACACTTCTTAGGGTAGAAATGGTTTCATGACAGGAAGATATTTCACTAGAAAGCATTTCATTTCTTTTCACTTCTAAAGCATATGATTTTTGTGCCTCTACAAACTTATCATGTTCATCATACAATAAATCTTCTTGCTTTTCTAAAAGCCTATCCTTTTCATTCAATGCATCAATCAATTCATTGATTTTATCTATCTTAGATCTATCTAAGCCCTTGAACAAGCAAGAATAATCTATGTCATCATCACTAGACTCACTATCACTAGAAGAAGCATAAGTGGAGTCTTGAATACTCACCTTCTTCTCCCTTGCCATAAGGCAAGTGAGACGCTCGTTGGGGAAGAGAGCCGATTTGTTGAAGGCAGTGGCGGCGAGTCCTTCATTGTCGGAGTCGGAGGAGGAGCAATCCGAGTCCCACTCCTTTCCTAGATGCGCCTCGCCTTTTGCCTTCTTGAATTGCTTCTTCTTCTCTCTTTTGTTCCCCTTTTCCTGGTCACTTTCATTATCGGGACAGTTAGCAATGAAATGACCAAGCTTACCGCATTTGAAGCATGAGCGCTTCCCCTTGGCTTTGGTCTTGCTTGGTTGTCCCTTGTGACCTTTAAGCACCGTCTTGAATCTTTTAATGATGAGAGCCATCTCTTCATCATTAAGGCCAGCCGCCTCAACTTGCGCCACCTTGCTAGGTAGCGACTCCTTGCTCCTCGTTGCCTTTAGAGCAATGGGTTGAGGCTCGTGGAGTGGTCCGTTCAACGCGTCGTCGACGTATCTTGCCTCCTTGATCATCATCCGCCCGCTCACGAATTTTCCAAGTACTTCCTCGGGCGTCATCATCGTGTACCTGGGATTCTCACGAATATTGTTCACGAGATGAGGATCAAGTACGGTAAAGGACCTGAGCATTAGCCGGACGACGTCGTGGTCCGTCCATCGCGTGCTCCCGTAGCTTCTTATCTTGTTGATAAGGGTCTTGAGCCGGTTGTACGTTTGCGTTGGCTCCTCGCCCCTTATCATCGCGAACCGTCCAAGCTCGCCCTCCACCAACTCCATCTTGGTGAGTAAGGTGACGTCGTTCCCCTCATGAGAAATCTTGAGGGTGTCCCAGATTTGCTTGGCGTTGTCCAAGCCGCTCACCTTATGGTATTCATCCCTGCACAAGGAAGCTAGAAGAACAGTAGTAGCTTGTGCATTTTTATGAATTTGTTCATTAATGAACATGGGACTATCCGAACTATCAAAGTGCATTCCACTCTCTACAATCTCCCATATACTAGGATGGAGAGAGAATAGGTGACTACGCATTTTGTGACTCCAAAATCCGTAGTCCTCTCCATCAAAGTGTGGGGGCTTGCCAAGTGGAATGGAGAGCAAATGAGAATGTGAACTTTGCGGAATACGAGAGTAATCAAAGGAAAAGTTCGAATTAACCGGTTTTCTCCTCTCGTAGTCGTTGTGGTCCTCATCCTTTTGGGAAGAAGTAGACTCGTCGCTGTCGTAGTAGATGATCTCCTTGATGCGCCTGGTCTTCTTCTTCTTCCCTTCCTTCCGTCTTTGACCCGAGCCGGAGTCGGTAGGCTTGTCGTCCTTCGGCTCGTTGACGAAGGTCTCCTTCTCTTTGTCGTTGATCACTATACCCTTCCCCTTAGGATCCATCTATTCGGGCGGTTAGTCCCTTTGTGAATAGAACGGCTCTGATACCAATTGAGAGCACCTAGAGGGGGGGGTGAATAGGTGATCCTGTAAAAACTTCAAACTTAAGCCACAAACTTGTTAAGTGTTAGCACGATTATTGCCAAGTGGCTAAGGTGAAGTCTCAACAAAACACAATACCACAAGAGATCAAGACAGAGGTGACACGGTGGTTTATCCCGTGGTTCGGCCAAGCCAATGCTTGCCTACTTCCACGTTGTGGCGTCCCAACGGACGAGGGTTGCAATCAACCCCTCTCAAGCGGTCCAAAGACCCACTTGAATACCACGTTGTTTTGTTGTTCCTTTCACTATCCCGTTTGCAAGGAATCTCCACAAATTGGAGTCTCTTGCCCTTACAAGTGTATGATCACAAAGAAAGCACAGAGTAAGGGAGGGAAGCAACACACACAAATCCACAACAAAAGCGCACACACACGGCCAAGACTCGAGCTCGAATGACTATCTCAGAGTTCACACTAGAATAGAGCTCGAATCACTTAGAATCACAAACGAATGCGCAAAGAACTTGTGTGGATGATCAAGAATGCTCAAGAGTTGCTTGTGTGTCTCCTCCATGCGCCTAGGGACTCCTTTTATAGCCCCAAGGCAGCTAGGAGCCGTTGAGAGCAATTCTGGAAGGATATCCTGGCCTTCTGTCGTCGGGGGCACCGGACAGTCCGGTGCACACCGGACATGTCCGGTGACCGATTTCTTTCCTTATCCAGCGCTTCCCGACCGTTGCAGCCCGTTGGAGATCTGCGAGCCGTTGGCGCACCGGACAGTCCGGTGCACACCGGACAGTCCGGTGCCGTCTTTCGACCGTTGGCTCGGCCACGTGTCCCGCGCCGATTGCGCGGCCGACCGTTGGCCCTGGCCGACCGTTGGCTCACCGGACAGTCCGGTGCACACCGGACAGTCCGGTGAATTTTAGCCGTACGCCGCCGGCCAAAATCCCGAGAGCGGCCAGTTCGAGTCGAGTCAGTCTGGCGCACCGGACACTGTCCGGTGCACACCGGACAGTCCGGTGCTCCAGACCGAGCTGGGACTTGGCTGCACACAGCCAAGTCATTCTCTCCCCTTTTCTCTTTTTCTTCTTTCTGTTTCTAACACTTAGACAAATATGTTAGTCCACAAAACCAATGTACTAAGGCTTAGAAACATACCTTTATCTCATGATTTGCACCTTGTTCATCCATGTACACAAATTCACAATTAAACACATGTGTTGGCACTCAATCACCAAAATACTTAGAAATGGCCCAAGGGCACATTTCCCTTTCACTCTTCCCGAGGCCAAGGCTGGGGTCGAGCCCTGGGATCGGGCGAGGCGGAGATCTCCTCCCGAGGCCGAGGCCTAAGGTCGGGTGAGGCGGAGCTTCCTGTTGCGCCCGAGGCTGAACTTGGCTGTTGTCGGTTTCGCCCGGGTGGTTGGCACAGCAGCCGGAGCGGGGCGGGCGGCGCTGTTTTCCTGTCAGATCGGTCAGTGAAAGGGCGAAGTGACTGTGGTCACTTTGACCCTGCCGACTGAGGCGCGCGTGTCAGGATAAGGTGTCAGGCGATCCCAGCATTGAATGCGCATGAAATACGGTCGGCTGGTAAGGCGATTTGGCCAAGGTCGCTTGCACGACAAGGCTTGCCTTTGGCTGAGTCGAGGGTGTGCTCACTGCCTAAGGAGACCCTCGGGCGAGACATGAATTCGCCCGGGACTACTGTTCCCGCCCGAGGCCGGGCTCAGCCGAGGCGAGATCGTGTCCTTTTGTAGACGAAGCTTTGACTTTGACCCGAACTGTCAGTCTTTACGGTTTGTTCTGAAGGTGTTTATCAGCCGTGTTTAGGAGTGTTGGGGGTACCCCTAATTACGGTACCCGACAATAATCCTATTTTTCTCTATTGCATCATAGTTGTTTATGGGATGGAGAATAGCAGAGTTATCATCAACCATCTTTAGTCTTTAGGATCAAATATGAGTGACTACCATCAATGGATATATAATGGTTGGAGTAAAAGTGGAGCTCACTCGAATGAGTGGATGGTTAAGACTCAGAAGTTTATCATTCATGCATTCTCTTTCTCATATGTAATAACAAAATAAGGGTGTCAATGGACATTTATCACTTTGGTTTTATGCTAGCTTATAAGGTATGGGTGCATCATGGCGAGTCACAGTAACAACAATATAGAAGTGGAGGAGAATGACATGATAGACAATGATAGGATGGACAAGATGTTTTATTCTATATGGTTGGAGTTTGAACTGGAGTCTAAGGATCCATCTGTGTTGAGTGTTCAAAAGTTCTTCAACCTTTTGAAAGCTTCAAAAGATTCACTACATGAATACATAATAGTTACAATTCTTGGTTCTGTGAACCGACTTATGTCTATTAAGTTCAAGTTTGCATTCTCAAATAGCTGCTACAAAGAGCTAGTGAACTTGATCGGTGGCACAATAGTTACAATTCTTGGTTAGGTGAGCCGACTTATGTCTATTAAGTCCATGTTTGCATTCTTAAATAATTGCTACAAAGAGCTAGTGAACTTGATTAGTGATGTCCTTCTAGCGAATCACAAGATGCCCTAAGACATGTACGAGTCAAACATTGCTTTCAGGTCTTGGTATGGTTATTATAATTTTATATGTGCTAGCATAATTGCACACTATTCTGGAAGGACAATATAATGAGAAGAATTGCACAAAATATGGGCAGTACTAGTTCGTCGAGGATGTAAATGATGGAAAAAAGGTAATAACAAAAATTGCACATAAACAACTTCGTTACATGCCTCTTACACCTCAGTTGAAAGGTTTGTTCATCTTAAAGAAAATAGTTTGGCACATGAGATGTCATAAAGAAGGTGTATGTGAGAACAACTAAGTGATGGTGCACCTATCTGATTGTGAATACCTTTGTCATCCTTCTACTTGTAGTTTTGGAGATCGTGACGATTAGTTGGACAAGGCCATGAATTCTAGATGTTGTCCATGAATTTCTTGGAAAGTGCTAGATAGATGTCGATGGAGCACTTTGGGAGCTACTCAAGCCAAGTCAATGAAGTAGCATCGAGTACCATTGGGAAATAAATTTCCTTGATATCTTTGTTTCTTCCCATGAGGTCAATAGTATTCGAGTAGCATAAGTTCCATTGATTTGGGTCCTTATCATCATATTTGTCAATGTTTACATGTTCAACTTTCTTCAAATATGTGAGGGAATTAAGCTTTCAAGAGAAGTAGGGGAAGTCGTCCACTGGCTCATCTTCAACATTGTATTTGTTCATCCATGATGACTTTGGATAGTTAGGATCCAAGCACCTAGTAGTAGAGATTGTGGCTATGTAGGACATAACATATAGATCGCCATGATGATGGCTGACTTTAGGGTGGCCTTTACCTCCCTTATCGTGATTGTTGTTCCTTGGCATTCTAACACTAAGCCCTTTACAATAGCAATTCTAGCTTGATATGCAAGTGGCTCCATAGTGGTGGCTATGCAGGAAGAATTAGAAGAATTCTTTAGTAGCCATAGACCTGGCCAGTATATAATCTTCCCTTCTTATGTGGCGATGAGGACTAAGCCTTATTGAGTGCTTGGTAGTAGGACTTCTTTGTGTCCCTCCTTCTCTATTGTAAGAGTTGATGGGATGAGTGAAAGGGAAATAGGGTCAAACCTTTTCCTAAATGATTTTGGTGGTGGAATTGCCCAACACAAACAATTGGACTAACTAGTTTGCTCTAGATTATGAGTTCTACAGGTGCCAAAGGTTCACAACAAACCAATATAAAGTTAAAAGAAAGGGTTCAAAACAAAGGAGCAAAGAAAACCGAAGCTACCCTGGTCTGGCGCACTAGACAGTGTCCGGTGCACCACTGGACAGTGTCCGGTGGACCAGGGAGATCAACTCTCAACTGCTCAGCTTCGGGTTTCTGGAAATTGCTCTCCGCTATAATTCACCGGACTGTCCGGTGTAGCACCAGACTGTCCGGTGTGCTAGCGGGAGCAACGGATAGCACGCCAACGGTCGTCTGCAAAAGTGAACAGTGCGGACTGCACACGCAGAGTCAGAGCAGGCGCCAGAAGGCGCACCGGACAGTGAACAGGACCTGTCCGGTGCACCACCGGACTGTCTGGTGGCCCAATTGTCAGAAGCTCCAACGGTCGAACCCTAACTGTTGGGTGACGTGGCTGGCACACCGGACAGTGTCCGGTGGCGCACCGGACAGTCCGATGCGCCCGTCGACAGCAGAGTTACCCAATGGCCATTTTGGTGGGTGGGGCTATAAATACACCCCAACCACCACACTTCAAAGCATCCAAGTTTTCAGCCAACACATTTAATACAAGAGCTAGTGCATTCAATACAAGACACAAATAGATTGAATCAAGGCCTCTCGAAGTCCCAAATTCCACTCAAAGCAATTAGTGACTAGAGAGAGATTTTTGCTCGTGTTCTTTGAGCTCTTGCGCTTGGATCGCTTTTTCTTCTTCCTCTTTCTTGTTCTCAAGCAACTTGTAATCAACGCAAGAGACACCAAGTTGTGGTGGTCCTTGTGAGGGGTCTAAGTGACCTGTTGATTAAGGAGAAAAGCTCACTCGGTCTAGGTGACCGTTTGAGAGAGGGAAAGGGTTGAAAGAGACCCGGTCTTTGTGACCACCTCAACAGGGAGTAGGTTTGCAAGAATCAAACCTCGGTAAAACAAATCACCGTGTCACACTCTTCATTTGCTTGTGATTTATTTTCGCCCTCTCTTTCAGACTCGATTTTATTTCTAACGCTAACCCCGGCTTGTAGTGTGTGCTTAAGTTTGTAATTTTCAGATTCCGCCTATTCACCCCCCCTCTAGGCGACTTTCAATGAGTCTTGAGACTGTTGTTTAATATATAGAGGCAATTTTCTTGAACATGAATGGTAGTCGAAGTTGGTTTGGAATATGGTTATTTGATGGCTTAGAAGCCAACTCAAAAAGCTTGGTCATATTAGGGTTGAACTCTATCTGTCCAGGTTGTTTCCTCATTCAAGTAGGGCTAGAAATCAAACTTGTCAAAATTATCGGTGAGATCCTACAACAAATTTTAACGAAGAGCTAGAGAATCTTGATCCATCATAGTCTCCACAAGGTGACTATGGAGTTCTCCAAAGTCGTTCTTCATATAGAACTAAGAACCAAAGATGAAGGTTGATCCCATTATAACATTGTGATGATCTTGAGATCCATTGAGCTTTCAAGCATTTTCTCATTGAGAGTGTCTACCTACCATGCAAGCTATTGTTGTCTGATGACCAATAATCTTACTTACATGGTTACCCAAAGCAAGGTTTGGTGGGCTTCGACAAGAAACAAACTCAATGGTGAATGTGAGACAACGATTTAGATGGGTTTATGCAGCTGAATAGCATAATACCCTACATCATGTATGCTGAATTGTCTTGTGTTGGATTATTAAATATGAGATATTACAAGAGGAGTACCCCTACCTTACTTTTATATAGTCTAGAGAGTTGACACATAACTCTAGTTTTAGTCAGCTACGATACAAGAGTTCTAATCTTATTATAATGTTTTTCACTTAGTCGACTAGGTCTGTTTGCTTATTGTGGAAGTCAAGCTACCTTATTTTGTGTCTTCCTAGCAAGACCGACCCATCTCCTTGTTGGATTGTCGATCCTATTGGGAACCCTTAAGATCTTTGTCTGTTAGTGGCAAAAGGATCAATACATGTGTACATCAAGATTTGGTTGGTAAAATCTTTATGTGTATCCGAGATTTAATATGATGCTAGGTGTCACTATTGACTAATGGTTCAAAATGGTTTTCAATAATGGCATTCTACATATAAATAATAGATCATACACTTAATTGGTTGAACTAGTTACATACGTGATTAACTCTAATGCGAGTAGGAGATTGTTAATTATATGTCTAAGAATAAATCATGATCCATTAGAATGCTAATGATCTTTTAGCGTAAAAGATCATTAGCATGACTATATATGAAGGGGCATGGAGCTTGGTTAGTTGACACATCTCATAACCTAACCATTATCGCCTTTCTCTTCATAAGGTTGCGGTAGTAGCAGACAGACCTGAGCTCCCTAACTATCTTCTAGACCCCTATCCAGGGGTGGTCTAGAGCTACCACGTCTGCGTGTGCCTCTAGTCATTGCTCCATGCTCAGGTGGAGACCCAGCGCTGCCACGTGTCATATGACGTGTGACGTAGGTCGTCAGGTAGAGCCTAACATAGGACTCTGGCAAAGGGGCCACCCATGTTTAATGCAGGCAAGGTGCACAACTGTTCACACCAATAACAGGTGGCACACATCTCGCATTGAATGTAGGTGGGGTGTGTAGTCTGCAAGGCCTACATCGCTTCAAGTAACCCGTGTGTTATCGAGGCAAGATCATTGACTCAATGAACCACATGGGCGTCCCTCATGATGACTCTTACTGTTCCTCACACGTTACTGAGAGCACATAGAGGGAGTGAATAGGTGATCCTGCAAAACATATGACTTAAAACACACAAACTTGGTTTTAAAGTTAGAGTTAGTGCAAATTGAACCAAGTTTGAGAGGAGAGAAAAAGAGAGAAGTTCCCTTCACTTGATTGCTCTATCGAGATATGAGGCCTGGACTGTTCGGTGATAAGGCCTGGACTGTCTAATGCTTTTAGGCAAAAATCCTGAGACTAGGGAGTTGGCCATACAAGCCACCGGATTGTCCGATGTGCACCGGACTATCCGGTGATGGACACCGAAATGTCCGTTGGTGCCTAGACCAGCCCAAGTTTAGCTCTTTTGATCCAATCTTCTCCAACTCTTCTTGACTCTTTTTGAGAGTTTCCCTAGCACTTAGACAAACTTAGTTAGTACCTAAAACAATTGCCTAAGTGTTGGGACCATATTTCTTTCACTCCTTTTCTCCAAGATTTGCAATATGCCTAAAACTAAGTCCAAAAAGCACTTCCTTTGCAAAATTGACTTAATAGCCAAAACAAAGTACTAGAGACATAGAGTAGTGGGTGCAACTTATCCAAACACTTAAAACTCATGTTTATGTTGGTTTGCTCAAAGTTGCACTTTTGGCCTTCAATTTAGCTTAAATGGACTTGTTTCCTTCATCTTCCTTTTGCTAGACCCTGTGCTTATGCTAATATTAATGTGGTTAGTCCAAAGCGGTGTGTTGATCATTTAATCGCCAATACAACTAGAAATGGCCCAAGGGCATATTTTTCTTTCAGTTACCAAGGTGTGAGTAAACATGCGGAGGCGACGGGACAACACCGTCCATACACCCCTACACACGGCAGTGTACCAGACTACGCCGCAACCTACGTCAAGGCCTAAACCTGCGTTCCGATTAGACATGGCAAGGTTGTAGGGTGTCAGGAGATCCACACAAAGACCAAGAGAAGATATCCAACCGTCGTGGAAGAGATCTTGGCCTGCTAGGATTCATCTCTCCACCTTCTATACATTTAAGTATTAGATTTCCAGGCCCACCTATCATGGCTCAGTCGCCATGTACGTGCTCTCCTTGAACTATAAAAGGGGCACACTCGATACTCAGGACAGTTCCAACTCATAGGCTAGATACTCTTGCTCAAGCAATACAACTCACAAGTGGATGTAGGGTATTACGCTCCGACGGCCCGAACCACTCTAAATCTATGTGTATTTGTGTTCATCCATCTCTGCAGGCAAAACCTTCAGAGCCCCCTCCTCATCACAAGGAGTGATAAGGGTGGGTTCATTCTGCCACCCAACATGAGGATTTTCCACCTCCGACAATAACATATGACTACTTCCACTACATTGATATACCCTTCTTTCACTATGTGTTAAGTGATAATCATCCATGATCATGTGCTCATATGTTATTTTGATTGAATTTGAAAGTATGTTAGTGTGTAACATAGTCGTTTTCTATAGATTGGAGGTCAACAATATCTATGGGTACACTGTAGTATTATAATATATCTTCTTTTTGTCTCGAGACATGGATGTAAACAGGGATGTGATTATGCTCTGATTAGTAGATTATCTTCTCCTTCGGGAAAAAAACAGCTATACTTGAGCCCCTTCCCTTTTCGGAAAACCCAGCTATACTTGCAATGACCTATTAATCTATCTGTCCAAAGTTCTTGTATGAAATACTCTTGTTTCAAGTTCAATATTTATTTTAATAATTCTGACGATCGCACTTGTGTATATATGCTACGAGTAAAGTGTAGTATCGGTCCTTAAACTTGTGTGGTTGTGTCAAAACTGATCCATAAACTTTTAGAGTGTGTCTATATATTAAGGTCATATTCACTGTTTAGGTTTTAATTAGGGCTCTAATAGACATATTTTAAAAGTTTATAGACCGGATTGACATAGCCACACAAAGTTTAAGAACCGGAAATGCACTTTGCTCTATATGCTATTGTTGGTCATCCACGCGTAACATGGTTTTGTTGTGTTGTCCAATAAAAAAATACGCTATTAGTTACTTGAATGAAAACAAAGGAAGAAGTATGTTGATAAAAATATTAAGATGCATCAATTGCAGGAAGAAAAGCAGAACTTTGGGCCAAGCGAGCATCCAAAAAGGAGATCTACATAGTGGTTCGAAGATATGGATTTGATGCAGTGCACACACAGAATGCATTCCCTAGGGGTGCTAAAAGGATCAAAGCCCCCATGGAACTAGGTTTTTGAGCAAGCAAAAGCAACCCTATTTTTTTTCTCTCTCCTTTGTGATGGGTCTCGCTCTAATACTTGCTCTGTCCGATTCATCATCATCTCTCACTTGATTCCAGCAGATGTCGCGACGAATTGAGATTTCGAGGCGTCAAAATCATTGATGAAGGCCACGTGGTAAACCATGCATACGTTCACTCCCAGCAGGTCTTGAAATTAACGAGCAATGCAAGAGATGATTAGTCTCGGTAAGAGAGAGAGCGGCGAAATTAGCCACTACTGTCGGCATCGTCAACGACGCCATCCATCATGGAGTTGAAATGTAATGGTAGATGCAAATAAAGCAAAAGCGAGAGGACGACGAGATAGAAGGAAATTAGCATAAAGCTAATAATGTGGCCACGCCGTGTAATCATTTGGACATCACACATATCAAACGGAATGTCCCTTCACATGATCCAGCGAGCCAACCAATGGCCTTCGGTTTTCTTGCCTACCAGCACTACTATCTCTATATATCTAGTATATATTTAGCACCACACCCAGTCACCTTCCCCAAAAAGAAAAAAAAGGGAGAGTGACAATCACCTCGCAAGATTGGGAGATCTCTTGTCCAGGTTTCTCCAAAACAAAAGCAAATAAAGAAAAAAAATCTCAAATGTATTTGTATTATTGGTGTATTCTTCACATGAACAAAGTTAGTCCTCCTACCTTTATTGACTTCCAACGTCCACGAGTTCTCCTTCCCTTTGGTATGGAACGCCCAGGAGAAAATGGAACTATGAGAAGCTTCCCTTTAATTTCATTGTAGTCCATATCCCACTCTCACTTTATGGAGTATATATATACATACGTAATTAACAAGTAGATTAGTGGTAATGATACACACTATCTTAATGAAGAGATTGGAGATGGACCAGTTGTCGATGCCCCAATCACAAGACAGATAAAGAGCCTGTATTCTTTTATATATATATACATACATACCATACCTATGCAAGTGAGAAAAGGAGGGGGGAATGCCCCATCTTTTTTGTAACAAAAAAAAAGAGAGGAAAAAGGAGGCATCATAGCGGTTGTACGAGTTCGGCGATGTCTTGTTCACCAACAAATTAAAGAAACATTCTATGCGGCCAAAATACCATCAATCACCAGCAGATCGTCACCGCTACTATTGATAAACACGAGAATGCATGTACTAGCTACTCCCCCACACTAGAATAGAATATTCGAGTATGTAGTATAGTTAGGCATTGGGACCGCCTCTGTGATGGACACATCAACGATTTCGATATGATCCAGATTACTAAAAATGGTGAATAGCCTACAAAAAAAAAGTTCTACAAAACTTACAGAAATGACTAGAGCCAAAGTTTGAATATGTAAAACCATTTACTTCCTGTAGTTCTAATTTACTCTAAGCGCTATATATCTCCTAAATAAACTAGAAACTTGTAAACAAATTGTTATGAACTAGTCAGGGCAGTTTCTTAGCAAGATATAAAGGTTAATTATAAATTACACAAGGATAGATAGAACAACATGATATAACAAGTAAATATAATTGTAAGGATGGTTTGGAGTGCAAACCACACAAAACAAGAGGTGACACAAGATACATCCCTCGAGGTTCTGGTTGCTTGTCACAAATCTATGTCCTCATTGTGGCAAGTCCTAGCTATATGGTTCACACACTAACTGGCATTACATGTCAAACCCATAATACAAGTACCATAAGAATCACTCTAGATTGGCACCCCCAACAGCCTATATTTTTACTATATTTGCTCTTCGTGAATCTCCCACAAGAAATGAGCACAAAATCCTTGCTTTCACAATAATGATTGAGGACGATGATAATCACCAATAGCCACTCAATGATCTCGCAAACTCTAGGTGACAACAATTACGAAGAGTAATGGGAGTGTAACTAGCCCAAGTCATCCAACTAGTGCCAGAAGATGCAAGAGCTCTATGTAATGTACTACAAGTACTCCAATCTGACCCCAAGTGATGAACTACAAGTTGCAAGTGAGTGGAGTGTGTTTCTATAACCTCAAGAGGTGTATGCAAGTGTTGTAGTTGAGGGATACCAGCCAGAGTCGACCAAGGCGTCTATTTATAACCCTACAAGGGAATCTAACCATTACCTATTGTAACACAAATTTTAGGTGCATCAGACATGTTTAGTGCACCACCGGTCGATACACCATATATATACATCCGGTGTCTTTTTCCAATGGCTACATCTCCGACAGCAACAAACTAGTCGTTAATGTTGTTAGATGTCTGGTGCTTTCACTGATCACACCACCGGACATGTCTAATGAGTATTGAGGCATAATGTGTAAATTTTAAGCTCTTTGGATACCATATTTGGTGTGGTATCCGGTGCCACATTGGACACATCTAGTGCACTATAGAGCAAAATTGCATTTTCGACATGCTCTCTAAGTGCCATATCTAGTGGGTTATTCGGTGCTCCATATTTGGTGAACAACATACTCCATAGTGCTTGGCTATAAATAGTGAAGTAAATACAAGATGACTTCATATCTGATGTTATGTCTGTTGCTCTTTAAAAATCTGCACCAACAACATTTTCTCTTCTCTTCTCAAGCATACTAGCTCACAAATGATTTGCCAAACATAATAAAGCGTAGTTAGCATTTTCTAAAGTGGTTTTAATAAACATTTTAATTACTATCGAATGTGTCACTTAGGCCTATATGCAATGCTTATGATTCCAACACCTAGTGGCACTATATGATCGAGTTGTCTAATTAGGCTCCCCTCTTAATAGTATGATCATCTATCCTAAATCTAATACTACACTCTATTGTGTCTTGACCAGCAAAACAAAATATCCTAGCTTATACCTTTGCATTGAGCACTTGCATTTTGCTTTTCTTCTTTCTCTTTTCATGTTGAGCACTTTATTATCCTTTGCGAACATATCCACCCTTTTCATGGTTGACAATCTCGCTCAACCTTGTTATGTGGACTTAACATATCTTATTCATAACACTATAGTAGAGATTAGTATACTAGTTGTCTCAACGACTAAAACCACACATGGATCTTCTAGAGCTGGCACCCCTCACTATTAGCTAGGGCTGACACCTCTTGTGATACTCCTCTAGTAGGGTAGCTTCAACACCCATGGGGACAAAATCGAAAGCTACCTACAAAATTGGGGCATTCTACAGGCACTGATCGTCGTTAACCAAAAAACATATGAAAATATGGTGAGAAGAGGCAAATATATATTAAAAAATCATGTTTAACAAACATGTTGGGGCTTGTGTTCTGCTTAGCACTAGGACCCATGAAAGGGGCCTCTGAGTCCATGTGTTGATGCTTCCTCTTTGGGATAGAAGTGTCACTAGTGCAGACTGCTCTCTTCTTCCTCAAATTGCTAGGGTTAGTGCCCTTCAGAGCGACCTCCTTCCCCTTTCTCATGGTAACCATACTACTAGAGGCCTCCTATCCTCAAAGGGGGGCTCACCATGGGTCCTAGAACCTTGGCCCACAATGAATAGAGGTTGTTCGGTTGGGATCTCTAGCCCAGTCGTGTTTGTAGAGGGCATGTACTAGGCCACATACTGGTTGCATTGTCATCAAAATTGGTGAAGATCCCCATCAGTGTCACTAGCATTTTTTGAGTCGATGCAAAAACTTCACCATCTCCTCCATCGTGTCTAGAGGAAGGCTAAAGTTACGACACTATAGGACCCACATGTGGTCCTTGATGCTAGTGTACTCCCATATTGCCTTTAAGTGCCCCTAGAGTGGGGCAAGCAAGCATGACATGAAGTGCATCAGCAAAATTGGTGTTGATAGCCCCCTCACCAACAAGCTCCTTGATTCTCCCCAGGACTAGCTTGCATGCCATGTCTCGGACTAGTAGACCTTCCCGCCAGTCCTTATCAACCATAGGCTCCCTCATCGACATCTCTAGGTGTGTGTCTATGGCTTGACCGTGATGCGGATCCAAGACTCCAAATAATGTTCCATTTGTTAGAGAGGTCTATTGTGATATATGATGTATGGAAGAGTGGCCTAGAGTGTAGCTAGAAGTACACCTTACTGCAGAAGTTTTGGTTGCTCAACACCCAAAGGACGAAGAAGTGGTAGAAGATATCGAAGCATGGCCTCACCCCCCCCACACACACGAATACTTTGCATAGATAAGTGAAGATCGAGAGGGCAAGAATGAAGTTTAGGGTAAGATGTTTGACTTGAAGACCATAGAAGTTGAGGTCATAGAGAAAGAACCTCGATAATTGGAAATTCATTCCTACCATCATGTGGGGGTAGAAGATAATGTACCACCCTATTTCCTCTCAGGTAGTCCATGTCATATTCATTGTCAAGCGGACATTGCTGGACATCGACAGCATGAGCCACCTAAGGAGCTTGCACGCCTTGTCCAAGCCTTATTGGTTTAGGACTCTACCATGCGATAGCAGGTCAAGAGCAGAGGTTGTAGCCATGGTGATTGCACTTATAGAAACAAGGGAATGGCAACCACTAATGAAGGAGGAAGAAAGCAATTGACAAGTGCGAAGAGTCATGTGAGGAAGTAGGAAGGTAAAAACTACACACTCATACTTAAATCCCCAACACTAGCAACTGTAGGGTATGGAAATAAAAACAATGCATGACCCGTATGATCTCTGAGATGTATGATATGATGACTGTACAATGCTCTGACTACCAACCAATGTGATTAACACTTGTGGATTTTTTAGCATGCATGGTAGACCTATTCTATCAGGCGTTTATAGTAGAAGTGCCCTATCTGCAGGTCTCCATAGGCCAATGGCTGATTTTGTACAATATCTCCATTCCTAATTTCCATTTTTTTTTCTTCCAACTGCTTGGCTTTGTGCCCAAAGCATCACACGCCTCATCGAAAGATGAAGAGATGTGTTACTGAAAGGGAATTAGGCTTACACCTTTTTCCTAATTGATTTTGGTGGTTGAATTGCCCAACACAAATAATTTGACTAACTAGTTTGCTCTAGTCTATAAGTTTTACCGGTGCCAAAGGTTCACAATAAGCCAATAAAAAGACCAAGAAATGGTTCAAACAAAGAGAGCAAAAGACATCCCAAAGGCACCCTGGTCTGGCGCACCGGACTGTCCGGTGTACCACCGGACAGTGTTCGGTGCACCAGGGCACTCGACGCTGAACTCGCTACCTTCGAGAAAATGGGAGGTCGCTCCGCTATAATTCACCAGACTGTCCGGTGAGTCACCGGACAGTGTCCGGTGCACACCGGACTGTCCGGTGTGACAGCGGAGCAACGACTACTTCGCGCGCAACGGTCGACTGCAACCGCATTAAATGCGCTACAGTGCGCGCAGAGGTCAGAGCACGCGCAGTTGGCGCACCGGATAGTCTACAGGACCTGTCCAGTGCACCACCGGACAGCCTAGAGGCTCCACAAGTCAGAGCTCCAACGGTCAGAACCCAACAGCCTGCTGACGTGGCTGGCGCACCGGACAGTGTCCGGTGGCGCACCGGACTGTCCGATGCGCCATGCGACAGCAGCTTTCCAACGGCCATATTTGGTGGTTGGGGCTATAAATACCCCAACCACCCCACATTCAATTGCATCCAAGTTTTCCACCTTCAACACATTACAAGAGCTATAGCATTCAATTCTAGACACTCCAAAGAGATCAAATCCTCTCCCAAGTCCAAAGACAACTCAAATCAATAGTGGCTAGTGAGAGAGTGATATTTGTGTTCATTTGAGCTCTTGCGCTTGGATTGCTTCTTTTCTTTCTCATTCTTCTTGTGATCATACTCAATTGTAACCAAGGCAAGAGACACCAATTGTGTGGTGGTCCTTGCGGGAACTTTGTGTTCCGTTTGATTGAGAAGAGAAGCTCACTCGGTCTAAGTGACCGTTTGAGAGAGGGAAAGGGTTGAAAGAGACCCGGTCTTTGTGACCACCTCAACGGGGAGTAGGTTTGCAAGAACCGAACCTCGGTAAAACAAATCATCGTGTCTCGCTCTTTATTTGCTCACGATTTGTTTTGCGCCATCTCTCTAGAACCCGTTTATATTTCTAACACTAACCCGGCTTGTAGTTGTGCTTAAGTTTATAGATTTCAGATTCGCCCTATTCACCCCCTGTCGGGGACCATGATTAGGGGTACCCTCAAGACTCCTAAATCTTAGCTGGTAACCCCCATCAGCACAAAGCTGCAAAGGCCTGATGGGTGCGACTTAGTCAGGAATCGGTCCATTCGAGGGACGCGATCACGCCTCGCCCGAGCCTAGCCTCGGGCAAGGGCAGCCGACCCCGGAGGATCTACGTCTCGCCCGAGGACCCCCTCCAGCAACGGACACACCTTCGGCTCGCTCGACGCCCAGTCTTCACCAAGAAGCAACCTTGGCCAAATCGCCACGCCAACCGACCAAATCGCAGGGGCATTTAATGCAAAGGTGGCCTGACACCTTTATCCTGACACGCGCCCTCCAGTTGACAGAGCCGAAGTGACCGTAGTCACTTCGCCGCTCCACTGACCGGCTTGACAAGAGGACAACGCCGCCTGCGCCGCTCTGACTGTTGTGCCACTCGACAGAGTGAGGCTGACAGCAGCCAAGTCCAGCCCTAGGTGCCATGGGAAACTCCGCTTCGCCCGACCCTAGGGCTCGGACTCGGGCTCAGCCCCGGAAGACGACGAACTCCGCTTCGCCCGACCCCAGGGCTCGGACTCGGGCTCAGCCCCGGAAGACGACGAACTCCGCTTCGCCCGACCCCAGGGCTCGGACTCGGGCTCAGCCCCGGAAGACGACGAACTCCGCTTCGCCCGACCCCAGGGCTCGGACTCGGGCTCAGCCCCGAAGGACGACAAACTCCGCTTCGCCCGACCCAGGGCTCGGACTCAGCCCTGGCATCAGCCGACGGTCTCCGCCTCGCGCGACCCAGGGGCTCGGATTCGACCTCGGCCTTGGAAGACAGACTCGACCTCGACCTCGGAGGAGCCTCCACCTCGCCCAACCCAGGGCACGGACCGACCACGTCAACAGGAGGCGCCATCATTACCCTGCCCCAAGCAGACTCAGGCTACGGGGAACAAGACCGGCGTCCCATCTGGCTCGCTCCACTATACGAGTAATGATGGCGCCCCGCACACTCTATGACGACGGTGGCTCTCAGCCCCCTTACGGAAGCAAGAGGACGTCAGCAAGGACTCGACAGCCCCGACAGCTGTCCTTCCGCCAGGCTCCGGTGCTCCTCCGACGGCCACGACATCACACGAATCGGGTGCCAAAACCTCTCCGGCTGCCACGATGGCATATACTTAGGGCGCTAGCTCTCCTCCGCTAGACACGTTAGCACACTGCTATACCCCCATTGTACACCTGGATCCTTTCCTTATGCCTATAAAAGGAAGATCCAGGGCCCTCTTACGAGGGTTGGCCGCACGGAGAAGGACGGGACGACGCTCGCGTGAGGCCGCTCGCTCCCTCCCGCGTGGACGCTTGTAACCCCCTACTGCAAGCGCACCCGACCTGGGCGCGGGACAAACACGAAGGCCGCGGGATTTCACCTCTCACGCCCGTCTCCCTCCGGCTTCTTCCCCCCTTCACGCTCCGTCTTGCGCCGACCCATCTGGGCTGGGGCACGCGGCGATAATTTACTCGTCGGTCCAGGGACCCCCCGGGTTCGAAACGCCGACAGTTGGCGCGCCAGGTAGGGGCCTGCTGCGTGTTGACGAACAGCTTCCCGTCAAGCTCCAGATGGGCAGTCTCCAACAACCTTTCTAGCCCGGGACGGTGCTCCATTTCGGGAGTCTTGAGTTCATGTTCCTCGACGGCAGCTACGACATGATACTCCTTCCCCCGCCGCGCGACAGCGACAATGGCGGCCGACAGCCCGCCCGCCGGCGGCGGAATCGACGACGTCTTCCCCACGTGGTGGAAGAACAACATTCGAGCTCGCCCCGTCCCCTCCCTCGTCGACGGAGGAGGAGGCGGGGCAACCAAGGCCAAGCAGGAGGCGGCACCTCGTCGGTTGTCGAGCGAGTCGACGGCGCCGGCGCCCCAACGAGGGGCACGTCGGGCATCGACCTCGCGTCTGAGACGAAGACGAGCGCCGTCTCCCCGCAACACGCCAACCCCAAGCGAACGGACGACGCCAGCACGCTCGCGAAGGACTAGCTGGGCGTCACCCTCGTACCTGAGACGACGGTGCAGTCAGTCCCTGACGTGACTTCATCACCGCCCGTCGACCAAGAGGGACCAACTGATTCCCATCTCACGCCTTTTGGATTCAGCCTTGACCCGCCAAGCAACTTCGCTTTGGTGGACGCTCTAGTAGAGGCGAGTCCAAACCCTCTGGGGTATCGTATGCGGTCACCCTGGGACCGACTAACGGCCGTCTCGACCTACGGGCCCTCAGGGTCCAAGGAAGATGACGAGCCCGACTTCTGTTGGGATTTCTCCGGACTTGGTAACCCCAGTGCCATGCGGGACTTTATGACCGCGTGCGACTACTGCCTTTCCGACTGTTCCGACGGTAGCCACAGCCTCGGCGACGAGGACTGCAGCCCAAGTTGTGAATGTTTCCACGTCGATCTAGAGGGTCCCAACGAAGGCAACCATCTTGGTATGCCGGAGAACGGAGATCTCCCTAGGCCTGTGCCTCGCGTTGACATCCTTTGGGAGCTAGCTGTGGTCCCCGTCCCGGCGGGGGGTCATGACCCACAGCTCAAGCAAATCCGCGAGATGCAGGCCAGGCTCGACGAGGGAGCGGGAACACTTGAGCCGATCTGCCGGGACATCGGGCAGGAATGGGCGGGCCAACCTTCGGCTGGAGAAGTGCGTCATCTCCCCCAGGGCTTCCAGCACCGCATCGCCAACGATGTCAGGGCAAGGCCGCCACCTGTTTCCAGTGGGGTCGGCCAGAACCTGGCTGCAGCGGCAATGCTTCTCTGCGCGATGCCGGAGCCATCAACCACCGAGGGGCGGCGTATCCAGGGAGAGCTCAAGAATCTCCTGGAGGACGCCGCGGTCCGACGGGCCGAAAGCTCCGCCTCCCGAAGGCAGGGGTACCCCTCGAAACATCGCGCTGCGACTTCCCGATTCATGCGGGAAGCCTCGGTCCACACCGGGCGCACGCGCAACACAGCGCCTGCGGCCCCGAGTCGCCTCGGCAACGAGCACCATCGCCGCAACCGTCGGGCCCACCTCGACGAGAGGGTGCACTGAGGCTACCACCCCAGGTGTGGGGGACGCTACGACAGCGGGGAGGATCGGAGCCCCTCGCCCGAACCACCCGGTCCGCAGGCTTTCAGCCGCACCATACGACGGGCGCCGTTCCCGACCCGGTTCCGAACCCCGACTACTATCACAAAGTACTCGGGGGAGACGAAACCGGAACTGTGGCTCGCGGACTACCGGCTGGCCTGCCAACTGGGTGGAACGGACGATGACAACCTCATCATCCGCAACCTCCCCCTGTTCCTCTCCGATACCGCTCGGGCTTGGTTGGAGCACCTGCCTCCTGGGCAGATCTCCAACTGGGACGACCTGGTCCAAGCTTTCGCCGGCAATTTCCAGGGCACATATGTGCGCCCTGGAAACTCCTGGGATCTCCGAAGCTGCCGCCAGCAGCCGGGAGAGTCTCTCCGGGACTACATCCGGCGATTGTCAAAGCAGCGCACCGAGCTGCCCAACATCACCGATTCGGATGTCATCGGCGCGTTCCTCGCCGGCACCACCTGCCGCGACCTGGTGAGCAAGCTAGGTCGCAAGACCCCCACCAGGGCGAGCGAGCTGATGGACATCGCCACCAAGTTCGCCTCTGGCCAGGAGGCGGTTGAGGCTATCTTCCGGAAGGACAAGCAGCCCCAGGGCCGCCCACCGGAAGATGTCCCCGAGGCGTCAACTCAGCGCGGCGCCAAGAAGAAAGGCAAGAAGAAGTCTCAAGCGAAACGCGATGCCGCCGACGTGGACCTTGTCGCCGCCGCCGAGTACAAGAACCCTCGGAAACCTCCCGGAGGTGCCAACCTTTTCGACAAGATGCTCAAGGAGTCGTGCCCCTATCATCAGGGGCCCGTCAAGCACACCCTTGAGGAGTGCGCCATGCTTCGGCGCCACTTTCACAAGGTCGGGCCACCCGCGGAGGGTGGCAGGGCTCGCGACGATGATAAGAAGGAAGATCACCAGGGAGGAGGGTTCCCCGAGGTCCGCGACTGCTTCATGATCTACGGTGGGCAAGTGGCAAATGCCTCGGCTCGGCACCGCAAGCAAGAGCGCCGGGAGGTCTGTTCGGTAAAGGTGGCAGCGCCAGTCTACCTAGACTGGTCCGACAAGCCCATCACCTTCGACCAAGCCGACCACCCCGACCGCGTGCCGAGCCCGGGAAAATACCCGCTCATTGTCGACCCCGTCATCGGCGACGTCAGGCTCACCAAGGTCCTCATGGACGGAGGCAGCAGCCTCAACATCATCTACGCCGAGACCCTTGGGCTCCTGCGTGTTGATCTGTCCTCGGTCCGGGCAGGCGCTGCGCCTTTCCACAGGATCATCCCCGGGAAGCGCGTCCAGCCCCTCGGACAACTCGATCTTCCCGTCTGCTTTGGGACGCCCTCCAACTTCCGAAGGGAGACCCTCACGTTCGAGGTGGTCGGGTTCCGAGGAACCTACCATGCAGTACTGGGGAGGCCATGCTACACAAAGTTCATGGCCGTCCCCACCTACACCTACCTCAAGCTCAAGATGCCGGGCCCCAACGGGGTCATCACCGTCGGCCCCACGTACCGACACGCGTACGAATGCGACGTGGAGTGCGTGGAGTACGCCGAGGCCCTCGCCGAATCCGAGGCCCTCATCGCCGACCTGGAGAGCCTCTCTAAGGAGGCGCCAGACGTGAAGCGCCACGCCGGCAACTTCGAGCCAGCAGAGACGGTTAAATCCGTCCCTCTCGACCCCAGCAACGACGCCTCCAAGCAAATCCGGATCGGCTCTGAGCTCGATCCCAAATAGGAAGCAGTGCTCATCGACTTTCTCTGCGCGAACGCCGACGTTTTCGCGTGGAGTCCCTCGGACATGCCCGGCATACCGAGGGATGTCACCGAGCACTCGCTGGATATCCGAGCTGGAGCCCGACCCGTGAAGCAGCCTCTGCGCCGATTCGACGAAGAAAAGCGCAGAGCCATAGGCGAGGAAATCAACAAGCTACTGGCGGCAGGGTTCATCAAAGAGGTATTCCATCCCGAATGGCTTGCCAACCCTGTGCTTGTGAGAAAGAAAGGAGGGAAATGGCGGATGTGTGTAGACTACACTGGTCTAAACAAAGCATGTCCGAAAGTTCCCTACCCTCTGCCTCGCATCGACCAAATTGTGGATTCCACTGCTGGGTGCGAAACCCTGTCTTTCCTCGATGCCTACTCAGGGTATCACCAAATTAGGATGAAAGAGTCCGACCAGCTCGCGACTTCTTTCATCACACCCTTCGGCATGTACTGCTATGTCAACATGCCGTTTGGTTTGAGGAATGCGGGTGCGACGTACCAACGGTGCATGAACCATGTGTTCGGCGAACACATTGGCCGAACGGTCGAGGCCTACGTCGATGACATCATAGTCAACACGAGGAAAGCCTCCGACCTCCTTTCCGGCCTTGAAGTGACATTCCGATGTCTCAAGGCGAAAGGCGTGAAGCTCAATCTCGAGAAGTGTGTCTTCGGGGTTCCCCGAGGCATGCTCTTGGGGTTCATCGTCTCCGAGCGGGGCATCGAGGCCAACCCGGAGAAGATCGCGGCCATCACCAGCATGGGGCCCATCAAGGACTTGAAAGGCATACAGAGAGTCACGGGATGCCTGGCGGCTCTGAGCCGTTTCATCTCGTGCCTCGGCGAAAGAGGCCTGCCTCTGTACCGCCTCTTAAGGAAGGCCGAGTGCTTCACTTGGACCCCTGAGGCCAAGGAAGCCCTCGGGAAGCTGAAGGCGCTCCTCACAAACGCGCCCATCTTGGCGCCCCCCGCTGCCGGAGAAGCCCTCTTGATCTACGTCGCCGCGACCACTCAGGTGGTTAGCGCCGCGATTGTGGTCGAGAGACGAGAAGAGGGGCATGCATTGCCCGTCCAAAGGCCAGTCTACTTCATCAGTGAGGTACTGTCCGAGACCAAGATCTGCTACCCACAAATTCAGAAGCTGCTGTACGCGGTGATCCTAACGCGGCGGAAGTTGCAACACTACTTCGAGTCTCATCTGGTAACTGTGGTGTCATCCTTCCCCCTGGGGGAGATCATCCAGTGCCGAGAGGCCTCGGGTATAATTGCAAAGTGGGCGGTGGAAATCATGGGTGAAACGATCTCGTTTGCCCCTCGGAAGGCCATCAAGTCCCAGGTCTTGGCGGACTTCGTGGCTGAATGGGTCGACACCCAGCTCCCAACAGCTCCGATCCAACCGGAACTCTGGACCATTTTCTTCGACGGGTCGCTGATGAAGACAGGAGCAGGCGCAGGCCTGCTCTTCATCTCACCCCTCGGGAAGCACCTACGCTACATGCTGCGCCTCCACTTCCCGGCGTCCAACAATGTGGCCGAGTACGAGGCTCTGGTCAACGGGTTGCGCATCGCCATCGAGCTAGGGGTCCGACGCCTCGACGCTCGCGGTGACTCGCAGCTCGTCATCTACCAAGTCATGAAGAACTCCCACTGCCGTGACCCGAAGATGGAAGCCTACTGCGATGAGGTTCGGCGCCTGGAAGACAAGTTCTACGGGCTCGAGCTCAACCACATCGCCTGACGCTACAACGAGACTGCGGATGAGCTGGCTAAAATAGCCTCGGGGCGAACAATGGTTCCCCCGAACGTCTTCTCCCGAGACCTGCACCAACCCTCCGTCAAGACCGACGACATGCCCGAGCCCGAGAAGGCCTCGGCCCAGTCCGAGGCACCCTCGGCCCCCGAGGGTGAGGCACTGCGTATCGAGGGGGAGCGGAGCGGGGTCACGCCTAATCGAAACTGGTAGACTCCGTACCTGCAATATCTCCACCGAGGAGAGCTACCCCTCGACCGAGCCGAAGCTCGACGGTTGGCGCGGCGTGCCAAGTCGTTTGTCTTGCTGGGAGACGGGAAGGAGCTCTACCACAGCAGCCCCTCAGGCATCCTCCAGCGATGCATTTCCATCGCCGAAGGCCAGGAGCTCCTACAAGAGATACACTCGGGGGCTTGCGGCCATCACGCAGCACCTCGAGCCCTTGTTGGAAATGCCTTCCGACAAGGTTTCTACTGGCCGACGGCGGTGGCCGACGCCACTAGAATTGTCCGCACCTGCAAAGGGTGTCAGTTCTACGCAAGGCAGACCCACCTGCCTGCTCAGGCCCTGCAGACCATACCCATCACCTGGTCGTTTGCTGTGTGGGGTCTGGACCTAGTCGGCCCCTTGCAGAAAGCACCCGGGGGCTACACGCACCTGTTGTTCGCCATCGACAAATTCTCCAAGTGGATCGAGGTTCGACCCCTAAACAGCATCAGGTCCGAACAGGCGGTGGCGTTCTTCACCAACATCATCCATCGCTTTGGGGTCCCGAACTCCATCATCACCGACAACGGCACCCAGTTCACCGGCAGAAAGTTCCTGGACTTCTGTGAGGATCACCACATCCGGGTGGACTGGGCCGCCGTGGCCCACCCCATGACGAATGGGCAGGTAGAACGTGCCAACGGCATGATTCTACAAGGACTCAAGCCTCGGATCTACAACGACCTCAACAAATTCGACAAGCGGTGGATGAAGGAACTCCCCTCGGTGGTCTGGAGTCTGAGGACAACGTCGAGCCGAGCCACGGGCTTCACACCGTTCTTTCTAGTCTATGGGGCCGAGGCCATCTTGCCCACAGACTTAGAATACGGTTCCCCAAGGACGAGGGCCTACGCCGACCAAATCAATCAAGCTAATCGAGAAGACTCACTGGACCAACTGGAAGAGGCTCGGGACATGGCCTTACTACACTCGGCGCGGTACCAGTAGTCCCTGCGACGCTACCGCGCCCGAGGGGTTCAGTCCCGAGACCTCCAGGTGGGCGACCTGGTGCTTCGGCTGCGGCAAGACACCCGAGGGCGGCACAAGCTCACGCCTCCCTGGGAAGGGCCATTCGTAGTCGCTAAGGTTCTGAAGCCCGGAACATACAAGCTGGCCAACAGTCAAGGCAAGGTCTACAGCAACGCTTGGAACATCCAACAGCTACGTCGCTTCTACCCTTAAGATGCTTTCAAGTTGTTCGTATGCCTCGTTCCCATGCAAAGTTTAGTCATCAAGGAAGGGTCAGCCTTGCCTCGGCAAAGCCCGACCCTCCCTCGGGGGCTAAAAGGGGGGAACCCCCTCTGCGTCAAAATTTTCCTCGGAAAAATTTCTTTTCTGCCAGAGTGTCTTTCGTGCTTTTCGACTACTTCGAAAGTCGATCCTGAAAACGACGGAGTACAAGTAAGCAGCCAAGGCTGACCGAGCCGAGGGATTCCTACGCCTCCGGGATACGGATACCTCACTCATCACCTTCTGCGATAAGTAACTCGCGCTCGGATAGGTGATTCCGCGGACCGAACAAGTCTTCACGCTCAAAAGCTCCTCTGCCGAAACGATTTTTCGGGCCTTCTCGACTGCGTCGGTGACAGAACCCTATGGACGAGTAAGAGTGCGCGTAAGCGGCAAGGCCGACCGAGCCGAGGGATTCCTACGCCTCCGTGATACGGATACCTCACTCATCACCTTTCGTGAAAAGTAACTCTCGCTCGCACAAACAATTCTGTTACCGACAAATAAGTCTAGATACTCGAAACAAAGGGAAAAGAAACACAGCTTTACAACACGACGATGGTGTGTTTGGGCCTCGGCGGCCGCAGAAAACACACACTACAAGATAATCCAATCCTACAGGCTCGGATCTTGACAATTGAAGGGAGCAGCAGCACCCTCGGCGTCAACTACACCTTCGGCGAGGTCCGACCTAGCCTCGGACGGCGACGCGGTCGGAGGATCTCCACCCCGAAGGACGGCATCAGCACCACGCCCGGGCCATCGCCGCTAGGGTCTTCTCCAGGAATCCGGCTCGAGCAGACGGCTCGGCCGGTTACCCCGAAGCCTCAGCCAGCTGTCCCCTGAGGACATCGGCTCGGTTTGTGGCCTCGGCAATTCAACTCCGGCGTCGGTCCCGCCAGTGGACGACCCGGCCAGGCTCTGGCCGACCAAGTCTTCTTTTCGAGCCAACTCAGCCTCTATCCGTGCTCACACCGCTACCTTCGGCTTCGGCTCATCGAAGAGCAGCCGAGGGTTCATTTGACTAAGCAAGAGAAGCCTCGGACAGCAAGGCCGACCGAGCCGAGGGACTCCTACGCCTCCGGGATACGGATACCTCACTCGTCACCTTTGCACGAGGCAACTCACGCTTGGTGAAGCGGTTCAGATAGCCGACAGGCGAGTCTTAGTGCTCGAAATGAGGAAAAAACACGGCTCCGTGCCGAAAATACACACATGTTCAGGCCCCGACAGCCGCAATGAACAAAACACCGGCATTCAAGGTGCCATTACAAACGGAACTCCGGTTCCGTCTCCGCAGGTACGAACAACCCCACACGATAGGGGGGCCTGCGGAGCAACAGAAGGCCGACGGATGGCTCACCGTCGCCCGCTCCAGCAGCAGCGACAACGACCCCCGCTACGGGTGGCCGAACTGCAGCAGCGATGGCCTCAGAGCGGACGCCGCTGCAACCTTGCCCTCGCCCACGCCGACGCTCGAGGGGCGAGGACAAGTACAAAGAGCCGGAGGCCCGAAGCGCGGATGGTGGCGGTGATCCCATCGGCGACGGGGACTTCTCGAGCCGCCTCCACCTCGGCACTGACGACAGGAGCCGTCAGCCCACCGGCAGATCCCCACTCGGATCCTCCCGAACGAGTGGAGCACCGACCTCCGCGGAGGCGCCGTACCGGTGCAAAGGCAGGACAGCCCCAGAACACGAACGCCGCCCTAGCAGCGCGCGACGTCTTGGGCGGTCCTCCCGTGCGCGCGGCGCGACAACCGCCCTTGCGGCGGGAGGGGCACCGAGAGCCAAGCCGGTGAGCCCAACGCGCTGAAGCTGACGACACCCGCCGTTGACCAGCCCCACATTGTCGAAGTCCGCCCCTCTCGCAGGGCCAGTGAGCGCCCTCTCCCTTGAATGCTGAAGGAGAGGCTGACCCACGAACCCGTGCGGGAGTAGAGCTCCGGCTCAGCCCGGCCTCCGCCCCAGCAAGGATGATGAACATCCTTGAAGCGGAGGGCGGGACCAAGATCGCAGCCCGGCTTGCTTCTCCCCACCCAGGGGCTGGTGGTCACCGTCTTGGGTGACCGCCAGCGAGGGGATGCGGCCGGGCTGCATGATGAAAATCCTTGAAGTCGTACGATGGCTGAAAGGTACCAACTTCCACGAAGTTGCGTTCCTCCAACGACAAGGCGGAAGGATTGCGGGTGTTCCCCATCCGAGGGCTCGGAAGGTGGAAAGACACGATGCATAAGGGAGCGCGTAGACATGGTCGCCTTTCAAGGGGGTCACCCTCCTTTTAAAGGCAACTCTCCCTACTTGCGTCCCCAGCCGTCGCGGGCTGAGTCTTCTCCAACACGCTCCAAGGTCCTCCCCCTATGGCGCGGGGGCTGGGTCCCACGCGTCATGCAGGCTGGCCCAGAGCAGAAGAAGCCAAACCGCCGCGCGCGGTGCATGCAACTGCCTAGCGGTTACGAGCATTCCTCCACTTTCGCCCAGACCGGCGGGTGAAAGGGCGGACAGCCATGCAGTCAGCATGCAACCGTGCCAAGTGGGCACACCCCTTCGACTCCAACGTGCCCAGCATGGAGGCCCAGGCCCACACGTCACGCAACCGGCGCGCCAGTTGCTACGTGCGAGCAACTGCACCGCCACTTGCGCCACTACCGCGCCTCCTCGACTGCGGAACCAGTACCGCGACTCGAGGCAACCCTGCGTATGACCCAACAGTGCCAGCTAGGCGCATCGATCACGGGCCAGTCAGCCGCGGGAGAAGACGCGACGGTCGATGCGGCCAAAAATGGGCCGGCAGTAATGGTGGTGGCAGGCGGGCAGAAGCAGCGGTCACGTCGTCAGCCAAGCTCACGTCACCTCGTGGGACAGCGAGAGAACCCTCTCTCACGGCGTGAAGACGACGCGCCCGTGTTCCGTTCCTCGAACGGCCCACGCACGCGCAACGGCTGCCCCGCGAACCACTTGCCCCGTCGCATTAACTCCGCGGCGGGACAGGCGGCGCCTCTGGCCGAAGAAGCGAGCGACGCTTCGCCTTCGCCATAATTACCGCGTCAAAAAAGGTACGCCATGTCATTCGATTTCGTATCCTTTTCCTTTTCCTCTTTCTCTCTCTTACAACAGGGACCGAGAAAGGGGGATACCCCGAAAAGGATCCTTCTCCATGAAGGAAATAGGCCCTGAGCCTCCCTACTGATCAGAGGTTCAAAGGCTGGCCCCTCGGAGGGGTTTAACAGCCGCCTCAGAGCGCTTGGGCTCCGCGCCCACTACTGGTCAGAGGTTCAATGGCCGGCCCCTTGGAAGGGTTCAACGGCCGCCTCAGGCCACTCGGGCTCCGCGCCCACTACTGATCAGGGGTTCGTAGGCTGGCCCTCGAAGGGTTCGCAGCCGCCTCAGACACAGAGCGAGGGATGACCCTAGGTACGTTCGATACATAACCAAGGCTCAGGCTACGCTCCCGAGGTACCCTAGGACATTTCCGAGACCAGCAGGAACGATCTCGTAATGGAATCCCATCAGAGGGAGGCATCGAGCCCTCGGACCCCGTCAAAAGGGGACCGGGTCCGGTAGATCACCCGCAGGTACTTTTGGAGCGCGCCTCCGGGCCCCTAGCCGACCCCTAACAAATGGGGCACGGGCGTCCACTCGGATTACCCGTCAGCAGCTCACTGGAGACACCATGTTCGGCGCCCTCCAAGGGCAACATGGCGCTATCCCCCCCTCCTCCTTGCAGAAAGGCGACGCAGGGGCGTATGTAAAAAAAGTCGAGTCTGTCCTTGACCGTCCTCTCACCCTGTGTAGAGGCTCGGGGGCTGCTCTCGCAAACCTGGCTCCGGCCAAACCGTTGACAGCGTCAACATACCAGCCCGAGAACTTGGGACCCGACCGTGCACCCGGGCTACGGCCAGCTCGCATGAGGGAACGACTAGACCGGCCGAAACATTGCGAAATGCATTAAGACCTCGAAGGAGTCAAACCACTCCTCCGAGGCCTCGGGGGCTACACCCGGCGGGTGCGCTCGCGCGCACCCACCGGAACAAGACGCAACCGAGAAAGGCTGGTCCCCTTGCATAAAAGTACGACAAAAGCCTCCAAGTGAGTATTAACACTCCCTTCGAGGCTCGGGGGCTACTGTCGGGGACCATAATTAGGGGTACCCTCAAGACTCCTAAATCTCAGCTGGTAACCCCTATCAGCACAAAGCTGCAAAGGCCTGATGGGTGCGACTTAGTCAGGAATCGGTCCATTCGAGGGACGCGATCACGCCTCGCCCGAGCCCAGCCTCGGGCAAGGGCAGCCGACCCCGGAGGATCTACGTCTCGCCCGAGGACCCCCTCCAGCAACGGACACACCTTCGGCTCGCCTGAGGCCCAGTCTTCACCAAGAAGCAACCTTGGCCAAATCGCCACGCCAACCGACCAAATCGCAGGGGCATTTAATGCAAAGGTGGCCTGACACCTTTATCCTGACGCGCGCCCTCCAGTTGACAGAGCCGAAGTGACCGTAGTCACTTCGCCGCTCCACTGACCGGCCTGACAAGAGGACAGCGCCGCCTGCGCCGCTTTGACTGTTGTGCCACTCGACAGAGTGAGGCTGACAGCAGCCAAGTCCAGCCCTAGGCGCCATGGGAAACTCCGCTTCGCCCGACCCCAGGGCTCAGACTCGGGCTCAGCCCCGGAAGACGACAAACTCCGCTTCGCCCGACCCTAGGGCTCGGACTCGGGCTCAGCCCCGGAAGACGATGAACTCCACTTCGCCCGACCCCAGGGCTCGGACTCGGGCTCAGCCCCAGAAGACGACGAACTCCACTTCGCCCGACCCCAGGGCTCGGACTCAGGCTCAGCCCCGGAAGACGACGAACTCCGCTTTGCCCGACCCCAGGGCTCGGACTCGGGCTCAGCCCCGGAAGACGACGAACTCCGCTTCGCCCGACCCCAGGACTCGGACTCAGCCTTGGCATCAGCCGACGGTCTCCGCCTCGCCCGACCTAGGGGCTCGGATTCGACCTCGGCCTTGGAAGACAGACTCGACCTCGACCTCGGAGGAGCCTCCACCTCGCCCAACCCAGGGCACGGACCGACCACGTCAACAGGAGGCGCCATCATTACCCTGCTCCAAGCTGACTCAGGCTACGGGGAACAAGACCGGCGTCCCATCTGGCTCGCTCCACTATACGAGTAATGATGGCGCCCCGCACACTCTATGACGACGACGGCTCTCAGCCCCTTTACGGAAGTAAGAGGACGTCAGCAAGGACTCGATAGCCCCGATAGCTGTCCTTCCGCCAGGCTCCAGCGCTCCTCCGACGGCCACGACATCACACGAACCGGGTGCCAAAACCTCTCCGGCTGCCTCGATGGCATGTACTTAGGGCGCTAGCTCTCCTCCGCTAGACACGTTAGCACACTGCTACACCCCCATTGTACATCTGGATCCTTTCCTTACGCCTATGAAAGGAAGATCCAGGGCCCTCTTACAAGGGTTGGCCGTGCGGAGAAGGACGGGACGGCGCTCGCGTGAGGCCGCTCGCTCCCTCCCGCGTGGACGCTTGTAACCCCCTACTGCAAGCGCACCCGACCTGGGCGCGGGACAAACACGAAGGCCACGGGATTTCACCTCTCACGCCCATCTCCCTCCGGCTTCTTCCCCCCTTCGCGCTCCGTCTCGCGCCGACCCATCTGGGCTGGGGCACGCAGCGATAATTTACTCGTCGGTCTAGGGACCCCCGGGTTCGAAACACCGACACCCCGCTCTAGGCGACTTTCAATTGGTATCAGAGATCGGTGCTTCATTAGAGCCTAACCGCTCGAAGTGATGTCGGGAGCATCCGCCAAGAGGGACATCGGGACCGGCGAGAAGCCCGCCACAAGCCATGGGAAGGCTCCATCCGGGGGGTCCGCCAACAAGGTGAAGGGATCCCCTTCACACAACAAGTCGGGTCGGAGCGGTGACAAGAAGAAGATGAGGAAGGTGGTCTACTACGAGACCGACTCTTCATCGCCATCCACCTCCGGCTCCGACAAGCCGTCCGTAACTTCTAAGCGCCATGAGCGCAAGAAGTTTAGTAAGATTCCCCTACGCTACCCTCGCATTCCTAAACATACTCCATTACTTTCCGTCCCATTAGGCAAACCACCGACATTTGACATTGAAGATTATTCTAGGTGGAGTGATATGATGAGATATCACCTAACCTCACTCCACAAAAGCATATGGGATGTTGTTGAGTTTGGTGTACAGGTGCCATCCGTAGGGGATGAAGATTATGATGAGGACGAGGTGGCCCAAATCTTGCACTTCAACTCCCAAGCCACCACTATACTCCTCACCTCTCTAAGTCGAGAGGAGTATAACAAGGTGCAAGGATTAAAAAGTGCAAAAGAAGTTTGGGATGTACTAAAGACCGCGCACGAAGGAGACGAGGTGACCAAGATCACCAAGAGGGAAACGATCAAGGGGGAGCTCGGTCGCTTCCGGCTTCGCCAAGGAGAGGAGCCACAAGAGATGTACAACCGACTCAAGACCTTGGTGAACCAAGTGCGCAACCTCGGGAGCACAAAATGGGATGACCATGAGATGGTCAAGGTTATTCTAAGATCCCTCGTTTTTCTTAATCCTACGCAAGTTCAATTAATTCGTGGGAATCCTAGATATACGCTAATGTCTCCCGAGGAAGTAATAGGCAACTTTGTGAGCTTTGAATTGATGATCAAAGGCTCAAAGAAAATCATCGAGCTAGATGGCCCCTCCACGCCCGAAGCACAACCGGTCGCATTCAAGGCGACGGAGGAGAAGAAGGAGGAGTCTACATCAAGTAGACAACCCATCGACACCACTAAGCTCGACAATGAGGAGATGGCGCTCATCATCAAGAGCTTCCGCCAAATCCTCAAGCAAAGGAGGGGGAAAGATTACAAGCCCCGCTCCAAGAAAGTTTGCTACAAATGTGGTAAGCCCGGTCATTTTATTGCAAAATGTCCACTATCTAGTGACAGTGACAGGGGCGACGACAAGAAGGGCAAGAGGAGAGAAAAGAAGAGGTACCACAAGAAGAGGGGCGGCGATGCCCATGTATGCCACAAGTGGGACTCCGACGAGAGCTCCACCGACTCCTCTTCCGACGAGGACGCCGCCAACATCGCCATCACCAAGGGCCTCCTCTTCCCCAACGTCGGCCACAAGTACCTCATGGCAAAGGACGGCAAAAGGAAGAAGGTAAAATCAAAATCCTTCACTAAATATGCAACCTCTAGTGATGAGGATATTTGTAGTGATGAGGAAAATAATTTGCGTACCCTTTTTGCCAACCTAAACATGCAACAAAAAGAAAAATTAAATGAATTAATTAGTGCTATTCATGAAAAGGATGAACTCTTGGATTCCCAAGAGGACTTCGTAATTAAGGAAAACAAAAAGCATGTTAAGGTTAAAAATGCTTATGCTCTAGAAGTAGAAAAATGTGAACAATTATCTAGTGAGCTAAGCACATGCCATGATCTTATTGCCAACCTTAGAAATGAGAATGCTAGTTTAATTGCTAAGGTTGATTCAAATGCTTGTGATGTTTCAATTCCCAATCTTACAGATGATAATGTTAGTTTACTTGCTAAGATTGAAGAATTGAATATCTCTCTTACTAGCCTTAGAAATGATAATAAAAAATTAATTGCTAAGGCTAAAGATTTAGATGTTTGCAATGCTTCCATTTCCGATCTTAGAGATAACAATGATATTTTACGTGCTAAGATTGTTGAACTTAATGCTTGCAAACCCTCTACATCTACCATTGAGCATGTCACTATTTGCACTAGATGTAGAGATGTTAACATTGATGCTATTCAGGATCATATGACTTTAATTAAACAACAAAATGATCATATAGCAAAATTAGATGCTAAAATTGCCGAGCATGACATAGAGAATGAAAATTTTAAATTTGCTAGAAGCATGCTCTATAGTGGGAGACGCCCTAGCATCAAGGATGGCATTGGTTTCCAAAAGGGGGACAATGTCAAACTTAATGCCCCTCCTAAAAGATTGTCTAATTTTGTTAAGGGCAAGGCTCCCATGCCTCAGGATAACGAGGGTTACATTTTATACCCTGTCGGTTATCCCGAGAGCAAAATTAGGAGAATTCATTCTAGGAAGTCTCACACTGGCCCTAATCATGCTTTTATGTATAAGGGTGAGACATCTAGTTCTAGGCAATCAACCCGTGCAAAATTGCCAAAGAAGAAAACTCCTAGTGCATCAAATGATTCTAACATGTCATTTAAAACTTTTGATGCATCTTATGTTTTAACTAACAAATCCGGCAAGGTAGTTGCCAAGTATGTTGGGGGCAGGCACAAGGGGTCAAAGACTTGTGTTTGGGTACCCAAAGTTCTTGTGTCTAATGTCAAAGGACCCAAAACCATTTGGGTACCTAAAATCAAGAACTAAATTTGTTTTGTAGGTTTATGCATCCGGGGGCTCAAGTTGGATCATCGACAGCGGGTGCACAAACCACATGACAGGGGAGAAGAAGATGTTCTCCTCCTATGAGAAAAACCAAGATCCCCAACGAGCTATCACATTCGGGGATGGAAATCAAGGTTTGGTCAAAGGATTGGGTAAAATTGCTATATCACCTGACCATTCCATTTCCAATGTTTTTCTTGTAGATTCTTTAGATTACAACTTGCTTTCAGTTTCGTAATTATGTAAAATGGGTTACAACTGTCTTTTTACGGATACAGGTGTTACTGTCTTTAGAAGAAGTGATGATTCAATAGCATTTAAAGGAGTGTTAGAGGGTCAGCTATACTTAGTAGATTTTGATAGAGCTGAACTCGACACATGCTTAATTGCTAAGACTAACATGGGCTGGCTCTGGCATCGCCGACTAGCACATATTGGAATGAAGAATCTTCACAAGCTTCTAAAGGGAGAACACATTTTGGGACTAACAGATGTTCATTTTGAGAAAGAAAGGATTTGTAGCGCATGTCAGGCAGGGAAGCAAGTTGGTGTTCATCATCCACACAAGAACATCATGACGACTGACGGGCCACTAGAGCTCCTACACATGGACCTATTCGGCCCGATTGCTTACATAAGCATCGGCGGGAGTAAGTACTGTCTAGTTATTGTGGATGATTATTCTTGATTCACTTGGGTGTTCTTTTTGCAGGAAAAATCTCATACCTAAGAGACCTTAAAGGGATTCTTGAGACGGGCTCAAAACGAGTTCGGCTTAAGGATCAAGAAAATAAGAAGCGACAACATGACGGAGTTCAAGAACTCACAAATCAAAGGCTTCCTTGAGGAGGAGGGCATCAAGCATGAGTTCTCCTCTCCCTACACGCCACAACAAAATGGTGTAGTGGAGAGGAAGAATCGAACTCTATTGGACATGGCAAGAACCATGCTTGATGAGTACAAGACTTCGGATCGGTTTTGGGCCGAGGCGGTCAACACCGCATGCTACGCCATCAACCGGTTGTATCTACACCGAATCCTCAAGAAGACATCCTACGAACTCCTCACTGGTAAAAAGCCCAATGTTTCATATTTTAGAGTCTTTGGTAGCAAATGTTTATACTTGTTAAAAGAGGTAGAAAATCCAAATTTGCTCCTAAGGCTGTAGAAGGCTTTTTACTAGGTTATGATTCAAACACAAGGGCATATAGAGTCTTTAATAAGTCCTCTGGATTAGTTGAAGTCTCTTGTGACATTGTGTTTGATGAGACTAACGGCTCTCAAGAAGAGCAAGTTGATCTTGATGAGATAGGTGATGAAGAGGCTCCGTGCATCGCGCTAAGGAACATGTCCATCGGGGATGTGTGTCCTAAGGAATCCGAAGAGCCACCACAAGCACAAGATCAACCATCTTCCTCCACACAAGCATCTCCCCCAACTCAAGATGAGGATGAGGCTCAAAATGATGAAGGAGAAAATCAAGAAGTTGAGCCACCTCAAGAGGAGAGCAATGATCAAGGGGGAGATGCCCATGATCAAGATGAGGAAGATGAACAAGTTCCAAGACCGCCACACCCAAGGGTCCACCAAGCAATCCAACGAGATCACCCCGTGAACACCATCCTCGGCGATATTCAAAAGGGGGTAACTACTCGATCTCGTGTTGCTCATTTTTGTGAACATTACTCTTTTGTTTCCTCTATTGAGCCACACAGGATAGAGGAAGCACTTCAAGATTCAGATTGGGTGGTGGCGATGCAAGAGAAGCTCAACAATTTCACTAGGAATGAGGTATGGCATTTAGTTCCACGTCCTAACCAAAATGTTGTACGAACCAAGTGAGTTTTCCGCAACAAGCAAGACGAGCATGGTGTGGTGACAAGGAACAAAGCCCAACTTGTGGCCAAGGGGTATTCACAAGTCGAAGGTTTGGATTTCGGTGAAACCTATGCACCCGTAGCTAGGCTAGAATCAATTCGCATTTTACTTGCCTATGCTACTTACCATGGCTTTAAGCTCTATCAAATGGACGTGAAAAGTGCCTTCCTCAATGGACCAATCAAGGAAGAGGTCTAGGTTGAGCAACCTCCCGGCTTTGAAGATAGTGAGTACCCTAATCACGTATATAAACTCTCTAAGGCGTTTTATGGGCTCAAGCAAGCCCCAAGAGCATGGTATGAATGCCTAAGAGATTTTCTTATCACTAATGACTTCAAAGTCGGAAAGGCCGATCCTACTTTATTTACTAAAACTCTTAACAATGATTTGTTTGTATGCCAAATTTATGTTGATGATATTATATTTGGGTCTACTAACGAATCTACATGTGAGGAATTTAGTAGGATCATGACACAAAAATTCGAGATGTCGATGATGAGGGAGTTGAAGTACTTCTTAGGATTTCAAGTGAATCAACTCCAAGAGGGCACCTTCATTAGCCAAACGAAGTATATTCAAGACATTCTCACCAAGTTTGGGATGAAGGATGCCAAGCCCATCAAGACACCCATGGGAACCAATGGGCATCTCGACCTCGACACGGGAGGTAAATCCGTAGATCAAAAGGTATACCGGTCGATGATAGGTTCTTTACTCTATTTATGTGCATCTCGACCGGACATTATGCTTTCCGTATGCATGTGTGCAAGATTCCAAGCCGACCCTAAGGAAGCTCACCTTACGGCCGTAAAATGAATCTTGAGATATTTAGTTTATACTCCTAAGTTTGGGCTTTGGTACCCTCGGGGATCCACATTTGATTTAATTGGTTATTCGGATGCCGATTGGGCAGGGTGTAAAATCAATAGAAAGAGCACATCGGGGACTTGCCAGTTCTTGGGAAGATCCCTGGTGTCTTGGGCTTCAATGAAGCAAAATTTTGTGGCTCTTTCTACCGCCGAAGCCAAGTATATTGCCGCAGGCCATTGTTGCGCGCAACTACTTTGGATGAGGCAAACCCTTAGGGACTACGGTTACAAATTAACCAAAGTTCCTCTTCTATGTGATAATGAGAGTGCAATCAGCATGGCGGATAATCCCGTTGAACATAGCCGCACTAAACACATAGCCATTCGGTATCATTTTCTAAGGGATCAACAACAAAAAGGAGATATCGAGATTGCATATATTAACACCAAAGAATAATTAGCTAATATCTTTACCAAGCCATTAGATGAACAAACCTTTAACAAACTTAGGCATGAGCTAAATATTCTTGATTCTCGGAATTTCTTTTGATGTTTTGCACACATAGCTCATTACTATACCTTTGATCATATCTCTTTTATATGCTATGACTAATGTGTTTTCAAGTATATGTCAAACCAAGTCATAGATTGAAAGGGAATTGGAGTCTTCGGCGAAGACAAAGGCTTCCACTCCACTCCATCGAAATTACTCATCCTTCGCCATCACTCTGAGCAACTCTCCATCTTTGGTATAATCTTCACTCATATTTTGTTTGCCAAAGATGAAGAAAGTAGTTAGAAGGGCTTATATTTCACTCAAGTATCTGTTTTTGGCGATTCATGCCAAAGGGGGAGAAAGTAATAGCCCAAAGCAAAAGGACCGCACCACCACCAATTTTCAAAGTTTAATTTAAGAAAAGGTTTTGAAATGATGAATTTTTCAATTGGTATCTTATTTTTGATAGAATTTCAAATTGGTACACCCTCTTCAAAAACTAATGTCTAAAACCCTCTTGAACACTAAGAGGGGGATTTTATTGAGGGGGAGTTTTGTTTAGTCAAAGGAAAAGCATTTGAAACCGGGGGAGAAAATTTCAAATCTTGAAAATGCTTCTCAAAACTCTTATTCATTTACCTTTGACTATTTGCAAAATAATTTTGAAAAGATTTTCCAAAACATTTGCAAAACAAAACAAGTGGTGCAAGCATGGTCCAAAATGTCAAAAATATAAAGAAACAATCCATGCATATCTTATGAGAATATATTGGTTTCATTCCAAGCAACCTTTGCACTTACAATTATGCAAACTAGTTCAATTATGCACTTCTATATTTGCTTTGGTTTGTGTTGGCATCAATCACCAAAAAGGGGGAGATTGAAAGGGAATTAGGCTTACACCTTTTTCCTAATTGATTTTGGTGGTTGAATTGCCCAACACAAATAATTGGACTAACTAGTTTGCTCTAGTCTATAAGTTTTATAGGTGCCAAAGGTTCACAATAAGCCAATAAAAAGACCAAGAAAGGGTTCAAACAAAGAGAGCAAAAGACATCCCAAAGGCACCTTGGTCTGGTGCATCGGACTGTCCGGTGTGCCACCGGACAGTGTCCGGTGCAACAGGGCACTCGACGCTGAACTCGCTACCTTCGGGAAAATGGGAGGCCGCTCCGCTATAATTCACCGGACTGTCCGGTGAGTCACCGAACAGTGTCCGGTGCACACCAAACTGTCCGGTGTGACAGCGGAGCAACGGCTACTTCGCGCGCAACGGTCGACTGCAACCACATTAAATGTGCTACAGCGCGCAGAGGTCAGAGCACGCGCAGTTGGCGCACCGGACAGTCTACAGGACCTGTCTGGTGCACCACCGGACAGCCCAGAGGCCCCACAAGTCAGAGCTCCAACGGTCAGAACCCAACGGCCTGCTGACGTGGCTGGCGCACCGGACTGTCCGGTGCGCCATGCGACAGCAGCTTTCCAACGGCCATATTTGGTGGTTGGGGCTATAAATACCCCAACCACCCCACATTCAATTGCATCCAAGTTTTCCACCTTCAACACATTACAAGAGCTATAGCATTCAATTCTAGACACTCCAAAGAGATCAAATCCTCTCCCAAGTCCAAAGACAACTCAAATCAATAGTGGCTAGTGAGAGAGTGATATTTGTGTTCATTTGAGCTCTTGCGCTTGGATTGCTTATTTTCTTTCTCATTCTTCTTGTGATCATACTCAATTGTAACCAAGGCAAGAGACACCAATTGTGTGGTGGTCCTTGCGGGAACTTTGTGTTCCGTTTGATTGAGAAGAGAAGCTCACTCGGTCTAAGTGACCGTTTGAGAGAGGGAAAGGGTTGAAAGAGACCCGGTCTTTGTGACCACCTCAACGGGGAGTAGGTTTGCAAGAACCGAACCTCGGTAAAACAAATTATCGTGTCTCGCTCTTTATTTGCTCACGATTTGTTTTGCGCCCTCTCTCTAGGACCCGTTTATATTTCTAACGCTAACCCGCCTTGTAGTTGTGCTTAAGTTTATAAATTTCAGATTTTCCCTATTCACCCCCCCCCCCCTCTAGGCGACTTTCAGTTACGTGTCTAATGCCAAGCACTTTAACTTTTAGGCAAGTGGGGGTGGTGACATACAACTGCCCCCACACTAAGCACAACACTAGGGTCTAGAGGTGGCACCCTATAAATAGCTAAGATATGGTATAAATTCGCTCTACTATGGTGGCTCACTCTTCATGGCCTAGCATGTCTTCGCCTTGTGCTCTTGCTCACCCTTAAGGATGGCAATTTAACCCACAAACCCAAAACACGACGGTTACCTGACCCAACAGGTGCAGGTATAGGTGAAGATTTTGACCCATGGGTGCACCCACACCTTGGGTTTCTATTCAACCTGCGGGTACCCGCACCCGACCCATTTTTTGTTCATTCTTTATTTTATGCAAAAATTATTAAGATACAAAAGTAATTATTTTGAATATGTAACTTGGCTAATGATTCAAGAAATGTTTTATTGTTGTTCAACATGAGAAGACTTATAATACATAGATATAAACTGATTATTGCTGGTACTTAATTGCTTATAGATGAATTATTGTTTAAAAGTGTACAATGAGTAAAACCCATGGGGGACCTAAAACCCACCCGAAACCCAACAATTCAGATGCGAGTTTTGAATTACACCTGTGGGTGCGATCACTGGTGAGTTTAGGCAAACTTCACAGATCCGATCGCAGGTGGGTTTTTGCACCTGACCTAAACCCGACCCATTGCCATACCTACTCACCCTAGGGAAGCTGGTTGGAAAGTCACCTCCCAGCGCCTAAGAATAATGGATTTACTTTGTCAAGTGTCTTGCAAAAAGATTGGACCCACCTATAGGCCTCAAAACTTGTGATTAGCTTAGGGCCTATGACAGTGCCTGGGGAAGGCCATATCGTTCAATACTGATAATACACATGTCCTTAGGGACCCAAGTCCTAGGGGCAATGCTAAGATCCAACTCAACTCCCCCATGCTTCGGGATGAGGGCCCGGGGCCCTTAGCCTCTAGAGCTCTTCTGGCCTTTAGTGCCCTCTACATCAGGGGACTAGAACTCAATGCCCTCTTGATGTATGGGACCCTCCCAGTCTCCTAGGGCCTATATAGGCTACGAGTTAACCTACCCACTTGCCTGTTGGGGACTTGTTCTCAAATGCTATGAATTAAGAACAAGGCAACATAAAATGTTAAATTTCAATGCCCTTCGTCCACTGAAGCACTATTTCCCCAAAGATGTGCTTTGGACGAAGGTTATAATGTCAGAATTACGAAGGTTATACCTTCATAATTCAACTCACAAAGATAACATAAAATAACGTAATACATAAGGCATTAAAGACAAGTAAATTGAAGATAAATATCATCATTCATATACTATAAATTTAAGATGTTCAAACATAATATTTAGACACACTTATACCTTTGCCTTGACAAAGGGGAATTTCCGGGTGATGCAATTGCAATTACAGGGGTGCGTGAACAGTAAAGGAATATTGTTCACTATTTATAGGCACAGGACACAGCCCGTGAGGAATTACAATCATACCCCTCATAAAAATTTACAACAATGACTCGGACTCTTATGGACTAAAAAGTCATTCTATCTTTAAGTCGGTTTGTAATTCCGAAGCTTCACGAAGTGGCACCTTCGGCATCGCGTACAAGCAGCTTCAGCCGAAGCTGTTTCTTTCTACAGAACCTTCGGCGACGAAGCATGGCCCCAACAGTAGCCCCTTCGCGGTGCTAGATCATTTTTTGTAACGAGCTTGATCCATGAAAAAAAGTCTCTTAGGCTTCAGGAAGCCCAAGGTCCGAAAAACACCTTCCCTGAGCTCGTTGTCGAGAAACAATACAGCTTTCAAGCGTGCAGCGGTCCCACCATGCAGATTCACTGTTCTGGTTCTTGCGGCCCACCGTTCAGCGGGTGCGAGCAACTGTTTGCCTGGTGTAAAAATCCTGACGATTCACCTTCTTACCTGTAACACTATATAAACAGACGGGTAGGTGTGAAGTTACCACAGCATTCATTGCTATTGTACTGTTTTGCTGCCAAAATTTTTGACCATAGCCGAAGCTTAACTTTCGCATTCAAACGAAGCTCCAACTTAGAATTTGCTTCGTCAGAAGAATAGCTTCGGAAGAGAAGACTATTATTTTTCAAGAAATTCAAAATTAAATGGCCAGAGTGCGCTCTACTGCTAGAGTTGAACGTGAGGGAGACGAAGCCGAAGGTATGGAGACTGTTCCTATCTCGGAAGCAATGCAGCAATCTGGATTGGTGACGTCGGAAGAAGCTCCCGCTGCCGAAGCAGAACAGGCCGCTGCCGAAACAGAACAAGGAGATATTGAGGAGGTTGATTCTGACGATGATTACAATATCTCAGTACCGAGCAAGCCTAGCCATCTGGACTTTGGAAAGTCGACTATCTCCAAGGCTGATCTTTCCAAGATGGTGAAATCGGGCTACTTCAGTGAAGATGAGAAAAAGCTGATTCGCTTCGGTGGAGAGGAAACTACCCCAAAGCCAGAGAAGGATGAAATAGTGATTTTCAAGAGTTTTCTTAAAGCTGGCTTGAGATTTCCTTTGAATAGGATGATTGCTGATGTGCTTCAAAAGTTTGGGATTTATTTTCACCAACTGACTCCTAACGCCATTGTTAGGCTCAGTGTTTATATTTGGGCTCTCCGAAGCCAAGCAGTGGAGCCATTTGCCAAAGGTTTCTGCCGAGTACACGAGCTAAACTACCAAACAAAGGCCAGAAAGGATGGGCTACATGAAAATTTTGGTTGTTATAACTTTGCATATCGAAAAACCACAAAATTTCCTGTCATCAGCTATCGAAGCAAGTGGCCGGCAGGCTGGAAGTCGAAATGGTTCTACGTCAAGGTTCATGACGACAAGGAGAAGCTTGTGCAGAGTCCGCTTGAACTAATCTTCGGAGAAACCCGACCTCAGTGCAATATGACACCAGAAGGTCCAACCCAAAAAGTGTTGGCTGAATTTAGAATTATTGCAGAGCACATTGGCACTAGGGATTTAGTGCAGGAATTTCTTGCCTTCAGAGTATTTCCAACTATGAAGGAGTGGACTATGCCGAAGCCTACAGGGGAGAAGAAAGAAGGGGAGCTTGTCTGGCTACCCTACCATTATAAGTTCAAGAAATATTTTAAGGCTCCTTGCCAAGAATGGCTCGATACAATCGAGATAATGAGTACTGAAATTCTTGGAAATTACTCTAAAAAGGAGGACCAATTGATGACAGCAGCCTTCGACACCCGGCCGAAACGAAGGCTAAACAGAGTACTTGATGCTATAGGCTTCGAGTATCCTGACTATGGGCGAATGGGCGGAGATGCTGGCGGCTCGAAGAGAAAAAGAATTGCCAACGCTGTTGACGAAGAGAGCACCAAAGTGGCCAAAAAGAAAAAGGAGATTTCTGAAAAACTGAGTCCTGAAAAGCTGAGCCCTGAGCCGAAGGTGGCTGCTGCGAGAAAGAGAAAAACTGCATCTCCAGAACCAAAAACGTTGGTTCGGGAAGAAGATACTCCTACAACGCCTTCTGCTGCCGATGTAGAAGAGATTATGAAGGTAATGACTGAACCCTTGCCTGTCAAGCTAAGTCCGCTGGCGCCGGAACTGACGAAGTTTTTTCAGAAGGACAAAGCAGCTTCGGCAGAAGAAGGTCCTGCACTGCGGAAAAAACGAAGAATTATTCAGATAGCAGATGTGATTCATCAGACGCCACCACCGGCGACAGTGTCAAAAGCTGCTTTTGTCGAGACCGCCGGAGCAAAAGGCGCCGCAGCCGAAGCCACCAGAGCGGAAACCCCCGAAGCTAAAACCGGCGCAGCCGAAGCTACCGGGGCCGAAACTAGGGCCACAGAATATCTGAACCTGGAAGACACACTTGAAGTTATTGATAATATACTCCTGAAAATGGCTGAGGAAGAAGCTGTTGTGGTTACAACGAGCACAGCTACTGAAAAGGGGAAAAAACAAGTTGAAGAGACTTTGGAAGAAAAAGATTTTAACTTTCAAGATTTACTTGGGCAAGAATTGACAGATGCTGAAAAAGAAAAGCTTAAAAAATATGCCATATCCTGCGGATATAAGCCAGGGGCTACACTGTTTGGTGGAGTTAACGAAGGAAAACTGAGATGCCTTCGAAACCGCAGCGAAGCTAAAATTGTTAGAACCCTCTCCAAAAACATTGACCTGCCGAAGCTAGAAGCGGACCTCTGCCGCTACCAACGACACCATATCGCTGGAAGCTTACTTTATGCTAATTTTAAGGTAACAAATATTATTGCTATTTTATTGTTATTATTATTTAGGTCGTTTTTTAACGAAGATTATTTTGACAGAGCATATTGTTAAGTAAGGTTCTAAAAATGCAACAAGATCTCGAAGACGAGAAGAACAAAGCCATCATCCAAGATTTGGCTGAAAAAGTTGAAAATTACGAAGCTGATCTGAAAAAGAAAGACTTCACCATCCAAGACCTTGAAATCATGGTTAAAGAGCACGAAGGTGCATTAGAAAAGAAGGACTTTGTTATCCAGTCTATAGAAGGCTCCCTGGCTGAAGTCCAAGCAGAGAACGGCAATTTAAAGAATGAATTGCTAAAACAATCAGAAAAATTTGAGCAAGACAAGAAACACCTTGAAGCAAGCCTTAAAACTGAGATGGACAAAAATTCAAATTTGCAAAAATCCTTGAAGGAACTTCAAGAAAAATGCCTAAGCTTCGGCAACCGGTGCGTGCAGCGGCTGAAAGATGTGTTTCATTCTGTCGGGGCCAGCTCTGCAAAATTTACACCTTCAGCTGAAAATCTGTCCAGCACATTAGAATATATTGAAGGCGAGGTTGATGCCCTTGACGAAGTTATTGGTGGGCATGCCGACTTCTGCGCCCTGGTAGCTTCTCGGGGCACAGCTACCGCTTTTCTAAAGGCTGGCTGTACGCATGGAAATATTGTGAATAGACCAAACTTCAGCTTATCAGCATCAGATCTGATAGACATCCCAAGCCTGGCCCGAAGTATTGGAAATAGATTCATGACCCAGATCTGGGTAAGTGGCGGGCGAAAAATGGCGGGTGACGAAGCTCGAAGTCATCTTAAGCCGGTAAGAAACTTATATTTGTTATTTTTATTTCCTCCTTGAATTTGCACCTTTCTTATTCTGTTGTTTGATATGCACAGGATGACGAAGCTGAAGAATGACGAAGCTGAAGTTTGACGAAGCCTAGCCTGAAGTTTGATAGTTGCTTACAATGTATTTTCCTGCAAAAATTCTGGAGAAACTTTTGTAATATAATTATGGAACAACTCATGTAAATTTGTACATACCTTGTAATATACTTTGTTTCTGCTATCTGTGTACAATCTGCTTTGCTGTGGACGAAACTTCTCTTTTGAGCCGAAGGCGAAAAACACCTTCCCTTCTTTTCGTTCACAACGAAGTATGAAAATTTTTCCTTCGAAGTTTGTGTGGTATGATGATGATTCTACATATGTCTAAATGAATGCTTATGAATGCAAATGACATGATGAAATGTATTGTGCAGATGAATATTGGGACACATGTTCAAAAACCATAATCACAGCCCATCATCCCCTTAGGAATGATTCAAATCTTTTTGCCGTTTACTTTTCGGCCTCACCGTTTACTTTTTGGTGTATCAGCGTTGACTTTTCGCTGTAAGCCTCCCTTGGGAGCTTCTTCGCCTTTTACTTTCAGCGGAATCAGCGTTTATTTTTCGCTGTAAGCTCTGCATTCCCTTAGGAACGACTTTTGAGCTTCTCCCTATTTCCTTTTTTCTTTTTTCCTTTGCATTTACATTTACATTTTTTGGGGGATATCACTCTTATAGAATTGAAATAAGGAAAATTACAAGTTGTGGCCCCATTAAAAACCTTTCTCCCCCTTTGGAAAGGAAAAGGGTGCCACAAAAAAGAATAAAAAAATTACATTAAGCTAAACATAATATCGCCGAAGCTCATCCGCATTCCATGATCTAGGAATGTCGTTGCCGTCCATATTCTTCAATCTGTAGGAACCGGGTCTTGACGAAGATACTACCAAAAAGGGGCCTTCCCACTTCAGCTGTAATTTGCCTACTGTCTCAGGGTTGGCTACTCTTCGAAGTACCAAGTGTCCTGGTTCAATGTTCTTCAGCTTGACCTTTCTGTCACGCCATTTTATTGTTTCAGCTTGATATTTATTGATGTTTTCCACAGCTTGAAGTCTGAATCCTTCTATAGCATCTTTGTCTATAGAGCAATCAGCTTTGTCTTCGCCTTCTACCGAAGCTACTGTTCTTATTGATCCTGCTTTGGCTTCCTCCGGGGTTATTGCTTCGTCTCCAAACAATAGTTTGAAGGGCGTGAAACCTGTTGATCTTGACATGGTTGTGTTATGACTCCACACCACTTTGATTAACTCGTCTGGCCACTTTCCCCTGGGCTGATTGAAGATTGACTTCATTATTCCTGTCATTATGATCCCATTAGCTCTCTCGACGAGTCCATTTGACTCTGGATGTCGGACTGATGCAAAATGGATTTTCGTGCCAATTTGATCACAGAATTCTCTGAAGGTTTCAGAATCAAACTGTGTCCCATTGTCCACAGTAATGGCCTTCGGCACTCCGAAGCGACAAACAATGTTCTGCCAGAAAAACTTTTGAATAGTAAATGAAGTTATTGTGGCTAAGGGCTTTGCCTCAATCCACTTGGAAAAATATTCCACTGCCACTACCACATATCTTAAGTTCCCCTGTGCTGGTGGTAATGGGCCTAGCAAATCAAGGTCCCACCTTTGCAACGGCCAAGTGGGTTGTATTAATCGAGTTAAAGACGAAGGTTGTTTTTGATCTCTTGCACATTTCTGACAACCTTCGCACTTTTGGACTAAATCCGCTGCATCGGAAGCTGCCTTTGGCCAATAAAATCCTTGACGAAAAACTTTCCCAAGCAAAGGCCTAGATCCAATGTGAGATCCACACAGGCCTGCGTGTATTTCCTTCATCAATTCTATGCCTTCGGATCTGGATAAACACTTGAGCAACGGGGAACAGACCCCTCGCTTGTATAGCTCCCCTTCTATTATGACATATGGTCGAGCTCTTGCTTCTATCCTCTTGTTATAAGCTTCGTCACTTGAAAGAAAATTACCCTGAAGGAAAGAGATGATTTCAGTTCTCCAATCCTCACTATAGACAGGGGATATGTTAAGAACCGCTCTTTCAAGAAGCTTGACCGAAGGTGCTTTTATTGTTTCGAAAAATACTTCTGAAGGTAAGGGCAGCCCCTGTGCTGCTGACTTGGCCAATAGATCAGCGTAGTCATTTTCTCCCCGAGGAATATTTTTGACAGAGAATCCTTCAAAGGAAGCCTCAATCCTTCGGACTGTATCTAAATATTTTTCAAGCTTCAGGTTTCTTGCTTTATAGCTCTTGTCAATATGACCAGAAATAACTTGGGAGTCAGTTTTAAGAATGGCCCTTCTGATTCCCATTGCCTTTAACTTCCGAAGACCCAAGAGCAGAGCTTCGTACTCAGCGATATTATTTGTGCAACTAAAATCAAGTCTTGCCGCATAACAAGTTTTAACTTTGGAAGGTGAAATCAACACAGCAGCCGCTCCTGCTCCGAAGGTTCCCCAAGACCCATCGCAAAATACTGTCCATGCTTCAGCATCTTTATTCGTTTCTTCCTCCTGAGCCCCTGGCGTCCAGTCAGCAATGAAGTCTGCCAACGCTTGGGACTGAATCGAAGATCTATGGACATAATCAATACAAAATTCATTGAGCTCTGCAGTCCATTTTCCAATCCTTCCAGTAGCTTCTCGGTTTCTCATAATATCCTTCAGAGGTTGTGAAGAAGGAACAATTATGTTGTAGGCTTGAAAATAATGCCGAAGCTTCCTGGAGGCCATCAAAACAGCATACAGTACCTTCTCCAATTCTGTATAATTTTTCTTTGATAAACTAAGAACTTCAGATACGAAATATATTGGGGCCTACCTCTTAACTTGGCCTTCAAGCTTCTCCTGGACAAGTGCTGCACTTACTGCTGAATGCGAAGTTGCTACATATAATAACAAAGGAGCCCCTGGCGTTGGTGGAGTTAATGTTGTTAGATCTATCAAATATTGCTTCAGTTCTTCGAAGGCTCTCTGCTGGACTGGTCCCCATTGAAAAACTTCGGCTGACTTCAGCACTTCAAAAAATGGTAAATTTCTTTCTGCTGATCTAGATATAAATCTGTTGAGAGATGCCAGCCTTCCTATCAATCTTTGAGCCCCCTTCTTTGTACTTGGTGGTTCCATTCGAAGTATAGCTTCGATTTTGCTTGGATTAGCCTCAATTCCCTTTGTTGAAACTAAGCAACCAAGAAATTTCCCCTTCTTTACTCCGAAGACACATTTTTCTGGATTCAGCTTTAAGCCGGCCTGTCTAAAATTTGCGAAGGTCTCCTGCAGATCAGCAATGTGGTTATCTTGCTTCGTGCTTTTTACAATGATATCATCAACATAAGTTAGCACATTCCTGCCTATTTGAGAATGGAGGACCTTCGCTGTCATTCTGCTGAAGCTTCCTCTGGCATTCTTGAGCCCCTCAGGCATCCGAAGGTAACAATATGTTCCACTGGGGGTTATGAAGCTGGTTTTCGGTTCATCCTCCTTCTTCATCCAGATTTGGTGATAACCTAAATAGCAATCCAGCAGACTCATAAGCTCTGATGAAGCTGCTACATCGACTAAGGAATCTATCCTTGGCAATGGAAACTCGTCCTTCGGACAGGCCTTATTGAGATCAGTAAAATCGATGCACATTCTCCATTTACCATTGGCCTTCTTTACCATGACAGTGTTAGCCAACCATTCTGGATATTTTACCTCTCTGATAACTCCAGCACTGAGGAGTCTTTTCACCTCGTTGCGAGCACCTTCGGCTTTGTCATCAGACATCTTCCGAAGCCTTTGCTTTCTTGGTCTGAAGGATGGATCAACATTGAGCGAGTGTTCAATAACATCCCTGTTTACTCCGCAAAGATCATTAGCTGACCAAGCAAAAACATCTTTGTTGTTGAACAAAAACCTTATCAAGGTTTTCTCCTGCTCTTCGGACAGTTGAGATCCCAGTAGCACCTTCTGCTCTGCTATGTCTTCACATAAGAGCATGGGCTTCGGCTGATCAGCCGAAGCAGCTTTTTCCCTTCTGAACTTGTATTGCTCACAGCTTCAGCTCCATCTATGTTATGGATTGCTTTTGAGTCTGTCCAATTTCCTTCGGCTCTTCTGGCAGCTTCCTGACTTCCATGAATAGCAATGGGCCCTTGGTCTGAAGGTATCTTCATGCAAAGATAGGCTGGATGAAGGATTGCTTCGAAGGCATTGAGAGTACCACGACCAATGATTGCATTGTAAGGGTATTCCATATCAACAATATCAAATACAACTTGTTCAGTCCTTGTATTGTTAATGAATCCGAAGGTTATTGGCATTGTGATTTTTCCAAGTGCTACGATCTGCCTTCCTCCGAAGCCACAAAGGGGATGTGTGGCATCATGAATTTTATCCTCGGGCTCTTGCATCTGTCTGAAGGCCTTAGCAAATATGATATCAGCTGAACTGCCTGTATCAACCAAAACATTATGGACCAGGAATCCTTTAATCACACAAGAGATAACCATAGCATCATTGTGTGGGTAATCCTTGAGTTGGAGATCCTCTTGAGAGAAGGTAATTGGGATGTGAGACCATCTTGACTTGATGAAGGGTCCTTGCACCCCAACGTGTTGTACCCTTCTCTGTGCCTCTTTCTTCTGCTTCTTGTTGGCTGGCTCTGAGCATGAACCGCCTGTTATCGGGAGTACCAGCTTCGGAGCCGAAGCAACTCCGGCTTGATCGTTGAACGAAGCCATCAGCTCAAAAAAGTGGAAGTGAGTTCACCGGAGGTGGGCGCCAATGTTGGGGACTTGTTCTCAAATGCTATGAATTAAGAACAAGGCAACATAAAATGTTAAATTTTAATGCCCTTCGTCCACTGAAGCACTATTTCCCCAAAGATGTGCTTCGGACGAAGGTTATAATGTCAGAATTACGAAGGTTATACCTTCATAATTCAACTCACAAAGATAACATAAAATAACGTAATACATAAGGCATTAAAGACAAGTAAATTGAAGATAAATATCATCATTCATATACTATAAATTTAATATGTTCAAACATAATATTTAGACACACTTATACCTTTGCCTTGACAAAGGGGAATTTCCGGGTGATGCAATTGCAATTACAGGGGTGCGTGAACAGTAAAGGAATACTGTTCACTATTTATAGGCACAGGACACAGCCCGTGAGGAATTACAATCATACCCCTCGTAAAAATTTACAACAATGACTCAGACTCTTATGGACTAAAAAGTCATTCTATCTTTAAGTCGGTTTGTAATTCCGAAGCTTCACGAAGTGGCACCTTCAGCATCGCGTACAAGCAGCTTCAGCCGAAGCTGTTTCTTTCTACAGAACCTTCGGCGACGAAGCATGGCCCCAACATTGCCCAAGTTGGGGCCCCCTAGAGGGCCTGTCTAGACCTCTCAGGCATCCTCCAAGGTGCTTCGGGGCAAAGTGGCCCTATAAGATAGAGTCCCTAGGGAAAAGAAACAATGAGATGAGAAGCTCCCTAGGTAGCATGACATTGAGCAGAGATGCCTACCTGAGCGAGCCATGAGGCAGGACAACTTGGGCGGTATGGCCCTGTGCCATATATGGGCCCTTACACTAGACGACCATCCGATATCGGTCAGTTAGGACATGCATCACATTAAATGTGATGGACGACGTTGTGATCAAGTGTATAATGACCAAGCTAGAGACAACAGGTGTGCATGTGGCCACTATGCAGTGTGTGCCATCATCCTTGTTGCCACACCTAAACAAACTAGCGTATCAGCAAGTATTCTATAGTACAAGTAGTTGTACCACTTACCAACTATGCCATGCCAAACGATGTGGGCTTTAGTAACTGGCATTGTGATGGGACATATATGCCACTACTACATGACAAGCTCAACACTATGGCTTGGTCATTGATGAGGACATACATCATGGTTGACTCCATGTCTAGGACAAGGTAGGAGTTGTTGAGCCTTTTTTGGATAGGACCCACTATCTAGTAGGCATGTATCTCTCTCATCCCTTGAGCTACAAAAGAAATCACTTATAGAAACTGTAAGCTCCAACATATTTATTGTTGTGGTGTCGTAATATATGTGGATGTGAGGGCACGACCAATGAGCTGCGTGTCGGTTCCACAGATGGACACTAGATGCTTATCCACAACGCTAAAAGCCTAAAACAGTGGTTTTTTTGTGTCTTCGTTGCGCGTGTAGACCTGATTTCTCGTGAAGGAAACTTTTTCTTCCTCTTTCTCATTAATATTCTTGACATGACACCAAATTGCTTATATGACAGCTAAATTAATGCTATAGAAATTAGATGACGCTGAGAGTTGGGACTGCTCTAAGTGGCCATGTGGCCCAAATGATACCTCTACATGTAACGTTCTTCATCACTACTATCATCAATTCACCGTAAAATAAAGTAGGGTATCATGTACCTTGCGGCTCTTGACCTTTATAAATCTTCGTATCAACTCTCTCTTGAGTACGTATGGTATCTTGGCTACGTCGTCATAATATGTATGTGTGTATGCATATGTGCCTTCTTTGGAGTGACTACATGCAAATATGCAGGGTCACGATCATGATCCCCGTGGCCCCATCGTGCCTCTTGTGCGAGTGGCCATTTCGGAGGTAAGGTTCGGGTCAAGACATTAGTCAAATTTGGGTAAAGATTCTTCTGATTCTCCATCATTACCGTTCTAAATTGCTAGTATTACACGGGATAATCTGAGCGTACTCACCTCACTTGATAGAATTAGACACATGGTGGAATTTCTACCGCCATTACACTTACCGTACAAAACGTTTGTTAAAAGAGTCAGCCCGCGTGGCTTGTTTCGAAATTGTTCTGATTGGAGTATTATTTTTCTTTGAATACCAAAATTAGCTCATCTTATAAATAAAGCGCAAAAAACGAATGGAGTTCCGGACAGGAAGCTTACACGTGGGAACCAGGGTTTTAGGATGCGTTTGGTTGCAATGACAGGACGGGACGGTATGAGACGATCTCTCGAATAAATTTGTTTGGTTCAAAATAAAGGTTGAGATATAACTATCGTAGTGTTGTTTCCAGTTATCCCTTAAAATTCGTCTAGCCCATAAGTTTCGGACCGGAGTTTAGGTACGTGTGAACAGGAGTTCCAAGCGAAAGATTATTTTTTCTCCAAATTTCTGTGTGCTGGTATACGGAACGAAATAAAGAACATGAAAATAAAGAAAAAGAACGAAACCCAAGAAACTATAATCTTACCTTTTTACTTATTTTTATTAGGATTTCAATTAAAATGACTTAGATAAGAGGTGTCTGCTATATGATCAGAGGTATCTATATCAAATTTATAGCAGCGTGTTCAAAAAAAATTAACGGACACGGGTACTATAACTAGGGATACAAACGGTCGGGAACGGTCGGTAAAATACCTCTACCGTTTTCATTTTCATATTTAACTTGCGGGACGAAAACGGGATATATCGGTAACGAAAACGAACGGGATAAATACGGGAAACGAAAACCGATACGATCCGGTCGGGTTAAAGCCAAAATCGGATGGAAACCGGTATTGTTGTTCGGTAAAATCACACCATGAAACCATATATTCAAAACTTAACAACAAATATAAAAAATTGTAAATACAAGTCTTAATTAAACATAGATAAAAGCCATATAAATCCAGAGCACACATAGTTTAATGTAGCACAAAAGTGATAAGTCTTGGGCTCTTGGCTAACATAAGAAGCCATATAAGTCTACTAGCACACATGACACAATATAAAGTTTAAAACACATATTCATAATCACTTGCTCACATCTGGATCACTTAGCATGCATAGTGTCGGGTACCATAATTAGGGGATTACCCAACACTACTAAACTCGGCTGGTAATCACCATCAGCACAAGCTGCAGGGGCTGATGGGCGCAATTCAGGTCAAGGCTTCATCTACTTAAGGGACGCGATCTCGCCTCGCCCGAGCCCAGCCTCGGGTGGGAACAATAGTCCCAGGCGAATTCACGCCTCGCCCGAGGGCCTCCTCAAGCAACAGGCGCACCCTCGACTCGCCCGAAGCCCAGCTCGGGCAGGTTTCGTAGTGAAGCAACCTTGGCCAAATCGCCTCACCAACCGACCGTATCGCAGGCGCATTCAATGCAAGGATCGTCTGGCATCTTATCCTGACACGCGTGCCTCAGTCGGCAAGGCCGAAGTGACCGCAGTCACTTCGCCCTCCCACTGACTGACCTGACAGGAAAACAGCGCCGCTCGCCCCTCTCCGACTGTTGTGCCACCCGCCAGGGTGAGGCTGACAGCAGCTGAGTCCAGCCTCAGGCGCAACAGGAAGCTCCGCCTCGCCCGACCCTAGGGCTCGGCCCCCGCCTCGGCCTCGGAAGGTGGTCTCCGCCTCGCCCGACCCCAGAGCTCGGCCTCAACCTCGACCTCGGGAGGAATCGCGTCCTCGCCCGACCCCGGCCTCGGCCTCAGGAGAAGTCTCCGCCTCGCCCGACCTTGGGCTCGGACCGACCACGCCACAGGGAGTACATCATTGCCCTACCCCTAGCTAGCTCAGGCTTCGGGGGAACAAGACCGGCGTCCCATCCAGGCTCGCCCCGGTAACAAGTAATGATGGCTCCCCGCGTGCGTCCATGACGACGGCGGTTCTCAGCCCCCTATGGAAGCAAGGATACGTCAGCAAGGTCCCAGCAGCCCCGATAGCTGTGCTTCTACAGGGCTCAAGCGCTCCTCCGACAGCCACGACACCGCGTGCACAGGGCTCCAGCACCTCTCCGATAGCCACGTTGGCATGTACACATGATTCTGGCACCGCTCTGCCAGACACGTTAGCACATAGCTACACCCCTATTGTACACCTGGACCTTCTCCTTGCATCTGAGAGCACCTAGAGGGGGGGTGAATAGGTGATCCTGTAACACTTCAAAACTTAAGCCACAAAACTTGGTTAATTGTTAGCACAATAATTGCCAAGTGGCTATAGAGGAATCCTCAACAAAACACAATAACCAACAAAGATCAATCACAGAGATGGCACGGTGGTTATCCCGTGGTTCGGCCAAGACCAACGCTTGCCTACTCCACGTTGTGGCGTCCCAACGGACGAGGGTTGCAATCAACCCCTCTCAAGCGGTCCAAAGACCCACTTGAATACCACGGTGTTTTGCTTGCTTTATCTCAATCCCGTTTGCGAGGAATCTCCACAATTTGGAGCCTCTCGCCCTTACACTTGAAATTCACAAAGAACACGGAGCAAGGGAGGGATTAGCAACGCACACAAGACACAAGAATCAGAGTGTCAACACGCACACAAGTCGCAACAAGAGCTCGCAACACAACTCAATGAGTTCACAACTCCACTAGAGCTCTATATGCTATCACAATGAAACAAATGCGCGAAATCAATGTCTTGGTGCTTAGAAATGATTAGGAGATGCTTGGTGTACTCCTGCATGCGCCTAGGGGTCCCTTTTATAGCCCCAAGGCAGCTAGGAGCCGTTGAGAGCAATCAGGGAAGGCAATTCTTGCCTTCTGTCGTCTGGCGCACCGGACAGTCCGGTGCACACCGGACACTGTCCGGTGCCAGATTTCTTTCCTTAAATGGCGAAGCCGACCGTTGGCAGACCTGGAGCCGTTGGCGCACCAGACATGTCCGGTGCACATCGGACAGTCCAGTGCCCCCTTCTAGCCGTTGGCTCGGCCACGTGTCCCGCGCAGATTGTGCGGCCGACCGTTGGCCCGGCCGACCGTTGGCTCACCGGACAGTCCGGTGCACACCGGACAGTCCGGTGAATTTTAGCCATACGTCACCGGTGAATTCCCGAGAGCGGCCAGTTCGCTCGAACCAGCCTGGCGCATCGGACACTGTCTGGTGCACCACCGGACACTGTTCGGTGCACCACCGGACAGTCCGGTGCTCCCAGACTCGGCAGATTCTTGGCTGCTCGAGCCAAGACATTTCCAATTGGATTTTTCCTGTTTCCAGCACTTAGACACAATACATTAGTCCATAAAACAATGTACTAAGTCTGAGAAACATACCTTTATCCTTGATTTGTACTTTGTCCACCTCTTTACACTTAGGCACTTGTGTTGGACACTAAATCACCAAAACACTTAGAAATGGCCCAAGGGCACATTTCCCTTTCAATCTCCCCCTTTTTGGTGATTTATGCCAACACAACATAAAGCAAGTAGAACAAGTACAAAAACAATTCAAATTAGAACTCAAAATTGTTTTGATTCAATTTGACATATATGGATCACTCTATGCCACCACTTGGTTTGTTTTTGCAAATCAAACTCAAATTCCTATCTCTAAGTCAAAACCACTTGTAGAGACAAAAAGAGAGGTTTTCCAAAGAAATTTGATCAAGGATTTCAAAAACTCCCCCTTTTTCCCATAATCAACACTTCTCCCCACAAGAGGCCAACTTTTGACATAAAAGACAATAAAAGAGTTTTGTCAAACCAAAAGCTCTAATCTACTATTTTCAAAATTTCTCAAGTGGTAGCTGATCCATTTATTGCTTTGGCCTTTATTTTCTCCCCCTTTGGCATCAAGCACCAAAACGGGATCAATCTTGGCCCTTGAACCCCATTGCCTCACCAAAACATTCAAATAAGAACACAAAGGCAATAGGAGTATAAAGATGAACTTGGAAAAGTTACTCTTTCTCATCGGAGTGCAGTGGAAGTCTTGCATGGTCCAAGTCCACCTTTTCCCTTTCAATTCTCCTTGGAGACTAAAACAACCAAACTCAAGTACATGGTTAGTCTCAAAAGGGTCAAGTTGTAGCACAGCTCCCCCTAAATATGTGCATCTCTTGCAAACAGGACCTGTGAGGTCCAGGGAGTGTTTGTACAACTTGAGCACTACAATAAGCAACGAAATACAGAATGAACATGATCAAAGGCATAAACACATGTATGTTATAATTCAATCCAAGTTCCGCGAATCTAAGATATTGAGCTCACTACGCAGCCTGCAAAAGGTCTTCTCATCTAGAGGCTTGGTAAAGATATCGGCTAGCTGGTTCTCGGTGCTAACATGAAACACTTCGATATCTCCCTTTTGCTGGTGGTCTCTCAAAAAGTGATGCCGGATGTCAATGTGCTTTGTGCGGCTGTGCTCAACAGGATTTTCCGCTATTCGGATAGCACTCTCATTATCACATAGGAGTGGGACTTTGCTCAGATTGTAGCCAAAGTCCCGGAGGGTTTGCCTCATCCAAAGTAGTTGCGCACAACACTGTCCTGCGGCAACGTACTCGGCCTCAGCGGTGGATAGGGCAACGGAGGTTTGTTTCTTAGAGTTCCATGACACCAGGGACCTTCCTAAGAATTGGCACGTCCCCGATGTACTCTTCCTATCGACCTTACATCCAGCATAGTCGGAATCTGAGTACCCAATCAAGTCAAAGTTAGACCCCTTTGGATACCAGATCCCGAAGCAAGGCGTAGCGACTAAATATCTAAGAATTCGCTTCACAGCCACCAAGTGACACTCCTTAGGATCGGATTGAAATTTAGCACACATGCATACGCTAAGCATAATATCCGGTCGACTAGCACATAAATAAAGCAAAGAACCTATCATGGACCGGTATGCTTTTTGATCAACGGACTTACCTCCTTTGTTGAGGTCGGTGTGTCCGTCGGTTCCCATCGGCGTCTTCGCGGGCTTGGCGTCCTTCATCCCAAACCGCTTTAGCAAATCTTGTGTGTACTTCGTTTGGGAGATGAAGGTGCCGTCCTTGAGTTGCTTCACTTGGAACCCAAGGAAGTAGTTCAACTCGCCCATCATCGACATCTCGAATTTCTGCGTCATCACCCTACTAAACTCTTCACAAGACTTTTGGTTAGTAGAACCAAATATTATGTCATCGACATAAATTTGGCACACAAAAAGATCACCATCACAAGTCTTAGTAAAAAGAGTTGGATCGGCTTTCCCAACCTTGAAAGCATTAGCAATTAAAAAGTATCTAAGGCATTCATACCATGCTCTTGGGGCTTGCTTAAGTCCATAGAGCGCCTTAGAGAGCTTACACACGTGGTCGGGGTACCGTTCATCCTCAAAGCCAGGGGGTTGCTCCACGTACACCTCCTCCTTGATCGGCCCGTTGAGGAAAGCGCTCTTCACATCCATTTGGTACAACCTGAAAGAATGGTGAGCGGCATATGCTAGCAAGATACGAATTGATTCTAGCCTAGCCACAGGAGCGAATGTCTCCTCAAAGTCCAAACCTGCGACTTGGGCATAACCTTTTGCCACAAGCCGAGCCTTGTTCCTTGTCACCATCCCGTGCTCGTCCTGTTTGTTGCGGAACACCCACTTGGTTCCCACAACATTTTGCTTGGGACGAGGCACCAGTGTCCAAACTTCATTGCGCTTGAAATTGTTGAGTTCCTCCTGCATGGCCAACACCCAGTCCGGATCTAGCAAGGCCTCTTCTACCCTGAAAGGCTCAATAGAAGAGACAAAAGAGTAATGCTCACAAAAATTAACTAATCTTGAACGAGTAGTTACTCCCTTGCTAATATCACCCAAAATTTGGTCGACGGGATGATCCCTTTGGATCGTCGCTCGAACTTGGGTTGGAGGTGCCTGAGGTGCTTCTTCCTTTTCAATTTGAACATCCTGTGCTCCCCCTTGATCATGCGCCTCCACTTGAGGTACCTGTTCGTCATCCTGGGTTGGGGGATGCGCCATAGTTGAGGAAGACGGTTGATCTTGCTCCAAATGTTCCTGAGGCCGTACATCTCCAATCGCCATTGTTGGGGCCATGCTTCGTTGCGCCGAAGGTCTTGTAGAAAGAAGCAGCTTCGGCTGAAGTTGTCCCCAGGAGACGACCGAAGGTTCCTCTTCATGAAACTTCGGAATTATAAACCGACTTAGAGATAGAATGACCTTTTAATCCATAAAGGTCTGAGTCAATGTTGTAAACTTTTACGGGGGCATAATTTTAATTCTTCACAGGCTGTGCCCTGTGTCTATAAATAGATGAACAGTACCCCCGTACTGTACACGCTGATTTGTATTCACTCGCGCGTCACGCTTGTATTTTTCGCCTTCCGTCAAATTGAAGGTACAAATGTAATTCTATATTGTTCTTATTCTTCCATAATCATATAATGATGACACCTAATAATGTTGTATGATTATTCATGCATTCTTTCATGTTTCATGTGCTTTTTCTCTTATCAATATAAATTATGATGATGAAGGTATGTCCTTCATAACCTTCGTCCGAGATCGTTATATCCTAAGGGAAATAACGCTTCAGAGGACGAAGGACATTAACCATTAACTTTTCTGTGTTGCCTTGTTCTTAACTGAAGCATTTGAGAACAAGTCCCCAACATTGGCGCCCACCTCCGGTGAACTCACTTCCACTTTTTTGAGCTGATGGCTTCGTTCAACGATCAAGCTGGAGCTGCTTCGGCTCCGAAGCTGCTGTTCCCGATAACAGGCGGATCATGTTCAGAGCCAGCCAACAAGAAGCAGAAGAAGGAAGCACAGAGAAGAGTACAGCATGTTGGGGTGCAAGGACCCTTCATCAAGTCGAGATGGTCTCACATTCCTATTACCTTCTCCCAAGAGGACCTTCAACTCAAGGACTATCCACACAATGATGCTATGGTTATCTCTTGTGTGATCAAAGGATTTCTGGTCCACAATGTCTTAGTTGATACAGGCAGTGCAGCTGATATCATATTTGCTAAGGCCTTCAGACAAATGCAAGAGCCCGAAGATAAGATCCATGATGCTACGCACCCTCTTTGTGGCTTCGGAGGGCGGCAGATTGTAGCACTTGGGAAAATTACCATGCCAGTAACCTTCGGATTTGTTAACAATACAAGGACTGAGCAAATTGTGTTTGATATTGTTGACATGGAGTATCCTTACAATGCTATCATTGGTCGTGGTACTCTCAATGCCTTCGAAGCAATTCTTCACCCAGCTTACCTCTGCATGAAGATACCTTCGGACCAAGGGCCTATTGCTATTCATGGAAGCCAGGAAGCTGCTAGAAGGGCCAAAGGAAGCTGGACTGACTCCAAAGCAATCCATAACATAGATGGAGCTGAAGCTTGTGAACAGTACAAATTCAGAAGGGAGAAAGCAGCTTCAGCAGATCAGCCGAAGCCCATGCTCTTATGTGAGGACATAGCAGAGCAGAAGGTGCTGTTGGGTTCTCAATTATCCGAAGAGCAGGAGAAAACCTTGATAAGGTTTTTGTTCAACAACAAAGATGTTTTTGCATGGTCAGCTAATGACCTCTGCGGAGTAAATCGGGATGTTATTGAACACTCGCTCAATGTTGACCCATCCTTCAGACCCCGAAAGCAGAGGCTTCGGAAAATGTCTGATGATAAGGCCGAAGGGGCTCGCAATGAAGTAAAAAGACTCCTCAGTGCAGGAGTTATCAGAGAAGTAAAGTACCCAGAGTGGCTAGCTAACACTTTTATGGTAAAGAAGGCTAATGGCAAGTGGAGAATGTGTATCGACTTTACAGATCTCAACAAGGCCTGTCCGAAGGACAAATTCCCATTGCCAAGAATAGACTCTTTAGTTGATGCAGCAGCTTCTTCAGAGCTCATGAGTCTGCTAGACTGTTACTCAGGTTATCACCAAATCTGGATGAAGAAGGAAGATGAGCCGAAGACTAGCTTCATAACCCCAAGTGGCACATATTGCTATCTTCGGATGCCTGAAGGGCTCAAAAACGCTGGAGGAAGTTTCAGCAGAATGACTGCGAAGGTCCTCCAGTCTCAGATAGGCAGAAATGTGCTAACTTATGTTGATGACATCATTGTAAAAAGCACGAAACAGGAAAATCATATTGCTGATTTGCAGGAGACCTTCGCCAGTTTCAGACAAGCTGGCTTAAAGCTGAACCCAGAAAAATGTGTCTTCGGAGTAAAGAAGGGGAAATTTCTTGGATGCTTGGTTTCAACAAAGGGAATTGAAGCTAATCCAAATAAAATTGAAGCTATACTTCGAATGGAGCCACCAACTACAAGAAAGGGGGCCCAAAGATTGATAGGAAGGCTGGCATCTCTCAATAGATTCATATCCAGATCAGCAGAAAGAAATTTACCATTCTTCGAGGTGCTGAAGTCAGCTGAGGTCTTCCAATGGGGACCAAGCCAACAAAAAGCCTTCGAAGAGCTGAAGCAATATTTGATAGATTTAACAACATTAACTCCACCAACGCCAGGGGCTCCTTTGTTGTTATACGTGGCAGCTTCGCACTCAGCAGTAAGTGCGGCACTTGTCCAGGAGAAGCTTGATGGCCAAGTCAAGAAGCAGGTTCCAGTGTATTTTGTATCTGAAGTCCTTAGTGTATCAAAGAAAAACTATACAGAACTGGAGAAGGTATTATATGCCGTTTTGATGGCATCCAGGAAGCTTCGGCATTATTTTCAGGCATACAATATTGTTGTTCCTTCTTCGCAGCCGTTGAAGGATATTATGAGAAATAGAGAAGCTACTGGACGGATTGGAAAATGGGCTGCAGAGCTCAATGAATTTTGCATTGATTATGTGCATAGATCCTCGATCCAGTCTCAAGCGTTAGCAGATTTCATTGCTGATTGGACGCCAGGGGCTCAGGATGAAGAAATAAATAAGGATGCCGAAGTGTGGACAGTGTTTTGCGATGGATCTTGGGGAACCTTCGGAGCAGGAGCAGCCGCTGTGTTGGTCTCACCGTCCAAAGTTAAAACTTGTTATGCGGCAAGACTTGATTTCAACTGTACAAACAATATTACTGAGTACGAAGCCCTGCTCTTGGGCCTTCGGAAATTAAAGGCAATGGGAATCAGAAGGGCGATTCTTAAAACTGATTCCCAGGTTGTTTCGGGTCATATCGACAAGAGTTGCAAGGCTAAAGATCCGAAGCTTGAAAAATATCTGGACACGGTCCGAAGAATCGAAGCTTCCTTTGAAGGATTTTCTGTAAAAAATATCCCTCGAGGACAAAATGAGCATGCTGATTTGCTAGCTAAGTCAGCAGCACAGGGGCTGCCTTTACCTTCGGATGTGTTCTTCGAAACAATAAAGGCACCTTCAGTGGAACTCCTTGAAAGAGCAGTCCTCAATATATCTCCTGTTTATAGCGAAGACTGGAGAACAGAGATCATCTCTTACCTTCAGGGTAAATTCCTTTCAGATGATGAAGCTTATAACAGGAGGATAGAGGCAAGAGCTCGTCCATATGTCATGATAGAAGGGGAGTTGTATAAGCATGGAGTTTGCGCTCCGCTGCTCAAGTGTTTATCTAGAACCGAAGGTATAGAGTTGATGAAAGAAATACATGCAGGCCTGTGTGGATCTCACATTGGATCTAGGCCGTTGCTTGGAAAAGTTTTCCGTCAAGGGTTTTATTGGCCGAAGGCAGCTTCGGATGCAGCGGAATTGGTTCAAAAGTGCGAAGGTTGTCAGAAATGTGCAAAAGATCAAAAACAACCTTCGTCTTTAACACAGCTCATACAACCCATCTGGCCATTGCAAAGGTGGGGCCTTGACTTGTTAGGTCCATTACCACCGGCTCAAGGGAATTTGAGATATGTTATAGTGGCTGTGGAGTATTTTTCTAAATGGATTGAGGCAAAGCCATTAGCCACAATAACTTCGGCTACTGTCCAAAAGTTTTTCTGGCAGAACATTGTTTGTCGTTTCGGGGTACCGAAGGCCATCACTGTAGATAATGGAACACAGTTCGACTCCGAAGTTTTCAGAAATTTTTGTGATCAAATTGGTACGAAGATCCACTTTGCATCAGTCAGGCATCCGGAGTCAAATGGGCTCGTTGAAAGAGCCAACGGCATTATAATGACAGGAATAATGAAGTTAATCTTCAATCAACCCAGGGGAAAGTGGCCAGATCAGTTAACCAAAGTGGTGTGGAGCCACAATACAACAACATCAAGGTCTACAGGCTTTACTCCATTCAAGTTATTATTCGGTGACGAAGCAATAACTCCGGAAGAAGCTAAAACTGGATCAATAAGAGTAGTAGCTTCGGCAGAATCAGGTCCTGAAGATGCTTGTTTTGTGGAAAAAGATGCTTTAGAAGGGATCAGGCTTCAAGCTGTGGAGAATATCAATAAATACCAAGCTGAAATAGTCAAATGGCGAGATAGAAAAGTTCGGCTAAAAAATATTGAGCCGGGACATTTGGTGCTTCGGAGAGTGGCCAACCCAGACACAGTGGGCAAGTTACAGTTGAAATGGGAGGGACCTTTCTTAGTAGCATCTTCGTCAAGACCTGGTTCATACAGATTGAAGGACATGGACGGCAACGACATTCCAAGATCTTGGAATGCGGATGAGCTTCGGCGATATTATGTGTAACTTGATGTAACTTTTTTATGTTCTTTCTTTTTCATGGCACCCTTTTCCTTTCTAAAGGGGGAGAAAGGTTTTTAATGGGGCCATCACATGTAATTTCTTTTTTTAGTTTTATAAGAGCAAAATCCCCCAAGGAATGTAAATGTAAAAGCTGAGAACGCACCATCGAGTGCCGAAAACTGAAAAGGTGAAGAAGCTCCAAAGTCGTTCCTAAGGGAATGCAGAGCTTACAGCGAAAAGTCAACGCTGATTCCGCCGAAAGTAAAAGGCGAAGAAGCTCCAAAGTCGTTCCTAAGGGAATGCAGAGCTTACAGCGAAAAGTCAACGCTGATTCCGCCGAAAGTAAAAGGCGAAGAAGCTCCAAAGTCGTTCCTAAGGGAATGCAGAGCTTACAGCGAAAAGTCAACGCTGATTCCGCCGAAAGTAAAAGGCGAAGAAGCTCCAAAGTCGTTCCTAAGGGAATGCAGAGCTGATGTGTGATTGTTTCTGAGGAAATAATGGCTAAGGGTATGCCTTCGGATATGTGTTTGGACATTCATTCGCACATCACATTACATCATAGCATTTGCATTCATAAACATTCAGGCATATATAGGATAATCATCATCATGGCATAAGTGGTTGTTTCGGCAAAAAGAAGAAGCGGTCTTTTATGCTTCGTTGTGTACAAAAAAGAAAGGTTTCGGCAAAAAGAAGAAGCGGTCTTTTATGCTTCGTTGTGTACAAAAAAGAAAGGTTTCGGCAAAAAGAAGAAACGGTCTTTTATGCTTCGTTGTGTACAAAAAAGAAAGGTTTCGGCAAAAAGAAGAAGCGGTCTTTTATGCTTCGTTGTGTACAAAAAAGAAAGGTTTCGGCAAAAAGAAGAAGCGGTCTTTTATGCTTCGTTGTGTACGAAAAGAAGGGAAGGTGTTTTTTCGCCTTCGGCTCAAAATACTAATTTCGTCCACATCAAAGCACCTCAATGGAAGGGTAAGGATATATTACAAGGTATGAACAAAGTTCATTAAGAACAGTTTAGCTATATTTACAAAAGTTATTACAAAAGTCTCTTGAGTTTTTCTACAGTCTACTCCTACTAATCGCCACCGAGGGCTTCAGCTTCGGCGGCATATTCTTTAAGCATCAGTTTCAGCTTCGTCATCCTACATGAATCAAGGTATTGTGAGTAAAAATCAAGTTTGAGGGAGAAGGTAAGCACAAGGTATGATTTCTTACTGGTTCAAGATGACTTCGAGCTTCGTCTCCAGCTTTTTCTCGCCCGCCTTTGGTCCATATCATTTTTATAAACCTGTTTGAAATGCTTCGGGCGAGGTCAGGAATATCGTCTAGAATCGATGGAGATAAAGTGAAATTGGGCCTGTTGACGATTTTTCCATGATCACAGCCGGCCTTCAGAAATGCTGCAGCAGTGCCCCGAGAAGCTACCCAGGCACAGAAGTCACCGTGCCCGGCTATAACTTCGTCAAGCTCATCAATTTCAGCTTCAATATGTTCGAAGGTTCTTGGCAAATTTTCAGCTGAAGGAGTGTACTTTCCACTGCTGGCTCCAACTGAATAAAAAATCTTTTTTAATTGTTGAATACAGTTGTTACTAAATTCCAAACATTTGTCCTGAAGGCTTGTCAATGATTTTTTCAAATCTGAGTTTTTTTGGACTTCGGCCTCAAATTTTGAATTAAGCTCTTGCTTCTCTTGTTCAAATTGTTTTGATTGGCAGAGAAGCTTCGTATTCAATTCTGCTACTTTAGCTTCAGTTTCTGCCAATAAGCCTTCAGTTGTTTGGAGTTCGAAGTCCTTTTCAATAGCAGCTGATTGCTCTTTTATTTTGCTCTCTAAATTTTCAATTATAACTTCATGTTTTTTATCCTCCAAATCTTGCTGCATTCTCAAAGCTTTGCTCAGTAGCATGCTCTGCACATAAGCAACCTTCGTTAGAAATATTTTCATTATTAAAAACAATAAAAGTCAGAGAAAACTTGTTTACCTTGAAATTGGAATAAAATAAGCTACCAACGATATGTTGTCGTCGGTAGCGGCTGATATCCGTTTCCAGCTTCGGAAAACCAATACTCTTTGATAGAGTACCGATGACCTTAGCTCCAGTTTGATCCCGGATGCAGTCCAATTTTTCATCGTTGATACCCCCAAAGAGGAGTGCTCCTGGCTTATATCCGCAAGATTTGGCATATTCTTTAAGCTCCTCTATTTCGGCCTTCGACAGTTCTTGCCCAACTAAATTTTGAAATATGAAGGCTTCATCCTCCGAAGTATCTTCGGCTATTTCCTTTCCCTTCCCAGGCACTGTGGCCATGGTTTCTTCGGCAGCAGTGGTAGCTTCTTCTGCGGCCATGTCTAGCAGTATTTTGTCGATGTCTTCAATTGTAGTTTCCAAGTTCAAATCTTCGGCCGAAGCGGCTTCGGTAGCCGCGACCTCCGAAGGTGCGACTTCGACATTTGTTGTGCCCTCAACCGCTGGCGCTTTCCGAGTTGAAGACCTCGGTGGCGTCTTGTCAATGACTTCGGTCACGGCAATAATTCTTTGTCTCTTTGTTTTGGTTATCTTCTTCGTTTTTTTGGGCTCCTCCACCTTTCGAAAAAGCTTCGTCAGTTGAGGCCCTAATGGACTTAGCTTCGCGGGCAGGGGTTCAGTCATTACCTTTAAGATTTCCTCCACGTCGGTGGTAGAGGGTGGTACAGGAGTCCCCTCTTCATCGGATAATTTTCGCTTCGGAGTTGATATTCTTCTCTTCTTTGGAATATTCTTCTTTTTTGATGGTTCTTTCTCATCTTTGTTCAAAGTTTCGGCCACCCTTTTCCTTTTTTGGCCCTCAGCACTCTTATCCAGTCGTTCATAGTCAGGGTACTCAAAACCCAGGGCATCAAACACTCGGTTCAGCCTTCGCTTCGGACGGGTGCCGAAGGCCGCAGTCATCAATTGATCTTCTTTTTTTGAGTAATTCCCAAGAATTTCATTGCACATTACTTCAACTGTGTCCAGCCACTCTTGGCAAGGTTTTTTAAAGTATTTCTTGAACTTGAAATGGTAAGGAAGTCGGACAAGTTCCCCTTCTTTCTTCTCCCCTTCCAGCTTCGGCATTTCCCATTCTTTTAAAGTAGGGAAAACCCTGAAGGCCAAGAACTCTTGAACCAGGTCCCTAGTACTGATATGCTCTGAAATAATTTTAAACTCACCCAGTGCAGCCCAGGTGGGACCTTCTAATGTCATGTGGCATCGCGGTCTTGTTTCTCCGAAGATTAATTCAAGTGGGCTTTGTACCAACTTCTCTTCGTCTTCGTCAACTTTCACATAAAACCACTCTGACTTCCAGCCTGCCGGCCATTTGCTTCGGTAGCTAATAACAGGAAACTTTGTGGTTTTCCGATAGGCAAAATTGTAGCAACCAAAGTTATCATGTAATCCATCTTTTCTAGCCTTCGTCTGGTAATGTAGCTCATGAACTCGACAAAAGCTGTCGGCAAACGGTTCCACCGCCTGGCTTCGGAGGGCCCAGATATAAACACTAAGCCTAACGATAGCGTTAGGAGTCAACTGGTGAAAGTAGATACCAAACTTCTTCAATACATCTGCAATAATCCCATGAAGGGGGAATCTTAACCCAGCCTTTAGAAAGCTCTTGAAAATGACTATCTCATCCTTCTCTGGCTTCGGGGTAGTTTCTTCTCCTCCGAAGCGAAGTAGCTTCTTCTGACTTTCACTGAAATAACCGGACTTTACCATCTTGGAGAGATCAGCCTTCGAAACGGTCGACTTTCCGAAGTCCAAGTGGCTGGGCTTACTTGGCATGGCAATGTGATAATCATCTTCGGAATCAGTTTCTTCAATGTTCTCATCTTCTGCTTCGGCAGTTGCTTGTTCTGCTTCAACAGTGGGGATTTCCTCCGAAGTCACCAGTCCGGATCGTTGCATTGCTTCGGAGATGGGAACAGTCTCTGAACCTTCAGCTTCGTCTCCTTCACGCTCAACCCTGGCAGTAGATCGCACTCTGGCCATTTAATTCTGAGTTTATGGAAATTGAATACTTTTTTCTCCCGAAGCTTTTCCTTCTGACGAAGCAGACTTCGAATTAAACCTTCGTTCGATTCCGGGAGTCAAGCTTCGACTATGGTTAAAAATTTTGGCAGCAAAACTGTGCAAATAGCAATGAATGCTGTGGTAACTTCACACCTACCCGTCTGTTTATATACTGCTGCAGGTAAGAAGGCGAAGCGCCAGGATTTTTACACCGGGCGGACAGTCACTAGCACTCGCTGCGCGGTGGACCGCAGAGACCAAACAGTAACTCTGCAAGGTGGGCCTGACACGCGCTTGGAAACTGAATCGTTTCTCGGCAACGAGCTCAGGGAAGGTGTTTTTTGGACCTTCGGCTTCCCGAAGCTTAGGAGGCTTTTTTCACGGATCAAGCTCGTTACGAAAAACGATCTAGCGCCGCGAAAGGGGCTACTGTTGGGGCCATGCTTCGTTGCGCCGAAGGTCTTGTAGAAAGAAGCAGCTTCGGCTGAAGTTGTCCCCAGGAGACGACCGAAGGTTCCTCTTCATGAAGCTTCGAAATTATAAACCGACTTAGAGATAGAATGACCTTTTAATCCATAAAGGTCTGAGTCAATGTTGTAAACTTTTACGGGGGCATAATTATAATTCTTCATAGGCTGTGCCCTGTGTCTATAAATAGATGAACAGTACCCCCGTACTGTACACGCTGATTTGTATTCACTCGCGCGTCACGCTTGTATTTTTCGCCTTCCGTCAAATTGAAGGTACAAATGTAATTCTATATTGTTCTTATTCTTCCATAATCATATAATGATGACACCTAATAATGTTGTATGATTATTCATGCATTCTTTCATGTTTCATGTGCTTTTTCTCTTATCAATATAAATTATGATGATGAAGGTATGTCCTTCATAACCTTCGTCCGAGATCGTTATATCCTAAGGGAAATAACGCTTCAGAGGACGAAGGACATTAACCATTAACTTTTCTGTGTTGCCTTGTTCTTAACTGAAGCATTTGAGAATAAGTCCCCAACAGCCATGGTGCGTATCGCGGCCGTTGGAACGTCTTCTTCATCTACATCATCAAGATCAACAACTTGCTCTCTTGGAGAGCCATTAGTCTCATCAAATACAACGTCGCTAGAGACTTCAACCAAACCCGATGATTTGTTGAAGACCCTATACGCCTTTGTATTTGAATCATAACCTAATAAAAACCCTTCTACGGCTTTGGGAGCAAATTTGGAATTCCTACCCTTCTTCACTAGAATGTAGCATTTACTCCCAAATACACGAAAATACGATACATTGGGTTTGTTACTAGTCAGCAGCTCATATGAAGTCTTCTTGAGGAGGCGGTGAAGGTAGACCCTGTTGATGGCGTGGCAAGCCGTGTTCACGGCTTCCGACCAAAAGCACTCGGGGGTCTTGAACTCTCCAAGCATAGTCCTCGCCATATCTATGAGTGTCCTATTCTTCCTCTCTACCACACCGTTTTGCTGAGGTGTGTAGGGAGCGGAGAACTCGTGCTTGATCCCTTCCTCCTCAAGGAACTCCTCCACTTGAAGGTTCTTGAATTCGGACCCGTTGTCGCTCCTTATCTTCTTCACCTTGAGCTCAAACTCATTTTGAGCTCTCCTTAGGAAGCGCTTGAGGGTCCCTTAGGTTTCAGACTTATCCTGCAAAAAGAATACCCAAGTGAAGCGGGAAAAGTCATCAACAATAACTAGACCATACTTACTTCCTCCTATGCTCAGATAGGCGACAGGTCCGAAGAGGTCCATATGCAGCAGCTCCAGAGGTCTTGATGTTGTCATCACATTTTTGGTGTGATGAGAGCTTCCCACCTGTTTCCCTGCTTGACAAGCTGCACAAGGTCTATCTTTTTCGAAATGAACATTGGTTAGACCTATCACGTGTTCTCCCTTTAGAAGTTTGTGGAGGTTCTTCATCCCCACATGTGCTAAGCGGCGATGCCACAACCAGCCCATGCAAGTCTTAGCCATTAAGCATGCATCTAGACCGGACTCTTCTTTTGCAAAATCAACTAAGTAAAGTTTGTCGTCTAGTACACCCTTAAAAGCTAGTGAACCATCACATCTTCTAAAGACAGACACATCTACATTTGTAAATAGACAGTTATATCCCATATTGCATAGTTGACTAACAGATAGCAAATTATATCCAAGAGACTCTACTAAAAACACATTAGAGATAGAGTGCTCATTTGAGATTGCAATTTTACCTAACCCTTTTACCTTGCCTTGATTCCCATCACCGAATATTATTGAATCTTGGGAATCCTTATTCTTGACGTAGGAGGTGAACATCTTCTTCTCCCCCGTCATATGGTTTGTGCATCCGCTATCAATAATCCAGCTTGAACCCCCGGATGCATAAACCTGCAAGGCAAATTTAGGCTTGGGTCTTAGGTACCCAACTCATGTTGGGTCCTACAAGGTTAGCACAAATGTCCTTAGGGACCCAAATGCAAGTTTTGTCTCCCTTGCATCTTGCCCCTAATTTTCTAGCAACAATCTTCCTATCCTTTCTACAAATAGCAAAAGAAGCATTTAAAGCATGATATATTGTAGAAGGTTCATTTATTTTCCTAGGAACATTATGAACAACATTTCTCCTATCAACATTTCTATCATGCACATAAGAAGAACTAGAAGCAAACATGGCATGAGAATCAAAGGCATTGTATGCATTACAATTCCTATAAGCATTTCTAGATTGTCTCCTATCATGGTACATAAAGGCATGGTTCTTTTGCACACTACTAGCCATAGGGGCCTTCCCTTTCTCCTTGGTGGAGATGGGAGCCTTATGGCTTGTCAAGTTCTTGGCTTCCCTCTTGTAGCCAAGTCCATCCTTAATTGAGGGGTGTCTACCAATCGTGTAGGCATCCCTTGCAAATTTTAGCTTGTCAAATTCATTCTTGCTAGTCTTAAGTTGGGCATTAAGACTAGCTAATTCCTCATTTAATTTGGAAATTGAAACTAAATGATCACTACAAGCATCAATGTCAAAATCTTTACACCTATTACAAGTTTCAACAATTTCTACACAAGAATTAGATTTACTAGCTACTTCTAGTTTAGCATTTAAATCATCATTAAAACCTTTTAACGTAGCAATAGTTTCATGACAAGAAGATAATTCACTAGAGAGCATTTCATTCCTTTTAATTTCAAGAGCAAGAGATTTTTGTGCACTAACAAATTTATCATGCTCCTCATATAAAAGATCCTCTTGTTTTTCTAGTAATCTATTCTTGTCATTCAAAGCATCAATCAACTCATTAATCTTATCAATTTTAGATCTATCTAATCCCTTGAATAAGCATGAGTAATCTATCTCATCATCATCACTAGACTCATCCTCACTTGAAGAAGCATAAGTACTAGTATCACGAGTGCTTACTTTCTTCTCTCTTGCCATGAGGCAAGTGTGACGCTCGTTTGGGAAGAGGGATGACTTGTTGAAGGCAGTGGCGGCGAGTCCTTCATTGTCGGAGTCGGAGGAGGAGCAATCCGAATCCCACTCCTTGCCTAGATGTGCCTCGCCCTTTGCCTTCTTGTATGCCTTCTTCTTCTCCCTCTTGCTCCCTTGGTCCTGTTCACTATCATTGTCGGGACAGTTAGCAATAAAATGACCAAGCTTACCGCATTTGAAGCATGAGCGCTTCCCCTTGGCTTTGGTCTTGCTTGGTTGTCCCTTGCGACCTTTAAGCGCCGTCTTGAATCTTTTGATGATGAGGGCCATCTCTTCATCATTGAGTCCGGCCACCTCAATCTGTGCCACCTTGCTAGGTAGCGCCTCCTTGCTTCTTGTTGCCTTGAGAGCAAGGGGTTGCGGCTCGTTGATCGGACCATTCAAGGTGTCGTCCACGTACCTCGCCTCCTTGATCATCATTCGCCCGCTAACGAATTTTCCGAGGACTTCTTCGGGCGACATTTTGGTGTACCTGGGATTCTCACGAATATTATTCACCAAATGAGGATCAAGAACGGTAAAGGACCTTAGCATCAGTCGGACGACGTCGTGGTCCGTCCATCGTGTGCTTCCGTAGCTCCTTATTTTGTTGATAAGGGTCTTGAGCCGGTTGTATGTTTGAGTTGGCTCCTCGCCCCTTATCATCGCGAACCTTCCAAGCTCGCCCTCCACCAACTCCATTTTGGTGAGCAAGGTGACGTCGTTCCCCTCATGAGAGATCTTGAGGGTGTCCCAGATCTGCTTGGCATTGTCCAAGCCGCTCACCTTGTGATACTCGTCCCTGCACAAAGAGGCTAGCAACACAGTAGTAGCTTGTGCATTTTTATGAATCTGTTCATTAATAAACACAGGGCTATCCGAGCTATCAAATTTCATTCCACTTTCCACAATCTCCCAAATGCTTGGATGGAGAGAAAACAGGTGAGTATGCATTTTGTGGCTTCAAAATCCGTAGTCCTCTCCATCAAAGTGAGGGGGCTTGCCAAGTGGAATGGGGAGCAATTGAGCATTTGAGCTATGCGGAATGCACGAATAATCGAAAGAAAAGTTTGAGTTAACCGTCTTTCGTCTGTCGTAGTCGTCGTTGTCCTTTTGGGAGGAGGAAGATTCGTCGCTGTCGTAGTAGACAATTTCCTTGATGCGCCTTGTCTTCTTCTTCCTCCCGTCTTTTCTTTTGTGGCCCGAGCCTGAGTCGGTGGGCCTGTCATCATTGGGCTCGTTGACGAAGGACTCCTTCTCCTTGTCGTTGATCACCATCCCCTTGCCCTTAGGATCCATCTCTTCGAGCGGTTAGTCCCTTTCTTGAAGAGAACGGCTCCGATACCAATTGAGAGCACCTAGAGGGGGGGTGAATAGGTGATCCTGTAACACTTCAAAACTTAAGCCACAAAACTTGGTTAATTGTTAGCACAATAATTGCCAAGTGGCTATAGAGGAATCCTCAACAAAACACAATAACCAACAAAGATCAATCACAGAGATGGCACGGTGGTTATCCCGTGGTTCGGCCAAGACCAACGCTTGCCTACTCCACATTGTGGCGTCCCAACGGACGAGGGTTGCAATCAACCCCTCTCAAGCGGTCCAAAGACCCACTTGAATACCACGGTGTTTTGCTTGCTTTATCTCAATCCCGTTTGCGAGGAATCTCCACAATTTGGAGCCTCTCGCCCTTACACTTGAAATTCACAAAGAACACGGAGCAAGGGAGGGATTAGCAACGCACACAAGACACAAGAATTAGAGTGTCAACACGCACACAAGTCGCAACAAGAGCTCGCAACACAACTCAATGAGTTCACAACTCCACTAGAGCTCTATATGCTATCACAATGAAACAAATGCGCGAAATCGATGTCTTGGTGCTTAGAAATGATTAGGAGATGCTTGGTGTACTCCTCCATGCGCCTAGGGGTCCCTTTTATAGCCCCAAGGCAGCTAGGAGCCGTTGAGAGCAATCAGGGAAGGCAATTCTTGCCTTCTGTCGTCTGGCGCACCGGACAGTCCGGTGCACACCGGACACTGTCCGGTGCCAGATTTCTTTCCTTAAATGGCGAAGCCGACCGTTGGCAGACCTGGAGCCGTTGGCGCACCAGACATGTCCGGTGCACACCGAACAGTCCGGTGCCCCCTTCTAGCCGTTGGCTCGGCCACGTGTCCCGCGCAGATTGCGCGGCCGACCGTTGGCCCGGCCGACCGTTGGCTCACCGGACAGTCCGGTGCACATCGGACAGTCCGGTGCATTTTAGCCGTACGTCGCCGGTGAATTCCCGAGAGTGGCCAGTTCGCTCGAACCAGCCTGGCGCACCGGACACTGTCCGGTGCACCACCGGACAGTCCGGTGCTCCCAGACTCAGCAGATTCTTGGCTGCTCGAGCCAAGACATTTCCAATTGGATTTTTCCTGTTTCCAGCACTTAGACACAATACATTAGTCCATAAAACAATGTACTAAGTCTGAGAAACATACCTTTATCCTTGATTTGTACTTTGTCCACCTCTTTACACTTAGGCACTTGTGTTGGACACTAAATCACCAAAACACTTAGAAATGGCCCAAGGGCACATTTCCCTTTCAGCATCTATAAAAGGAAGGGCTAGGGCCCTCATACGGGTGGGTGGGCGCGCGGGAGGACGGGCCAACGAACGGGCTCGCTCTCTCTCTCCCTCGCGAACGCTTGTAACCCCTACTGCAAGTGCACCCACTCTGGCGCAGGATAACACGAGCCGTGGTTTTTCCCCCCTTTATGTTCCATCTCGCGCCAACCCATCTGGGCTGGGGCACGCAGTGACAATTTTACTCGTCGGTCCAGGGACCCCCCGGGGTCGAAATGCCGACACATAGACTATTACAACCAAGGCTCATCTGCTCACATCTGTCAACAGACATAAGACACATTGCTCATGGAGAGGAGCCACTTGCTACGTCTTCATTATTCTTAGAAAGGCCGTGAGAGAGCGGCGGACTGTGGTACGGCAGTGTGTGGCGTGCAGCCGTGCACTATGGAGGCTGGCCGGTTGGGAGTGGGACGGATCGAGGGAGGACGATGCACGGCTGCAGAGGCTGTGGATCAGTGGAGGACGGCGCACGGCGGCGTGTGGAGGACGGCGCTGAGAGCACCTAGAGGGGGGGTGAATAGGTGATCCTGTAACACTTAAAACTTAGGCCACAAAAGACTTGGTTAAGTGTTAGCACAATAACTGCCAAGTGGCTAGAGAGGAATCTTCAAGAAAACACAATAACCAACAAGATCAATCACAGAGATGGCACGGTGGTTATCCCATGGTTCGGCCAAGACCAACTCTTGCCTACTCCACGTTGTGGCGTCCCAACGGACGAGGGTTGCAATCAACCCCTCTCAAGCGGTCCAAAGACTCACTTGAATACCACGGTGTTTTGCTTGCTTTTTCTCAATCCCGTTTGCGAGGAATCTCCACAACTTGGAGCCTCTCGCCCTTACACTTGAAATTCACAAAGAAACACGGAGCAAGGGAGGGATTAGTAACACACTCAAGACAAGAAATCACAGCAACACCACGCACACAAGTCGCAATGAGAGCTCACAACACAACTCAATGAGTTCACTACTCAACTAGAGCTCTAATTGCTATCGCAAAGAATCAAAGGTGCGGAATTGATGTCTTGGTGCTTAGGAATGTTGTAGGAATGCTTGGTGCTCTCCTCCATGCGCCTAGGGGTCCCTTTTATAGCCCCAAGGCAGCTAGGAGCCGTTGAGAGCAATCTAGGAAGGCTGATCTTGCCTTCTGTCGACTGGCGCACCGAACAGTCCGGTGCACACCGGACACTGTCCGGTGCCCGATTTCCTTCCATAAATGGCGCAGTCAACCGTTGGCAGCCTGAGAGCCGTTGGCGCACCGGACATGTCCGGTGCACACCGGACAGACCGGTGCACCCTTCTAGCTGTTGGCTCGGCCACGTGTCCCGCGCAGATCGCGCGGCCGACCGTTGGCCCTGCCGACCGTTGGCTCACCGGACAGTCCGGTGCACACCGGACAGTCCGGTGAATTATAGCCGTACGTCGTTGATGGTTTCCCGAGAGCGACGAGTTCGCCTGTGAACGGCACACCGGACAGTCCGGTGAACCACCGGACAGTCCGGTGATTTATAGTCGTACACCGCCGTCAAAGTCCCGAGAGCAGCCTTTTCGCCAGAGCCAGCCTGGCACACCGGACACTGTCCGGTGCACCACCGGACAGTCCGGTGCACCCAGACTGAGCAGACTTTGGCTGCTCGAGCCATCTCTTCTCCAACTCGATTTTTTCTGTTTCCAGCACTTAGACACAATACATTAGTCCATAAAACAATGTACTAAGTCTGAGAAACATACCTTTATCCTTGATTTGTACTTTGTCCACCTTTTTACACTAGGGCACTTGTGTTGGACACTAAATCACCAAAATACTTAGAAATGGCCCAAGGGCACATTTCCCTTTCAATATCCCCCTTTTTGGTGATTTATGCCAACACAACATAAAGCAAGTAGAACAAATACAAAATCAATTCAAATAAGAACTCAAATTGTTTTGATTCAAATTTGACATATATGGATCACTCTTTGCCACCACTTGGTTTGTTTTTGCAAATCAAACTCAAATTCTATCTCTAAGTCAAACACACGTGTTAAGACATAAAGAGAGTCATTCCAAGAGAAATTGATTCAAGATTTCAAAAACTCCCCTTTTTCCCATAATCAACACTTCTCCCCACTAGAAACCAACTTTTGACAAGAGAGACAATAAAAGAGTTTTGACAAACCAAAAGCTCTATTCTACTATTTTCAAAAACTCTCAAGTGGTAGCTGATCCATTTATCGCTTTGGCCATTATTTTCTCCCCCTTTGGCATCAAGCACCAAAACGGGATAAATCTTGGCCCTTTAACCCCATTGCCTCACCAAAATCTTCAAATAAGAGTACAAAGGCAATAAGAGTATAAAGATGAACTTGGAAAAGTTACTCTTTTCATCGGAGTGCAGTGGAAGTCTTGCATGGTCCAAGTCCACCTTTTCCCTTTCAATCCTCCTTTGAGACTAAAACAACCAAACTCAAGAACATGGTTAGTCTCAAAGGGTTAAGTTGTAGCACAGCTCCCCCTAAATATGTGCATCACTTGCAAAAAGGACTTGTGAGGTCCAGGGAGTGTTTGTACAACCTGAGCACCACAATAAGCAACAAAATGCAGAATGAACATGATCAAAGGCATAAACACATGTATGCTACATTTCAATCCAAGTTCCGCGAATCTAAGATATTGAGCTCACTACGCAGCCTGCAAAAGGTCTTCTCATCTAGAGGCTTGGTAAAGATATCGGCTAACTGGTTCTCGGTGTTAACATGAAACACTTCGATATCTCCCTTTTGCTGGTGGTCTCTCAAAAAGTGATGCCGGATGTCAATGTGCTTTGTGCGGCTGTGCTCAATAGGATTTTCCGCTATTCGGATAGCACTCTCATTATCACATAGGAGTGGGACTTTGCTCAGATTGTAGCCAAAGTCCCGGAGGGTTTGCCTCATCCAAAGCAGTTGCGCACAACACTGTCCTGCGGCAACGTACTCGGCCTCAGCGATGGATAGGGCAACGGAAGTTTGTTTCTTAGAGTTCCACGACACCAGGGACCTTCCTAAGAATTGGCACGTCCCTGATGTACTCTTCCTATCGACCTTACATCCAGCATAGTCGGAGTCTGAATATCCAATCAAGTCAAAGTTAGACCCCTTTGGATACCAGATCCCGAAGCAAGGCGTAGCGACTAAATATCTCAAAATTCGCTTCACAGCCACTAAGTGACACTCCTTTGGATCGGATTGAAATCTAGCACACATGCATACGCTAAGCATAATATCCGGTCTACTAGCACACAAATAAAGTAAGGACCCTATCATAGACCGGTATGCTTTTTGATCAACGGACTTACCTCCTTTGTTGAGGTCAGTGTGTCTGTCAGTTCCCATTGGCGTCTTTGCGGGCTTGGCGTCCTTCATCGCAAACCTCTTTAGCAAATCTTGTGTGTACTTTGTTTGGGAGATGAAAGTGCCGTCCTTGAGTTGCTTCACTTGGAACCCAAGGAAGTAGTTCAACTCGCCCATCATCGACATCTTGAATTTCTGTGTCATAACCCTGCTAAACTCTTCACAAGACTTTTGATTAGTAGAACCAAATATTATGTCATCGACATAAATTTGGCACACAAAAAGATCACCATCGCAAGTCTTAGTAAAAAGAGTTGGATCGGTTTTCCCAACCTTAAAAGCATTAGCAATTAAAAAGTCTCTAAGGCATTCATACCATGCTCTTGGGGCTTGCTTAAGTCCATAGAGCGCCTTAGAGAGATTACACACGTGGTCGGGGTACCGTTCATCCTCGAAGCCAGGGGGTTGCTCTACGTACACCTCCTCCTTGATCGGCCCGTTGAGGAAAGCGCTCTTCACATCCATTTGGTACAACCTGAAAGAATGGTGAGCGGCATATGCTAGCAAGATACGAATTGATTCTAGCCTAGCCACAGGAGCAAAAGTCTCCTCAAAGTCCAAACCTGCGACTTGGGCATAACCTTTTGCCACAAGTCGAGCCTTGTTCCTCGCCACTACCCCGTGCTCGTCCTGTTTGTTGCGGAACACCCACTTGGTTCCCACAACATTTTGCTTGGGACGAGGCACCAGTGTCCAAACTTCATTGCGCTTGAAATTGTTGAGTTCCTCTTGCATGGCCAACACCCAGTCCGGATCTAGCAAGGCCTCTTCTACCCTGAAAGGCTCAATAGAAGAGACAAAGGAGTAATGCTCACAAAAATTAACTAATCTCGAGCGAGTAGTTACTCCCTTGCTAATATCACCCAATATCTGGTCGACGGGATGATCCCTTTGAATCGTCGCTCGAACTTGGGTTGGAGGTGCCTGAGATGCTTCTTCCTCTTCAACTTGAACATCCTGTGCTCCCCCTTGATCATGCGCCTCCACTTGAGGTACCTGTTCGTCATCTTGGGATGGGGGATGCACCATAGTTGAGGAAGACGGTTGATCTTGCCCCAAATGTTCCTGAGGCCGTACATCTCCAATCGTCATGGTGCGTATCGCGGCCGTTGGAACGTCTTCTTCATCTATATCATCAAGATCAACAACTTGCTCTCTTAGAGAGCCATTAGTCTCATCAAATACAACGTTGCTAGAGACTTCAACCAAACCCGATGATTTGTTGAAGACCCTATACGCCTTTGTATTTGAATCATAACCTAATAAAAACCCTTCTACAACTTTGGGAGCAAATTTAGAGGTTCTACCTTTCTTCACAAGAATATAACACTTGCTCCCAAATACACGAAAATAAGATACATTGGGTTTGTTACCAGTCAGCAGCTCGTATGAAGTCTTCTTGAGGAGGCGGTGAAGGTAGACCCTGTTGATGGCGTGGCAAGCCGTGTTCACGGCTTCCGACCAAAAGCGCTCAGGGGTCTTGAACTCTCCAAGCATAGTCCTCGCCATATCTATGAGCGTCTTGTTCTTCCTCTCTACCACACCATTTTGCTGAGGTGTGTAGGGAGCGGAGAACTCGTGCTTGATCCCCTCCTCCTCAAGGAACTCCTCCACTTGAAGATTCTTGAATTCGGACCCATTATCGCTTCTTATCTTCTTCACCTTGAGCTCAAACTCATTTTGAGCTCTCCTGAGGAAGCGCTTGAGGGTCCCTTGGGTTTCAGACTTATCCTGCAAAAAGAACACCCAAGTGAAGCGGGAAAAGTCATCAACAATAACTAGACCATACTTACTTCCTCCTATGCTCAGATAGGCGACGGGTCCGAAGAGGTCCATATGCAGCAGCTCCAGAGGTCTTGAAGTGGTCATCACATTCTTGCTGTGATGTGCTCCTCCCACTTGTTTACCTGCTTGACAAGCTGCACAAGGTCTATCTTTTTCGAAATGTACATTGGTTAGACCTATCACGTGTTCTCCCTTTAGAAGCTTGTGGAGGTTCTTCATCCCCACATGTGCTAAGCGGCGATGCCACAACCAGTCCATGCAAGTCTTAGCCATTAAGCATGCATCTAGACCGACCTCTTCTTTTGCAAAATCAACTAAATAAAATTTGTCGTCTAGTACACCCTTAAAAGCTAGTGAACCATCACATCTTCTAAAGACAGACACATCTACATTTGTAAATAGACAATTATATCCCATATTACATAATTGACTGACAGATAGTAAATTATATCCAAGAGACTCAACTAAAAACACATTAGAGATAGAGTGCTCATTAGATAATGCAACCTTGCCTAAACCTTTTACCTTGCCTTGGTTCCCATCACCGAATATGATTGAATCTTGGGAATCCTTATTCTTGACGTAGGAGGTGAACATCTTCTTCTCCCCTGTCATATGGTTTGTGCATCCGCTGTCGATAATCCAGCTTGAACCCCCGGATGCATAAACCTGCAAGGCAAATTTAGGCTTGGGTCTTAGGTACCCAACTCTTGTTGGGTCCTACAAGGTTAGTCACAATTTCCTTAGGGACCCAAATGCAAGTTTTATCACCCTTGCATTTTGCCCCTAATTTCCTAGCAACTATCTTCCTATCCTTTCTACCAATAGCAAAGGAAGTATTTAAAGCATGATAAATTGTAGAGGGACCATTCATAACTTTTCTAGGAACATGAACAATACTCTTCCTAGGCATATGATGAACATTTTTCCTAGGCATATCTCTACCATGCATATAGGAAGAACTAGGAGCAAACATAGCATAAGAGTCATAGGCATGTGAATCAAAAGCATTGCAACTCCTATGAGACTGTCTTTTATCATTGTACATAAAAGTATGGTTCCTTTTAGTACTATTTGCCATAGGGGTCTTCCCTTTCTCCTTGGCGGAGATGGGAGCCTTATGGCTTGTTAAGTTCTTGGCTTCCCTCTTGAAGCCAAGCCCATCCTTAATTGAGGGGTGTCTACCAATTGTGTAGGCATCCCTAGCAAATTTTAGTTTATCAAAATCACTTTTTCTAGCCTTAAGTTGGGCATTAAGACTAGCCATTTCATCATTTAACTTTGCAATAGAAGCTATGTGTTCACTACAAGCATCAATATCAAAATCTTTACATCTATTGCAAATAACGGCATTTTCTACACAAGTTGTTGATTTACTAGCTATTTCTAATTTAGCATTCAAATCATCATTAATGCTCCTTAAACTAGTAATCGTCTCATGGCAAGAAGATAATTCACAAGACAGCATTTCATTTCTTTTAACTTCTAAAGCATGAGATTTTTGTGCTTCTATAAATTTGTCATGTTCTTCATACAACAAATCTTCTTGTTTTTCTAAAAGCCTATTCTTATCATTTAATGCATCAATCAATTCATTGATTTTATCTACCTTGGTTCTATCTAGGCCCTTAAATAAACATGAATAATCTATTTCATCCTCATCACTAGATTCGTCCTCACTTGAAGAAGCATAGGTAGTGTCTCGAGTACATACCTTCTTCTCCCTTGCCATAAGGCATGTGTGACGCTCGTTGGGGAAGAGGGACGACTTGTTGAAGGCGGTGGCGGCGAGTCCTTCATTGTCGGAGTCGGACGAGGAGCAATCCGAATCCCACTCCTTGCCAAGATGTGCCTCGCCCTTTGCCTTCTTATAGTTCTTCTTCTTCTCCCTCTTGTTCCCTTGATCCTGGTCACTATCATTGTCGGGACAGTTAGCAATAAAATGACCAAGCTTACCACATTTGAAGCATGAGCGCTTCCCCTTTGTCTTGGTCTTGCTTGGCTGACCCTTGCGACCCTTTAGCGCCGTCTTGAATCTCTTGATGATGAGGGCCATCTCTTCATCATTAAGTCCGGCCGCCTCAATTTGTGCCACCTTGCTAGGTAGCACCTCCTTGCTTCTTGTTGCCTTGAGAGCAAGGGGTTGAGGCTCGTTGATTGGACCATTCAATGTGTCGTCCACGTACCTCGCCTCCTTGATCATCATTCGCCCGCTTACAAATTTCCCAAGGACTTCTTCGGGCGACATTTTGGTGTACCTGGGATTCTCACGAATATTATTCACCAAATGAGGATCAAGAACGGTAAAGGACCTTAGCATCAGTCGAACGACGTCGTGGTCTGTCCATCGCGTGCTTCCGTAGCTCCTTATTTTGTTGATAAGGGTCTTGAGCCAGTTGTATGTTTGGATTGGCTCCTCACCCCTTATCATCGCGAATCGACCAAGCTCGCCCTCCACCAATTCCATCTTGGTGAGCAAGGTGACTTCGTTCCCCTCATGAGAAATCTTGAGGGTGTCCCATATTTGCTTGGCGTTATCCAAGCCGCTCACTTTGTGGTATTCATCCCTGCACAATGAAGCTAGAAGAACAGTAGTAGCTTGTGCATTCTTATGAATTTGCTCATTAATGAACATGGGACTATCCATACTATCAAAGTGCATTCCACTCTCTACAATTTCCCATATACTAGGATGGAGAGAGAAAAGGTGATTACGCATTTTGTGGCTCCAAAATCCGTAGTCCTCCCCATCAAAGTGTGGAGGCTTGCCGAGAGGAATGGATAATAAATGAGCATTTGTACTTTGAGGAATACGAGAGTAATCAAAAGAAAAGTTCGAATTGACCGGTTTCCTTCTCTCATAGTCGTTGTGGTCGTCGTCCTTTTGGGAAGAAGTAGACTCATCGCTGTCGTCGTAGTAGACAATTTCCTTGATGCGCCTTGTCTTCTTCTTCTTCTCGTCTTTCCGTCTATGGCTCGAGCCGGAGTCTGTGGGCTTGTCATCCTTCGGCTCGTTGATGAAGGATTCCTTCTCTTTGTCGTTAATCACGATTCCCTTCCCCTTAGGATCCATCTCTTTGGGCGGTTAGTCCCTTTGTGAAGAGAACGGCTCCGATACCAATTGAGAGCACCTAGAGGGGGGGTGAATAGGTGATCCTGTAACACTTAAAACTTAGGCCACAAAAGACTTGGTTAAGTGTTAGCACAATAACTGCCAAGTGGCTAGAGAGGAATCTTCAACAAAACACAATAACCAACAAGATCAATCACAGAGATGGCACGGTGGTTATCCCGTGGTTCGGCCAAGACCAACGCTTGCCTACTCCACGTTGTGGCGTCCCAACGGACGAGGGTTGCAATCAACCCCTCTCAAGCGGTCCAAAGACTCACTTGAATACCACGGTGTTTTGCTTGCTTTTTCTCAATCCCGTTTGCGAGGAATCTCCACAACTTGGAGCCTCTCGCCCTTACACTTGAAATTCACAAAGAAACACGGAGCAAGGGAGGGATTAGTAACACACTCAAGACAAGAAATCACAGCAACACCACGCACACAAGTCGCAATGAGAGCTCACAACACAACTCAATGAGTTCACTACTCAACTAGAGCTCTAATTGCTATCGCAAAGAATCAAAGGTGCGGAATTGATGTCTTGGTGCTTAGGAATGTTATAGGAATGCTTGGTGCTCTCCTCCATGCGCCTAGGGGTCCCTTTTATAGCCCCAAGGCAGCTAGGAGCCGTTGAGAGCAATCTAGGAAGGCTGATCTTGCCTTCTGTCGACTGGCGCACCGGACAGTCCGGTGCCCGATTTCCTTCCATAAATGGCGCAGTCGACCGTTGGCAGCCTGAGAGCCGTTAGCGCACCGGACATGTCCGGTGCACACCGGACAGACCGGTGCCCCCTTCTAGCCGTTGGCTCGGCCACGTGTCCCGCGCAGATCGCGCGGCCGACCGTTGGCCCTGCCGACCGTTGGCTCACCGAACAGTCCGGTGCACACCGGACAGTCCGGTGAATTATAGCCGTACGTCGTTGATGGTTTCCCGAGAGCGACGAGTTCGCCTGTGAACGGCACACCGGACAGTCCGGTGAACCACCGGACAGTCCGGTGATTTATAGTCGTACACCGCCGTCAAAGTCCCGAGAGCAGCCTTTTCGCCAGAGCCAGCCTGGCACACCGGACACTGTCCGGTGCACCACCGGACAGTCCGGTGCACCCAGACTGAGCAGACTTTGGCTGCTCGAGCCATCTCTTCTCCAACTCGATTTTTTCTGTTTCCAGCACTTAGACACAATACATTAGTCCATAAAACAATGTACTAAGTCTGAGAAACATACCTTTATCCTTGATTTGTACTTTGTCCACCTTTTTACACTAGGGCACTTGTGTTGGACACTAAATCACCAAAATACTTAGAAATGGCCCAAGGGCACATTTCCCTTTCAGGCGCACGGCGACATGTCAGTGGAGTGGAGGGACGGCTGCAGAGGCTGGCCGGCGTGGAGGCTGGAAGGAGTCATGGATCCGTGGCCTCTGGAGGCTGGAGCAGACGAGCAGTGGAGGAATGGCCGGATGGGGATGGGCGGATGGCGGCGTCCAGCGTGTGATGCCTGGTGCGGCTGGCCGGCTGGGAGACAGGGAGAGAGCAGGCGAGAGCGAGACGCGTCGGCGTGTGGTGTGCGGCTGGCGGCGTCCGGACTCCAGCGTGTGGTACTGTGGTAGTGTGGTGCGGCCGTGCGGCTGGCCGCCTGGGAGAGAGCAGGCGCCAGGCGAGACGGGTCGCTAGCCGCTAGCGCTAGGTTAGGCTTTTCTTACATGGGCTGGACCTCAATGTGATTATGGATTGGAGTTGGAGTTGGCCATATTGCAGTGATCTCGAATTAGAAAATACGGTAGCAAAACGGGATCATCCCGATTAAAAACGGGATCCCGGTGAAACGGTCGGGAAACCAGCTCTATCGTTTCTGTTTCTGTTTACCGTTTTGTATATCCCGTTTTCGTTCCGCTTTCGTTTTTTTACCTCGGGTTCGAAATCGATCGGGACAAAACTAACAAAATCGGTTATACGATAACGGTCGGTACGAGATTTTCCCATCCTACTTTCATCCCTAACTATAACTGCAAATATAAGTGACGAAATATATATAAAAATATTAACAAGAGATTTATTTAATAATATAATAATACTGAATATATATATTATAAAATAGTATGTATATATGGTTATACTAGATGAACGCTCGTATGTTGCTACGAAGTAAATATATTATGATAAGATATATTAAAATGTAAAAATATTAGTCAGCCGATGTTTTTTATTTAGAGCTTGCTCGACATGTATAAAGCTTGATAGCATGGTATGTTTGGTGTAGGATGGACGAGACAAGTCTTCAAACGATATACCACATTGCTTTACAATCTTTAATGCAAATTTGGGATATATATGCACTGAGGACGAACTCAAGTAAGTTTTATCTAAATATGATGTGTGGATTCTTCTAATTTTCTTGTGAAGTGGATTCATAGTAATGAAATTGTGCATTGTTGTTCTATATTGTAGGGGCACCTAGGTTTCATGTCGTGAAATGCGTAGCCGTGGTGGAATGTCTGTAGCTTTTTCTGATTTTACAAATATACCTACCTATACATTTAGGGCCTATTCGGTTCCTAAGGAATGATCACCTGTAACCATTCTTAGCCAGATTATTTGTCTATTTTATATAGGGTTTGATCAACTGGAACAATTCTGGGGTGAATTCCGGCTCAAACGAACATGCCCGTATCGATTTAGCTAGAGAGATACTAGAAAAACTCTTATTAGTATTCTTTGGTGACGACGTAGACATAATAGAGCAAATACGAAGGCACATTAGAGGTGGCACTGAAGCCGATGTTGGCAATGGCGTCGCACTTCCTCTCGAGTATCGATCATGCCTGGCAGCACAGCTAGGGATGGCAGCGGGTCGGGTAAAGTGCGGGTAAGCCATTTACCCGCCCGCTAACATATCCGCGCCTCTAGTGCTTATCCGTGCCCGCGAGAGCTTGCGGGTAAAATTTTCGACTCGTACCCGTACCCACAGGATATCCGCGGATATCGGGCAACCCGTTACCCGCCAGAAAATAACATAGAGTATATGGTCATGTTCATTTTACCAAGAACACAACAACTTGACAGACATAATAATGACAAGGAACATAGTTCAAACATAAAAGTCCACAAACATGATCGATCATCCACAAACATAAGTCTCAAACTCTTAAGATAATTAATTATTACAACATAATGTTTTAGGATAAAATGAACACATGGGCAATATTTTGATGGGCTAGTAAATTAAGCGGGTAACGGGTAATACCCGCGGGCAAAATTTTATATCCGTCAATTACCCGCGGGTGAGAAGTGTTGCCCGTATCCTTACCCGTGGGCGAGATTTCTTACCCGTATCCATGCCCATCGGGTACGAAACCCGCGGATATCCGTGCCCGCGGGCAGAATTACCATCCCTAAGCACGGCGTGCTTGACCTGCGTGACGCCCTTGACGTTGATCTAGATCAGGCTACGCATCAGCTCCTCGTCCACCTCGTGGAAGTAGCGCACATTAGGATAATAAGGATGGCGTGGTCTTGGATGGAGTCTTGAGCGCCTCGACGCCGGCCACGAGCCCTCGATATCCTTGTCCGAGGCACGGGCGTCAAGAGGAGGCGAAGGGAGAAGGTGAGGGAGGGGACCACGCAGGCAGGGGGTCGGAGTGGAGGGAGGCGAGGATGGTGGGCGTTTGGCGTGGTCGCAGAGGAGGCGAGGAGCGCGGGATGTGCGACAGTGTGTGGAGCACGTGATGTGCGGGGCTTGCGGCCGACGATGGCGCGGAGGAGCATCGATATAGATGGCCAAATGGGTCATGCCAAGCGGCTCAGCCCGACACTTTTAAAATGGGGCATGTGCCAGCTCGACCCGAGAGGTGTGCCATGCTTGGGCGGTTGGACCGTTGTCTCGGTCCATAGTGATGGTCCGACCTGATATGATTATTATTATTATTTTAAAAATCCAGTGTATACATATTTATAAGTTATAACACTTATTGACTATTAGACACAAACTTGTTTGAGCTCAAGTGACTAGCAGAGCATAGCTAGTGTCGTTCGGGTTCGATTTCCCTCCTCATTACAATAATTTTGAACGATTTTTCTTTAGATGTCGGGACAGAGGCATGGTTCTACATGTGGTCTCTATACTATCGTCTTAATAGGTAGTATAGATAAGATGAATGAAAGCGAGAACTGCCCTTAAAAAAAGGGAGGGATGGATACTATAAGACCATCTAGTCTTGCGAAAAGGAGTTAGCAGTATTGGAAAAGGAGAAAAAGACCCGGCCGGACGGTGGATAGATTTTACCGGATCGATCACTCACGTAGCAGCTAGGCAACCAACCGAGTCAACTCCCCACACCTTAATTCCAATCCTGTCATATGAGATGAGGCCATCGCCTCGCCGGAACGGTGGTGGTGGTAAACCGCCCGTGACTGACCCCGTTCCGTTCTCTCTTAGCTGCTGCATCAACGATGGATCCATCGTCATCCCTCGTGCTGCTCTGGCCTGCTGGTACTGCTGGCTCTAGCCTCTATCAGCGCGTGTAGTGTAGGCGGCGCGTCACCGACTGGCTAGCTGCCGGCCCCTAGCTATATAAAGACGCAGCGAAGATTGCCCTCCAAGCCCAAACACCTAGCCATCTCCATCCTGCACTCCACCAACGGCTGCCTAGCTAGTAGCAAGTAGCAGCCACGGCGCGCGCCAAGCAGACAGCACGCATGCACTTGAGCTGAGAGTTGAGAGAGATGGGCCGACGCCGACCGGTCGCGAGAGCTAGCCACTGCTTGCTTGCCTGTTGTATGGTACGTGTTCCTTCTTCCTTCACTGCACTTCCGATCCCTCGCGTCGTCGTCGTTCGTGACTAGCTATCCTATCCACCTAGCTAGCTAGCTTACGGCCCCGCCGTCACTGTCACTTCTCGCCTTGCTTGCTTGGCTTCTGTTCCCTTCCCATCGAGTAAGAACAAGGTCGCCGTCGCTCCAGTCGTCCAGGCCACCCATCCGTCCATCCGCACGGTTGCACCGTCGCGCTCGCGACATTATCTATCACACAGCTAGCACTGTCTGTCGGTCCTCCTTCGGAGCCAGCCAAGCGAGGGAGCGAGTCTAGGCCCGCCGATCGGCCCGGCCATGAGCGTCAAGGAGCCACCGTCCTCGTCGACGGCGGCGGCCTTCTACGCGACGCTGGCGCGCGGACTCGAGGACCTGGACCGGGCGCTGGCGGCGTCCTCGCCCTCGTCGTCGTTCCTGTCGCTGCCCACGCTCCGGGCCGCGCTGGCGCTGCTCCGCGCCGCGCACGCGGGCCTGGCCCGCCTCGTCGCGTCGCTCCACCTCCCGGGGGGCGCGGCCTGGCTGGACGAGTACATGGACGAGGCGTCCAGGCTCTGCGACGCGTGCCGCGCGCTGCGGCTCGGCGCCGCTGCCGTCGAGGGGTACGCCGGAAGCGCCGCCCAGCTCGCCTCGCTCCTCATGCAGGGGGCGTCGTCGAGCCCCCACCTCTCGAGACAGGTAAGTGCACTTCAATATGAACTATGAAGTGGTATAGCAACGAACCAACGCGACTGGCATGGCATGGCAATGGCATGGCACTACGGCAGGTGGCGCGTGCGATCAGCGTGTGCAGGCGCGAGGCCATGGCGGTGAAGGAGGAGAACCGCGCGCTGGTGGAGACGCGCGCGGAGGCGCTAGCGCTGCGCCTGAGCGAGGGCGTCCCCGCCGACGCCAAGCTGGGCGGCTTCAACGGCTTCCGCGGCGTGCTCTGCGCCACCCGGATGCTGACCTCGTTCCTGCTCACGCTGCTCTCGTGGGGCGTGCTCCACTACTGGCCCGCCCCCAACGCGGGCGCCGGGGACTGCGCCGCCTACTTCGGCGCCGCGTTCGCGACGGCGCTGTCCCGGGCGCAGCAGCGCGCGGCGGCGGAGGCCGGTAGGTCCGTGGCGGCGGCCGCCGGCGGCGGTGGCGGCGGGGTGATGATGCACGAGTTCCGGCGCGCGCGGGCGGCGGTGGAGGAGGCCAAGGAGGCCGTGGAGCGCGGCGGCGACGTGGCTGCGGCCGCGGCGGAGGTGGGCCTCCGCGCCGGCGCGCTCCGGGCCGCGTGCGACGACGTGGTGGCGCTCATCGACGACCTGTTCGACGAGGTGGTGGAGGGCAGGAAGAAGCTGCTGGACCTCTGCAGCGGCGGCAACTGATCGAAGGAGAGACTGACTAACGCGCACGCGATGAGCTGCTTCGCCGTTCGCGATGTGCAATGGCGATAGGTAGGGCCAGCCATGTGTGGCTCTTTACGTACTGCTTGTGTTCTTCCTTCCTCCTCGAATGTGTGGCTCTCTCGATCGATATTTGCCGTGGCAGGCAGTGCTCGATCTCTCTACTCGGGCTGGCATGTGTTATGTTTGTCATTCATAAATACAATAACACAACTGAACGCATGCAATGCAACCAAGCAGGAAAGGTCGGGAAAACAGTGTCGTAGTAGAGGAAGAGTATACTCGACAAACTGCTAATAGCTGATAAGGTTAGCTTTTGCTGACAGTTTGACATGCCATGAGATGATAAAGAAATAGTGACACAGCCATGTAGTGTAAGGACCGGACCGGCCCCCGCCCCCTACCTACCCCACTCCTATGCACCTACTCACCAAGTCACCAGCACTGTAAAACGAAAGCAGAGCACAGCAAAACGAAACCACTGCATGCTGGAATGAAACTTTTCAACAGGTAGCTAGCAGCTCTAGATAAGGCCACCACACTAGTAGACACGGCACGGGCTGGATTAGAGGCGAGACGTCCGTTTAGGCCTTGTTCGTTTGTATCGGATTAGTGGGTCGGAATGATTCCTAACCGGATTGTTTCTTTAATTTATATAAACTTTGATTAGCTGGAATAATTCCGGGTGTAATTTGACACAAACGAACCAAGCCTTAACCATTTATCTACACTAACAGCAGAGATGGGGATGACGATCACTCCCAAATCTGGAGCAGTTTCTATTCGAATTCTAGACCATGGTAGTAGAGCAGGGACCTCCGTCCGTGGTCTGTTTATATATAGCACGGCAGAATCCCAACTGAAAGTTGTGCGTGACCTGTGGAGCACCTGCAGTGGTGCAGGCTTTTGTTTGCCAGGTTCATCTAGCTGTTGACCAACTGCTGGAGCGCCCAGCCCAGGACAGGGCACTCCACTCCACTCGCGGTAGGAAGGAACTGGAACTGAAGCAGCTGCTGTAGGATGTAGTACAAGCAGTGGAGCACAGGACCCTCACAGGCTGCCATGGAAGATCTCTGCTTCCCTCCCATCCCATGGCATGGCTGTAGTACCACTTCTTCCTATCTGATACTCTGTGATCTCCGTCGGGTCGGGTCAGTCGTTCCGTACAAAGTAAGTCGACCCCAAGTCCCCAAGAGAAGAGGGAAGAAACTTGGCAGGTGTAAAGCGTAAAGGCAGTGGAACAGAGCTGCAAGGAATTCTTTGTGGTACTCTTCCATTGACCATGTGAGAGAGAGAGCCTGGTAGTACTGTGCTTTATGTACCTCGGTCCTGTTTCGGGCAAAGCATACAGAGGCTGTGCTGTGCGGTTGGAGAGGGCATATGATATGGCCCGCCCATTCAGGACCAGGAGAGCTTCAGTTCACGCGAGGCAGCAAAGGTACCTTGTGAGCTTTCAGTCCAGGACCCCGGGAGCCCAGATGGCAAGAGGAGACTGCTGCACCTGCACGGATGGTCTTCACATGGTAGGATTGGTCGAATTTGGGGGTCACTCACCGGCCAGTCAGCAGCCCGCACTCAACTGAGCTCAGCTGCACCTCGGGTCTTCGGTAGCTGGAGAAGACCTTAAAACGCATAGTTACCGCATGGCCCCATTCTGTCAACGGAAGGTACCTGTACCTCGTTTTTCCTCTCACCAGAGAAAGGACTACGCTAATATGCAGTTTCAGAGCAAGTACCTGTTACCTCTTAGCGATGGTTGCGCAACAAGAGGTTGATCAGGCAGTCAGGGCTGCAATTTGCTGCTGCTATGGATGACCATAAAAAAGAGCTAGCACCCGCAAGGTCGAGCCCTCAGTACTGCAGGAGAATTATCAAGACTATTTCAAGCAGGTAGAGAAAACCCTCAAGCCTATCGCCTACCCATACATAACCGCATCTTAGCCCTTCGGAGGAGGAAGACCGTGACTAGGACCAGACTTTAGACCTATACTTTGGCGCGAAACAAATGAGTAGATTTTATTATAATCACAGCCTGAAATTCATTTCTATGAGAAGTCGAATCATAAGGAGTGTTACTTAAACCACCTAACCAACCCGACTAACCAAATAAATAAAGGATTTCCTTTGTTCATCCTATCTATAAGAGGAGAGCATATAAAAAATGTAACTCATTCTTTTGTTTTTTTTTTGTAGCTTACTGGCCATCCGCTAGGAGTTTCGAGCTTAACACCGATATTTTAGCAACAAATCTAATAGGCCCTTTCGCCGGACAAGCTAATAAGACTTTGTACCTGATCGACGTCAACAACGACAGTGCATACTAATTACTGACTCTAACCTCACAGGATGCATGTAACATGGAACAGCACAGCTGCAGCTGACAGTTCAGGCACGTCCAAAGTGCCGAATAGGGAAACATACAGTATGCACGATGCATACGTGTGAGTGTCCATCGCTCATACTGCATGTTTTTCCATATTCATCATGCAGTCTCTAAAATAGTGGGACCCCACCCCAGCACGCCACATGCTACGTTTTGTTATGCACAAAATGAAGTGATAAACAGTTCAGGCTGCAACTTCTCCTTTGCTACAACTACAATGCAACTGAATGAAGACAAGATGAGTAGAACACTTGCAATCACAAGTCAAGAGATATTTCCACGCACACCCAAATGGCCAAATGATATTCACCGCAGGGAAAAACCATTCCCAGTTAGGAGCAGAATTGCAGAAATATGGAAGATGATAGCACAACACAGCTATGTGCACACATTTTCTCTCTCTCTCTCTCTCTCTCTCTCTCTCTCTCTCTCTCTCTCTCTCTCTCTCTCTCTCTCTCTCTCTCTCTCTCTCTCTCTCTCTCTCTCTCTCTCTCTCTCTCGAACATAACATGCAGGAGAGCTGTGAATTATTTCATTAAACAGAGAAGAAGAACAGCAGACTACAGAAGAGGCAAACAACCGCCCACACAGAAACACTCGACACATTCAATCTTAGTTTCGCGAACCACAGCACACAGATTAGAATGCACGAAGTGCTACTCCGATTCACATCATCGTCGGGGCTTCTTTGTAACATTACAAGCGCCAAAAAAGAGAGCTCTGATTCTCTGAAGCTGTAATATCTTCTTCAACGTCTATTTGAAGAACAAGGTAGCCATTTGCCTAGTGTACATGAGGACAGAAATCCAGTTCCCTCATACTGCTCATATGCCTATATGCGACTCTCCCTGATCAAATGAAACATAACAAAGGTCAAAACAAAAGCATTTGCTCCCACATTCCTATGGCATCAACAACAGAAGCATTAAGCTAAGAGCATCTCCAAGAGTCTTTCTAAATTTCTCTCTATATTATCATTTGAAGAGCCATTTGGATAATCCCCACTTTCTATATCTTTTCAATCTCCAACAACTTTTCTATATCTTGTTTGCACTATAGAGAGCCATTCACATTTTCTATTTTTGGCTAGTGAGAAAACCAAAATAGAAGATAACTACATTTAGGGCATGTTCGGTTGTGTCTGTATCGAAAGGGATTGGAGGAGATTAAATCCCTCCCTAGTTAAAATTGAATAGAAGAGGATTTAATCCTCTTCAATCCCCTTCGATGCAGATGCAACCGAATAAGGCCTTAGCTGTTGGAGGATTTTTTTTTTTACAAAAAATCTCTAATTATACCAAGAGTGATGCTACAAGTACAACTCCAGTAGTAAACTCAGGTACGACTACGATCATCTAGCGGCTCATGATTCACTAGTTCAGATCAAGACGCAACAACAGCTGTAGATAGATTAAGGTTGTGAAGCAGTTTCGTTATATCAACTAGGAAGAATATAGAGAGCCTCTTGGTTACGGCTCTAGAAAATAAATAATTATCTAGTACTGTAAAGTGTAAACATGCAAGAACAGGAATACAACATCCCAGCGATACCTAACAGCACAGAAATGATTCAAGATTATTACCTCATTGATATTGGATCACCTCAATCAGAATATTTTAACCAGTTGCTAAACTTGTTACTTGTGTGATCAATCGAGTGAATTTGCAGCGTAGAGTGGGAGTATGCTAAATTGCTAATAGCGATGAGATCAACTGCACCACCAGTCTAGTCTGATCAAGTGACCAACTACCACATACTGACCAACCTAAATAGCCGTTGCAAAATTGTCCTCACCACTGCATAGTCCATACACAGCACATTTGTGTACTTCAGAGCATAAACAGAGCATAGTAGCTGAATGTCAATTGAAGTCATCCCTTTCCTGATCGCATTACCGCAGGCGCTGCATCAATTAGTTGCCAAAACAAGCAGCGTTAAACCAAGCCCTAATTGATGCAGAGTGCACGAACCAGTGCAAACGGCTCGATAAATCCCAAAAGTTACAACAGCAAAGAGATCGCAGCACGCTGAATTCAATCCAAAACCCCCCACAGACAATCCAGTTCAGGCTTTGGGACAGCGCGCACCCCTGCCCGATCACGCGATCCACGGAGTAAGGCAGCTAATCGCGCCGGTAGCTGCATCCTCCGGAGTTCAAATTGAGGGAGCGCATGACACGGAAGAGGTTAGTGTACAGAAGGCGGTAGGATCGGCACCTGCGACTGCGAGTGGAGAGTCCAGGAGCCTAAGCGTACGCTGCGGCGCGGCGGTCGTCGTGGGGCTCGTCGGGGAAGCAGTTGCAGCAGTAGCAGCCGCAGAAGCAGCGGCACCAACGGCGGAAGCAGCGGCAGTAGCACCAACGTGCTCGCACCCTCCCCGACTCCGTCGCGCCACTCGAGTAGTCCATCGGAAGGGCCAGAGGGGAAAGCAGAGGAGAGGTGTAGACGTGTAGTCGGGTTGGAAAAGAACAAGAATAACGGAACACAGCAGAAGAACAGAACGGGACGCACTGGTGACATCCCTTTAATCAAAATAATTCGCATAATCGCAGCTACGAAGTTAAATATTCAAAGGTGTACGAATTAAGTGCTAAAAGACGTGAGAATGATGTTAGGCTATCCACACTTTACCGAATATTCTGTCAGCGAGATTTTCTGTTCTATCCCACAAACTTCCACGATCATACTCAACTTACGGCAATGGTTACTATGCAATCAAACATTTGATGCAATCATGCAAGTAAGTCTCGTGGTCCGTTAGATCTAAATATAACCATATGTCATATTTAGCATTTAAATTCTTCTACCACTATTTCGTATACCTTTATAAAAAGCCCCCTGCATCTCTACCCTACACTAATTATCATGTATTCTATTATTTATTTTCATCTCTCTTTTCTCAGTCTTAAAAAGCCCCCTACATCTCTACCCTTACTAATTATCACGTATTCTATTATTTATTTTCACCTCTCTTTTCTCAGTCTCCCGCTGCATTCGCCACCGCCCCGCCTCTGGTCCCACCTTAGCACCGAAGCAAACGCTACAAATAACGTTTTTGTGGTCTCTCTAAACTTAGTACGTCGCTGCAGGATTTTTTTACTGCATCCATAACTTATCTGCATAGCGTTTCCTTCACGGAGAACCGGTGCAGATATACTTAATACTCCTCTGTATGTATTTTATATATGTGTATAGAACTCTAGATCCATTATCATCTATTTTTTTGAATATTAGACCTAATCATGGGCCACTCGAAATCTAACCCGACCGAAAAAATCCAGCCCGACCCGACCTGACCAATGTAACGGGCGGGTAAGTGCCATAATTTTTATTCACCGGCGGATTCGAGCCGTGATCTTTTACCCAAAACTAAAAAACCAAACTCAATCCGAAAAAACCCGACCCAGCCCGTCAGCACGAGCCAACGATCCGACCTTGACCTAACCCGATGTTTGAACAGTTCTATTGAATATAAACTTAAGAACCAGAACCAAAAGCTAAAAAAGATAGCAAAAAATGGTGAATGCTTCCAATACATGCTATTAAATTGTCATCACCAAAAGGTGACAACTTGCTCATATGAATTTAGGATGCAGTACAGGAGCACCTACCTGCAGAATTCAAGAAGAACACTTCTTTAAACTTCTTTGAGAGGAAAAAAAAGATGACCTTAAGTAAAATTGTTACAACACCAAGAGGTAAAAAAAAATGGGATTACAATAGTAACCATCACCTGACCATCAAATTATTTTGGTGAATTCGATGCCAAGAATTGTATTTGATGTTGTGGGGCAACTTTTCTGAGTGTGGTATTGACCTTCATAAATCAAATGGACAAAAATTATGCAGCAGTATATAAGTAACACAACCTTTACAAGAGAGAGAGAGAGAGAGGAGAAAAAAATGAAGGCAACAATTGAAGCCATTTACACATAAAAAATCCTCAAAATGCCCATGTTTCATCTAAACAAAACACTATCCAGGATGTATTGATAAGTGGTATTAGAAAAGTTATTATGGATAGAGAAAGTTTACCACATTCTATCTCATCCTCCAAATACATAATAGTCATGTCATGATCATCCTTTCTAGTTGCTGCTTTTAGAATGATGTCCATAACTATGCCATACGCCCATACGGAATAGTCAATAACATTGTCACCAGAAGTCATTGCAGGAGCAAACCCCACCACGGAACAAGTGGAAGCGATGGCGGTCACGCATAATGATCTCACGTTGGTAAAGCTTGGACACAAGTTTAGCATAGACATGGCAGTCACGGCACACTCGAAGATTCTTGACAATTCGAATAGGCATGTGACGGGGAGTGTTTAGAATACCAAATGCTAATGCAAGCCTCTCACTGTGGTAGGACAAGGTATTTCCCTTATCTTCCTCGTCGTCCATGTCCATGAGCACTTGGCTGGTATCCTTGACATAGCCAATCAGTTGTAATCTCTGCTCCATATCTTCCAGTAATGCATAGATCTGCCTTGTTTGGGGGTGTCTTGTATCACCTGACCTGAACTCATGGACTAAACCATTCCACTCTATAAAGCTCAAACCTGTCTCCTTCTTGGCTCCCCTCTCTTCCATCATCTTACGAAGAGCTTTTGCATCTTCCCATAAACCATTAACTGCATACAGATTGAACAGAACAACATAACGTCCACCATCATCTGGCTCTAGCTCAATAAGTTTCTTTCCTACACGTTCACCCACACCAACATTGTTGTGCATCAGGCATGATGACATTAGAGCCCCCCACTGTGATGCATGTGGCTGCATCGGCATGTCCAGCAACACAGCCTCGGCTTCTTCCAGGAGTCCTGCACGTCCAAGGAGATCAGCCAAGCACCCGTAGTGCTCCCTCCGTGGCTCGATGCCATGGTCACACATGGACCTGAAAATCTCCTTACCTTCGTCCACACGACCTGTGTGGGTGCACGCACAAAGAACAACAACAAACGTTGACTCATTTGGCACAAACCCCATATCAAGCATCCTTCTGAACAACTCAAGTGCGTGTTTTCCATGGCCATTCATCGCAAGCCCACCAATCATTGCATTCCACAACACCACATCTTGGCTCTGAACTCCATCAAAGACCCACCATGCCTCATCCATGCACCCGCACTTGCAATACATATCGACAAGCGCCGTCTCAAGCATGACATTCTCCGGACTCCTCCCAAGCCCCTCTGCTTTGAGAAACCTATGAACCCACCGCCCCCTCTCAAGAGCACCCAGATGCGCACAAGCCTTGAGCACGCTCGATAGCACCACGGCATCTGGCCTGAACCCATTTCCCATCATCTGGTCGAACATCCTCAGTGCCTCACTGAACTCCCCAGCACGGATGCAAGCGTCGATCATTGCACTCCAGGAAACCAGGCCCCTCTCGGGCATTCTGACGAATACCTCCCGCGCGGCCTCTAGGTCGCCGCACTTGCCGTACCCTGACACCATCGTGTTCCAGGAGAAAGCGTCCAGGGAGGTGGCACAGCTAGTATCAAACACCCTGCGCGCGTCGGAGAGCATGCCGAGCGCGCAGTAGAGCTTGAGGAGGCAGTTGGTGACGACGGGGTGTGCGAGCGCGCCGTGCTTGAGCGCCTGCCCATGCGCAAGCCCCGCGGCAGCGAGTCGATCGCAGACGCCAGCGGAGGGGGTGTGGGAGCGGGAGGAGGACGCGGCGAGGGAGGCGAGCAGGAGGGAGAAGGTGTAGGGGGTCGGCAATGTCGCGGCACGGATGCTGGAAAAGAGAGCGAGCGCGGCGGCCGCGGGGGCGCCGCGGCGCGCTAGCGCGGCGTGGAGTGGGCACCCGCGTGTAGGAGCCGAGGAAAAGCCAGCAGCGCCGGTGGAGCGGAGCCCAACGAGTGCGCGGAGGAAGCAGAGGTGGCGGCGGGGGGCGGGCATGAGAAACGGGCGGACAATCTGCTGCTGGTCGTGCCAAGATTTGTGCCAAATACTAGAGGAGATCAACTTGATCCCAGGGTACAAGCTGAAGTGCTTCCTTGACAGGACAGTTGTTTCCATGGGAAGCGCTGGTTCATGCAAATTAAGTACAGAAGCTAGGCAGCATTCTGGCCTGTGAGGCAAGAGAATGTGCTGTGAGGTTTTGAGCTCTTGGAATCTTGAAGATGATGTAATGATCAATGTTTATGTTGCTGGGGCAAGGAGAGGTTGCATAGGTTTAACTAACAGTATACAATGCCTCCCTCCCCCAGAGGTTCAAGGTGATTAACAAAGTGTTTGTATATTGCTATAGTTTTTATTTATACTTGACTATAGATTATAAACATAAAAATATATATGTTTTGTTGGCTAGGTATGTGTAAATATGGGTTTGAAGCCAATAATATCAAATTCTAATTTGTGTAAAATTTTAGTTTTTATCATTTAAATATAGGGAGGGAACAGAGAGGGGATTTTTGTCAAAGTGACGATTGCTATAGAAAACTAGTGCTTTATATAGTAGAATTTGCCCAGTAACGTCACAAAACATTTGAGGCATAAGGGAACGCGACACTGTAGATGTTAATATTTGATATTGTTTACATTATCTTCAGTGTGAAAGAGCCTCTAGCCAAGTTGGTTAGGTGGTCTGAGTATCACTTCTCAGGTCCTGATTTTGACTAATTTTATGCTATGGTTAAAAAATACCTCTGTCTCACACCAAAGGAGCGAATTTCAGGCTATGATTCGATGTCGCTATATATGGGTGAGGCAGGGTTCGAGGGTTTTCCCAACAGTAGACTTATATTTTAGTTATTTATGATCTAATGTTCCATTTCAGTGGGCGTGTTCGGCTGGCTTGTAGCCGACACTGTTGCAGCTGTTTGGACTGCTGCAGCTGCAATCCATAGAGAGAAAAATACTGTAGAAGCCACAGCCGCAGCCGGATTGCAGCCGCAGCAAGCTCGCTCATACTGTACAGTAGTTTCAGATTTATGCATGAGACATTTACGATCTAAGTTTCCATTTCGGTATAATATCAAACATTTTTTCTTTGATGACTTTGCCTCTCAAAAATCTCAATCCTCCAGTACCGAACATGATTATTTTGGAACTGTGTTCGTACCGAACATGATTATTTGGAACTGTGTTCATCATCAAACATCAGGTAAATGTTACAGTTTATACCCATCAATCTGAGGTATCATTGGGGCCAAGGATAACAATTGTGGTTTATACTACAGAACTACTCAACAACTACAACCACCGCTATATATAACTAATTCAACATGAAAATTTGTTGCCTGTCCAAGTCCAGAAGAAATCAGAGAGAAACGAGAAGGACAAGAATAGAAAAACATGGCTTTCAGCTCGGCGCCAAGCAATGATCATATTTCACAAAATGACCTGCGTTCTTGGTTTTAGAATCAGTGATCGCTCAATCAAATAAGGCTCTGCCATACATTTTCTCTGCGCTGACCCAAAATGGGGCGATATTATCTTCACTTAGTCACACTTTATGTTCCTGTAGATCCTCCTCACAAACAATGTCGATCCAAGATACCCGACGGCACCTAGCAAAAGCACCAAGCAGTATTAAACTAACGATACCATAGTTTGTCTACCACAAGATTGCAGAAGAGCTTACCGCATAGTGTTCCTAAGCCTAGGCAGAACATTAGAGTGTAGCCGAAATAGAAGCTGGTCTGGAAGAATCCAGACATCTTGGTCTTCATGTGGTAATAATATATGGAGTAGAGGTAAACATACACCGCAGTGGAAGCAGCAGAGAAGAATGAAGTCCATTGCCAGTGATAGTTCTCCGCATTTAGCAAGAAATATGTACCGACAATTGTTACACATATGGTGACAATTATGAGTATCAGAAAGACCAGCAACATGAACCCGTAAACATAGTAGACCTGTCAGTGGTTAATCAAAAAGGATGAGACATCAATGTCAACTCCAATGCCTCCTTAGGCTATCCTCACCAGTGAGGAACTATTTCAAGCACCGCTCTGTCCACAGTGCATGTACAGTACCAAAACAGTGTTTTGTGCATCCATTATACCCACTGATGAGGACAGCCTTAGTATGAAGCTTAGAGATTTTTTTTAAAGGCCTGTCTTCCATACCTTATAGTTCCAGAACGATGTGAAGACAAAGTACATCTCAATAAAGATACTACCAAAAGGAAGCAGTCCTCCCATAAGCGCAATGACAGATGGTGTGAGGTACCATTTCTTCTCAGGAATAGGGCGAGGAATAGTCTTCACCCTACAGGGATTGTTTGGAGCACCACTCCAATTTCTACCAACAACAGTTCCCAAAAGTGCAAGAGGGAAAGAGATGAAGGCCCACAGGATGAAAACAACCACCATCGTACCAAATGGTATGGCAGCTAACGATCCATAGAAAATAGCAATAGTGTTAAGCACCAGGCCAATTCCAAAGCACATAAATGGGAAAAGTGATGCTGTCATGGCCATTGCCTTGATCCAGTTTTTCCCTGCTCCTCCAAAAGGATTTAAAACAACTGAGCACCTTATAGAACTATAGGTACACAATTCAATTTTACATGATAAATAAGCCCATACCTCCATGTCGTGAGTATAATGCACCACTGACATATCCAGAGATGAATGAAGTAAGAGCATAGCAAACAATGAATGTTGTGACAATAGCTCCTCGCCTGGCAGAATAATTACAAAAAAAAGCGAGGAACATTTTGAGTAGCATAACAAAGTACAGTTATGCTTCAAGAAAACAAAATAGAATTAGATTTTTTTGCAGTCGTGATTCCTACATACACATAAACTACAAGAATCAAACTTTTCTTAATGCATTATCTTCAAACATTACATTACTATAGGATGGGGCAACACACTATAGTGTTAAAAAGTTCTTTCAGAAAAAATATACTTTTTATGTTTATAATATCAAATGTATATGATCTTTGGCAATACCATGACAGGAGCGTGGACAACATATAGAAATAAAGGTAGCAAACTAGCAAAGAAGGCTGCAAAGCAAGCTGTGACAAAGAGTATGACGTATGAGGATCTTTACTAACGTTTGAGTGCAAAAAAAGGAGATGACATATATAGAATGGATAGGGTTCGTGAGAGAAAGACAAGGGACTTCAATAAAGTTAAGTGCATTAAGGATGAAATGGAGCACCTCTTGAAGGAGGATGGGATCAGACATAGATGGCGATAATATTTTGACAAATTGTTCAACAGAGAGAATAGGGGCACCATCTTTCAATTGGATGAATCTTTTGATGTAATCAAATAAACACTTTCTACATAGGATCCAAGAATCTATGGTTAGAGGCTTAGAGACATAAAAAAGGATGAAAGGAGTTAAAGTGATAAACCCTAATGGTATCCCAATTGAGGCATGGAGATGCCTCGAGGGCATAGCTATAGTATCGCTAACCAAGTTGTTCAACCATATCTTCTGATCGAGCAAGATGCCTGACGAGTGGACAAGTATATTTGTATCGATCTAAACAGGTAAAGGAGGTGTTCAAAGTTGTACCAATTACCAGAAAATTAAGTTGATGGGTTGATGGGACACACTATAAAGCTATGGGAGAGTTATCAAGCATCGTCTGAGAAATAACAAGGATCTCTATAGACCAATTTGGTTTCATGCCTAGAAAAACGACTATGGAAGTCATTTTCTTAATAAGACTAGTGATGGAGTAGTATAGGGAGCAGAAGGACATACATATAGTTTCCATCGACCTAGATGAGGCGTATGACAAAATACCAAGGAGTGTTATGTGGTAGACTTTGGACAAACATAAAGTTCCATCAAAGTACGTTGGACTCATTAAGGACATACAACAATATTGTGACTAGTGTTCGAACAAATGATGGGAACACAGATGACTTCCCGATTAGAATAGGATTGCATCAAGGGTTAGCTTTGAGCCATTACCTTTTTGCCTCAGTGATGTTTGAGGTCACAAGAGACATACAAGAGGCATTAGATTCAGAACTAAAACTGAATACATGAGATGTGACTTCGACACTACTACACATGAGAAAGGAGATGTTAGCTTAGAAGGTCAAGTAGTGCCTAGGAAGGATACCTTTCGGTATTTCGAATCAATGCGAGATGGAGGACATCGATGAAGATGTTAGTCATAGAATCAAAGCATGGTGGAGAAAGTGACACCAAGCATACAACGTTATATATGACAAGAGGGTACCACAAAAGCTAAAAGGCAAGTTTTACAGGATGGTGATTAGACCTACTACGTTGTATGGTGCAGAATATTGGCCTACAAAAAAAGATGCCATGTTCAGTAGATGTGTTGCAAAAATGTGTATCTTGTGTTGATTTTTTGGCCATACCAGAAGGGGCCAAGTCCATAACTATGATATACGTGCTAGGGGTAGCACCGATTGAAGAAAATCTTGTCCAACATCGATTGAAATGGTTTAGACATGTCAAACGTAGACCTCAAGAGGCACCACTGTGTAGCGGAATCCTAAGACACGATAATAATGGGAAGAGAGGCAAAGGAAGGCTAAAGTTGACATGGGAAGAGAATTAAAAGAGACTTAAAAGAATGAAATATACATAAAGATTTAGCCTTAAATAGGAGCGAATGGAAAATGGATATCCGCATGCTTGAACCTTGATTTGTGATTTCTGTTGGGTTTCAACTCTAGCCTACCTCAACTTGTTTTGGACTAAAAAAAGGTCTTGTTGTATATGATTTTTGGCATGCCAAGTATCAAAAAACAAGAGCCAATCAGGCAGCTCCATTAAAATGCAGGTTTTATCTATACTACTATATTAAGGCTGCAAGGGGATAGCCTGCCTCTCTGGTCCTGCCTTTGGTGAATCTACACCGTCCGTCCGCTTCCGTGAATCTACACCGTCCGCCTGTGACTCCGTTTCCGCAACCCACGCCCGCGTGCATCCCCCCGCCTCCCCCTGCCCCACCTCACGCGAGCCGCCGCTGCCCTGCCTCCCCCTTCCACGCGAGCCACCGTCGGCCCCTCACCGCTCGCGCAACCCCCCTCCCATGTCGTTCCTCCGTCCGCAGCCTCCCGGGAGTGAAGCTCAAGGGCCTGCCCGCATACCTTCTTCGACACCGTGGTGCTCCGATCTCCTCTCCACACCTATTCACCACCGACAACCACCACCACCATGGCAGCCGCCTTCCTTGCGCACCTCTCCTGCCGCGCCACCACCACCTCTACCTCCGCGGTGGTGGCCTCCCTCCGGCGCCTCCTCACGGCCACCTCCACCGGCCTCATCCTCCCGTACCCGTCCCCATCCGCTCCGCCCACCAACAACCTCCCGCCCCATCCGCCGCCTATCGTGCCCACCGTATAGCGTCGGCCATCCGACCCCGCTATCCTCGTCCCCAAGCCACCAACGACCTCCCCCGCCATCCACCGCACGCCGCCAACAACCGCCCCCGCCATCCGTGCCCGCGTTCTCAGTATAAGAAAGTTTCATGCTCACGCCGCGCAGATGGAGGAGGGGAAGCGTGAAGAAGCCATTGAAGTCGACGACCCCCGCGACGTCGCCCTAAGGTTAGGGTTCTGGCAATTTCTCTCCCTTCCGTGTTGCGGCGAACGTGTGGGAGATCCGCCTATGTCGTCTGATCCCTCGCCCCACCTCCCCTCGCCGATGGCCCCACCGGGCGCAGCGAAGGTGGATCTCTAGCCCGCCAAGCCGACCGAGGTCTCCCTTCCCCCTCGTTTGACTCTGAACCCTCGCGGGTTCCCCGCACGTCAGCGCGTGCCAAGTGGTCGCCCATGATGTTCATTACACCAGTCTACGTGTGTGTGCAGGAACGTGTTGCTGCTGAAGAATGTGATCAGCCTGAACCCTGACGCGGAGGAGGTGTCGCAGCAGAGGTTTCTCTCGCTCATGGCTGAGCGCCTCATCCCAACATTCTTGGATAGGTTCGGTCCTAACTCTCCTGAGATCTGGATGTTCGTGTTCCATGCGTCAATGCGGGAATGATGTTGCGTTGGGATGCAAGCAATTCCAGTTAAATTGAGTACACTTTTAACTAAGCTCCATGGCGATGGGATGACGACTGGCAGGGACCGAGGAAGAGTGTCAGCTGGGTGGGGCGTCCGAGGGGGAGGATCGCAAGGGAGGTCCATGGCGCTGGCTAGGGGCGGCCAGCGAGGGGAAGCAGTTGGTGGTTGAGCAGTGCCTAGCGGCTATGGGGAGGGGAGGAGGGAGAAGAGAAAGTGGCTTGGTACCATGTTACAATTAGATAGTGATATCCCTAACCCTAATTAGGGTAGGCACATGTATATATACACATTACATTAGTGTAATACACAATCCAACACCATGATAGTTAGGCAATTTAATTAAAAGAAGGGACATGTGGGCAACTCCGCAACTGGGCATAACCATGACTATCCTTTTAATTATAAGAAAGTTAGATGCGGGGATTGTGTGCCATGAATGCAGAGATCATTACAACGAAGGTTTGGTTGGAGTCCTTAAACAAGCCTTGTGTCAGAACAAGAGCCCAGGGCCCAAGTCTTATATTGCACATATAATGAGTATGTTTGGCCTCTGTGGTTTTCCAAGCAAGCTAGGAGGAAATATGAGAAATGTTTTGTGTGATAGTGAGTTAGTTGATCTGGAACTGTTGCTTGCAGATGGCGAATCTCTAAGTGCTCATGCGGCTATCCTATCAGCAAGATGTCCTAAATTATTACCATCTGAAAAAACTTTTGTACGTGATGGGTCAGTAACTTATGAATGGGGCAGAAGGTCATGCTATCATGTTCGAATGTCTGATCGTGTAGATAGTCACGCTCTGAAGAAAAATTTGGAGTATGCATACACTGGTTTGGTCATTGTAGATGATGCCATTGTTAAACCTGTAAAAACACTTGCAAAGTATTGCCACTTGAGATCGCTGCACTTGATGCTTCAGAAAGAGCAACCTAGATGGCACTCATGTCCCATATATGATCTTACTACAGCACTCGAACCAGCTAAACATTCGTTCTCGTGAGTACACTTTCAACTGTAAACTTTCCCCTCCTGTGATGTAATCCTTTCACAGGCTCCGTCTGTTGGGCTACTGCCGTCCACCGCCAATGTAACTGGACATATTTTGTTGCTATCTAAATCAGCACAGAACTGTGAGTATGTTTTCTGATATTATGTTCTTTTACAGTTGGTAGGATAAATTCTTTGTATATTTTCCAACGTTTAGTCTTACTATGTGTTTCGAACAGATACTAGCATATTGCTATTGCTTGCATTTCAAAGTGAACTTGTTTGTAAAACCCGTAAATTGTGCCATGTTAAGATGTACTCCGCACATACCAAGTAATCAAATTAGCAATGGATTGAATAGGAACTCAATGACTCCTCATTATCAACTTCCAAATCTTCAAGTGGTTTATCTTTTCTTTCGAATTTAAATTATCTTATGTATATTTACTGAATAAATCAATAACAGTCCCAACTGTAAACTCTCCCCTCCTGTGATGTAATCCTTTCACACCCTCCTGTGATGTAATCCTTTCACAGGCTTCGTCTGTTGGGCTACTGTCGTCCACCGCCAATGTAACTGGAACCTGTGATCAATATATCAGGTGCCCTCCACCCTTTTGATTTCAAAAAAATGATAACGTGATAATCCCTACTACTATTAAGCGTGGAAGGGGTGCGTCCATAGGAGCGAGGCCATGCCCCCACCGCTGTCATCCCACGATGTCCCTTGCGCCTGCTGCTACCGCCATCAAGGCGCGATGTTGATGCCCCCAGCCTAGGTTGTTCGCTTCAGATTAAAGCCAGCTGTTCGGACTGTTGCAGCTACAATTCATAGAGACAAAACATTGTACAAGCAGTAGAAGCTGGTATGGATTAAAGTCTCCCTCCCTGCCGCAGCGCGGAGCTCCGTCGGGCACCGGCCCCGACGCGGCTCTGCCAGCAGCTGCGCCATCCCTCCGCCGGCTCCCACGCGCACCTTCTCGACCGCGCGCCATCGTCACCAAGGCCGCCACCCCGTGACCGCGCGTCGCCACTCCATCGTCGTCCCCCAGACCTTGCTCCCTCCACGAGACTACCCTGTCCTTCTCCTCGAGCGCCTCACAGACAGGCGGCCTCATGTCGCGGCGCCGATGCGCTCGACCGTGACCCGAGTTTCACTTCAACATCATCTCAGACGGATCGCGGACGTCGTCCTCCATCTTAACAGTATAACACACATTTGTACGTACGTTATTATAGTATTATATGTTTCTGTTGTAACGCACGGGCACTCACCTAGTTAATTATAAATGGCTACTGGCTTCTAAAGAGAAATTTTAAGAAGCAACATTATAAATTCACATACCCAATGTACAGCATTCCAATGATTGCCAACAAAATCACTAGTAGAATCAGTGCTGCCAACTGTGTACCAATACCAACAAGAGCTGAAAGAAGAACTAGATTGCAAGGAGGCCGGAAAACATCACCATGTACAAGCTTCCATCCAGATTCTTCATTGACATCTCGTTCCTAATACAAACTAATGTATATCAGCAAAGGATATAAGTAAAAACTAATTAAAATCAGAACCTGCATAAATATTAAAACGCTACTGGAATAACACCATGATCATATATATAGAAACTCACCAGAGTTTCAATATCATCGTCATCACGGGCATACTTTGCATAATCATTTCTTAGAGTCCGCATCAGTATCATTGACACTAGTCCAGTGAGAAAGATAACCATCATGAAAGAATTGAAAATTGAGAACCAATGAATCTGCAAGTGCAAGAAATAACTAGAAATTAAGAAGATATGATTCAGGCTCTTTCAAACATGTAGAACGCAGCTAATGGGAAGTAATTATACTGGTTTTGTATTGTAATTACAAGGAGCTAACCTGCAAAGATCTCCTTAATTGCAAAAATATATACCTACATTACCTGGTGTTCAAAGAAAGGATAGTCCAGATACACATCAAAACGGTGAGCAAATGTTATGTTTGTTGGTTCCCATTTGACAGAATATGTCATATCCAATGCCTTGTTCACATCAATAAGCTTTGGGCTTTCTTGAGTAAGATTAACATGGATAATCTGCATGGAACAGAAGCAAGGATGATAAGCTATAGTAATGGCTAAATGAGGTGATATAAGCTCATGATACACAAACCTGATTGCCATTGTATCTGATGACAATATTCTTGTGCGTGAATAGGAAATATTTGTTATCATTGTTTCTGTCTGCCTCTCCAACAAAACCTGAAGATTTGAACAAAAAATAAACCTAGAGGTCTGAGGTCTTACAAAGAGCACATAAAGAAAAGAGTAAGGAGTATATGCATACCCCACAAAGGCAAATCATCTTGATTGTAGCACAATAGCAGGGGGCAACGTGTCCAAAAAGAAAATCATAAGTCAGTACATCAAGTGCATAGTGCATACAGATTTAGTTATTTCTATAATGGCAAGCAGGCACACCAGTTAATAAAACGTAAAAACATATAGCTCACCAATGAAAAATTCAAACCAATATGAGTTCTCAATCGCATCCGACAATTGCTTAGCCTTGACAAGATCCAGGTCTAGCGAACAAATTGTGGCCTTATCAACATTCTCTGAGACAAAGCATTACAAATTTTAGTCATCGGCCTCATCACATCTACATTACCCCTTCACTGTTAAAGTACTGAAGCAGGACAAAAGCAAGGATCACTTACTTCCAAACTTTATGTCGATCTGGCTGTCAATGAGCTCATTCCCACCAAGGACCTCGCCGAGTCCTCCCCACTTATGCACATGGTTTTCTGACGCATGGCAAAATGGGAGGCTGTAGTAGTTGTATGTCTCCTGCGGATTGTTGTACGGACCAACCTTGTTCACCCAGAGAGTCACAGGCTCCGCTGCTTGGTACTAAAATAAACAAACAGCAGCAGAAAGAAAGAAAGCGCATGGATGAGAACGATTAGACAGCTTGTTGGCAAAACGTAAAAATCCTGTCTAGCGCTGGGCACAAAATTCACCTAACTTACACAATGGAGGCAAAAGCAAGGCACAAGCAATACGTACCTGAACTGAATGCAACAAAGAAAAATTAGTCATAGAAGTTGCACTTCGATCGGTCTAACGTCAGAAGATTACTAATCGACACAATGGCCTGAAGGCCTCCACACTGTTGTTTCTCCCCATCCATTTCACTCCCAACCACAATCGGCTACGAACACAGATAAGATCTAGCAACCGCCCGACAGCTCGACCCGGCGCGCAATACAGAGAGATCCCGCTCGCCCGGGCCGGCGACACGCAGATCTGACCCCAAGCGATCGCGGATCTAGCGTGTGCGGAACGGAGCGCGCGAGCCGGCCCAACCGCTGCCGCTGGGAGGCACGACACCAGTGGGGAGGGGAGCAGGTTTTCCGTCGCATGTAGTGTGCTCGTTTCGACGGGGCGAGACTGGGAGATGGGGGGCAAGTCGTCCGGTAGACCGGTACCTTGTGGTCGGAGTCCGAGGCGGCGGCGTGGGGTATGAGGACGAGGAGGGTGATGGCGGCGAACGCAGCACCGGCGGCGGAGGCCATTGCCGGATGGAATGGCCGGCCGGCGGGGAGCGGTGGTCGTCTCCCTGTTTTCCTGCTTGCCTTTCGGAGTGCGACTGTGCGAGTGCGACACGAAGGGGGGATTGCTGCATGGAAGCCAGGGGAAGCCAGAGGTTTTTGAGGGTACAACACAGGCTGTAGCCTGTTTGGCTGTATGGAGACCGTGAGATTTTTTTTTCTAGCTTGGGAATTTCATTTTTATATAGGATTTCTATTTTTTCAAGAAAAAATAAACTAATTTACATTTGAAAATAAAAATCCCTCAAGAAAATGTGGTTTCCAAACTAACTTTTACATTTTAATTGTGTTCCTTATATTTTATTTATTACTACGTACTAAAAATATTGATATTTTCAATTTTTAGAAATAACATTTGATTATTCGTCTTATTTAAAACTTTATATACATATTGGTTACTTTATTATAGTTTATTTTATTATTAAGCACACTTTAATGATATGTTATTTGTTGTTTAAAAACTAAATACAAATAAATATAAAAACATTAACTATTTTAAAATGTATAAAGTAGTTTAGTTACATTTAATTTTATTTTATCGAAAATGTTTATTTAGATTCATTACCAGAATTGTAGGAAGGAGAGATTGTACAGTGTGTGGGATATATTGCATTGAGTCTATAAAGAGAATATAGGAGTATATAACTTAGATGGGCAAGAAGTCTATCCTAGAGATGAGGAAGGTTATCTTAAAGATAAGTTAAACCAACCATATCAGGAGTTGCCTAATATACTCCAACATCCTTGTAGTTGTAGTGTTAGCAACACGAATGGACAGACTAGAGAACAATGGAGTTATCCCCCTCGGTAGGAATGTCGGTGCGAATGCGGCGACTAGAGTAGCTCATGCAAATGATAGCCTTTTGTGCTAATAATGTCGAGGTATCGAGTGCAAGGGCACAGAGCGTTGTGTCGGTGCTGTGTGTAGGGAGCTCTGGTCGATGGAGCAATTGAGGACGCCGAAGAAGACAAGCCGACAAGTCGCGGCGCAGGCGCAGCATGCGGGAAGGCTCGCGGCACACAAGAGGCGTCGGGGTGACGGTGGCACAGAAGGAGGGCGTCATAGACGAAGACGGTGATGCAGTTGTAGTGGAAGAAGCTGATGTTGAGGATGATGTTGTCAAACCACCGTGGATGAGGCGTGCTCCATGTTTGCCACGCCTAGAAACGTGTCGTAGACGAATGCATGTGTCGGTGTTTGCTAGTACCACATATATTAGGTAGAAGGCCCCAACCAAGTGTCAGCATCTAAAGGGACCAGCAGAGAAGACCTCCACAACGGTTGTGGTACGGTATGACAGAAGTGTTGTTGCAGTTCACAGTTGTCAGAGCAGTGAGGATGAGACAACGACACTGGCAACAAGGTGGACGGGCGACAAGCACACTGAAGGGGCGCCCCACAGCCAGGGCCGATGGACAGGCAACACGCGGGAAACGACGCGATGAGGGGCCTTCGCGCCGATGCCGAGGGGCAGCACACCCCCGAAGCAGAAGTCATGCGGCGACCATGCCACAACATAGTAGTGCTGACAGATCCAAGTGGCACGTACGTAGCTGTCACCACGATGGCACACGGAGAGGAGCTTGGTCATGGTCGTTTTGGCAGCATTCATCATCATGACGACGTGCAGATGGGACGAGCACGAGTTCCTGTAGCAGAGCCATGGCCAGTCGATGAGACTTTTGATCTGTTGCTTGTTGTGCTTGACGATGCGACATGTGGCAAGATCAGATGAATCCGTCGCGGACTCGAGGACAACGATGAACTTGGTGGTCTAAAGGATCTATCGTGCATCGCTTGACGACACGACATGTGGTGGGATTAGATGGATCCATCGTGGACTCGAGGACGACGATGAACTTGGTGATCTGAAGGACCTATCACGCATCCTAGTAGGGCGCTGCCCCGGCAGAGGCGATCCATTCGAGTTTCTTGCAGGATTTGTTAGCTAAATCTGCGGGATTAACTCGAGAAACGACTTGTAACGGGTCCAGATTTATATAGATGAAGGGCTACAGCCGATTGAACCCCACACAATTGATCAAATCCATTCTACTTATCGTTTTTATCTTATGCATTAGGAGTAGTTTTAGTTTAGCCCTAGTTTAGCCTCCCCCTACCTCAAATCTTCACCTCTCTTCGGCTCTACGTCGTCTAGAGGCGTCTTAGGTGACCTGTTGACGCCAAGACACATCCTAGGATCTCTCATCTCCGATAGGGTCCCTCCCGGGAGGTGAGATCTAGGCCTCCTGCGAAGAAGAAGACCCTCGGCGCCATCGCGGACCGTCCGAGCCCCAGGCGCAGACCGTCCGGACATACGTAGAGGAGGAGACGCTCCTGCGTCAGGCCGTAGACCGTCTGCGCCTCCGTAGAGAGCACTGCCAGGCGGTTCGTTCCAGTGTTTGGCACCCAGATCGGCGCCAACATACTTTTTGGCGACTCTGCTCGGGACAGGTGTCTAGATCTACTAAAAATCAGACCCTCAAATGGTCGGTTCTAAAGATCACACCGATATCTCCCTGGACAATATCCAGAAGCCGGTTGTTGAAAGTCTGACGGCCGATGAGCAACAGCAATATGAGGACTACATGCGTCAAGCGAAGGAGAAATTCTTGTCATAATACACGGTGGATCACCACCAGAAGGTTGTCAAACATGGAGAGACCAACGTTGGATCTCTACTATATTCGCTTCAAGTCTCCAACGTAAGTAACCCGACGACATCTAATCTATTAAACAGTATGTAGATCATCAACAGAATCAAATGAAACAACATATTAGAGGGTTACAAGAATCTATTAGAAAATTAACACGTTCGTTGGAGAAGTCTGTTGCTCCTAGTTTCCCATCATATGAAACTAGTACTAAGATATCTATGTCTAATACATCGGCAAAAAATAGGGATTCATAGCCTCAACCATTATATGGTATGCCAATGAACTCATATCCAGGGCAAATACCACCATCGTCGTCCCTGCTTGGCAGATCGGCACCCCTGGACACGGTCGGAACGTCCGAGCTTTTGCTCGGACCGTCCGGCCCTTACACGGACCATCCGGCTTTCCTTGTCGGACAGTCAGGGGCTGCACCAGGACCACCGCGTGGCACCCCAATAGCAGCGAACACGACTAGGCAATTCGGATTTACTATCGGACAGACCGGATACGCATACATAGAGCCCACTGTTGCACACTTTGCACCGAATTATTACACACCACAGTAGCAGTACGTTCTGCCCTCTACATATTTAAACCACATCGCACCATATGATCATAGGCCGATCAATATTATCGATCGGTCACAGCAAGAAGTTCGTCATAGCAACCCCGACCAAATGTGCCCCATAGCCCAAGGTCTGGTGGTCTGCCACTGGACGCAATGGTGAAATTAGGGAAGAGGTGGCTGAATTATTTCGAGATAGGCTCGGAGTTAGTGTAGCCAGAGTGGGGCAATCATATCAAAAGCTATATGATCACTGGTTTGACACTGTCCCATAACCACAAGGGGCAAGGATACCAGAGATTTCTAAGTTTTCTGGTAAAAATGGGAGAAGCACATACGAACATATAGGCCAGTTTCTAGCACACCTTGGCGAATTAGCCGATGGGGAAGCATTTCGTGTTCGTTTATTTTCTTTATCCCTTACTGGTACCACATTTGCATGGTACGCCGCCCTACCTCCTAATTCCATTAATTCCTTAAATGATTTAGAGAGTAAATTTCATGAACATTTATTTCTGTGGAATATAAATTAGGGCTAGTTGATTTAGCTTTAGACCTACAGGGACGTGAAGAATCGGTTAATGATTATATCCAAAGGTTTCGAGACACTAGAAACCGATGCTTTTGGATCCATGTCATAGACAAAGAGCTAGCAGGGCTGGCTTTTAATGGGTTGCTATCCTACTTAAGAGACAAATTATATGGGACCCAGTTCTTCTCAATAGCTCAGCTACATCAGCGGGCTTTGGCCTGTGAAAGCCGATTTAAAGAGACATCAAAATCGATCGTCCGTACTATACATCTAGTAGAGCGTGATAGTTCAGATGATGAATCCGTAGATGTATATACTACTGAGTTTGTTTGGCCAACAAAGGCCAAATCTTTTGCATATTCTTCTTTACAACCGGTTCAAAAGAATCGTCAAGAAGAGACTAAATTTACCTTTAGTGTTGCTAAACGCGATAAAATATTTGACGACCTACTAAAAATGGCAACATTAAATTGTAATACCCAAATCTGTAAAAGCATAGGAAATGAGATTAATTTTCTCTATATGTGTTGCCTTTATTCATTAGTAAATGTGAACACCCATTTGGAAGTGAATCATTAGATAAATGACACATAAATAACCTAATGCATCATGTTGGAGTTTATGTGATTGTAGAGAATAAAAATAAAAGTGTCAATAACAATATATAAATGGGTCCATAGAATTTAAACCCTAATTTGAAAACAAAACCTTGAAAATTGGAGGGGAAGGAAATGAATACTATACAAAACAAATAAAACCATAATTAAATAACCTCAACACAGTTGGTATGATCAAAATAAATAATTAGTCAGTGTACAAATGTGTCACAAAAATTGGATTTAAATTGAAGTGTTGAATTTAAAATTCAAAATGAAGAAAAAAACAGAAAAGATAAAAGACGAAAAAAAAGAGAAGATATAAGGTAAAAATAATATATATATATATCTCCAAAGTGGTATTGTTTATGGTGCAAAATAATCTGAGGATAAAACTATTACAACTTTGAATTTAAACTAGAATTTAAATCTGAATTTGGAAAAAAAAAAAACCATACCTGTGTTTGGGCCAAATCTGGTCGGCCCGATTTGGACTCGCACAGCGCCAGTCCGGCTGGGAGACCTGGGCGCTGACAACATGCCCCACGCGTCGGCCTCCCTACCCGCGCTCACACATCTGCGCTCTCCTCTGTCACACGAGCCCCACATGTCAGGAGCATCCCCTCCACCGGATCCACCGCCTCTGCTGTGGGCAAGCATGTGCGCTGCGTGATTCTCGGTCGTAGGGTCCCCGAATCTAGCGGCTTGGACCGGTGAATAAAACCCTGGCATTTTGTGAACCACGTTCCTTACTCGGCCGCCTTGAACTCGCTGCACGCCGCCACGAACTCCGCCCATGTGGAAATGCGAGGGAGATCCACCGCCGTCGTGTGCATCTGCGCCGTGGGGGAAAGAGGAAGGTGCTCGCGCGGCCGCCATTGAATCGAGCATAGAAGCCCCGCCGCGCCCTAAGGATAGTGGCTGGGAAGCTCGCCACCGCGCAGGAACTCACCGGCGCTGCCATGATCGGGAGCTCGTGATCCCAGTGTTTGAAGCCGTGCGGGGTGAAGCGGGTCTTGCAACGTTGACCTGGGCGATACGTCACCGACGTCGAGTTCCACCGTGGATCGCTCCGCGCGTCGTTGTCAACCGGTGAGCAGTTCCCCTCGCTTGTGTCTACCATCGCTCGTCGGTGTTCACCTGGGCGTGGGATTAGTTTACTGACGTAGAGTTCGCTTGACCGCGGCGTGGTACGGGGAGGAAGAAGGGAGCGCGACCGTCGATTCGATCAGGGACGGCTCAGATTAGACGACCACGTATCCATTCGCGCTGTGAGATTTTAACCGTAGATCGGCTCACGGACGGTCTTGATCAGATCCTGTGCTCTGTGTCTCTGGAATTTTAGTAGATTAGCCCCTGGGTTTTCCAGGAATTGACGCCCAGTCCAGAGCCTAATTAAATCGAATAAAGGATTTAGAAAATGGATTTTTAATAGGAAAATAATTGCTAGAACTTCAATAATTCATAGAAAATTCATACTAACTCCAAATTGAGCCATTCCAGTTCCTAAATTTTTGTAATAATATTATCTACCCATTAGTGCCTCTGTTTTGACATGACAAACACATTAAAATTATTCTTTCACTTAATCTTGTATTAAATGCATAAAACCTTAGAAAATCCATAACTTAAAATATATAACTCCAAATTTAATGATTCCAGTTCCTGTGATCATATTTTAATGTCTAGTTTATTACTGTATATTCTATTTGCATGCTTGGTGTGATGTTAATTTATGCTATGCTATGTATGTATTGTATTGATGCGAGTAGACGAGCAAGCCACTGTGGATCCTGAGCTTCAACAAGTTGAGATAGCTGAGCAGGAGCTCGTTGAAGGCAAGTTGTGCCCTTGATCACTTCTTTTACCCATTCATGTTCTTATTATTCATAATGATCTGCATAGGATAATTTTGCTGGGACCCAATAGGATACCCTAGATTTGGCTATCTTTATACCTTGCTTCACCACTGGTTTTACTACTAAAGTTTTGGGTAGTACATGCTATTGCTTTATGTGGATTAGGGTATAGAGATATTCATCACTCATTGTTATATTGTTTATTGTTATCTGTTTTATTATTCCTTGTTCATGTTAAGATCATTATGTTAATGGGAACATGGAGAACCACCCGGGAAAACAGTGCTACCACAAGGGTGGAATGGGACGCCCTTGGCTGATTAACTAGGAAAGCTAGGGGAGGGCTACCTTACCCGAAAGGGGCAAGGGCAGTAGGGGAGAGGTCAGTGCGGGGAGGTCCCTGGTTGATTTTGCTGCGATGGCTATCAGCCAGGAACCCTTTACTGGATCTTCCCATAAACTGTAGCGGGTAGTCTGAAGCTAGTGGAACTTTGTAAAGGCCTCGTAGTGTTACCCTGCCTCGCCTCCTCGGTAGAGGTGTATGGGATTGGCCATCTCTTGGCAGATGGGTAACATGACTTGTGGGTAAAGATGCGCAACCTCTGCAGAGTGTAAAACTAGTATACTAGCCGTGCTCACGGTCAAGAGCGGCTCGGACACTCACATGATTAATTTATGGAACTTAAACTTAATTTGTCATTTCATTGCATTTGGGATTATTTTATTATTACTTTTACTTATTATTACCATGGTTTGGTATTTACTTACACTTAGTAATTGCTAATAAAATTTTGACCAACTTATAAAAGCAATGCTCAGCCTCAGCCTTTATCTCATTGATCAGCCTTACACTTCATGAACTCCCACCTTTGGTGAGTTCATGTCACATTATTCCCCACGACTTGTTGAGCTATGATCGTATGTGAGCTCACTCTTGCTGTCTCACACCCCCCCCCCACAGGAGAAGAACAGGTGGTTTCAAGTGGAGTCAAGTATCGAGGAGTTTGATCTGATCTAGGTGGCGTTTCCCAGTCGACATTGGCGCCATCGATCCTTAGTTCGGTTTATATTTATCTTTATTTTGTAATAAGTCTTCCGCTATGTAATAAATACTCTGATGTTTTATGACATTTATCTCTATACATTCTGTTATTATATGTGTTGTCTTCTTGGCGCATGTATGAGATGCACCCGGCTTTGTTCCTTAAAGCAGGGTGTTACAGAAGTGGTATCAGAGGAAATGTTGACTGTAGGACGAAACCTAGATAGAAACGGACAAACCCTTATCTACTTACCTTCTTCTGATTCATTCTGTACTTACCTTACTCTGATTCTCTCTATACTTATCTTGATCATGTCTCACCTTCTACTGTTCTACTCTGATAATTCTTACCTTTTCTACTCTAAGACAAGATGGATTTCAAACCTTGGAATCCCTATCCCTATGACATTTTTAAGAGATAGGAAGCCTAAGACAAAGATTAAAACTATTTTCTCTATTAAAAATGTTGGTTGATTGTTATGATGATCAATGCCTGATTTGCTTCTTTGATTGATTGAGATATTATATATGGACATTTCAGCATGTACCACTATAAGGTACTGTATTAGCTTTAGTAGGTGACACACTAATCTACTTAGCTAATAAGTCCCCCAAAGTAACATGGTTGTAATTACTGCCTTGCCTATTGCTCTTTCTTACCTTATGTATCTAACTCAGATGGTCAATACCAGGAAAGGAAAGATTATCACGCAACAGCAAACAGAAATGAATCCTCCAAATCCCCCACCTGTTGAAACCGAGCAAGTGATCGCAACCCAAAGGCTGGTAATACAGCAATTGACAGACATGATGACCGAAATGCAAAACCAGATAAGACAAGAACGCGAGGAAATACGTCAGGCCCGTCTGGAGATACATCAAGAAATAAGGCAATCACGGTTGGAGAGACAACAACAAGAGCAACCACCATCTCCACCACCACCGGCTCCACCGAGCTACATAAACATATATGTAAATTACTACTATTTGTAGGATCTACATGTTCCTTTAGTTAGTATTCGGTATGATACCATTTTAGGAGGAATAAAAAGGTCTATTTGACCCCATGAGTTGCTAATAAAATTATGCGTCATGCTGAGATTTTGGGTTTGTGCAAATGTGTTGGACAATATGAGAAAACCCATGAGAGTAATTACATCTAAAGAGCCTGTTGTGGTGAATCAAATGACACGTAGGTTGACATTGGCCATTATGGGTAGAGAATTTGGAGTTACTGCTATAATATTGGAGCCAAGCAGTATAGAATGTCTGTAGAAGAGTTAAAAGAACTCAAGAAGCACTTAACGGAGTTGCAAGAGGCTGAGTACATTCGTCCGAGTCTTCACCTTGGAGAGCACCAGTTATTGTTTGTAAAGAAGAAAGATGGATTGCAACGGATGTGTGTGGATTATAGATCTCTTGATGATGTTACTGTGAAGAACAAGTATCCATTACCCCGTATTGAGGATTTGTTTGATCAAATGAGAGGAGCAAGAGTATTTTCGAAGATCGATCTCCGATCGGGATACCATCAGATGAGGATTAGACCATCGGATATTCCCAAGACGGCTTTCTCGACTCGATATGGATTATATGAGTTCATCGTTATGTCGTTTGGATTAACTAATGCACCAGCTTATTTTATGGATTTGATGAATAAGATGTTTTTGGAGTATTTGGACAGATTCGTCGTGGTATTCATCGACAATATTCTTATCTATTCTAAGAATGAAAGTGATCACGAACAACATCTAAGGTTGGTGCTACAGAAGCTTTAAGATAATCAACTCTACGCCAAGTATGGTAAATGCGAGTTTTGGATTGGCGGGGTGCCATTTCTTGGACGTATCATTTCTAATGAAGGGATATCAGTGGATCCTGCTAAAGTCAAGAATATAGTGGTGTGGAGCATACCCACTGCGGTTACGGAGGACCGAAGTTTCTTGGGACTTGCAGGATATTATTGGAGATTTATTGAAGGATTTTCTAAGATTGCTAAACCTATGATTTCACTTTTGGAGAAGAGAAGAGAGTTTAAGTGGGACGAGGAGTGCCAAGTATATGCGGATCATAAGAGTTTGAAGTATATATTCACTCAGAAGGAATCTCAACCTTAGGCAACGCCGTTGGTTGGAGCTCATTAAGGATTACGATTTGGAAATTCACTATCACCCGGGCAAGGCAAATTTGGTTACAGATGCCTTGAGTCGAAAGGAGCATGTTCATTTAGCTGTTGTTGCCCAGCTACTCGATGAGATTGTTGAGAATTTCAGGAGACTTAACCTGGGGATAGTTACTCACACTAAAGGAGTTATTATTGATGTGGAAAACTCCTTTGGAGCAAGAGATCCGCAAAGGACAAATTGGTGATGCTAAGACACAAGAGATTAAGGATCTGATTACCGAGGATCGAGTTCCAGAATTCATGGAAGATGAGCAAGGCACCGTATGGTTCAAGGATCGGATATGTGTCCCCGAGATTGAAAGCCTTCGTGAGACTATTTTAAATAACGCCCATGACTTGGATTATTCTATTCATCCTGGTAGTACCAAGAGGTATCAGGATTGGGTTATTATGGATAGACTGACCAAAGTGGCTCATTTCATTCTGGTCAAGATTACTTATAAGGGATCTCAACTAGAAGAGTTATATATGGCTCGGATTGTGTGTTTACATGGTGTATCGAAGAAGATTATTTTGGATAGAGGATACAGTTTACCTCCAGACTTTGGAAAAGTTTTCATGAGAATTTGGATACTAAATTGAAGTTTAGTTTGGCCTACCATCCTCAGGCTGAAAGGACTAATCAAGTATTGGAAGACATGTTGAGAGCTTGGACCTTTCAACATGGTAGTAGTTGGGACAAGAGCCTACCTTATGCTGAGTTCTCATATAATAATAGTTACTGGGCCAGTCTGAAGATGTCACTGTTCGAGACTTTGTATGGCAGGAAATGTAGGACTCCTCTATTTTTGGACCAGACTACAGGAAGACAGTTCTTTGGGCCTGAACTTATTCAAGAAGCAGAGGAACAAGATCGTATAATTCGAGAGAATTTCAGGCAAAAGAGCTATGCTGATAATAGAAGAAGACCACTAGAATTTGAAGAAGGAGATTATGTGTACCTCAAGGTGTCACCACTTCGTGGAATGAGGAGATTTAAAGTTACGGGCAAATTGTCCCCTCGCTTCATTCTGAGTTTTTAGGTAAGTTGGAGAGATGGCCTATCAACTCGAGCTACCTGTTAATTTATCTGAGGTGCATGAAGTGTTTCATGTATCTCAGCTGAAGAAATGTCTCAGCGTCCCTGGGGAACAGTTACCCATGGAAGAGCTCAGTGTTCAGGGTGAGTTGACTTACACGGAGCACCCGATCAAGATTTTGGACACGTTGACTCGAGTCACAAGAAACATGGTTATTAAGAAATGTAAAGTGCAATGGAACCATCGTGAAGAAGATGAAGCTACATAGGAAGGAGAAGAAGAGCTTCGCATAGATTTTCCCCACCTTTTCTCTAGATCTTCCTAAATCTCGAGGACGAGATTATCTTTAAGGGGGGTAGGATTTGTAATACCCAAATCTGTAAAAGCATAGGAAATGAGATTAATTTTCTCTATATGTGTTGCCTTTATTCATTAGTAAATGTGAACACCCATTTGGAAGTGAATCATTAGATAAATGACACATAAATAACCTAATGCATCATGTTGGAGTTTATGTGATTGTAGAGAATAAAAATAAAAGTGTCAATAACAATATATAAATGGGTCCATAGAATTTAAACCCTAATTTGAAAACAAAACCTTGAAAATTGGAGGGGAAGGAAATGAATACTATACAAAACAAATAAAACCATAATTAAATAACCTCAACACAGTTGGTATGATCAAAATAAATAATTAGTCAGTGTACAAATGTGTCACAAAAATTGGATTTAAATTGAAGTGTTGAATTTAAAATTCAAAATGAAGAAAAAAACAGAAAAGATAAAAGACGAAAAAAAAGAGAAGATATAAGGTAAAAATAATATATATATATATCTCCAAAGTGGTATTGTTTATGGTGCAAAATAATCTGAGGATAAAACTATTACAACTTTGAATTTAAACTAGAATTTAAATCTGAATTTGGAAAAAAAAAAAGAAACCATACCTGTGTTTGGGCCAAATCTGGTCGGCCCGATTTGGACTCGCACAGCGCCAGTCCGGCTGGGAGACCTGGGCGCTGACAACATGCCCCACGCGTCGGCCTCCCTACCCGCGCTCACACATCTGCGCTCTCCTCTGTCACACGAGCCCCACATGTCAGGAGCATCCCCTCCACCGGATCCACCGCCTCTGCTGTGGGCAAGCATGTGCGCTGCGTGATTCTCGGTCGTAGGGTCCCCGAATCTAGCGGCTTGGACCGGTGAATAAAACCCTGGCATTTTGTGAACCACGTTCCTTACTCGGCCGCCTTGAACTCGCTGCACGCCGCCACGAACTCCGCCCATGTGGAAATGCGAGGGAGATCCACCGCCGTCGTGTGCATCTGCGCCGTGGGGGAAAGAGGAAGGTGCTCGCGCGGCCGCCATTGAATCGAGCATAGAAGCCCCGCCGCGCCCTAAGGATAGTGGCTGGGAAGCTCGCCACCGCGCAGGAACTCACCGGCGCTGCCATGATCGGGAGCTCGTGATCCCAGTGTTTGAAGCCGTGCGGGGTGAAGCGGGTCTTGCAACGTTGACCTGGGCGATACGTCACCGACGTCGAGTTCCACCGTGGATCGCTCCGCGCGTCGTTGTCAACCGGTGAGCAGTTCCCCTCGCTTGTGTCTACCATCGCTCGTCGGTGTTCACCTGGGCGTGGGATTAGTTTACTGACGTAGAGTTCGCTTGACCGCGGCGTGGTACGGGGAGGAAGAAGGGAGCGCGACCGTCGATTCGATCAGGGACGGCTCAGATTAGACGACCACGTATCCATTCGCGCTGTGAGATTTTAACCGTAGATCGGCTCACGGACGGTCTTGATCAGATCCTGTGCTCTGTGTCTCTGGAATTTTAGTAGATTAGCCCCTGGGTTTTCCAGGAATTGACGCCCAGTCCAGAGCCTAATTAAATCGAATAAAGGATTTAGAAAATGGATTTTTAATAGGAAAATAATTGCTAGAACTTCAATAATTCATAGAAAATTCATACTAACTCCAAATTGAGCCATTCCAGTTCCTAAATTTTTGTAATAATATTATCTACCCATTAGTGCCTCTGTTTTGACATGACAAACACATTAAAATTATTCTTTCACTTAATCTTGTATTAAATGCATAAAACCTTAGAAAATCCATAACTTAAAATATATAACTCCAAATTTAATGATTCCAGTTCCTGTGATCATATTTTAATGTCTAGTTTATTACTGTATATTCTATTTGCATGCTTGGTGTGATGTTAATTTATGCTATGCTATGTATGTATTGTATTGATGCGAGTAGACGAGCAAGCCACTGTGGATCCTGAGCTTCAACAAGTTGAGATAGCTGAGCAGGAGCTCGTTGAAGGCAAGTTGTGCCCTTGATCACTTCTTTTACCCATTCATGTTCTTATTATTCATAATGATCTGCATAGGATAATTTTGCTGGGACCCAATAGGATACCCTAGATTTGGCTATCTTTATACCTTGCTTCACCACTGGTTTTACTACTAAAGTTTTGGGTAGTACATGCTATTGCTTTATGTGGATTAGGGTATAGAGATATTCATCACTCATTGTTATATTGTTTATTGTTATCTGTTTTATTATTCCTTGTTCATGTTAAGATCATTATGTTAATGGGAACATGGAGAACCACCCGGGAAAACAGTGCTACCACAAGGGTGGAATGGGACGCCCTTGGCTGATTAACTAGGAAAGCTAGGGGAGGGCTACCTTACCCGAAAGGGGCAAGGGCAGTAGGGGAGAGGTCAGTGCGGGGAGGTCCCTGGTTGATTTTGCTGCGATGGCTATCAGCCAGGAACCCTTTACTGGATCTTCCCATAAACTGTAGCGGGTAGTCTGAAGCTAGTGGAACTTTGTAAAGGCCTCGTAGTGTTACCCTGCCTCGCCTCCTCGGTAGAGGTGTATGGGATTGGCCATCTCTTGGCAGATGGGTAACATGACTTGTGGGTAAAGATGCGCAACCTCTGCAGAGTGTAAAACTAGTATACTAGCCGTGCTCACGGTCAAGAGCGGCTCGGACACTCACATGATTAATTTATGGAACTTAAACTTAATTTGTCATTTCATTGCATTTGGGATTATTTTATTATTACTTTTACTTATTATTACCATGGTTTGGTATTTACTTACACTTAGTAATTGCTAATAAAATTTTGACCAACTTATAAAAGCAATGCTCAGCCTCAGCCTTTATCTCATTGATCAGCCTTACACTTCATGAACTCCCACCTTTGGTGAGTTCATGTCACATTATTCCCCACGACTTGTTGAGCTATGATCGTATGTGAGCTCACTCTTGCTGTCTCACACCCCCCCCCACAGGAGAAGAACAGGTGGTTTCAAGTGGAGTCAAGTATCGAGGAGTTTGATCTGATCTAGGTGGCGTTTCCCAGTCGACATTGGCGCCATCGATCCTTAGTTCGGTTTATATTTATCTTTATTTTGTAATAAGTCTTCCGCTATGTAATAAATACTCTGATGTTTTATGACATTTATCTCTATACATTCTGTTATTATATGTGTTGTCTTCTTGGCGCATGTATGAGATGCACCCGGCTTTGTTCCTTAAAGCAGGGTGATTAAATTAACTCATATTATTCCTCCTAGGATGAATTAAAGAGACGTGCTTATTATAAGTGGCATAATTATTTTTCCCATGCCACCAATGATTGTAATGTTTTTCGTCGACAAATACAATCGGCAATAAATGAGGGTAGGTTGGCTTTTCAGGAGGTGCAAGTGGACACATAACCATTTCCTATCAATACAATAGAACCCACAAGCAAAAAGGTCTTGGTTCGGCCCGAAGTGGCTGATAAAGGTAAAGACAAAAACATCATCATTAGCGATCCTCGCATGTCAAATATATCACAAGAAGAGATTGCTCGGAAAGCTTCAGATAGAAAGACTAACAAATCTGGAGGCACCGAGGGGGCAGGCTCAACCGAGCAGCCGAGCAAAACTCCTTGACTCGAGCATCGCGGACGATTTAATGCTCATGCGGACAGTCCAACTGACTTAGCCACACAGTCCACCCATGGTCATAGGTGTCAGCCTTCATAGAAAGTAAGGAAAAAGACGCAATGGCAAAGCAAACATAACGCACATGGTCGGCTGGTAAAAGGCGGCCCTACTTTCGATCAATTGCTCGCCAAATATGGTAGCAAGAAGGCCGTTATACGTGATCGGCCAATAAAGGAGAGTTGAAATATGAATACTTCCATCATACTAATTTCTCTTTGAATATTTTCATGTTCCATTTTGGTTAGCTTGCACCTCTTATTCTCATTTTTTGTTGCCCTACTTCAATTAGTGCCATGAGAACATCCATCTATACCATGGTGAGTGGAAAGTTGAAATATTATGCAAAAAAAATCTATTTGGTGAGCTCATATTTGTGTTGGTGGGTGGCAGTAAGTGTCCTAATATTTGACAAGAAACTCCTCTACAAATTGGATTGCTCCTTTTTCTTGTGTATTTTTGGATTCCTTTGCTAACCTACGCTTTACGTTGTGGGGTATTGATAGAGGGTCTTAACATTGGGGAGTTTGAGGTGGTTCAAATGTGTTCCCCATTTCTGGATCATTGGGTTCTTCCTCATGAATCGTTATGATTGTGGGATTAGAGGGACTTATATAGGTTTAGTAATTAGAGTTATGAACCTATCAATTATAATCAAATTAGATATCACAATTGTATCTTGTCATAAAGTGGAATCAATCTCATTCTCAACAATATTAGAAGGAACTTGAGGGATAGCTGACTCCAATAGTCTAGAAGAGGTGGTATTCTGATCATTGATAGTTTCTATACCATGGTATTATGATCAAGGAGCCAACTAGAGTGGTGAATAGTAATTTCTAAAACTAATCACGTCAGTTAATCGAAACAAATACAAAATATAAACTAATCGGTCTAGCTAAGATTAGATAAGAAGCTTGATGAAGTGAGTGAGAATTTTGAAGTTGAAAAGGCAAAACGTGAAATAGCCGAGACTGAGCGGAATAGAGTTCAAAAGAACATTGAGGAGCTTCGTCAATCAAAAGAAGAAGGTTTTTCTGTTGCTATGCAATGTTGTAATAAGATAAAGGATATGTTTGCTAAAGTTGGTGCATTCTCGAATGACCAAAATTTTATTCGCGACGATCCCGAAGGGGCAATTAAATGGATAGAGGGTGAAATCGAGGCTTTTGACGAAGTCTTCGCTGGTCGAGGTGATTATTGCGCCTGCATAGGAGCTCGCGGAGCAGTGTCTCTGCTTGTGAAAGCTGGCTATAAATATGCAAAGGTTGTAATTCAACCGGATTTCGTAGTGTCAACTGAAGATGTAAAAGAACCTACTACCGAAGCTATTAGTCTGGGAGGAAAATTCTATTCTGAAGTTTGGCACAATGGTGGGAGGGAGATAGCATATGAAGTTATCAGACAGGATGAAGAAGAGGTCATTTCAAATTCTGAATTCTTACTTTTTGTATCTATGTGTCGGGGACCATAATTAGGGGTACCCTCAAGGCTCCTAATTCTCAGCTGGTAACCCCCATCAGCACAAAGCTGCAAAGGCCTGATGGGTGCGATTAAGTCAGGGATCAGTCCATTCGAGGGACTCGATCACGCCTCGCCCGAGCCTAGCCTCAGACAAGGGCAGCCGACCCCGGAGGATTTCTGTCTCGCCCGAGGCCCCCCTTCAGCGGCGAACATATTTCCGGCTCGCCCGAGGCCCTGCCTTCGCCAAGAAGCAACCTTGACCAAATTGCCGCACCGACCGACCAAATCGCCGGAGCATTTAATGCAAAGGTGGCCTGACACCTTTATCCTGACGCGCGCCCCCCAGCCGGCAGAGCTGAAGTGACCGCCATCACTTCGCCGCTCCACTGACCGGCCTGACAGAAGGACAGCGCTGCCTGCGCCACTCCGGCTGCGGTGCCACTTGACAGAGTGAGACTGACAGGCAGTCAGGCCCTGCCGAAGGCACCATAGGAAGCTCCGCTCCGCCCGACCCCAGGGCTCGAACTCGGGCTAAGTCCCGGAAGACGACGAACTCCGCTTCGCCCGACCCCAGGGCTCAGACTCGGGCTAAGTCCCGGAAGACGGCGAACTCCGCTCCGCCCGACCTAGGGCTCGGACTCAGGCTAAGTCCCGGAAGACGGCGAACTCCGCCCGACCCCAGGGCTCGGACTCGGGCTAAGTCCCGGAAGACGACGAACTCCGCTCCGCCCGACCCAGGGCTCGGACTCGGGCTAAGTCCCGGAAGACGGCGAACTCTGCCCGACCCAGGGCTCGGACTCGGGCTAAGTCCCGGAAGACGGCGAACTCCGCCCGACCCAGGGCTCGGACTCGGGCTAAGTCCCAGAAGACGACGATCTCCGCCTCGCCCGACCCAGGGCTCGGACTTGGGCTCGGCCCCAGAAGACGACGAACTCCGCTTCGCCCGACCCCAGGGCTCGGACTCCGCCCCGGCATCAGCCGGCGATCTTCGCCTCGCCCGAACCTGGGGCTCGGACCCGACCTCGGCCACGGAAGACAGACTCGACCTCGGCTTCGGAGGAGCTTCCACATCGCCCAACCTAGGGCGCAGACCAGCCACGTCAACAGGAGACGCCATCATCACCCTACCCCGAGCTGACTCGGGCCGCAGGGAACAAGACCGGCGTCCCATCTGGCTCGCTCCGCCAGATAGGCAATGATGGCGCCCTGCATACTCTGTGACGACGGCAGCTCTCAGCCCCCTTACGGAAGCAAGAGGACGTCAGCAAGGATTCAACCGCTCCGACAGCTGTCCCTTCGCCAGGCTCCATCGCTCCTCCGACGGCCACGACATCACACCAGTTGGGTGCCAAAATCTCTCCGGCTGCCACAACGGCATGTACTTAGGGCGCTAGCTCTCCTCCGCTAGACACGTAGCACTCTGCTACACCCCCCATTGTACACCTGGATCCTCTCCTTGCGCCTATAAAAGGGAGGACCAGGGCCCTCTTAGAGAGGGTTGGCCGCGCGGGGACGAGGACGAGACACGCGCTCGCTTGGAGCCGCTCGCTCCCTCTCCCGCGTGGACGCTTGTAACCCCCTACTGCAAGCGCACCCGACCTGGGCGCGGGACGAACACGAAGGCCGCGGGATTCCCACCTCTCTCACGCCGGTCTCCGGCCGCCTCACTCTCCCCCTTCGCGCTCGGCCTCGCGCTCGACCCATCTAGGCTGGGGCACGCGGCGACATTCACTCGTCGGCCTAGGGACCCCCCGGTCTCGAAACGCCGACAGTTGGCACGCCAGGTAGGGGCCTGCTGCGTGTTGACGAACAGCTTCCCGTCAAGCTCCAGATGGGCAGTCTCCAGCAACCTCTCCAACCCGGGATGGTGCTCCGTTTCGGGAGTCTTGAGTTCATGTCCTTCGATGGCAGCTACAACATGATACTCCTTCCACCGCCGCGCGACAACGACAATGGCGGCCGACAACCCGCCCGCCGGCGGCGGAATCGGCGACGTCTTCCCCGCATGGTGGAAGAACAACCTTCGAGCTCACCCCGTCCTCTCCCCCGCCGACGGAGGAGGAGGCGGGGCAACCAAGGCCAAGCAGGAGACAGCGCATCGTCGGCTGTCGAGCGAGTCGACGGCCCCAGCGCCCCAACGGGGGGCGCACCGGGCGTCGATCTCGCGTTTGAGACGAAGGCGAGCGCCGTCTCCCCGCGACACGCCAATCCCAAGCAAGCGGACGGCGCCAGCACGCTCGCGAAAAGCTTGCTGGACGTCACCCTCGTACCTGAGACAACGACGCAGTCAGTCCCCGATGTGACCTCATCGCCGCCCGTCGACCGAAAGGTACCGACCGATTCCCATCCCACGTCTTTCGGATTCAGCCTCGACCCGCCTAGCGGCCCCGCTTTGGCGGGCGCTCTCGTAGAGGCAAGTCCAAACCCTCTGGGGTTTCGTATGCGGTCACCTTGGGACCGGCTGACGGACGTCTCGACCTACGGGCCCTCTGGGTCCGAGGAAGACGACGAGCCCAGCATCTGTTGGGGTTTCTCTGGACTTGGCAACCCCAGTGCCATGCGGGACTTCATGACCGCATGCGACTACTGCCTTTCCGACTGTTCCGACGGTAGCCGTAGCCTAGGCGACGAGGACTGCGGCCCAAGTCGCGAATGCTTCTACGTCGATCTAGGGGGTCCCTCCGAAGGCAACCATCTCGGCATGCCGGAGGACGGTGACCTCCCTAGGCCGGTGCCTCGCGTTAACATCCCACTGGAGCTAGTTGTGGTCCCCGTTCAGGCGGGGGGCCATGACCCACAGCTCGAGCAAATCCGCGGGGTGCAGGCCAGGCTCGACGAGGGAGCAGGAGCGCTTGAGCCGATCCGTCGGGACGTCGGGCAGGCATGGGCGGGCCAACCTCCGGCCGGAGAAATACGTCATCTGCCCCAGGGCTTCCAGCACCGCATCACCGACGACGTCAGGGTCAGGCCACCACCCGCATCCAGTGGGGTCGGCCAGAACCTGGCGGCAGCAGCAATGCTTCTTCGCGCGATGCCGGAGCCATCAACCACCGAGGGGCGGCGAATCCAGGGAGAGCTCAAGAATCTCCTGGAAGGCGCCGCGGTCCGATGGGCCGAGAGCTCCGCCTCCCGAAGGCAGGGGTACCCCTCGGAACCTCATGCCGCGACTTCCCGATTCATGCGGGAAGCCTCAGTCTACACCGGACGCACGCGCAACACCGTGCCCGCGGCCCCGGGTCGCCTCGGCAACGAGCACCATCACCGCGACCGTCGGGCCCACCTCGACGAGAGGGTGCGCCGAGGCTACCACCCCAGGCGTGGGGGACGCTACGACAGCGAGGAGGATCGGAGTCCCTCGCCCGAACCACCCGGTCTGCAAGCCTTCAGCCGAACCATCCGACGGGCGCCGTTCCCGACCCGGTTCCGACCCCCGACTACTATCACAAAGTACTCGGGGGAGACGAGACCGGAACTGTGGCTCGCGGACTATCGTCTGGCCTGCCAACTGGGTGGAACGGACGATGACAACCTCATCATCCGCAACCTCCCCCTGTTCCTCTCCGACACCGCTCGCGCCTGGTTGGAGCACCTGCCTCCGGGGCAGATCTCCAACTGGGACGACCTAGTCCAAGCTTTCGTCGGCAATTTCCAGGGCACGTACGTGCGCCCCGGGAATTCCTGGGACCTCCGAAGCTGCCGACAGCAGCCGGGAGAGTCTCTCCGAGACTACATCCGGCGATTCTCGAAGCAGCGCACCGAGCTGCCCAACATCGCCGACTCGGATGTCATCGGCGCGTTCCTCGCTGGCACCACCTGCCGCGACCTGGTGAGCAAGCTGGGTCGCAAGACCCCCACCAGGGCGAGTGAGCTGATGGACATCGCCACCAAGTTCGCCTCCGGCCAGGAGGCGGTCGAGGCTATCTTCCAAAAGGACAAGCAGCCCCAGGGCCGCCCATCGGAAGATACTCCCGAGGCGTCAACTCAGCGCGACGCCAAGAAGAAGGGCAAGAAGAAGTTGCAAGCGAAACGCGACGCCGCCGACGTGGACCTTGTCGCCGCCGCCGAGTACAAGAACCCTCGGAAGCCCCCGAGAGGTGCCAACCTCTTCGACAAGATGCTCAAGGAGCCGTGCCCCTATCACCAGGGGCCCGTCAAGCACACCCTTGAGGACTGCGTCATGCTTCGGCGCCACTTCCATAGGGCCGGGCCACCCACGGAGGGTGGCAAGGCCCACGACGACGACGAGAAGGAAGATCACCAGGCAGGAGAGTTCCCCGAGGTCCACGACTGCTTCATGATCTATGGTGGGCAAGCGGCGAACGCCTCGGCTCGGCACCGCAAGCAAGAGCGTCGGGAGGTCTGCTCGGTGAAGGTGGCGGCGCCAGTCTATCTAGACTGGTCCGACAAGCCCATCACCTTCGACCAAGACGATCACCCCGACCATGTGCCGAGCCCGGGGAAATACCCGCTCGTCGTCGACCCCGTCATCGGCGACGTCAGGCTCACCAAGGTCCTCATGGACGGAGGCAGCAGCCTCAACATCATCTACGCCGACACCCTCGGGCTCCTGCGTGTCGATCTATCCTCCATCGGGCAGGCGCTGCGCCCTTCCATGGGATCATTCCCGGGAAGCGCGTCCAGCCCCTCGGACGGCTCGACCTCCCCGTCTGCTTCGGAACACCCTCCAACTTCTGAAGGGAGACCCTGACGTTCGAGGTGGTCAGGTTCCGAGGAACCTACCACGCGGTACTGGGGAGGCCATGCTACACGAAGTTCATGGCCGTCCCCAACTACACCTACCTGAAGCTCAAGATGCCGGGCCCCAATGGGGTCATCACCGCCGGCCCCACGTACAAACACGCGTTCGAATGCGACGTGGAGTGCGTGGAGTACGCCGAGGCCCTCGCCGAGTCCGAGGCCCTCATCGCCGACCTGGAGAGCCTCTCTAAGGAGGTGCCAGACATGAAGCGTCATGCCGGCAACTTTGAGCCAGCGGAGACGGTTAAGTCCGTCCCCCTCGACCCCAGCGGCGACGCCTCCAAGCAGATCCGGATCGGCTCCGGGCTCGATCCCAAATAGGAAGCAGTGCTCGTCGACTTTCTCCGCGCGAACACCGACGTCTTCGCGTGGAGTCCCTCGGACATGCCCGGCATACTGAGGGATGTCGCCGAGCACTCGCTGGACATCCGAGCCGGAGCCCGACCCGTCAAGCAGCCTCTGCGCCGATTCGACGAGGGGAAGCACAGAGCCATAGGCGAGGAGATCCATAAGCTAATGGCGGCAGGGTTCATCAAAGAGGTATTCCATCCCGAATGGCTTGCCAACCCTGTGCTTGTGAGAAAGAAAGGGGGGAAATGGCGGATGTGTGTAGACTACACTGGTCTCAACAAAACATGTCCGAAGGTTCCCTACCCTCTGCCTCGCATCGACCAAATCGTGGATTCCACTGCTGGGTGCGAAACCCTGTCTTTCCTCGATGCCTACTCAGGGTATCATCAAATCAGGATGAAAGAGTCTGACCAGCTCACGACTTCTTTCATCACACCCTTCGGCATGTACTGCTATGTCACCATGCCGTTCGGCTTGAGGAATGCGGGCGCGACGTACCAGCGGTGCATGAACCATGTGTTCGGCGAACACATTGGCCGCACGGTCGAGGCCTACGTCGATGACATCGTAGTCAAGACGAGGAAAGCCTCCGACCTCCTTTCCGACCTTGAAGCGACATTCCGATGTCTCAAGGCGAAAGGCGTCAAGCTCAATCCCGAAAAGTGTGTTTTCGGGGTACCCCGAGGCATGCTCTTGGGATTCATCGTCTCCGAGCGGGGCATCGAAGCCAACCCGGAGAAGATCGCAGCTATCACCAGCATGGGGCCCATCAAGGACTTGAAAGGCGTACAGAGGGTCATGGGATGCCTCGCGGCTCTGAGCCGTTTCATCTCACGCCTCGGCGAAAGAGGTCTACCTCTGTACCGCCTCTTAAGGAAGGCTGAGTGCTTCACTTGGACCCCTGAGGCCGAGGAAGCCCTCAGGAACCTGAAGGCGCTCCTCACAAAGGCGCCTATCTTGGTGCCCCCTGCTGCCGGAGAAGCCCTCCTGGTCTACGTCGCCGCGACCACTCAGGTGGTTAGCGCCGCGATTGTGGTCGAGAGGCAAGAAGAGGGGCATGCATTGCCCGTTCAGAGGCCAGTCTACTTCGTCAGCGAGGTACTGTCCGAAACCAAGATCCGCTACCCACAAGTTCAGAAGCTGCTGTACGCGGTGATCCTAACGCGGCGGAAGCTGCGACACTACTTCGAGTCTCATCTGGTAACTGTGGTGTCATCCTTCCCCCTGGGGGAGATCATCCAGTGCTGAGAGGCCTCGGGTAGGATTGCAAAGTGGACGGTGGAAATCATGGGCGAGACAATCTCGCTCGCTCCTCGGAAGGCCATCAAGTCTTGGCGGACTTCATAGCTGAATGGGTTGACACCCAGCTACCGATGGCTCCGATCCAACCGGAGCTCTAGACCATGTTCTTCGATGGGTCGCTGATGAAGACAGGAGCCGGCGCAGGCCTTCTCTTCATCTCGCCCCTCGGGAAGCACCTATGCTACGTGCTACGCCTCCATTTCCCGGCATCCAACAATGTGGCTGAGTACGAAGCTCTGGTCAACGGGTTGCGGATCGCCATCGAGCTAGGGGTCCAACGCCTCGACGCTCGCGGTGACTCGTAGCTCGTCATCGACCAAGTCATGAAGAACTCCCACTGCCGCGACCCGAAGATGGAGGCCTACTGCGATGAGGTTCGGCGCCTGGAAGACAAGTTCTACGGGCTCGAGCTCAACCACATCGCTCGGCGCTACAACGAGACTGCGGACGAGCTGGCTAAAATAGCCTCGGGGCGAACGACGGTTCCCCCGGATGTCTTCTCCCGGGATCTGCATCAACCCTCCGTCAAGATCGACGACACGCCCGAGCCCGAGGTACCCTCGGCCTAGCCCGAGGCACCCTCGGCCCAGCCCGAGGCACCCTCGGCCCAGCCCAAGGTACCCTCGGATCATTCCGAGGCACCCTTGGCTCAGCCCAAGGTATCCTCGGTTCAACCTGAAGTACCCTCGGCCCCCGAGGGCGAGACGCTGCACGTCGAGGGGGAGCAAAGCGGGGTCATGCCTGATCAAAACTGGCAGACCACGTACCTGCAATATCTCCACCGAGGAGAGCTACCCCTCGACCGAGCCGAGGCTCGGCGGGTGGCGCGGCGCGCCAAGTTGTTCGTCTTGCTGGGTGATGAGAAGGAGCTCTACCACCGCAGCCCCTCCGGCATCCTCCAGCGATGCATCTCCATCGCCGAAGGTCAGGAACTCCTGCGAGAGATACAATCGGGGGCTTGCGGCCATCACGCAGCGCCTCGAGCCCTTGTCGGGAATGCTTTCCGACAAGGCTTCTACTGGCCGACGGCGGTGGCCGACGCCACTAGAATTGTCCGCACCTGCGAAGGGTGTCAGTTCTACACAAGGCAGACCCACCTGCCCGCTCAGGCTCTGCAGACGATACCCATCACCTGGCCTTTTGCTGTGTGGGGTCTAGATCTCGTCGGCCCCTTGCAGAAGGCACCCGGGGGCTACACGCACCTGCTGGTCGCCATCGACAAATTCTCCAAGTGGATCGAGGTCCGACCCCTAAACAGCATCAGGTCCGAACAGACGGTGGCATTCTTCACCAACATCATCCATCACTTTGGGGTCCCGAACTCCATCATCACCGACAACGACACCTAGTTCACCGGCAGAAAGTTCCTGGACTTCTGCGAGGATCACCACATCCGGGTGGACTAGGCCGCCGTGGCTCACCCCATGACGAATGGGCAGGTAGAACGTGCCAACGGCATGATTCTGCAAGGACTCAAGCCGAGGATCTACAACGACCTCAACAAGTTCGGCAAGCGATGGATGAAGGAGCTCCCCTCGGTGGTCTGGAGTCTGAGGACAACGCCGAGCCGAGCCACGGGCTTCACACCGTTCTTTCTAGTCTATGGGGCCGAGGCCATCTTGCCCACAGACTTAAAATACGGTTCCCCGAGGGCGAGGGCCTACAACGACCAAAGCAATCGAACAAACCGAGAAGACTCACTGGACCAGCTGGAAGAGGCTCGGGACATGGCCTTACTACACTCGGCGCGGTATCAGCAGTCCCTGCGATGCTACCACGCCCAAGGGGTTCGGTCCCGAGACCTCCAGGTGGGCGACTTGGTGCTTCGACTACGACAAGACGCCCGAGGGCGGCACAAGCTCACGCCTCCCTGGGAAGGGCCGTTCGTCATCACCAAGGTTCTGAAGCCCGGGACGTACAAGTTGGCCAACAGTCAAGGCGAGGTCTACAACAACGCTTGGAACATCCGACAACTACGTCGCTTCTACCCTTAAGATGTTTTCAAGCCGTTCATATACCTCGTTTACATATGAAGTCTAACCATCAAGGAAGGGTCAACCTTGCCTCGGCAAAGCCCGACCCTCCCTCGGGGGCTAGATTCTACAAGGGCTCAAGCCTCGGATCTACAACGACCTCAACAAGTTCGGCAAGCGATGGATGAAGGAACTCCCCTCGGTGGTCTGGAGTCTGAGGACAACGCCAAGTCGAGCCACGGGCTTCACGCCGTTCTTCCTAGCCTATGGGGCCGAGGCCATCTTGCCCACAGACCTGGAATACGGCTCCCCGAGGGCGAGGGCCTACACCGACCAAAGCAACCAAGCTAGCCGAGAAGACTCGTTGGACCAGCTGGAGGAGGCTCGGGATAAGGCCTTACTACACTCGACGCGATACCAGCAGTCCCTGCGACGCTACCACGCCCGAGGGGTCCGGTCCCGAGACCTCCAGGTGGGCGACCTGGTGCTTCGGCTGCGACAAGACGCCCGAGGGCGGCACAAGCTCACGCCCCCTAGGAGGGGCCGTTCGTCATCGCCAAAGTTCTGAAGCCCGGAACATACAAGCTGGCCAACAGTCAAGGCAAGGTCTACGGCAACGCTTGGAACATCCAACAGCTACGTCGCTTCTACCCTTAAGATGTTTTCAAGTTGTCCATATACCTCGCGCCCAGCAAAAGTTTAGTCGTCAAGGAAGGGTCGGCCTCGCCTCGGCAAAGCCCGACCCTCCCTCGGGGGCTAAAAGGGGGGGAACCCCCTCTGCGTCGAAATTTTCCTCGAAAAAAGATCTTTTCTGCCAGAAGGTCTTTCGGGCTGTTTGACTACTTCGAAAGTGGATCCTGAAAACGACGGAGTACACGTAAGCAGCCAAGGCTGACCGAGCCAAGGGACTCCTACACCTCCGGGATACGGATACCTCACTCGTCACCTTTACACGGGGCGACTCACGCTTGGTGAAGCGGTTCAGACAACCAACAGGCGAGTCTTAGTGCTCGAAAATGAGGAAAAAACACGGCTCCGTGCCGAAAATACATACATGTTCAGGCCCCGACAGCCACAATGAACAAAAACACTGGCATTCAAAGTGCCATTACAAACGGAACTCCGGTTCCACCTCCGCAGGTACGAACAACCCCACTCAATGGGGGGGGGCCTGCGGAGCAACAGAAGACCGACGGACAGCTCGCCGTCGCCCGCTCCAGCAGCAGTGACAACGACCCCCTCTACGGGTGGCCAAACTGCAGCGGCGATGGCCTCAGGGCGAACGCTGCTGCAACCTTGCCCTCGCCCACGCCGACGCTCGAGAGGCGAGGACAAGTACAAAGAGCCGGAGGCCCAAAGCGCGGATGGTGGCGGTGATCCTGTCGGCGACGGGGACTTCTCGAGCCGCCTCCGCCTCGGCACCGACGATAGGGGCCGTCAGCCCGCCGGCAGATCCCCACTCGGATCCTCCCGGACGAGCAGAGCACCGACCTCCCCGCGGAGGCACCGTACCGGTGCAAAGGCAGGACCGCCCCAGAACACGAACGCCGCCCTAGCAGCGCGCGACATCTTAGGCGGTCCTCCCGTGCACACGGCGCGGCAGCCGCCTTCCGGCAGGAGGGGGCACTGGGGGCCAAGCCGACGAGCCCGACACGCTGGGGCAGACGACGCCTGCCGTCGACCGGCCCCGCGTTGTCGAAGTCCGACCCGCCCGCAGGGCCGGCGAGCGCCCTCTCCCTCGAACGCCGCAGGAGAGGGTGACCCACGAGCCCGCGCGGGAGGTAGAGCTCTGGCTCAGCCCGGCCTCCACCCCAGTGAGGATGATGAACATCCTTGAAGCTGAGGGTGGGGCCAAGATCGCAGCCCGGCTTGCTTCTCCCCACCCAGGGGCTGGTGGTCACCGTCTTGGGTGACCGCCGGTGGGGGGGGGTACAGCCGGGCCGGATGATGAAAATCCTTGAAGCCGAACGATGGCTGAAAGGTACCAACTCCCACGGAGTTGTGTTCCTCCAACGACGAGGCGGAAAGACGACGGATATCCCCCATTCGGGGGCTTGGAAGGCGGAAAGACGCGATGCATAAGGGAGCGCGAAGACATGGTCGCCTTCCAAGGGGTCACCCTCCTTTTAAAGGCGGCCCTCCTTACTTGCGTCCCCAGCCGTCATGGGATGAGTCTTCTCCAACACACTCCAAGGTCCTCCCCTACGGCGCGAGGGCTGGGTCCCACACGTCATGCAAGCCGACTCAGAGCAGAAGAAGCCAAACCGCCGTGCGCGGTGCGTATAACCGCCCAACGGTTACAAGCGACCCTCCACTTTTGCCCAGACCAGCGGGCGAAAGGGTGGGCAGCCATGCAGGCGGCATGCAACCGGGCCAAGTGGGCGCACTTCTCCGACTCCCAACACGCCCGGCATGGAGGCCCAGGCCCACGCGTCATGCAACCGGCACGCCAAATGCTTCATGCGTACAACTGCACCGCCACTTGCGCCACCACCGCGCCTCCTCGACTGCGGAACCAATGCCGCGACTCGAGGCGGCCCAGTGCACGACCCAGTGGCGCCAGCCTGGCGCGACGGTCAATGTGGCCAAGAATGGGCCGGCAGTAATGGCGGTGGCAGGCAGGCAGGAGCAGCGGTCACGTCATCAACCAAGCTCACGTCCCGTCCAGGGGCAGCGAGAGAACCCTCTCTCATGGCGTGAAGACAACGCGCCCGTGATCCGTTCCTCGAACGGCTCGCGCACGCACAACGGCCGCCCCACCAACCACTCGCCCCGTCGCATTAACTCCGCGGCGGGACATGCGGCGCCTCTGGCAGGAGAAGCGGGCGACGCTTCGCCTTCGCCATAATGACCGCGTCAAAAAAGGTACGCCGCGTCGTTCGATTTCGTATCCTTTTCCTTTTTTCCTCTTTCTCTCTCTTGCAACAGGGACCGGGAAAGGGGGATACCCCGAAAAGGATCCTTCCCCGAGAAGGAACCAGACTCCGAGCCCCCCTACTGATCAGAGGTTCGAAGGCTGGCCCCCCGGAAGGGTTCGACAGCTGCCTCAGATCGCGTGGGCCCTACACCCACTACTGGTTAGAGGTTCGAAGGCCGGCCCCTCGAAAGGGTTCCACAGCCGCCTCAGGCTACTCGGGCTCCATGCCCATTACTGATCAGGGGTTCGAAGGCTGGCTCCCGAAGGGTTCACAACCGCCACAGACGCCGAGCGAGGGATGACCATGGGTACGTTCAATACATAACCAAGGCTCGGGCTGCGCTCCCGAGGTACCCTAGGACATTTCCGAGACCAGCGGGAACCGTCTTGTAACAGAATCCCATCAGAGGGAGGCATCGAGCCCTCGGACCCCGTCGCCAGGGGACCGGGTCCGGCAGATCACCCGCAGGTACTTTTGGGCATGCCTCTGGGCCCCTAGCCGACCCCTAACGAATGGGGCACGGACGTCCACTCGGATTACCCGCTTGCAGCTCATCGGAGACACCATGTTTGGCGCCCATCGAGGGCAACATGGCGCTTTCCCCCCCTCCTCCTTGCGGAAAGGCGACGCAGGGGCGTATGTAAAAAAGCTGAGTCTGTCCCTGACCGCCCTCTCGCTCTGTGCAGAGGCTCGAGGGCTGCTCTCGCAAACCCGGCTCCAGTTGAACCGTTGACAGCGTCAACATACCAGCCCGAGAACTTGGGACCCGACCCTACACCTGGGCTACGGCCAGCTCGCATGAGGGAACGACCAGACCAGCCGAAGCATTACGCGAGGCATTAAGACCTCGAAGGAGTGAAACCACTCCTCTGAGGCCTCGGGGGCTACACCCGGCGGGTGCGCTCGCGCGCACCCACCGGAACAAAACGCAACCGAGAATGCCTGGTCCCCTTGCAAAAAAGTGCGACGAAAGCCTCCAAGCGAGTGCAAACACTCCCTTCGAGGCTCGGGGGCTACTGTCGGGGACCATAATTAGGGGTACCCTCAAGGCTCCTAATTCTCAGCTGGTAACCCCCATCAGCACAAAGCTGCAAAGGCCTGATGGGTGCGATTAAGTCAGGGATCAGTCCATTCGAGGGACTCGATCACGCCTCGCCCGAGCCTAGCCTCGGACAAGGGCAGCCGACCCCGGAGGATTTCCGTCTCGCCCGAGGCCCCCCTTCAGCGGCGAACATATTTCCGGCTCGCCCGAGGCCCTGCCTTCGCCAAGAAGCAACCTTGACCAAATCGCCGCACCGACCGACCAAATCGTCGGAGCATTTAATGCAAAGGTGGCCTGACACCTTTATCCTGACGCGTGCCCCCCAGCCGGTAGAGCCGAAGTGACCGCCGTCACTTCGTCGCTCCACTGACCGGCCTGACAGAAGGACAGCGCCGCCTGCGCCACTCCGACTGCGGTGCCACTTGACAGAGTGAGACTGACAGGCAGTCAGGCCCTGCCGAAGGCACCATAGGAAGCTCCGCTCCGCCCGACCCCAGGGCTCGGACTCGGGCTAAGTCCCGGAAGACGGCGAACTCCGCTTCGCCCGACCCCAGGGCTCAGACTCGGGCTAAGTCCCGGAAGACGGCGAACTCCGCTCCGCCCGACCCAGGGCTCGGACTCGGGCTAAGTTCCGGAAGACGGCGAACTCCGCCCGACCAGGGCTCAGACTCGGGCTAAGTCCCGGAAGACGGCGAACTCCGCTCCGCCCGACCCAGGGCTCGGACTCGGGCTAAGTCCCGGAAGACGGCGAACTCCGCCCGACCCAGGGCTTGGACTCGGGCTAAGTCCCGGAAGACGGCGAACTCCGCCCGACCCAGGGCTCGGACTCGGGCTAAGTCCCAGAAGACGACGATCTCCGCCTCGCCCGACCCAGGGCTCGGACTTGGGCTCGGCCCCAAAAGACGATGAACTCTGCTTCGCCCGACCCTAGGGCTCGGACTCTGCCCCGGCATCAGCCGGCGATCTCTGCCTCGCTCGAACCTGGGGCTCGGACCCGACCTCGGCCACGGAAGACAGACTCGACCTCGGCTTCGGAGGAGCTTCCACATCGCCCAACCTAGGGCGCAGACCAGCCACGTCAACAGGAGACGCCATCATCACCCTACCCCGAGCTGACTCGGGCCGCAGGGAACAAGACCGGCGTCCCATCTGGCTCGCTCCGCCAGATAGGCAATGATGGCGCCCTGCATACTCTGTGACGACGGCAGCTCTCAGCCCCCTTACGGAAGCAAGAGGACGTCAGCAAGGATTCAACCGCTCCGACAGCTGTCCCTCCGCCAGGCTCCATCGCTCCTCCGACGGCCACGACATCACACCAGCTGGGTGCCAAAATCTCTCCGGCTGCCACAATGGCATGTACTTAGGGCGCTAGCTCTCCTCCGCTAGACACGTAGCACTCTGCTACACCCCCCATTGTACACCTGGATCCTCTCCTTGAGCCTATAAAAGGGAGGACCAGTGCCCTCTTAGAGAGGGTTGGCCGCACGGGGACGAGGACGAGACACGCGCTCGCTTGGAGCCGCTCGCTCCCTCTCCCGCGTGGACGCTTGTAACCCCCTACTGCAAGCGCACCCGACCTGGGCGCGGGACGAACACGAAGGCCGCGGGATTCCCACCTCTCTCACGCCGGTCTCCGGCCGCCTCGCTCTCCCCCCTTCGCGCTCGGCCTCGCGCTCGACCCATCTGGGCTGGGGCACGTGGCGACATTCACTCGTCGGCCTAGGGACCCTCCGGTCTCGAAACGCCGACACTATGAGTTACTATGCATGTTTATCTCACTTTTACGTTTTTCTTAGGGTCGTCAAGCTAAAAGAAGAAACTAAGAAAGCTGAAGAAACTGTGGAGCTTGAATGGCGCATAGGTATGTGTTTTTACTCTTAATTTGTGTCGTTCGTTATTTCTTGCATTCGTCATCTTGCCACTAAATAGTTTCTTTAAACAACGAAACTTTCTCCACCGCCAGAACCATATGACCCTGAAGCAGATCCATCGCTAAAGGAAATCCTTGGCGAATTTAGGGTAGTAAATGCAACAATAGATGAAGCTGTCGAACAACTGCTGAAGGAAGATTGAATTGTTTGTAAACAGTGTCAATTTGATTTGTAAAAACATTCTAGTGTTTGCGTGTTGCTCCATGTAAAAACAATTGTGTTCTATATATCATTGCATTGTGTACTATATTTCTTTATGTAGCGTGAAATTAACGTATGTATCGTTTTTTGAGCCGAAGGCGAAAAAACACATTCCCTTCTTTTCACGCTTTGTAAAGAAAGGCCCTTTTCAGCCGAAGATCTCGTAATATTATGAAATGTTTGTTGCCGAAGTCAAAGCATTGTCCCTTTCTTTGTCTTGTTGTTGTCGAAGACTGTTGAAGATGTAGCATTTTCCCCCTTCATATGTCCTATTTTTAATCCATGACTTCTCAAGAAACTCGTATTTGGCTTCTTAGTTAAGCCATATTTGCAAATGAAGGGGCAATTCCCCTTCTTTTCTCTTCATGTTTAATGTAAGATGATGCATGATGGTATGATGCAAAATGATGCAATGATATGATGAAAAGATGCTTGAATTAATATGTTGATTGAAAAAAAAAGTTTATTATAATAAGACTTTGTATCCCCTTAGGAACGACTTTGGAGCTTCTTTCGCATTTTTGTTACGCTCGATGGTGTAACCTCAGATTTATTACAAAATGTCGAAGGATGTGCCTTCTTAAAGTGTTTTTTGAGGCAAAATGTAAGGCAAAAGAAACAAAAATTGTAATGGATATGCTTAAAACTCTTGACCCAGCCCCTTTGGTGCTTCAGTAGATATGTTTGGATTCCGGAACAGTGTTGTTGATTGTTCGAGCTTCGAACTCTTCACTCACATCACACTATTGTTGATCTTGATATTACCCCTGAGGGTGCTGATTGTAAGATGTAGTTGGAACTGGTGCAGGTGGTTGAGGTAAGGCCCACCTAGCTGGAGAGTGACTTGTTGAGGCAACTGAAGCTATAGACTGTGGAAGTGGTTGTTGGTTGCGTACATACTCTAGGATGTATGGAGAGTAGTATGAAGTAGTATGAAGAGCTTGCTTTGGCTGATTCTATCGTGCTTCGGCTTCAGCTATTTCATTCTGCTTTTGTATTGTGACTTGGCAAGTCCTTGTTGTGTGTCCCTTATCCTCTCTATAGAACAGATAGAATAGTCTTCTTGGCTAGGAATTGTATCTTCCTCTGAAGCTTCGTCCTCCTCTGCCTCTGGGGCTGGCGATCTGAAGGAACTCTGGTGCGTCCTTGTTGATTAGGAATTACTGTGTTGTCCTTGATTATGGTTGTTCTTGTCTTCACTTTGGCCTAGGTTGTGGATTGTTCTAACATGTCTTGGATGAAACCTTCCCCTGAAGCCCCTGGTCATCTCAGAGTACCTGTAAGCTTCCTCCCTTCTTTATCGAAAATCATTATCGACCCTGATATACTCATCCATTTTTTGGAGAAGCTTCTCTATAATTTTGATGGGGTTTCCTGGCAAAATATTGTGTCGTTGGACCTGGCCAAAGTCCCTTAATCATTGCTTCAATGACAATTTCATTTGGCACTATTGGTGCTTGGGCTCTAAGCCACAAAAACCATCAGACGTAAGCCTATAAATATTCCTCATGGTCTTGTGTGCATTGGAACAAGGCCTGAGCAGTTATCGGCTTCGCCTGAAACCCATGAAAACTCGTAATCAACATGTCCTTCAGTTTCTGCCAAGATGTAATTGTTCCTAGCTTTAGAGAGAAGTACCAAGTTTGGGCAACACTCCTGACTGCCATGACGAAGGACTTGGCCATGTAAGCCGTATTGCGTCATAGGATGATATGGTTGCTTCATAGCTCATGAGAAATTGCTTTGGGTTAGAATGGCCATCGTACATGGGTAACATGGGTGGCTTGTACGAATGTGGCCATGGCACTGCCTGCAACTTTGTAGCTAGAGGAGAAGCATCATCGAAAGCAATATTGTCATGGCTAAAATCTTCATACCACATATCTTCATGGCTGAGGCCTTCCTGTCGAAGGTCTCTTTGTTGTGGTCGATACCCTTGTTCAGTATCTTGTGCAATGTGTCGCATTTCCTTAGTTGTTTCATCGATCTTCTTTTGTAGCTCAGACAACCGAAGCATCTTCTCCCATCTCTTCTCCACTTGTTGGTGTATGACTTCAAGGTTGCTGATCTCTTGATCCACCTCTTCATCTTGCGGGGTTGGGCTAGTAGCCTTCCTTTTCTGGCTTTTGGCCTCTCTTAGGAGGATTCCATCCTGATTAGTATCCAGAGGAGCAAGGATAGCCCCTAGCGCCGATGTCGTCTTCGGCGGCATAACGAAGTTGGTCGTTGACGAATTCACCGACGGTGGGCGACAATGTTGGGTACTTGTTCTCAATTGCTATACACAATTAAAAACAAGGCAACATGATATTAAACAGATAGTTAACCTTCATCTTCAAACAGTTATCCGTCCTTCGAAGACGAAGGTTTAGGAGTAACCGGGCGAATCATGATTTAGTTGTAAGTATAAGCAAATAAGTTAATATGTAAAGAATATAAATGAGTTAGGACATGATAACTCATCTCAAATATATTCATATCACATTTCTCCTATTTCATATCATAAATTTACAATTGTACCTTCAGCTCTATAGAATGAATTAGAACGAAGGTGATTTAGGGAAAAGATTACACGCGGCTATTGTCCAGCCCTTCCAAAAGGTACTTTATGCAGGGCACTATTCATCTATTTGTAGAGAAACATATAACTTCGTACAAAATTACATTTACGCCCATAAGAATTATACATAAGATTTACAAATAACACAAGGGCAACATTGTCATTTGCCTCTAGCATTATGGATGACTCTTCCTTGCATCATTTCCCCGTGTCGCTCTGACAAAGTTAGCTTCATCGCCCCTCCAATGTCATGTACCAAAGGTGTTCTGGTGCCGAAGCTCCTGCAGTACTTGGCAATCAATGGTTAAACGTGTTTTTGAGGACCTTCGGGAGACAAAGACCCCCAACACCCTCTATCTATCACAACCTTACAAATAGCCTAGTTAAGCAACGAAGGTGTTGAGCTAGGTAGAGCTCACCTAGAAAATTTTAATTGGCAATGCCACATTTAAATATGCAACTAGTACTCAAACACCTCCTACATATACTAGTGAGTAAAGCGCACTAGCACTACTCAACGAGCAAAGGTACAAAAACTAAGCTAGAAAGATACTACTACTTAGGGCCAACTAGTCATTACCAAAAAGTTGCTACATGTACAGGCACACTGACCTATTTGGTGACATACCAGATGCCTTAATGGCTACTTTCCCAATGGCTCTTAGAACTAGCCATTAATAGACACATGTCTATTAAATGCCAAAGATGTTTGGCGAGTGCAACGCCCTCGAACCTGCCAAACACATGCTCTCTAGAACCCTAGTCCAGTGTGGCCTTTGGTGCAAGCACCAGATACATCTGTTGGACATGTTTGAAACTTCCGCGCTATAACACACTGAATTTTGGGTATAAAAATTTATTTGCTCTTTACTCAAAATTCAGGTGTTACCCTTTCATTTCTTCACATTTATTTTCTCTTTATCAAAACAGTAGAGAGTTATTTTGCTTTTATGTTGGCGTAAGCTCTAGAAGTGTCATGATTGTTGCATTCATATTGCTGCATAGTGTTTCCAAGTGCTGGAAGTTTTTGAAACATATCAATATGTCTTGTAGAAGTTTCTCGTAAATTTTCATATTTTTTTGAATGCTTTTCTTTTTTCCAAAATTCAAAATCTATTTATTTGAGGTACATAAAAACATTTTCAAAAGTTCTAAATATTTTTTTGAGTTCATTAAGTGCCAAATCATGTTTAGGAATTTTACTAGAATTTTTGGAGCCTTCAAGATATTTTTCGGATATTAAAAAGATTTCAACCTTTTTTCTGAAATTAATTTAAATTTAAAAAATGGGATAATTACGAGAAATAAAATATCTTCAAACCCTAGCAATATAAATATGGCTAGAATCCTCTCGTCGAGCCCTTTCCGAAATTCGAAACCCTACCCCCAGATTATATCCGAAACTCTCTGAATTGCTCGCCGAAGTTTGGGACGGTTCCAACTCCAACGACAACTCCGGTGAGCAATTACTTTTGATCCGTGCATCGTGGCAGAATCCAAGGGTACCGCTGCGTTTGTCTCGTCGAGAGCTTCATCCTAGTGCCTTCGATTCATCGATCCGATCGACGGTTCGTCCTCAATTGACGAATTTATGCTCGACTCCAACGAGATCATCTTCTCTGGTGAGCCTCCACCATTGTTGCACCTATGGTTTCTTCGTTTCTCCATTTTCCCGTACGTGCAGGGCCCCCCTCTCCCTACTCTCACCTCCCTGGCGACAACCCCCCCCTTCCCCCCGACGCGGCCCTCTCGTCCCCTATGCGCGCGCAGCCCCCCCCCCCCCCCCGGGGTCGGCCCAACCGGGTCTCTTCCCTGCACGGCCCCTCCCCCTTCTCCCCTTCCATGGTGAGAGGAAGGAGAAGGAGGGAGGAAGAAGATGGTGTTTTGTGAAATCCCCCTGGGAAATTTAAAAACTGTGTGCAGAATTTTGTTTTAGTTTAAAATCACGATAACTTTTATGTTTTAAATCTGATTCTATCTATTCAAGTTGTGTTAGATTCGTATTAAAATTGTCTACATGTTAGAAGTAATATTCTCTGCTGTTCCATATTTTATTCAATTTATTTAAATGTTTGTTTGACCGATGGTTAATAGAACGACGTTTCATTTTAAATCTAATTTAGGATTTCAATTTGCGCATTTATAAATCAACATCAGCGTGGTTAACCTTAACTGAATTATTTTTTATTAAATAATTTTTAGTTTAATCATGCTATCTATTAATTAGTTCTCGCGTGTAGTGTCGGCCCGTGCGCCGTACGCGTGCTGTGCGTGTACCGTGTTGCCGTGCTGTTTTGCGCGTTGCGTCTCGCGTCGTTATTTTGTCTCGCTTATAGTCACTAATGTTATTTGATTTATTTATCTAATTGAAAGCTGTTAACGTAGAAAACTAAATAAAACTAGGCAATAGCTCTAGTTGCAGTTAATAAATGTTGATTAATGCGAGTATGTCGAATCAAATGTTCTATTTCGTATTTGTATAATGTATACACGATAACTTCTCAATTGTTGTTTTGATCTCGATATTTCTTTTGCTCGTGTGACCGTAGAAACGAGCGCTATTTTGTATTGCATATGTTTTCCCTTGTATGGTGTACTATTTCTTTCTGTTCCAAGAATGTTGAATGTATGTTAGTACTCGCTTAGGTAACGTTTCATCCACAGAGGCCGAGGAAGTTTCAGAAGAAGCCCTTGAGCAACAACAGTTTGGTGTAAGCAAGTGTCCTCTGACCTATTATGTTCTATTTAGTTTATAATTCATTGTCCCGCATACTATGATTAACCTAAGGATTGACTAGCTTTCTATTTATCATGTCCTTGATTATCTTTTTGGGTTGGGTTATTATAATCAGCTACTTGCTAGTGCTTTACCTTAATCAACGAACATGATGAGAATTACTTTATGATGCTATGATTCATTATGGTTATGATTATGAACTTGTGGCATTTTAGGAGGCTCGAGCGGTTTCCCGAGTGCTTCTCCGTAAGGACCTGTTCATTGAGAGACCACATGGGACAACAGTACAACCATGAGGGTGGAATGGAACGCCCTTAGCTGATTAATTGGAGGAACTTAGGAGTGTAGTTTGCTTCGCCGTTGTGCCATCAATAGGGGCTGGAGCATAGTGCTTGCTCTGCTAAGGGTGGGTACCGAGGTTCATTCGATTTGGTTTTGTTAGTTACCCACCTTAGGGAGGAGTATTGTGTTTGTACGACTGGCGAAACCTAACAGGTGGCTACACACCAAGAGAATCTTTATAAAGGCTACGTAGTGAATCCCTGGTCATTCACCTCGGTAGTGAAGATCGGGTCTTGCAAACCTAAGCTGGAGAGGGACCACGACTCGTGGGTAAAGTGTGCAACCTCTACAGAGTGTCAAAAACCGGTATATCAGCTGTGCTCATAGTTAAGAGCAGCCATGGGATCCTCTTTGATTAGAGATACTTTGGTTTCATTTATGTTGATGGTTTAATGATTATGGCTATAATTTTGATGTTTGGTACTTTCCTCTTGGAGGAAGTGCTCTCTTTTGGGATATCAACTTGGGTTTTATGATAAAACTTGACTTCTATTAATGATAAATACCTGACCAACTAAAAGCAATTGCTTTGAGCTTAACCACACATACAACTAGTCCATTTTAGCCAAACGAGATATTTGTTGAGTCATTGATGTGTACTCACCCTTGCTTAAACACCAAACACCAGGTTGTCCCTATTGCAACCATTGATCAAGCGAAGATGAAGGAAATGCGGAGGATTTCCAGGAGTTTCAGGACTTTGAGGAATTCTAATCTAGACTAGCGACAAACCCCTAGTCTTAAATGCCTTTGAAGGTCTTATCTTACTATGTTTTGTTCAGCACTTTGATTTATGTTTAAGTACTTAAATGGCTATATGGACGTTTTGGGCATCATAATGTAATAAAGTTATACTTATTTTTGTTATTATTTGAGCATTGTGTGATGATGTCCAATTATGTAATCGTTGTGTATGTGAATTTCTGATCCTGACACGTACATGGTTCACATTCTGTTTACCTTCTATAACCGGGTATGACACATGCCTAGTTGGCTAGTTCAAATCTTTCACATTTGGTGCGCATCAAACACTAAGGTGCACCACTCAACTCAGCTCACTTCTCATCCCATGCATTCAAACTCTAGTGATCACGTTGGATGACACCCACCAGACATGTCTCGTGCAGCATAGTCAATACTCTTGAGTTTGTTTCAAAATCCCATTTTCAAATGCGCTAACTCCCCAAGTGTTCCAACAGCTTGTGCCATGAGTTAGCCTTTCACAAATATTTTTTTTCAAAAGATTATTCACTCTTTTAACCATGCCATTCATCCTAGCAACATATGCAAAGTTAGATCACTCAAATGAACTAGATGGTCAATATGAAAACAAGTTTGCCCCTCTTAATAGTACAATTATCTATCCTAAACCAGGCCAAATACTTCTCTACTCAATCTTAGGTCAATTGCATGAAATATCTACAAATAATTGACTTTCACATTCTATTTCATCTCCATGTTGGTGATGCTACACAAGCATCTAACCTCCACATTCATCAAATGATGAACAATGATTACCCATAGGTGTACCCAGCAATGCTACCTTTGATCATTGCCCATATCATGAAATTCATCAAGCCACTTGATCATCAACATGAATCAATACTCGACTTGATCATTCTTAACTGATATGATCCACCTGATGTCACAATGTGGATTTATTGGTTCATTGATCACAACTTTGCTTGCTCTTCACCGTTGTCTCGATCCATCGTCATCAAGTCATTACTCAAGATTTTCTGCCACATGTGATTTGTCGCTCGGAATCCTCCAACTTACCTTTCACATCTACGACCTAGTTAATCATAGCCTAGCCATGTCTCTCATCTTCTCCATATAGTCACATGACATCATGTCATGTCTCATGCAATGAGTTCCTTCATAATACTAGTTGAACATATCAATAAGTCCAAGCCATTTTACCATCATGGATTTACTTGCTCGCACTAGTGTACATGTGGACTAATCACTTGTGTATTTCAATGTAATCATATATTAGTCCATCGAGATTTTCGCTCAAGGGCCTTTCACATGGCCAAACTATAGCACTGGGTACGGTGTTGGCGCCTTAGCATCAGCAACATCTGCAGCCTCATTTAAATTATGCACCTGTTCCACTGTAAGGCATGGTGGATTCATCGTCTCTTTTTTCGGATCCTCTAAAGTCGTCGTTCTGCCTTGTAGGATTTTTGTTGGCGTCTCTACCGGTGAGGCCCAATATTTATTAGATGCTATCATTAACATCTCCATATTCGTGAGCTTGCATCTATTCTAGGAACAGAGGCAAGAGAATAGGATGTTGGGTTGGTTCCTCAAATGTGAAGAGGCATGGTTCAAACAATATTAAGATCAGTCCAAAAGAGTTATCTAATTAGTTCTTTCAAGTTAAACTAGATACATGCATGCATGTATGTTGCACCAGGATCATGCTTTTTTATGAAACCTACACGTGAGCTCTGAGGACTTTGTATTAGACGTGGACGTGTGGATTAGGTCTTCATACTAGAACCAAGTATAATACAGACACGATCCAAGTGAAGAATGATATGTGTCTCCGAGTGAAGAATGATTCGTATCAGACACGAAAGTAGAAGAAAGATAATTTTACTGTATTTAGTCTTATTATTTATTATTTAGATGTAAGATAGAGATTAGAGAAGCGACTAGGGGACAACCGCATATGCCAATGGGAGCCACCCAAATTTTTAAAAACTGAAAGCTGGTACTCCTATCTGTGTCTGACTATGGGGTGGCTCTAAACTCTGGAACTCAAAACACGAAAAGTGCCAAGTCAGACGAGGGCATGTGCCACTCTCTTTTCCCTTTTCCCTCCTGCACGGCACGCGCGGCGTGATATCGTGGCAATAAACAACCTGGGTGAACCGACGACCACCGGAATTTTCAATTCTTCCCCGGGATCGGCGACGATACCGCGTGACGAAGAGAGGGGGGATTAATTCCAGCAGAGCCTCGTGTTTGGCGTGGAGTTCCCAAGGCCAGCGTCGGCGTCGCATGGTCAACACGTCGGTGTTTTAAAATCCAACGCACAGGTGGTGTCGTTTGGTTCATATATTTGTAATGTAATGGGTAACGGATAACGTTAAATCATGTTTGTTTTAGTCCAACCGTAATTAGATACCACCCTAAAATTTGATACCAGCCTATTCAAATTTGTTACCGCCAGTAATCGAGCCGAAACCATTACCATTACCATTTGCGTTACATTTTTTGAACCAAACAACACCTAATTTCTAGGGAACAGTATAAGTCAACCCACACGAGTAGCCAATTCAGCGTTGGTAAGCAAAGGGCGAAGTGACTTTTAAAACTGATGGAATAAACATATCCTACACTTTTTTTTATCTAGAAATGCTTGTATGTTCTTTTTTATTAACCGCTTGCACTTGCTCGTCTCAAAATAAATTAACTGCTACCAAACTATTTTAAATTTAGTTAAATTATTATAGAAAAAAGTCAATATTTTTAACACTAAATTGATATCACTAGATATATTATAAAATATATACTTGTAATATATTTATGTCATATACGATAATACTGTTTCGTTTAACTTATCTCGTTTTAGGAATTAGTTTTTTTGTTGTAACAAAGGGAGTTTGCCTTTAACCTAATCCACCGTTGAACTTAGCTCCATTTATAGTTGATGAAGTTCTTGGCACGCCTCATGCACTTAATCTTTTCCACAATGCAATGTCGAAGCTAAAGTGGATTGTGGAGGGTGCACGCATGCCTTGAGAGTGCATGGTAATAATTTTTAAGCTGTGCATATATGGTGGAAATGTGGTCTAAATCATTACTTCATTAGTCTTATAAATTTTTGTATGTGCATATGCATCCACTACTTGCTACCTAGCTTTGCCCCTGCCACCATGCATGATCATGAATAGTGTGTGTCTATCTATCTATCTATCTATCTACATATCTAGTGTCCCAAGTGTTTGTAAAATGTATTTTCTTTTGGACTAAGAAATATCGCACAATAGATCATGAGCCTCTAACAAACATGTATATGTTTTGTCTTTCATTCTATCATTCTATGTAATGTAGTCAATCTCTAATTCTCTATATCTATTCTATATGTAGAAGTAAAAATTGTCAAACCAATATATCTATATAACCATCCACGATTACAGCTTCATCCGATGCCTTTTCTTTTACGGTAACAGGTGGCCCTCTGACACACGCCAGGCCTCGCCACTTCACTCTCTCCCCCTCCACACACTCTCGAACCCTATTTAGAAGAGCCTTGCTTCCTAATTTTTTTAGCTTTGCTCCTTCATTCTATATTATAGAGTAATTTTATTGGATCTCTAGGAGGGAGCAGGTAGAAAGCTGATGCAAATTAATTTTCTACTAAACCCACCAGAATCTATCAGGGATCATAATAAAGCATGTTTTTTACTCCGAGTTCATAGTGTGAACTAGCAGATGCCTGCACAATGCTATGGTGGCCTTAAAGTTTTTCAACGCAACAAGAGTATGAGAACAAAACGGTGGGTCAGAATCAATAGACAAGTAGATTTAACCTAGCTAAACAAGATACTAATGATGCTAATGTTAATCTACCTTTCAATTTTATGGAGGTTGAAGACTTTACTAACATTTGTTATTTGTTCACATCTAAACATATGTTGTGTCATTGTTCTTTTTTACTCTCCTTTGTAGATTTCTCTTCAACCGAAACACTTGTCCCAATGGACCAAGATGTTGTCCTAGCTAACCTTCGAGCAACTCTGACGGTTGTGAATAATCCTAACCCTAAGGCTATTTGTAGCAGACCATGCATATGGCCATGCAAAACATTGATTTGCACTGTTTTGCACTGCAAACTGCACTATTTTATAGAGTGGAATTTGAAATAGGGGATGGGATAGAAAAGACTGCTGGAGATAGCCTAATGTGGTTTATAATGCATACAACTATGAAAGATATATTCCTAGAGATCCTAGCAAGTGTGCCTTTGCTTACTCTATCCTTGGTGGAAGGAGGTTCAAATATGCATCATTATAGTATTGGTATCAAAGTTATACTTTTTCCTAAAACATCTATCAAAATTGTAATAACATTCATCAGAATGGACCAACTTGAAATCCATTATAACCATTTGGTGATATCACATATTATTTGACATATCCCGCATGAGGAAACAAAAGGAAATGGTACATGCATGCCGAAAGCAACTCACATGCTTTGCATTGCTTGATTGTTTGGAAGCATTGAATCTACAAGTGCAATCAGTAACAACCTCTTGTTGCTTAACCAATAGGTAGAACTGGTGCCATATGAAAACAAAAATAGGCAATGGTGATCAACTATTTGAGGACAATGGAAAAAGTAGTCTAATTGAGTAACTTATCTGCACTCTACTACAACATAAACTCGATTTGCGATGGAACACTTCATGTGATGACATTATCAACCAAAGAAATGGAAAATTAATCTATTATTAGCTACAACACATATATTGTCGGGGACCATAATTAGGGGTACCCTCAAGACGCCTAATTCTCAGCTGGTAACCCCCATCAGCATAAAGCTGCAGAGGCCTGATGGGTGCGATTAAGTCAGGGATCAGTCCATACGAGCGACTCGATCATGCCTTGCCCGAGCCTAGCCTCGGGCAAGGGCGGCCGACCCTGAGGTGTTTCCGTCTCGCCCGAGGCCCCCTTTTTACGGCAGACGCATCTCCGGCTCGCCCGAGGCCTTGCCTTCGCTAAGAAGCAACCCTGACTAAATCGCCGCACCAACCGACCGAGTCGCAGGGGCATTTAACGCAAAGGTAGCCTGACACCTTTATCCTGACGCGCGCCCCCTGGCAGAGCCGAAGTGACCGCCGTCACTTCGCCGCTCCACTGACCGGTCTGACAAAAGGACAGCGCCGCCTGCGCCATCCCGACTGCAGTGCCACTTGACAGAGTGAGACTGACAGGCAGCCAGGCCTTGCCAAAGGCGCCAAAGGAAGCTCCGCTCGACCCAGGGCTCGGACTCGGGCTAAGGCCCCGGAAGACGGCGAACTCCGCTCCGCCCGACCCAGGGCTCGGACTCGGGCTAAGGCCCCGGAAGACGGCGAACTCCGCTCCACCCGACCTAGGGCTCGGACTCGGGCTAAGGCCCCGGAAGACGGCGAACTCCGCTCCGCCCGACCCAGGGCTCGGACTCGGGCTAAGGCCCCGGAAGACGGCGAACTCCGCTCCGCCCGACCCAGGGCTCGGACTCGGGCTAAGGCCTCGGAAGACGGCGAACTCCGCTCTGCCCGACCCAGGGCTCGGACTCGGGCTAAGGCCCTGGAAGACGGCGAACTCCGCTCCGCCCGACCCAGGGCTCGGACTCGGGCTAGGCCCCGGAAGACGACGAACTCCGCTTCGCCCGACCCCAGGGGTCGGACTCCGCCCTGGCCTCTGCCGAACGACCTCCGCCTCGCCCGACCCAGGAGCTCGGGCTCGGCCTCGGCCATGCAGGACAGACTCGACCTCGGCTTCGGAGGAGCCTCCACGTCGCCCGACCTAGGACACAAGTCCGCCACGTCAACAGGAAGCGCCATCATCACCCTACCCCGAGCCGACTCGGGCCGCAGGGAATAAGACCGGCGTCCCATCTGGCTAGCTCCGCCAGATAGGCAATGATGGCGCCCCGCTAGACCCATGACGACGGCGGCTCTCAGCTCCCTTACGGAAGCAGGGGGACGTCAGCAAGGGCCCAACCGCTCCGACAGCTGTCCCTCCGCCAGGCTCCGTTTCTCCTCCGACAGCCACGACACCACACCAGCTGGGTGCCAAGATCTCTCCGGCTGCCACATTGGCATGTACCTAGGGTGCTAGCTCACCCCGCTAGACACGTAGCACCTTGCTACACCCCCATTGTACACCTGGATCCTCTCCTTACGCCTATAAAAGGAAGGACCAGGGCCTTCTTAGAGAAGGTTGGCCGCGCGGGAACGAGGACGGGGCAGGCGCTCTCTCGGGGCCGCTCGCTTCCCTCACCCGCGTGGACGCTTGTAACCCCCTACTGCAAGCGCACCCGACCTGGGCGCGGGACGAACACGAAGGCCGCGGGATCTCCACCTCCCTCACGACTCGGCTCCGGCCACCTCGCTTTCCCCCCTTCGCGCTCGCCCACGCGCTCGACCCATCTGGGCTGGGGCACGCGGCACACTCACTCGTCGGCTTAGGGACCCCCCGGTCTCGAAACGCCGACAGTTGGCGCGCCAGGTAGGGGCCTGCTGCGTGTTGACGAGCAGCGTCCCGTCAAGCTCCAGATGGGCAGTCTCCAACGACCTCTCCAACCCGGGACGGTGCTCCATTTCGGGAGTCTCGAGTTCATGTCTCTCGACGGCAGCTACAACATGATACTCCTTCCACCGCCGCGCGACGACAACAATGGCGGCCGACAGCCCGCCCACCGGCGGCGGAATCGACGACGTCTTCCCCGCGTGGTGGAAGAACAACATTCGAGCTCGCCCCGTCCTCTCCCCCGCCATCGGAGGAGGAGGCGGGGCAACCAGGGCCAAGCGGGAGGCCGCACTCCGTCGGCTGTCGAGCGAACCGACGTCCCCAGCGCCCCAACGGAGGGCGCGTCAGGCGTCAACCTCGCGTTTGAAACGAAGGCGAGCGCCGTCCCCCCGCGACACGCCAATCCCGAGCAAGTGGACGACGCCAGCACGCTCGCGGAGGGCCTGCAGGACGTCGCCCTCGTACCCAAGACGACGGCGCAATCAGTCCCCGACGTGACTGTGTCGCTCCTCGTCGACCAAAAGGTACCGATTGATTCCCATCCTACGTCCTTTCGACTCGACCTCAACCTGCCTAGCGACTTCGCTTTGGCGGGCGCTCACGTTGAGGCGAGTGCAACCCCTCTAGGGTTTCGTGTGCGGTCGCCTTGGGACCGATTGACGGACGTCTCGATCTACGGGCCCTCTGGGTCCGAGGAAGATGATGATCCCAGCATCTGCTGGGATTTCTCTAGATCTGGCAACCCCAGTGCCATGCGGGACTTCATGATCGCATGTGACTACTGCCTCTCCGACTGTTCCGACGGCAGCCGCAGCCTTGACGACAAGAACTGCGGCCCGAGCCACGAATGTTTCCACGTCGAGCTAGGGGATCCCTCCGAAGGCAACCGTCTCGGCGTGCCGGAGGATGGCGATCTCCCTAGGCCAGTGCCTCGCGCCGACATCCCGCGGGAGCTAGCTGTGGTCCCCGTTCCGGCGGGGGGTCACGACCCACAGCTCGAGCAAGTCCGTGGGGCGCAGGCCAGGCTCGACGAGGGAGCAGGAGCGCTCGAGTCGATCCGCCGGGACGTCGGGCAGGTATGGGCGGGCCAGCCCCCGGCCGGAGAAATACGTCACCTGCCCCAGGGTTTCCAGCACCGCGTCACCAACGATGCCAGGGACAGGCCGCCACCCGCATCCAGCGGGATCGGTCAGAACCTGGCAGCCGCAGCGATGCTCCTCCGCGCGATGCCGGAGCCATCAACCACCGAGGGTCGGCGAATCCAGGGAGAGCTCAAGAATCTCCTGGAAGGCACTGCGGCCCGGCGGGCCGAGAGCTCTGCCTCCCGAAGGCAGGGGTACCCCTCGGAACCTCATGCCGCGACTTCCCGATTCATGCGGGAAGCCTCGGTCTACACCGGGCGCACGCGCAACACCGCGCCTGCGGCCCCGGGCCACCTCGACAACGAGCACCATCGTCGCGACCGTCGGGCCCGCCTCGACGAAAGGGTGCGCCGAGGCTATCACCCCAGGCGTGGGGGACGCTACGACAGCGGGGAGGATCGGAGTCCCTCGCCCGAACCACCCGGTCCGCAGGCCTTCAGCCGGGCCATCCGGCGGGCGCCGTTTCCGGCCCGATTCCGACCCCCGACTACTATCACAAAGTACTCGGGGGAAACGAGACCGGAATTGTGGCTCGCGGACTACCGCCTGGCCTTTCAACTGGGTGGAACGGACGACGACAACCTCATCATCCGCAACCTCCCCCTGTTCCTCTCCGACACTGCTCGCGCCTGGTTGGAGCACCTGCCTCCGGGGCAGATCTCCAACTGGGAGGATTTGGTCCAAGCCTTCGCCGGCAACTTCCAGGGCACGTACGTGCGCCCCGGGAATTCCTGGGACCTCCGAAGCTGCCGGCAACAGCCGAGAGAGTCTCTTTAGGACTACATCCGGTGATTCTCGAAGCAGCGCACCGAGCTGCCCAACATCACCGACTCCAATGTCATCGGTGCGTTCCTTGCCGGCACCACCTGCCGTGACCTAGTGAGCAAGTTGGGTCGCAAGACCCGCACCAGGGCGAGCGAGCTGATGGACATCGCCACCAAGTTCGCCTCTGGCCAGGAGGCGGTCGAGGCCATCTTCCGAAAGGACAAGCAGCCCCAGGGCCGCCCGTCGGAAGAGGCTCCCGAGGCGTCTACTCCGCGTGACGCCAAGAAGAAAGGCAGGAAGAAGTCGCAAGCGAAAGGCGACGCCGCCGACGCGGACCTTGTCGCCGCCGCCGAGTACAAGAACCCTCGGAAGCCCCCCGGAGGTGCTAACCTCTTCGACAAGATGCTCAAGGAGACGTGCCCTTACCATCAGGGGCCCGTCAAGCACACCCTCGAGGAGTGCGTCATGCTTCGGCGCCACTTCCACAAGGCCGGGCCACCCGCAGAGGGTGGCAGGGCCCACGGCGACGACAAAAAGGAAGATCACCAAGCAGGAGAGTTCCCCGAGGTCCACGACTGCTTCATGATCTACGGAGGGCATGCGGCGAATGCCTCGGCTCGGCATCGCAAGCGAGAGCATCGGGAGGTCTGCTCGGTGAAGGAGGCGGCGCCAGTCTACCTAGACTGGTCCGACAAGCCCATCACCTTCGACCAAGCTGACCACCCCAACCACGTGCCGAGCCCGGGGAAGTACCCGCTCGTCGTCGACCCCATCATCGGCGACGTCAGGCTCACCAAGGTCCTGATGGATGGGGGCAGCTGCCTCAACATCATCTACGCCGAGACCCTCAGGCTTCTGCGCGTCGATCTGTCCTCCGTCCGAGCAGGCGCTGCGCCCTTCCACGGGATCATTCCTGGGAAGCGCGTCCAGCCCCTCGGACGGCTCGACCTTCCTGTCTGCTTCGGAACACCCTCCAACTTCCGAAGGGAGACTTTGACGTTCGAGGTGGTCGGGTTCCGAGGAACCTACCACGCGGTATTGGGGAGGCCATGCTACGCGAAGTTCATGGCCATCCCCAACTACACCTACCTGAAGCTCAAGATGCCGGGCCCCAACGGGGTCATCACCGTCGGCCCCACGTACAAACACGCGTTCGAATGCGACGTGGAGTGCGTGGAGTACGCCGATGCCCTCGCCGAGTCCGAGGCCCTCATCGCCGACCCGGAAAACCTCTCCCGAGAGGTGCCAGACGTGAAGCGACACGCTAGCAATTTCGAGCCAGCGGAGACGGTTAAGGCCGTCCCTCTCGACCCCAGTGGCGACACCTCCAAGCAGATCCGGATCGGTTCCGGGCTCGACCCCAAATAGGAAGCAGTGCTCGTCGACTTTCTCCGCGCAAACGCCGACGTCTTTGCGTGGAGTCCCTCGGACATGCCCGGCATACCGAGGGATGTCGCCGAGCACTCACTGGATATTCGGGCCGGAGCCCGACCGGTCAGGCAGCCTCTGCGCCGATTCGACGAGGAGAAGCGCAGAGTGATAGGTGAGGAGATCCACAAGCTGATGGCAGCAGGGTTCATCAAAGAGGTATTCCATCCCGAATGGCTCGCCAACCCTGTGCTTGTGAGAAAGAAAGGGGGGAAATGGCGGATGTGTGTAGACTACACTGGTCTCAACAAAGCATGTCCGAAGGTTCCCTACCCTCTACCTCGCATCGATCAAATCGTGGATTCCACTGCTGGGTGCGAAACCCTGTCTTTCCTCGATGCCTACTCAGGGTATCATCAAATCAAGATGAAAGAGTCCGACTAGCTCGCGACTTCTTTCATCACGCCCTTCGGCATGTACTGCTATGTCACCATGCCGTTCGGTTTGAGGAACGCGGGTGCGACGTACTAGCGGTGCATGAACCATGTGTTCGGCGAACACATCGGTCGCACGGTCGAGGCCTACGTCGATGACATCGTAGTCAAGACAAGGAAAGCCTCCGACCTCCTCTCCGACCTTGAAGTGACATTTCGGTGTCTCAAGATGAAGGACGTCAAGCTCAATTCCGAGAAGTGTGTCTTCGGGGTGCCCCGAGGCATGCTCCTGGGGTTCATCGTCTCCGAGCGAGGCATCGAAGCCAACCCGGAGAAGATCGCAGCCATCACCAGCATGGGGCCCATCAAGGACTTAAAAGGCGTACAGAGGGTCATGGGATGTCTCGCGGCCTTGAGCTGTTTCATCTCACGCCTCGGCGAAAGAGGCCTGCCTCTGTACCGCCTCTTAAGGAAGGCCGAATGCTTCACCTGGACCCCTGAGGCCGAGGAAGCTCTTGGGAATCTGAAGGCGCTCCTCACCAAGGCGCCTATCTTGGTACCCCCAGCTAATGGAGAAGCCCTCTTGGTCTACGTCGCCGCGACCACTCAGGTGGTTAGCGCCGCGATTGTGGTCGAAAGGCAAGAAGAGGGGCATGCATTGCCCATTCAGAGGCCAGTTTACTTCGTCAGCGAGGTGCTGTCCGAAACCAAGATCCGCTACCCACAAGTTCAGAAGCTACTGTATGCAGTGATCCTAACGAGGCGAAAGTTGCGACATTACTTCGAGTCTCATCCGGTAACTGTGGTATCATCCTTCCCCCTGGGGGAGATCATCCAGTGCCGAGAGGCCTCGGGCAGGATCGCAAAATGGGCGGTGGAAATCATGGGCGAGACAATCTCGTTCGCCCCTCGGAAGGCCATCAAGTCCCAGGTATTGGCGGACTTCGTAGCCGAATGGGTCGACACCCAGTTGCCGACGGCTCCGATCCAACCGGAGCTCTGGACCATGTTTTTCGACGGGTCGCTGATGAAGACGGGAGCCGGCGCAGGCCTGCTCTTCGTCTCGCCCCTCGGGAAACACCTGCGCTACGTGCTGCGCCTCCATTTCCCGGTGTCCAACAATGTGGCTGAGTACGAAGCTCTGATCAACGGATTGTGAATCGCCATCGAGCTAGGGGTCCGACGCCTCGACGCTCGCGGCGACTCGCAGCTCGTCATCGACCAGGTCATGAAGAACTCCCACTGCCGCGACCCGAAGATGGAGGCCTACTGCGATGAGGTTCGACGCCTGGAAGACAAGTTCTACGGGCTCGAGCTTAACCACATCGCCCGGCGCTACAACGAGACTGCGGACGAGCTGGCGAAGATAGCCTCGGGGCGAACGACGGTTCCCCCGGACGTCTTCTCCCGGGATCTGCACCAACCCTCCGTTAAGATCAACGACACGCCCGAGCCCGAGGCGTCCTCGGCCCAGTCCGAGGTACCCTCGGCCCAGCCCGAGGCGTCCTCGGTTCAGCCCGAGGAACCCTCGGCCCCCGAGGGCGAGGCGCTGCGCATCGAGGAGGAGCGGAGCGGGGTCACGCCTGATCGAGATTGGCAGACCCCGTACCTGCAATATCTCCGCCAAGGAGAGCTACCCCTCGACCAAGCCGAGGCTCGGCGGGTAGCGCGACGCGCCAAGTCGTTCGTCTTGCTGGGCGATGAGAAGGAGCTCTACCACCGCAGCCCCTCGGGCATCCTCCAGCGATGCATCTCCATCGCCGAAGGTCAGGAACTCCTGCAAGAGATACACTCGGGGGCTTGCGGCCATCACGCAGCACCTCAAGCCCTCGTCGGGAACGCTTTCCGGCAAGGCTTCTACTGGCCAACGGCGGTGGCTGACGCCACTAGAATCGTCCGCACCTGCGAAGGGTGTCAATTCTATGCGAAGCAGACCCACCTGCCCGCTCAGGCTCTGCAGACGATACCCATCACCTGGCCCTTCGCTGTGTGGGGTCTGGACCTCGTCGGCCCTCTGCAGAAGGCGCCCGGGGGCTACACGCACCTGCTGGTCGCCGTCGACAAATTCTCCAAGTGGATCGAGGTCCGACCCCTAAACAGCATCAGGTCCGAGCAGGCGGTGGCGTTCTTCACCAACATCATCCATCGCTTCGGGGTCCCAAACTCCATCATCACCGACAACGACACCCAGTTCACCGGCAGAAAATTCTTGGATTTTTGCGAGGATCACAACATCCGGGTGGACTGGGCTGCCGTAGCTCATCCCATGTCGAATGGGCAAGTAGAGCGTGCCAACGGCATGATTCTACAAGGGCTCAAGCCTCGGATTTACAACGACCTCAACAAGTTCGGCAAGCGATGGATGAAGGAACTCCCCTCGGTGGTCTGGAGCCTGAGGACAACGCCGAGCCAAGCCACGGGTTTCACGCCGTTCTTCCTGGTCTACGGGGCCGAGGCCGTCTTGCCCACTGACCTGGAATACGGCTCCCCGAGGACGAGGGCCTACAACGATCAAAGCAACCAAGCTAGCCGAGAAGACTCGCTGGACCAGCTGGAAGAGGCTCGGGACAGGGCCTTACTACACTCGGCGCGGTATCAGCAGTCCCTGCGACGCTACCACGCCCGAGGGGTCTGACCCCGAGACCTCCAGGTGGGCGACCTGGTGCTTCGTCTGCGGCAAGACGCCCGAGGGAGGCACAAGCTCACGCCCCCCCTGGGAAGGGCCATTCGTCATCGCCAAAGTCCTGAAGCCCGAAACATACAAGCTGGCCAACAGTCAAGGCGAGGTCTACGGCAACGCATGGAACATCCAACAGCTACGTCGCTTCTACCCTTAAGATGTTTCCAAGTTGTTCATATACCTTGCACTCACGCAAAGTTTAGTCAACAAGGAAGGGTCGGCCTCGCCTCGGCAAAGCCCGACCTTCCCTCGGGGGCTAAAAGGGGGGAAACCCCCTCTGCGTCAAAATTTTCCTCGAAAAAAATCTCTTCTACCAGAATATCTTTCGTGCTTTTTGACTACTTCGAAAAGTGGGTCCTGGAAACGACGGAGTACACGTAAGCAGCCAAGGCTGACCGAGCCGAGGGACTCCTACGCCTCTGGGATACGGATACCTCACTCATCACCTTCTGCGATAAGTAACTCGCGTTCGGATAAAGTGGCTCCGCGGTTCGAACAAGTCTTTACGTTCGAAAGCCCTTCTGCCGAAGCGATCCTTCGAGCCTTCTCGACCGAGTCGGTGACAGGGCCTCATGGACGGGTGAAAGTACGCGTAAGCGGCAAGGCCGACCGAGCCGAGGGACTCCCACGCCTCCGGGATACGGATACCTCACTCATCACCTTCCGCGAGAAGCAGCTCTCGCTCGCACAAACATCCCTGTTACCGACAAAAAGTCCAGATACTCGAAACAAGAGGAAAAGAGACGCAGCTTTACAACGCAGCGAGGGTGTGCGTTCTGGCCTCGACGGCTGCACAAGGCACACACTACAAGACAATCTGATCCTGCAGGCTCGGGTCTTGGCGCTGGAAGGGGCAGCAACACCCTCGGCATCAGCGACACCTTCGGCGAGGCCCGACCTAGCCTCGGACGGCGACGCGGTCCGAGGGTCTCCGCTCCGAAGGACGACGTCATCACCACGCCCGAACAATCGCCGCCAGGGACTTCTCCGGGAATCCGGCCCGAGCAGGCGGCTCGGCCGGTTACCCCTGGGGCCTCGGCCAACCATCTTCCGAGGGCGCCAGCCCGGTTCGAAGCCTCGGCTGATCAGCTCCGACGTTGATCCGGCCAACGGGCAACCCGGCTAGGCTCCGGCCAACCAGGTTTCATTTTCGAGCCGACTCCACCTCTGTTCATGTTGATATCGCTACCCCTAGCCTCGGCTCGACGAAGAGCGGCCGAGGGGTCTCTTTAACTAAGCTAGAGGAACCTCAGACAGCAAGGCCGACCGAGCCGAGGGACTCCTACGCCTCCGGGATACGGATACCTCACTCGTCACCTTGACACGGGGTGACTCATGCTTGGTGAAGCGGTTCAAATAGTCAACAGACGAGTCTTTGTGCTCAAAAATGAGGAAAATACATGGCTCCGTGCCGTAATTACATACATGTTCAGGCCCCGAAAGCCGAAATGAACAAAAAACCCTGGCATTCGAAGTGCCATTACAAACGGAACTCCGGTTCCCCCCCGCAGGTACGAACAACCCCACTCGATAGGGGCGGGCCTGTGGGGCTGCAGAAGACTGACGGGTGGCTCGCCGCCGCCCGCTCTGGCCACGACGACGACGGCCCCCGCTCCGGATGGCCGAACTGCAGCAGCGCAGGCCTCAGGGTAGGCGCCGCTGCAGTCTTGCCCTCGCCCACGCCGACGCTCGAGGGGCGAGGACAAGTACAAAGAGCCGGAGGCCCAAAGCGCGGATGGTGGCGGTAATCCCGTCGGCAACGGGGACTTCTCGAGCCGCCTCCGCCTCGGCACCGACGGCAGGAGCCATCAGCCTACCGGCAGATCCCCACTCAAGTCCTCCCAGATGAGTGGGGCACCGGCCTCCGCGTGAAGGCGCCGCCCCGGTGCAAAGGCAGGACCACCCCAGAACACGAACGCCGCCCTAGCAGCGCGTGGCATCTAGGGTGGTCCTCCTGTGTACACGGCGCGGCAGCCGCCCCCCTACAGAAGGGGCCGCCGGGAGCCAAGCCGACGAACCCGACACGCTGGAGGTGACGATGCCTGCCGTCGATCCGCCCCGCGTTGTCAAAGTCCGGGCCGCCCGCAGGGCCAGTGAGCGCCTTCTCCCTCGAATGCTGCGGGAGAGGATGACCCACGAACCCGTGCGGGAGGTAGAGCGCCGGCTCAGCCCGGCACCCACCCCAGCGAGGATGATGAACATCCTTGAAGCTGAGGGTGGGACCAAGACCGCAGCCCGGTTTGCTCCTCCCCACCCAGGAGCTGGTGGTCACCGTCTCGGGTGACCACCAGCGGAGGGGAGCAACCGGGCTGCATGATGAAAATCCTTGAAGCCGAACGATGGCTGAAAGGTACCAACTCCCGCGGAGTTGTGTTCCTCCAACGATGGGGCGAAAGGACGGCGGTTTCCCCCATCCGGGGGCTTGGAAGGTGGAAAGACACAGTGCATAAGGGAGGAAGAAGACATGGTCGCCTTACGAAAGGGGTCGCCCTCCTTTTAAAGGCGACTCTCCCTGCTTGCACCCCCAACCGTCACGGGCTGAGTCTTCCCCAACACGCTCTAAAGCCCTCCCCTGCGGCGCGGGGGCTGGGTCCCGCATGTCAGGCAGACCGGCTCCGAGCAGAAGAAGCCAAACCGCCGCGCATGGCGCACGCAACCGCCCAGCGGTTACAAGCGACCCTCCACTTTTGCCCAGACCAACGGGCGAAAGGGGCGGGCAGCCATGCAGGCAGCATGCAACCGCGCCAAGTGGACGCGCCTCTCCGACTCCCGACACGCCAGCATGGAGGCCCAGGCCCACGCGTTGCGCGACCGGCGTGCCGGATGCTGCATGCAAGCAACTGTACCACTTGCGCCACCACCGCACCTCCTCGATTGCGGAACCGATACCACGACTCGAGGCGACCCAGCGCGCGACCAGGCAGCGCCAGCCTGACGCAGCGGTCAACGCGGTCAAAAGTGGGCCGGCAGTGATGACGGTGGCAGGCACGCGGGAGCAGCGGTCACGCCGTCAGCCAAGCTCACGTCCCATCCGGAGGCAGTGAGAGAACCCCCTCTCACGGCGTGAAGACAACGCGCCCATGACCCGTTCCTCGAACGGCTCGCGCACGCGCAACGGCAGCCCCGCCAACTACTCGCCCCGTCGCATTAACTCGCGGCTGGACAGGCGGCGCTTCTGGCAGGAGCAGCGGGCGACGCTTCGCCTTCGCCAAAACAACCGCACCAAAAAAGGGACCGGGAAAGGGGGATACCCCAAAAGGAATCCTTCCCCGTGAAGGAACTAGGCTCCGAGCCTCCTTACTGATCAGGGGTTCGAAGGCTGGCCCCCCGAAGGGTTCAACAGCCGCCTCAGATCGCGTGGGCCCTACACCCACTACTGGTCAGAGGTTCGAAGGCCGGCCCTCCGAAGGGTTCCACGACCGCCTCAGGCTACTCGGGCTCCGCGCCCATTACTGATCAGGGGTTCGAAGGCTGCTGTAGGGACCCCCCGGTCTCGCTTTCCTTTTATAGGCATAAGGAGAGGATCCAGGTGTACAATGGGGGTGTAGCAAGGTGCTACGTGTCTAGCGGGGGTGAGCTAGCGCCCTAGGTACATGCCAATGTGGCAGCCGGAGAGATCTTGGCACCCAGCTGGTGTGGTGTCGTGGCTGTCAGAGGAGAAACGGAGCCTGGCGGAGGGACAGCTGTCGGAGCGGTTGGGCCCTTGCTGACGTCCCCCTGCTTCCGTAAGGAAGCTGAGAGCCGCCGTCGTCATGGGTCTAGCGGGGCGCCATCATTGCCTATCTGGCGGAGCTAGCCAGATGGGACGCCGGTCTTGTTCCCTGCGGCCCGAGTCGGCTCGGGGTAGGGTGATGATGGCGCTTCCTGTTGACGTGGCGGACTTGTGTCCTAGGTCGGGCGACGTGGAGGCTCCTCCGAAGCCGAGGTCGAGTCTGTCCTGCATGGCCGAGGCCGAGCCCGAGCTCCTGGGTCGGGCGAGGCGGAGGTCGTTCGGCAGAGGCCATGGCGGAGTCCGACCCCTGGGGTCGGGCGAAGCGGAGTTCGTCGTCTTCCGGGGCCTAGCCCGAGTCCGAGCCCTGGGTCGGGCGGAGCGGAGTTCGCCGTCTTCCAGGGCCTTAGCCCGAGTCCGAGCCCTGGGTCGGGCAGAGCGGAGTTCGCCGTCTTCCGGGGCCTTAGCCCGAGTCCGAGCCCTGGGTCGGGCGGAGCGGAGTTCGCCGTCTTCCGGGGCCTTAGCCCGAGTCCGAGCCCTGGGTCGGGCGGAGCGGAGTTCACCGTCTTCCGGGGCCTTAGCCCGAGTCCGAGCCCTGGGTCGGGTGGAGCGGAGTTCGCCGTCTTCCGGGGCCTTAGCCCGAGTCCGAGCCCTGGGTCGGGCGGAGCGGAGTTCGCCGTCTTCCGGGGCCTTAGCCCGAGTCCGAGCCCTGGGTCGGGCGGAGCATCCTTTGGCGTCTTTGGCAAGGCCTGACTGCCTGTCAGTTTTACTCTGTCAAGTGGCACTGCAGTCGGAATGGCGCAGGTGGCGCTGTCCTTCTGTCAGACCGGTCAGTGGAGCGGCGAAGTGACGGCGGTCACTTCGGCTCTGCCGGGGGGGCGCGCGTCAGGATAAAGGTGTCAGGGTACCTTTGCGTTAAATGCCCCTGCGGCTTGGTCGGTCGATGCGGCGATTTAGTCAGGGTTGCTTCTTAGCGGAGGCAAGGCCTCGGGCGAGCCGGAGATGCGTCTGCCGTAAAAAGGGGGCCTCGGGCGAGACGGAAACATCTCGGGGTCGGCTGCCCTTGCCCGAGGCTAGGCTCGGGCGAGGCGTGATCGAGTCGCTCGTATGGACCGATCCCTGACTTAATCGCACCCATCAGGCCTCTGCAGCTTTATGCTGATGGGGGTTACCAGCTGAGAATTAGGCGTCTTGAGGGTACCCCTAATTATGGTCCCCGACAGTAGCCCCCGAGCCTCGAAGGGAGTGTTAGCACTCGCTTGGAGGCTTTCGTCGCACTTTTTTGCAAGGGGACCAGCCTTTCTCGGTTGCATTTTGTTCCGGTGGGTGCGCGCGAGCGCACCCGCCGGGTGTAGCCCTCGAGGCCTCGGAGGAGTGGTTTCACTCCTTCGAGGTCTTAATGCCTTGCGTAATGCTTCGGCTGGTCTGGTGGTTCCCTCATGCGAACTGGTCGTAGCCCGGGTGCACGGTCGGGGCCCAAGTTCTCGGGCTGGTATGTTGACGCTGTCAACGGTTTGGCCGGAGCCGGGTTTGCGAGAGCAGCCCCCGAGCCTCCGCACAGGGCGAGAGGGCAATCAGGGACAGACTCGGCTTTTTTACATACGCCCCTAAGTCGCCTTTCCGCAAGGAGGAGGGGGGGGGGGGAGAGCGCCATGTTACCCTCGATGGGCACCGAACATGGTGTCTCCGGTGAGCTGCAAGCGGGTAATCCGAGTGGACGTCCGTGCCCCGTTCATTGGGGGTCGGCTAGGGGCCCAGAGGCACGCCCAAAAGTACCTGTGGGTGATCTGCCGGACCCGGTCCCCTGGCGACGGGGTCCGAGGGCTCGATGCCTCCCTCCGATGGGATCCCGTTACAGGATCGCTCCCGCTGGTCTCGGAAATGTCCTAGGGTACCTCGGGAGCGCAGCCCGAGCCTCGGTTATGTATCGAACGTACCCCTGGTCATCCCTCGCTCGGTGTCTGAGGCGACTGTGAACCCTTCGGGGGGCCAGCCTTCGAACCCCTGATCAGTAATGGGCGCGGAGCCCGAGTAGCCTGAGGCGGCCGCGGAACCCTTCGGGGGGCCGGCCTTCGAACCTCTGACCAGTAGTGGGTGTAGGGCCCACGCGATCTGAGGCGGCTGTTGAACCCTTCGGGGGGCCAGCCTTCGAACCCCTGATCAGTAAGGAGGCTCGGAGCCTAGTTCCTTCACGGGGAAGGATTCCTTTCGGGGTATCCCCCTTTCTCGGTCCCTGTTGCAAGAGATAGAGAAAGAGGAAAAAAAGGAAAAAGGATACGAAACGAACGACGCAGCGTACCTTTTTTGGTGCGGTTGTTTTGGCGAAGGCGAAGCGTCGCCCGCTGCTCCTGCCAGAAGCGCCGCCTGTCCCGCCACGGAGTTAATGCGACGGGGCGAGTAGTTGGCGGGGCTACCGTTGCGCGTGCGCGAGCCGTTCGAGGAACGACCGTTTCGCTTCGCGTTTTTGAACCCCGCGTCCGGTCCGGGCGGAACGTTGGAACCGTCTTCGCCTTGGTCTTTATATACCCCGGAGAGGGTCCGGTGACGGTTCTTTACTCCGCTTCTTGTTTCCCTCTTAGGTTTTTTGCAGCCTGAGAGATTTAGCCAGGGAAAAGGAAACCGCCCTCCCTGTCCTTTGCGCCGCCACCCCTTCCGCTCGGCGATGGCTGATCGGGTGACCATCATCTCGCCGCGCGACCCATGGCCCTTCTCCACGGTGACGGCGAGTGATCTGGAGGATCTCGTCGGCGAGGGTTTGCTCCGCCCTCTCACCGATGAGCAGCGGCCAGAATGGATTCCTCCCATGGGCGAAGTCGCTCCATCCCCACCGCCGGGGTACGTCGTGAGCTTCGTCTCCTTCCACGAGCGGGGATCCGGTGTGCCGACGAGCCGCTTTATGCGGGCTATCCTGTTCCACTATGGGGTGGAGTTGCATAACCTCACCCCCAACTCCATCTCGCAGGCCGCTATCTTCGTAGCGGTGTGCGAAGGGTATTTGGGGATCGCCCCCCATTGGGATTTGTGGACTCATCTCTTCTTCGCCGAGCTTTTTGCCTTGTCGACGGGGGAGAGGAAGGTCCGTGCAGCGGTGCGGGCCGGCGGCTGCACCCTCTTGTTGAGGCAGTCGCGGGCGTCGCAGTACATCCCTGCCGTCCTCGCGTCCTCGAACAAGGGGTGGCAGCGCCGGTGGTTCTACCTCCGGAATGACGGAGAGTTGCTCCCGCCGTTCTCTCAGCGGGTTGTCACCGCCGCCACCGACGCCTGGCGCCATGGGACTCCACACGAGAGACAGAAGAACCTCGAACCCCTTCTCCAGGCCCTGAAGGCGTTGCGGGAGGGAGGACTCACCGCTGCGGGAGTGGTTGCCGCCATCCACCGTCGGAGAGTGCTCCCCTTGGCGGAGCGGCGGCTGCCGCTTTGGGAGATGACCCTGGAGGCCAACTGGGAGGGGTCACGAATGTCCCCTGATTCTCTTCCCTTCGACGCCCTCCAATGGCGGGTGTCGGCCGCGATGGGGAAGCCGGACCCCCACGCCTTCTCCTAGCTTCGGATGCGCCCCGACCAGGGGTGCGTGACTCTGGTGAGTCTTCGCTCCTTCCTTCTTCATACACCGGGTCGCTCCTGGTTCTTACGACTGGGTTTCTTTCCCCCCTTCTTTAGGAGGTGGGGTGGCACAAGCCCTCCCTGCCGTGGGTCCCGGAGGACGCGGTGGATCGGGCAGCGCGGCGGGTCGCCGCGGAGGAGGAGAAGAAGAAGGATGCGGAGAAGGCCCGGGCCCGCGAGCGGAGGCGGGCTCGGGATGCCTTGGAGAAGCGCCGTTGCCAGCAGGAGAGGGAAAGACTCCCAAGGGAGCCGTCGCCGGAGACATCCGATGACGATGATGACGACGGTGATGAGGAGGAGGACGACATGGCCGCCCGTCTCGGCCTCAGCCCCAGCTTGGGGTGTGGCCAGGAGCCGTCGAGCCAGCCCCCGAGCGGGCTGATGCCGTCAGTTCCCGGAGCCGGGACGCCGGGTCCCCGACCCGAGGGGCGGGGGCAACCCGAGAGGGTACTTGACCCCCGGCTGGAGGAGCTGAAGCGACCCCAGGGAGCCAGGCCGAGGCATCCGTTCCTCGAGAGCCGCCACCCGCGCCGGCAGCGCGGGGGAGCGACCCTCAGGTCGCCGTGGCGGCGCCTGGGCAGTCCGCCTCCCGGGCGTCCGGGGCGCCCAAAGCGAGGGTGGTGCCGAAGCTGTCGGCGAAGCGGACCTCGGCGGTGGTTCCGGGGAGCGGGATCCAAGAGACCTCCCCCCAGGCGCGGTTGATCATGGCCCGGAGCGGGTAAGTATCCTGGAATGTCTTCGTCCTGGCGCTTCATTCACATGTCCCGGCCGTGATTTTCCCTTTCTCTTTTTTTTCCTTTATCCAGCAAGCGAAGCCATGGCCAGACCGACCTGGCACCCCGGAAGGCCCTTAAGACGGCGTCCGTCCGGGCGGCCAGCGCCGCCCCGGGCCCTGTCGTTCAGCCGACCCTTTCGCAGGGCGTTTCACCGCAGGGGGCTCGGGTGTCACATGTCTCTGGGGAGCAGGTTCCCGAGGCGGGCTCTTCTGTCGAGGCGGCCATCGTGATAGGAGAGGCGGCCGGCGCCGACGTGGTCCCGAGCCCGCCTGTCGTGCCGGCCATGCCGGCGCCTGCCGCCACCGAAGTCGCCGCCATCCCAGTCGGAGAGCGACTGGTTGCTGCCAGCGTCGGGATGGCTGCTGCGTCGGTGCCCAGTGCCTCGGAAGAGGTGGGCGTGGACGCGCAGTTCATCCAGGCGGGCGGTAGCCTCGTCGCTGTGCGGCGGAGCCCCGAGGCCCGGCGCCAGTTGCTCCGATTCCGGACCCGCGAGGCCTCGGACCCTGTCTTCGTTCTTGACGATGAACAGGAGGATCAGTCTTGGGACGAGCTCCGCGAGCGTGCTGAAGCAACGGTGGGATCGCTCCGGTCGTCGCTAGAGGTTCTCTGCAGGGACGTCCCCAAAATCCTCCAGGTAACGGTTTCAGGCATACCTTTTCCTTTCTGTGAGCGAGGCGTTCGTCGTGACGCCTTGTTTCCCTTCCCCAGGATCTGACGGATCAGAGCGCCGCCAAGTCGTCGTTCATCCGCCGCGAGGCCGATGTCTGGGGCTCGCTGCGATCCCTGAGGACCTCGCTCGCCGGGGCTACCGCGCGCCTTTCTCAGCAGGACGCTAAGATAGCGGACCTCCAGTTGCTCTGTGCTGACCTGAGAGCCGAGGCGGCGGCAGCGCGCGCGGAGGCGCAACGGCAGCGGTCGGAGTTCGTCCAGGTCGCCGAGGAGCGGGACCAATCTCGGGGCCAGGCTGCCGAGGCCGAAAGCCGGGCTGAGACCCTCGCGGCCGACCTAGCCGCAGCCCAAGTCGCGGCCTCGGAGCAGCGTGTCCGAGCCGGAGGTATGCCTTGGCCGTCCCCGGTTCTTGTTCTTGTCCGTTTCTTCTGCTTGTGCTTGAGGTCTTTCTTCTGGTTGTTCGCAGAGCTCGAGTCCGCCCTTGACGAGTCTGCCAAGGCGCTCGCCGAGGCGCTTGCTGGAGCTGCCGAGCAGAGGGAGGCCGACCTCGCGGCCATGTCCGAGGCCATCTCGGACGTTTATCGGATCCTTGGCCCCGGCGACGTCCCTTCAGGAAGCTCCCCTCAAAGCCGTCTTCAAGCCTTGGGTGATTACGCGCGCGGTAAAGTCCGCGAGGCGCTACACCACGGCGTCAGGCGAGCCTTCGCCGTGCTTGCTTCCCATTACGTTGTGGACCTGGAACGGGTCAGTGAGGGGTATTGTCTTCCTGACGAAGACGAAGCCGCCCTGGCAGAAGTTCAGCGGCTCGACGCGGTCGCCGCGGGTCCGAGCGCGGCGCTGGCGACCACCTTTGAGGCGGAGATCCTTCCTCCTGCGCCGCCGCTGGAAGCGGAGGTGGACCTTACCGACGGCGGGGGCGAAACTGAGGGCGCGGCTCCTTCCCAGGGCGGCGCCTGACTTTTGTTGGAACAGTTTCTGTTGGATGTGCGCTTTACCGCGGCCGCCGAGGCCTAAACACTTTGCTTTTCTTACATGAAGTCGTACTCTCTTTTCTTTCAATTTGCGCGTCTGGCCTGGCTCGTCAACAATAGGGTGATTTCCCGAGTTGGGTCATTTTTCGTGGCAGGTGATGAGTGAGGTGTCCCTAACCCGGAGGCATAGGGGTTCCTCGGCTCAGTTGGCCTCGCCACTTATTTGTACCCACGTTCGCTCCTCGGGACCCTGCTTCTGACATAGCCGGGAGAACGCAAAAGCCCCTTCTTGATCGAAAATTTTTGATGCGAAAAAGTGCACCCAATCTCGACGCGGAGGGGTTCCCCCTTTTTAGCCCCCGAGGGAGGGTCGGGCTCCGCCAAGGCGAGGCCGACCCTTCCTTGACGACTGATACTCGTGTATGAGCGGGGGGGGGGGGGGGGCGCAGCCCCCGGGCGTCATCCGTGCAGAGGCCATTTGACGGGTCGGGCTCCTGCCCGAATATCCGGCGAGTGCTCGGCGACATCCCTCGGTATGCCGGGCACGTCCGAGGGTCCCCACGCAAAGATGTCGATGTTTGCGCGGAGAAAGTCGACGAGCACTGCTTCCTATTTGGGGTCGAGCCCGGGGCCGGTCGGGATCTGCTTGGAGGTGTCGCCACTGGGGTCGAGAGGGACGGCCTTAACCGTCTCCGCTGGCTCGAAATTGCCAGCGTGTCGCTTCACGTCTGGCACCTCTCGGGAGAGGTTTTCCAGGTCGGCGATGAGGGCCTCGGACTCGGCGAAGGCCTCGGCGTACTCCACGCACTCCGCGTCGCATTCGAACGTGTGTTTGTACGTAGGGCCGACGGTGATGACCCCGTTGGGGCCCGGCATCTTGAGCTTCAGGTAGGTGTAGTTGGGGATGGCCATGAACTTCGTGTAGCATGGCCTCCCCAATACCGCGTGGTAGGTTCCTCGGAACCCGACCACCTCGAACGTCAAAGTCTCCCTTCGGAAGTTGGAGGGTGTTCCGAAGCAGACGGGAAGGTCGAGCCATCCGAGGGGCTGGACGCGCTTCCCAGGAATGATCCCGTGGAAGGGCGCAGCGCCTGCTCGGACGGAGGACAGATTGACGCGCAGAAGCCTGAGGGTCTCGGCGTAGATGATGTTGAGGCAGCTGCCCCCATCCATCAGGACCTTGGTGAGCCTAACGTCGCCGATGATGGGGTCGACGACGAGCGGGTACTTCCCCGGGCTCGGCACGTGGTCGGGGTGGTCAGCTTGGTCGAAGGTGATGGGCTTGTCGGACCAGTCTAGGTAGACTGGCGCCGCCTCCTTCACCGAGCAGACCTCCCGACGCTCTCGCTTGCGATGCCGAGCCGAGGCATTCGCCGCATGCCCTCCGTAGATCATGAAGCAGTCGCGGACCTCGGGGAACTCTCCTGCTTGGTGATCTTCCTTTTTGTCGTCGCCGTGGGCCCTGCCACCCTCTGCAGGTGGCCCGGCCTTGTGGAAGTGGCGCCGAAGCATGACGCACTCCTCGAGGGTGTGCTTGACGGGCCCCTGATGGTAAGGGCACGTCTCCTTGAGCATCTTGTCGAAGAGGTTAGCACCTCCGGGGGGCTTCCGAGGGTTCTTGTACTCGGCGGCGGCGACAAGGTCCGCGTCGGCGGCGTCGCCTTTCGCTTGCGACTTCTTCCTGCCTTTCTTCTTGGCGCCGCGCGGAGTAGACGTGTAACACCTCAAAACCATCAACTAAAAATAATGCATTTAAATTATAGTAGAGAGTATAGTAAAGAAATTTTTGAATCAAGTGTTTAATGCATTCATTATCGGTGCATGATTCTTTGTTTGTTAATGAATTGCAACACCTTTATTTTAAATTTATCCTCTTTGTGAAGCTCCATTTACTTAAATAATAAAAATTGCCTAAAAGCTTATTTATAATATATATTATTTAATAAAATATTGTTATTAGATTTATTATTCTTTTTGGAATATTTAAAATATAGTTATTTATGAATAATCTAATGTTTTTTTAAAAAAAGAGAATGAATTTTCGAAATTAAAATAAAAGAAAAAAAACAGAATTTCTAACGGCCGATCGGCCCAGCTAGAGCTTCATGTCTCTCTCCTCCGTTCTTTTCTTTCCTAGTCACTTGCATGTAGGGCCCACTCTCTGATGGCTGCTCATCTTCTTTATTGTGCTACTCGTTCGTTTCCCCTCTGTTCGCAAGAAGCAGCCGGCCGCCTGTATCTGTCGCAGCCGCCGTTCTTCGACGTTGCAGATCACATGCTCGAATTCCTGGCGCCGCCCTCTCGCATCCCCATGGTGGAGCAGTTACCACTGCCTCGCGCACTCTTCCCCTTCCTCTCCCTCCCATTAAACTGGCAGTTACTTTCTCCATTAATGGCGTCGGCATCACCTCTACTCTCCACTCCGGCACCTCTGCCAACCAAGCCGCGACCCCAGGCCCCGACCTACGCGCATCCAGCTGCCGCCAGCCGCGCGCCCTGCACGCCGCGCTGCCGCACGCACCCGACCCCGACCGAGCCGACCACCGCCGAAGACCCGACCGTGACCGTGCCAGGACTAATGCCGACCGCGCCTGCCGCGTCCGAAGCTCCACGCATCCGTTTCTTCTTCGCGAGTTATGGAGATTCAACCGCTTCTGTTTCTCCTCCCTTCACTCCTCCATTACTTCCTCCCGCCATTGATGTCCTCCTTGAAGATGCCGACCGTTCTCCTCCCCCTGGCCAACTTTTCCTCTCCCTTCTGCTCTCTATAAAAGGCAGCAGAGACCCTCTCCTTTCTCCTGCCTACCCAAGCTCATTCCATCTCTCTAGCTCGCCAGTACACTGCTCGACGTTGTCGTTCGTTGCCGTTCGTCGCCGGAGCCCGTGGAGTTCGCCGGAGTGTGCCGTTCGTCGCCGGAGTTCACCGGAGCCACGTACTCGCTGTCCGTAGTCGAGCCCCGCTCTCCGTTTGGCCGAAACCCGTCGATCCATCTCTGTCACACGCACGAACCCGAGGTTGATGACGACCCAAATTTATTTTATGTATTTTATAAAGTGCTTTTGATTCGATTCATGTGTTGTATAGTTTGTTTGTTGTAATATGAACACATGTGATTCCGATTTATGTATTTGTGTGCGCTACGGAATTTGTTAGAAATATGCGTGCACCGTGTTATTTCATGTAATCGACGCGTTGATTTTGGTTTAGAGAAATATGACGTAGATTTAATAGTCACACGTTGGTGATAAAAATACTAGACAAGAATTTATAGTCAATTTTGGTCACGATAAATTCTAGAAACTATTTGGAGAATTATAGGTGCATTTTTGATGGATTAGAAAATGGTATAGAACTCATGTCATTTGAATAATATAGGATTTTAGATGATTTATCTAATTATTTTATTGGCATATTTTTTTATAAAGAAAGGAGAAAATATCATTGGTAGATGGCAAAATAGGTTTTTGCTAGTCAAATAAACATGTTCACAGATTTAGAACTTAAAATTGTTAGAGTACTAGTTTATGTCAAATAACCTCGCTTGTGTTAGAAAATGTTCAATTAGTAGTTTATGTAGATTTTTAGAATATTAATATTATTAAATTCATTCTTGCTATACTAACTAATTTGAGTTAGAAGGAATAAAAGGTATTAATTTATTTATTAGTATTAAAAGATAATAAGTATTATTTAATTTCATTGATGGTGTTAAAATAAATTAATATTAGTTAAAATTATATTTATTGCACCCACTCATAAATTCACCATTAGGATTCACATTAATAGCCACAATTGAATTAATAAGTATTTACGCGATTAGTACGTAATTAAGATATGATCAGTGCGATAGGTTAATGTGTGCTTAATGACGTATTGGTGTATGTTTATGAATGGTGCATGTTTATTTATTGGTGTATGTTTTATTTTTGTATGTGCGCTATGCGACCCTATTAGAAGCGGATTGTGCGGTAGAGGATCCGAACTCGTTCGAAGACGATCCGCAGGACTCGCTTGAGCAAGGCAAGTGGATTCTCCCTCTGCATATTCTGTTTGTACCTACTCATTGCATATAATAATGTTTACTTTTCGATATATTGCATAATTTGATGGGCTTACCTAATTAAGGATTTCCTAGATTTACTACCTGTATTCCTTGTCTAACCTGGGAAAATAATTAAGCTGTGCAAGATTCATGCTACCGCTCAACTTAATGATTCTTAATGTCACTCTTGAATTGGTTTTAATGTTCCAAAAATGTTAATTTGCAATTATGACATTAACCCGATGGTTAAAGATAACTTTATTACAAATTAATTGGAACATGGAGTGACCACCCAGGATAACAGTGCAACCACGAGTGCTATCATGGCTCTGGCTTTGGTAAATAGCTCTATATGCTTAGTGCCTAGCAACCTTACCTGAAAGATGGGCAAGAGGGGGAGCGGTAGGTGCTGGCAGCCCACGTTAACATGGGGTCGTATTCTTGGCTAAGGTACTTCACCCAGGGGGCCACCACCATCGTCTTAGAAACCTTAGCGGGTTGCTTCGTATTAAGTGTATTTTGTGAAAACCTCATAATGGATCCCTAGCCATTCACCTCGGCAGTGTCTAAGGGTCCGATCAACCCGGGCTAGATGGGATACATGGCTTGTGGGTAAAGTTGTACCACCTCTGCAGAGTGTAAAACTGATATATCAGCCGTGCTCCCGGTTATGAGCGACCTGGACTCCTCACATGATAATTGAACTTAAAGATGGACATAAATTGAGATCCGATGATCTGCCAACAGTTTGCTTAAGTGGTTTCACTTAAGTGTTTTTGTTATATTCATAATCCTTTGTTTAATTGGGATATTTGGGATTCACTCTTGTTAGTAAGACAGGTGTTGATAATAAAATGTTGACCAACTAAAATGCTTACTGCTCAACCTTAGCCTCACCTTGTTATACCTGCATTAATTTTTCCCCCACTTGCTGAGCCCCGACCATAAGTGAGCTCACCCTTGCTAATATTTTGATCAGAGGGTGATGCTGGAGACTTTGATGGAGAATTTATCGACGAGGAATTCTAAGTCTAACGATGCGCCGGTCAACTTCCTGTGGAAGATTGCCCAGTTGTTTATTTCCGCTTTACTTTGATATGATACTTGTTTAAGACACAATGTTTCAGATGATGTAATAAAGTTTTATACTCTCTTTACGCCTTTATTGCATTGTCTTTTGATATATTACACTTGTGACGTCAACATATGTGTGGAAATGGATCCTGGCACACATATGGTATGCGCTCGATTCTACCCCCTGGAACTGGGTGTGACAGAAGTGGTATCAAAGCAATGCTGACCCTAGGTCGTTAGATTAGTTAGAAATGGAAAGCCTAGTTGTTCAAAACTTGCTAATTTCATTCCTATAAATTCCTTTATCAGTCTTACCTCTTTGAAATTCAACTAAGTTGACTCTTCTCTTGTAGATGGTTCGCACTCTCCAAACCACTCGCGTCAACACCAACTACGCCCCTCAGCCCCGGCAGATCCCGGTCTACCCAGTGGTAGTTGAGGATGCTCCAGCGAATCTCCCTCCCATCTGAGTGGAGAACGTGATCAACCTGGAGGACAGCTCGGAGGAGCAGCTGCTGACCCCCACCCCGTTGGCCGAGTCCCTGGCCTTCGCAGCTGGGTCAGCGACGTCAGCATCGTCGGCACCAGCCTTCCAAGCACCTGCACCTGGAGGCGACGACCCCGATGACTCCGGAGACGGCGACGACGAGGATGGCGACGACGACGACGATGGAGAGGACGAACACGTCCACGAGGAAGCTGACTACGCCCAGCAGGACCACTTCATGGGGATTGGTCCAGTTGTCGAACATTACACATCAATGTTCGAGACAGGACACTTTCCCAACCTGCTGCAAGCAGTGCTGCACGAGCTAGGAGCCTACGTCCGCCCCCTGTACGAGACGAGGCGAGTGAGCGAGCCTCCCTGGGCTTGCTATCACATCACTCGCATCCATGTCAGGGTGATGGATGCAGGTGACAGGGGATTCAGGACTCTGTCTGCTCACGAGTCCCTGATACCACTGTCCACCTACGCTGCCTCTGTCAGCGACGCTGCCCGTCGGACCCTGTGGTCGCTTAGCCACACCTACCGGCAGCAGCTGCAGAACACAAGGTTCAGGCATCTTCCTCAGCGCCTGCGTGGAGAGAGCCAGACCAACATTGTCCTAGGTGAGCCTGGTGAGGACCGCCTCAACACCCTAGCTGGTGTAGTGGCCGGTCTCAACACCGACCTGGACAGTGCCACTCTGGACCTCTACAGTGTGCACTTGGAGCTGGAGAATGCCCACGCCAGGATTGCAGCCCTAGAAGCCCAACTGCAAGGACTGAATCCGCCAGAAGCTCAGGTTCCCGCCGTGGCGTTGTCTCCTCCCCGCAAGAGGCTGCGCTATGGAGAGCCCGGATCCGTCACTAGGCTGCTTTAGGAGTGTTGATCATGATGTAATAAGTTATGCTTCGCGTTAGACGATGAAACTATCTTTAAATTTTTATATTAATAAATATCAACCATGTGATGGTGATTGGTTGAAATGCTTGATTTGAATCTTTGTTTGAGTGCTATGGTCTTATGGAATGATGGCCATAAGAACATATAAAATTTGTAAAACTTAAGCTATTTTCCCTCTTGAATCTTTTCTACTCCTCACTTTTCTAAGGACTTCACTTCCTAACAAATCAGATGGTGAACCAACGTCAAGGACCTAACAACCGGAACCAGCGTGGACAACAAGCACCACCACCACCGCCACCACCAAATCCCAATATGGAGCAGTTCATCGCCGCCCAAATGCAGATTCTGCAAGGACTCACTGCTGCGGTCTAGCAATTACAACAGAACCAACAGAATCAGCAACCCCAGCAGCAGCAGTACGCACCCCCGGCCAGAGATAAGCACCGGGATTTCATGAGTCATCACCCGCCAACTTTCTCTCATGCGGTTGATCCTTTGGATGCCGATGACTGGCTTAAGGTTATCGGAAAGAAGTTGGACATCACTCAGTGCAACGACCGGGAGAAGGTCTTGTACGCCTCGGGAAGACTCGAGGGAGCTGCGTCCGATTGGTGGGATGCCTTCACAGCGGCACATCCCAACGCTGATACTATAACCTGGCAGGAGTTTCAGGAGAACTTCCGCGCTCACCACATCCCCTCTGGAATCATGAAGCTGAAGAAGAAGGAGTTCCTTTCCCTTACTCAAGGGAATATGTCTGTCAGTGAGTATCGTGATCGCTTCACTCAGCTTTCACGTTATGCCCCTGAGGAAGTGGACACTGATGAGAAGCGCCAAGAGCGTTTCCTGGAAGGGTTGATTGGACCTCTGAACTATCAACTTCAGAGTCACACATTCCCCAACTTCCAGACACTCCTGAACAAGGCAATTGGCCTTGAAAGCAAAAGGAAGGAGCTATCTGACCACAAGAGAAAATTCCAAGGTCAGTCCAGCAGGAACACCCGGCCAAACAATGCTCAAGGTTCGCAGTTCCGCTCTGGAAATCAGGGTGGAAATAATTATCAAGTGCAACGCTCTGGACAGCAAGGCCAGAGAAATAATCAAAATCAGAATCAACAAAGGAGCAACCCCCAGACCAGCCAGAGGTCTGGTGGAAATTCACAGAACCGTCAGGGTGGCACCAACAACACACAGGCCAGAAACAACGCACCTATCCAACCCAACGGCTGTTTCAAGTGCGGTGAACTAGGCCACTATGCCAACAATTGCCCAAGGCGCAACCAGCAAACACCCCAAAGGAGCAACACTCAGAGAAATGACCAGAGCACCCCCGCTCGTGGATCTGCTCAGAACAAGACTCCGCAGAACCAGAGCCGAGGAAGGGTCAATCACGTCACTGCGGAATCAGTGCCTGAGGATGCCGACATTGTGTATGGTATGTTCCTTGTTAACTCCATACCTGCATCAGTTTTATTTGACTCTGGAGCATCACATTCATTTATAACTGAGTCATTTGTGGAAAAACATAACATACCTAAGTACCCTCTGAAGAGGATATTACACATTAGTTCACCGGGAGGTGACATGAAGGCCACACACTCATGCCCTCATGTTAATATCAAGATTCAAGGAATAGATTTTACAGTCGACCCAGTGGTCCAAGGATCCAACGGGATTGATGTGATTCTTGGATGCAACTGGTTGAAAAGTTGTGATGGAGTGATACGGTGTGCCAACGGAACAATTACGTTGACAAGTCCTCAAGGTGAAAGAATCCAAGTCAACATAGACAAGTCAGCGGAAGAAAAAGGGAAGACAGTGATCAATCACTTGGAAGAAAAGCTCTTGGAAAATATCAAAGTAGTGTGCGAATACCCAGACGTATTTCCGGAGGAATTGCCAGGTATGCCACCTGACCGTGATATAGAGTTTTCTATTGAATTAGTACCCGGAACCGCACCTATCTAGAAAAGACCATATAGAATGGATGTTAAAGATTTAGTAGAATTGAAGAAACAAATAGAAGAATTACTAGAAAAAGGTTTCATTCGCCCAAGTTCATCCCCTTGGGGAGCCCCAGTGCTGTTTGTGAACAAGAAGGATGGTTCGAGAAGAATGTGCGTTGATTATAGAAGTTTGAATGAAGTAACCATCAAGAATAAATACCCACTACCTCGGATTGAAGATTTATTCGATCAAATGAAGGGAGCTAAGATATTCTCGAAGATAGATCTGAGATCGGGATATCATCAGTTAAAGATTCGAGCAGAAGATGTACCGAAGACAGCCTTCACGACGAGATATGGATTATATGAGTTTTTGGTCATGTCATTTGGACTGACTAATGCACCAGCATACTTTATGAACTTGATGAATAAAGTATTCATGGAATATCTGGATCAGTTTGTGGTCGTATTCATTGACGACATACTGATATATTCTCCGAATGAAGAAACACACGAAGATCATCTAAGGCTAGTCCTACGAAAGCTTCGTGACAACCAACTGTACGCAAAATTCTCGAAGTGTGATTTTTGGCTTAAGGAAGTTGCTTTCTTAGGGCATATTGTTACCGATGGTGGAATTAAAGTGGACCCAGGAAAGATAAGTGAGATACTAAATTGGAAGCAACCCACAGATGCGTCCAAGATCAGAAGTTTTCTTGGATTAGCAGGATACTATAGAAGATTTATTGAAGGTTTTTCCAAGTTAGTGAAGCCTCTTACCTCTCTACTGGAGAAAGGCAAAGAGTTCAAATGGGATGAAGCTTGTCAGAATTGTTTTGAGGAACTCAAAAAGAGGTTAACCACTGCACCAATACTGGTAATGCCAGACATCCACAAGGGATTTGATGTGCATTGCGATGCATCACACCTTGGACTTGGATGTGTGCTAATGCAAGAAGGAAAGGTGATTGCTTATGCTTCAAGACAGTTGAGGAAACATGAGAAGAATTATCCTACGCATGATTTGGAACTAGCTGCCGTAGTGCATGCTTTGAAGATTTGGAGGCACTATATGATTGGAAACAAGTGCAAAATCTTCACGGATCACAAAAGCTTGAAATATATATTCACTCAGAAGGAACTCAACCTCAGACAGAGAAGATAGCTTGAGTTGATTAAAGATTATGATTTGGAAATACAATATCACCCCGGAAAAGCAAATGTAGTAGCTGATGCTTTGAGCCGTAAGGGTCAAGTGAACAACATCACTACTCATTTGGTGTCACAAGAATTGTGCTGGGAAATGGAACGACTCAACCTTGGATTTCTCAATAATGTAGAAGCAACAGTGATGGAAGTCGAATCTACTTTGGAAGAAGAGATTCGTAAAGGACAAGAGTCTGATGAGAAGATTAAGGAAATTAAAACTTTGATTAGTTTGGGTAAAGCCCCAGATTTCACGGTAGATGAACAAGGCACAGTATGGTTTAAGAAGAGAATCTGTGTACCGGAAATCGAGCACTTACGCCAACTTATTTTGAGAGAAGCTCATGATTCAGCTTACTCTATTCACCCTGGAAGCACAAAGATGTACCAGGATCTTAAGGAAAAGTATTGGTGGTACGGTTTGAAAAGAGATGTTGCTACTCATGTTGCATTATGTGACGTGTGTCAGCGAGTTAAAGCCGAACACCAAAGACCAGCAGGATTGCTACAACCTCTCAAGGTACCTGAATGGAAATGGGAAGAAATCAGTATGGATTTCATAGTTGGACTACCCCGTACTCGAGATGGCTATGATTCAATATGGGTCATAGTAGACAGGTTAACTAAAGCAACACACTTTATACCTGTGAAGACAACTTACTCGGGAGCCCAGTTAGCAGAGTTATACATGTCGAGGATTGTTTGTCTGCATGGAGTACCGAAGAAGATCGTATCAGATCGAGGAACCCAGTTTACCTCACGCTTTTGGAAAAGACTACATGAGTCTATGGATACCAAACTAAACTTTAGTTCAGCTTATCATACTCAAACGGATGGGCAAACGGAAAGAACAAACCAAGTGTTGGAAGATATGCTAAGAGCTTGCGCTCTAAAGCATGGTAGAAGCTGGGATAAAAGTTTGCCTTATGCAGAATTTTCGTATAACAACAGTTATCAAGCAAGTCTCAAAATGGCACCGTTTGAAGCACTCTACGGACGAAAGTGTAGAACACCGCTTTATTGGAATCAGACCGGAGAAAGTCAAGTATTTGGTCCAGAAATTCTCCAAGAGGCGGAAAAACAAGTGCAGATTATCAGAGAAAATTTGAAGACAGCACAGTCAAGACAGAAGAGCTATGCTGATAATAGAAGAAGAGAATTGATGTTTGAAGTAGGAGACTTTGTCTACCTTAAAGTTTCACCGATGAGAGGAATGAAAAGGTTTAAGGTTAAAGGAAAATTATCACCTCGCTATATTGGCCCATTCAAGATTTTGGAAAGAAAAGGCGAAGTAGCCTATCAGTTAGAGCTACCCGATAGGTTATTAGATGTGCATGACGTATTTCACGTATCACAACTCAAGAAGTGCTTGAGAGTACCAGAGGAATAGCTACCCATGGAAGAACTGAATGTCAATGAGGATTTGACCTATTCGGAGTACCCTGTCAGAATTTTGGAAACATCTCGCAGAATTACACGAAGTAAAGTCATTAACATGTGCAAAGTTCAGTGGAGTCATCATTCGGAAGATGAGGCCACTTGGGAAAGAGAAGATGAACTCAGAGCAGAATTCCCCCAGTTATTCTCGGAAGTTTCTTAATCTCGAGGACGAGATTCTTTTTAAGAGGGGTAGGTTTGTAACACCTCAAAACCATCAACTAAAAATAATGCATTTAAATTATAGTAGAGAGTATAGTAAAGAAATTTTTGAATCAAGTGTTTAATGCATTCATTATCGGTGCATGATTCTTTGTTTGTTAATGAATTGCAACACCTTTATTTTAAATTTATCCTCTTTGTGAAGCTCCATTTACTTAAATAATAAAAATTGCCTAAAAGCTTATTTATAATATATATTATTTAATAAAATATTGTTATTAGATTTATTATTCTTTTTGGAATATTTAAAATATAGTTATTTATGAATAATCTAATGTTTTTTTTTAAAAAAAGAGAATGAATTTTCGAAATTAAAATAAAAGAAAAAAAACAGAATTTCTAACGGTCGATCGGCCCAGCTAGAGCTTCATGTCTCTCTCCTCCGTTCTTTTCTTTCCTAGTCACTTGCATGTGGGGCCCACTCTCTGATGGCTGCTCATCTTCTTTATTGTGCTACTCGTTCGTTTCCCCTCTGTTCGCAAGAAGTAGCCGGCCGCCTGTATCTGCCGCAGCCGCCGTTCTTCGACGTTGCAGATCACATGCTCGAATTCCTGGCGCCGCCCTCTCGCATTCCCATGGTGGAGCAGTTACCACTGCCTCGCGCACTCTTCCCCTTCCTCTCCCTCCCATTAAACTGGCAGTTACTTTCTCCATTAATGGCGTCGGCATCACCTCTACTCTCCACTCCGGCACCTCTGCCAACCAAGCCGCGACCCCAGGCCCCGACCTACGCGCATCCAGCCGCCGCCAGCCGCGCGCCCTGCACGCCGCGCTGCCGCACGCACCCGACCCGGACCGAGCCGACCACCGCCGAAGACCCGACCGTGACCGTGCCAGGACTAATGCCGACCGCGCCTGCCGCGTCCGAAGCTCCACGCATCCGTTTCTTCTTCGCGAGTTATGGAGATTCAACCGCTTCTGTTTCTCCTCCCTTCACTCCTCCATTACTTCCTCCCGCCATTGATGTCCTCCTTGAAGATGCCGACCGTTCTCCTCTCCCTGGCCAACTTTTCCTCTCCCTTCTGCTCTCTATAAAAGGCAGCAGAGACCCTCTCCTTTCTCCTGCCTACCCAAGCTCATTCCATCTCTCTAGCTCGCCAGTACACTGCTCGACGTTGTCGTTCGTTGCCGTTCGTCGCCGGAGCCCGTGGAGTTCGCCGGAGTGTGCCGTTCGTCGCCGGAGTTCACCGGAGCCACGTACTCGCTGTCCGTAGTCGAGCCCCGCTCTCCGTTTGGCCGAAACCCGTCGATCCATCTCTGTCACACGCACGAACCCGAGGTTGATGACGACCCAAATTTATTTTATGTATTTTATAAAGTGCTTTTGATTCGATTCATGTGTTGTATAGTTTGTTTGTTGTAATATGAACACATGTGATTCCGATTTATGTATTTGTGTGCGCTACGGAATTTGTTAGAAATATGCGTGCACTGTGTTATTTCATGTAATCGACGCGTTGATTTTGGTTTAGAGAAATATGACGTAGATTTAATAGTCACACGTTGGTGATAAAAATACTAGACAAGAATTTATAGTCAATTTTGGTCACGATAAATTCTAGAAACTATTTGGAGAATTATAGGTGCATTTTTGATGGATTAGAAAATGGTATAGAACTCATGTCATTTGAATAATATAGGATTTTAGATGATTTATCTAATTATTTTATTGGTATATTTTTTATAAAGAAAGGAGAAAATATCATTGGTAGATGGCAAAATAGGTTTTTGCTAGTCAAATAAACATGTTCACAGATTTAGAACTTAAAATTGTTAGAGTACTAGTTTATGTCAAATAACCTCGCTTGTGTTAGAAAATGTTCAATTAGTAGTTTATGTAGATTTTTAGAATATTAATATTATTAAATTCATTCTTGCTATACTAACTAATTTGAGTTAGAAGGAATAAAAGGTATTAATTTATTTATTAGTATTAAAAGATAATAAGTATTATTTAATTTTATTGATGGTGTTAAAATAAATTAATATTAGTTAAAATTATATTTATTGCACCCACTCATAAATTCACCATTAGGATTCACATTAATAGCCACAATTGAATTAATAAGTATTTACGCGATTAGTACGTAATTAAGATATGATTAGTGCGATAGGTTAATGTGTGCTTAATGACATATTGGTGTATGTTTATGAATGGTGCATGTTTATTTATTGGTGTATGTTTTATTTTTGTATGTGCGCTATGCGACCCTATTAGAAGCGGATTGTGCGGTAGACGATCCGAACTCGTTCGAAGACGATCCGCAGGACTCGCTTGAGCAAGGCAAGTGGATTCTCCCTCTGCATATTCTGTTTGTACCTACTCATTGCATATAATAATGTTTACTTTTCGATATATTGCATAATTTGATGGGCTTACCTAATTAAGGATTTCCTAGATTTACTACCTGTATTCCTTGTCTAACCTGGGAAAATAATTAAGCTGTGCAAGATTCATGCTACCGCTCAACTTAATGATTCTTAATGTCACTCTTGAATTGGTTTTAATGTTCCAAAAATGTTAATTTGCAATTATGACATTAACCCGATGGTTAAAGATAACTTTATTACAAATTAATTGGAACATGGAGTGACCACCCAGGATAACAGTGCAACCACGAGTGCTATCATGGCTCTGGCTTTGGTAAATAGCTCTATATGCTTAGTGCCTAGCAACCTTACCTGAAAGATGGGCAAGAGGGGGAGCGGTAGGTGCTGGCAGCCCACGTTAACATGGGGTCGTATTCTTGGCTAAGGTACTTCACCCAGGGGGCCACCACCATCGTCTTAGAAACCTTAGCGGGTTGCTTCGTATTAAGTATATTTTGTGAAAACCTCATAATGGATCCCTAGCCATTCACCTCGGCAGTGTTTAAGGGTCCGATCAACCCGGGCTAGATGGGATACATGGCTTGTGGGTAAAGTTGTACCACCTCTGAAGAGTGTAAAACTGATATATCAGCCGTGCTCCCGGTTATGAGCGACCTGGACTCCTCACATGATAATTGAACTTAAAGATGGACATAAATTGAGATCCGATGATCTGCCAACAGTTTGCTTAAGTGGTTTCACTTAAGTGTTTTTGTTATATTCATAATCCTTTGTTTAATTGGGATATTTGGGATTCACTCTTGTTAGTAAGACAGGTGTTGATAATAAAATGTTGACCAACTAAAATGCTTACTGCTCAATCTTAGCCTCACCTTGTTATACCTGCATTAATTTTTCCCCCACTTGCTGAGCCCCGACCATAAGTGAGCTCACCCTTGCTAATATTTTGATCAGAGGGTGATGCTGGAGACTTTGATGGAGAATTTATCGACGAGGAATTCTAAGTCTAACGATGCGCCGGTCAACTTCCTGTGGAAGATTGCCCAGTTGTTTATTTCCGCTTTACTTTGATATGATACTTGTTTAAGACACAATGTTTCAGATGATGTAATAAAGTTTTATACTCTCTTTACGCCTTTATTGCATTGTCTTTTGATATATTACACTTGTGACGTCAACATATGTGTGGAAATGGATCCTGGCACACATATGGTATGCGCTCGGTTCTACCCCCTGGAACTGGGTGTGACAAGACGCCTCGGGAGCATCTTCCGACGGGCGGCCCTGGGGCTGCTTGTCCTTTCGGAAGATGGCCTCGACCGCCTCCTGGCCAGAGGCGAACTTGGTGGCGATGTCCATCAGCTCGCTCGCCCTGGTGGGGGTCTTGCGACCCAACTTGCTCACCAGGTCACGGCAGGTGGTGCCGGCAAGGAACGCGGCGATGACATCGGAGTCGGTGATGTTGGGCAGCTCGGTGCGCTGCTTCGAGAATCGCCGGATGTAGTCCCGAAGAGACTCTCCCGGCTGTTGCCGGCAGCTTCGGAGGTCCCAGGAATTCCCGGGGCGCACGTACGTGCCCTGGAAGTTGCCGGCGAAGGCTTGGACCAAATCCTCCCAGTTGGAGATCTGCCCCGGAGGCAGGTGCTCCAACCAGGCGCGAGCACTGTCGGAGAGGAACAGGGGGAGGTTGCGGATGATGAGGTTGTCGTCGTCCGTTCCACCCAGTTGACAGGCCAGGCGGTAGTCCGCGAGCCACAATTCCGGTCTCGTTTCCCCCGAGTACTTTGTGATAGTAGTCGGGGGTCGGAATCGGGCCGGAAACGGCGCCCGCTGGATGGCCCGGCTGAAGGCCTGCGGGCTGGGTGGTTCGGGCGAGGGACTCCGATCCTCCCCGCTGTCGTAGCGTCCCCCACGCCTGGGGTGATAGCCTCGGCGCACCCTTTCGTCGAGGCGGGCCCGACGGTCGTGACGATGGTGCTCGTTGCCGAGGTGGCCCGGGGCCGCAGGCGCGGTGTTGCGCGTGCGCCCGGTGTAGACCGAGGCTTCCCGCATGAATCGGGAAGTCGCGGCATGAGGTTCCGAGGGGTACCCCTGCCTTCGGGAGGCAGAGCTCTCGGCCCGCCGGGCCGCAGCGCCTTCCAGGAGATTCTTGAGCTCTCCCTGGATTCGCCGACCCTCGGTGGTTGATGGCTCCGGCATCGCGCGGAGGAGCATCGCTGCGGCTGCCAGGTTCTGACTGATCCCGCTGGATGCGGGTGGCGGCCTGTCCCTGGCATCGTTGGCGACGCGGTGCTGGAAACCCTAGGGCAGGTGACGTATTTCTCCGGCCGGGGGCTGGCCCGCCCATACCTGCCCGACGTCCCGGCGGATCGACTCGAGCGCTCCTGCTCCCTCGTCGAGCCTGGCCTGCGCCCCGCGGACTTGCTCGAGCTGTGGGTCGTGACCCCCCGCCGGAACGGGGACCACAGCTAGCTCCCGCGGGATGTCGGCGCGAGGCACTGGCCTAGGGAGATCGCCATCCTCCGGCACGCCGAGACGGTTGCCTTCGGAGGGATCCCCTAGCTCGACGTGGAAACATTCGCGGCTCGGGCCGCAGTTCTTGTCGTCAAGGCTGCGGCTGCCGTCGGAACAGTCGGAGAGGCAGTAGTCACATGCGGTCATGAAGTCCCGCATGGCACTGGGGTTGCCAGATCCAGAGAAATCCCAGCAGATGCTGGGATCGTCATCTTCCTCGGACCCAGAGGGCCCGTAGGTCGAGACGTCCGTCAATCGGTCCCAAGGCGACCGCACACGAAACCCCTAGAGGGGTTGCACTCGCCTCAACGTGAGCGCCCGCCAAAGCGAAGTTGCTAGGCGGGTTGAGGTCGAGTCGAAAGGACGTAGGATGGGAATCAGTCGGTACCTTTTGGTCGACGAGCAGCGACGTAGTCACATCGGGGACTGATTGCGCCGTCGTCTTGGGTACGAGGGCGACGTCCTGTAGGCCCTCCGCGAGCGTGCTGGCGTCGTCCACTTGCTCGGGATTGGCGTGTCGCGGGGGGACGGCGCTCGCCTTCGTCTCAAACGCGAGGTCGACGCCCGACGCGTTCTCCGTTGGGGCGCTGGGGATGTCGATTCGCTCGACAGCCGACGGAGCGCAGCCTCCCGCCCGGCCTTGGTTGCCCCGCCTCCTCCTCCGATGGCGAGGGAGAGGACGGGGCGAGCTCGAATGTTGTTCTTCCACCACGCGGGGAAGACGTCGTCGATTCCGCCACCGGCGGGCGGGCTGTCGGCCGCCATTGTCGCCGTCGCGCGGCGGTGGAAGGAGTATCATGTCGTAGCTACCGTCGAGAGACATGAACTCGAGACTCCCGAAACGGAGCACCGTCCCGGGTTGGAGAGGTCGTTGGAGACTGCCCATCTGGAGCTTGACGGGAAACTGCTCGTCAACACGCAGCAGGCCCCTACCTAGCGCGCCAACTGTCGGCGTTTCGAGACCGGGGGTCTCTAAGCCGACGAGTGAGTGTGCCGCGTGCCCCAGCCCAGATGGGTCGAGCGCGTGGGCGAGCGTGAAGGGGGGAAAGCGAGGTGGCCGGAGCCGAGTCGTGAGGGAGGTGGAGATCCCGCGGCCTTCGTGTTCGTCCCGCGCCCAGGTCGAGTGCGCTTGCAGTAGGGGGTTACAAGCGTCCACGCGGGTGAGGGAAGCGAGCGGCCCCGAGAGAGCGCCTGCCCCGTCCTCGTTCCCGCGTGGCCAACCTTCTCTAAGAAGGCCCTGGTCCTTCCTTTTATAGGCATAAGGAGAGGATCCAGGTGTACAATGGGGGTGTAGCAAGGTGCTACGTGTCTAGCGGGGGTGAGCTAGCGCCCTAGGTACATGCCAATGTGGCAGCCGGAGAGATCTTGGCACCCAGCTGGTGTGGTGTCGTGGCTGTCGGAGGAGAAACGGAGCCTGGCGGAGGGACAGCTGTCGGAGCGGTTGGGCCCTTGCTGACGTCCCCCTGCTTCCGTAAGGGAGCTGAGAGCCGCCGTCGTCATGGGTCTAGCGGGGCGCCATCATTGCCTATCTGGCGGAGCTAGCCAGATGGGACGCCGGTCTTGTTCCCTGCGGCCCGAGTCGGCTCGGGGTAGGGTGATGATGGCGCTTCCTGTTGACGTGGCGGACTTGTGTCCTAGGTCGGGCGACGTGGAGGCTCCTCCGAAGCCGAGGTCGAGTCTGTCCTGCATGGCCGAGGCCGAGCCCGAGCTCCTGGGTCGGGCGAGGCGGAGGTCGTTCGGCAGAGGCCAGGGCGGAGTCCGACCCCTGGGGTCGGGCGAAGCGGAGTTCGTCGTCTTCCGGGGCCTAGCCCGAGTCCGAGCCCTGGGTCGGGCGGAGCGGAGTTCGCCGTCTTCCGGGGCCTTAGCCCGAGTCCGAGCCCTGGGTCGGGCGGAGCGGAGTTCGCCGTCTTCCGGGGCCTTAGCCCAAGTCCGAGCCCTGGGTCGGGCGGAGCGGAGTTCGCCGTCTTCCGGGGCCTTAGCCCGAGTCCGAGCCCTGGGTCGGGCGGAGCGGAGTTCGCCGTCTTCCGGGGCCTTAGCCCGAGTCCGAACCCTGGGTCGGGTGGAGCGGAGTTCGCCGTCTTCCGGGGCCTTAGCCCGAGTCCGAGCCCTGGGTCGGGCGGAGCGGAGTTCACCGTCTTCCGGGGCCTTAGCCCGAGTCCGAGCCCTGGGTCGGGCGGAGCTTCCTTTGGCGCCTTTGGCAAGGCCTGACTGCCTGTCAGTTTTACTCTGTCAAGTGGCACTGCAGTCGGAATGGCGCAGGCGGCGCTGTCCTTCTGTCAGACCGGTCAGTGGAGCGGCGAAGTGACGGCGGTCACTTCGGCTCTGCCGGGGGGCGCGCGTCAGGATAAAGGTGTCAGGGTACCTTTGCGTTAAATGCCCCTGCGGCTTGGTCGGTCGGCGCGGCGATTTAGTCAGGGTTGCTTCTTAGCGGAGGCAAGGCCTCGGGCGAGCCGGAGATGCGTCTGCCGTAAAAAGGGGGCCTCGGGCGAGACGGAAACATCTCGGGGTCGGCTGCCCTTGCCCGAGGCTAGGCTCGGGCGAGGCGTGATCGAGTCGCTCGTATGGACCGATCCCTGACTTAATCGCACCCATCAGGCCTCTGCAGCTTTATGCTGATGGGGGTTACCAGCTGAGAATTAGGCGTCTTGAGGGTACCCCTAATTATGGTCCCCGACAATACTCTACACGTATGATGTTGGCCATCTGATTTAGATCAACGACTTAGACCGGTCTGGGGGACTAAGCTGGATTTTCCCTAGACACACACAAACTTTTTTGGACCATGCTTAGGTTGCGATCTAGGACACGAGAGGGCATGAGAGGAAGGTCAACCAGAATTGTGGGCTGGTTTGGGCCAGTTTAGTCCAAAACAATTATCTTATTTTTTTACTTTCTATTTTTTCTTAGGTGTGATAATTATGTAGATATTTACACGCTAGTGTCTAGCATTATTTAAGATTATACTTCCCGAAAGAATATTGAGTTAGTTTTTCTAAGTTTAGTTTTAAGCTTGAGTTTTAGATAAGTTTTCATGACAAGAATTTGTTTTAGCCTCGATTAAAATTCAAACCACCATGGGCATTCATTTTAAGAATATTATAGGATGTTGATGCTAAGATTAGTTTAAAAGACTTTTATTTCATTCTAGATTTCCTAAAGGTTATTTAGAATTAGAATAATTTTCTATTGCTCCAGTATTATGCATGATTAATTTAAACCATTGTTGAATTATCCATGTATACTGATTTAAGTTTGTTTGTTTTCTAAGCCTCACCATCCCAATTTTTAATACCCTGAGTATAATATCTAGACTTGGCTCTAGTTATCTCTATTGAAGGGAGAAGATTAGCATAACATTGGCATTGGATGAAATAGACTATTTCATTAATAATATGAAGAATGTTGGTCTAGTATTGGCATTAAAGGGAACACCTGACTACCTGAGGCAACTAATAATATAGCCTTAAACCATATGATCTTGAACACGTTAAACAAGAAATATCAAATAGAAAATTCATGATGGCCGTAAGGAGCTCCATTGTAGAGTAAATAAGGGGAGCAATCCTAGAATGTTAGTGTCATAGAGTGGCTTGACAAGATTCAGCTACAGTTCACTAGCTCATACAAAGCATATGTTGGAATCATCATCAAGGCAATTGTTAGTGAGAAGTATGATGACTCTAGTATAAGGGAGCTAAAGAGTCCTTGTTTGGTTTTGGTAATTTGGTGACAATATAGGTGGATTAATACATGTTATGTTGAGATACATAGGGTTTTAGTCCATAGGTACACTAGTGTGAGCAACTCTAGCCATAGAGGTGGAAATGACTTGGTTATGTTGAAAAGTTCAACTAATGCAATGAAGGAGCATATTGCATATGAGACATACATGGTGTCATGTGACTATATGGAGAAGACCAAGAGACATGGCTTGTCTATGATGGACCGATTGCAAGTGTGAATTATGGCTTCTAAGAGGGTGAATTATGACTTCTATTTTTTGCACTCTAAAACTAGGCCATTAATAATTCTCTTAAACAAAACCTATGTAAATAACTTAACACGAATGTGCACTGCGGTTTTGTCTAATTGTTGCATTCTCTGCTGCAAAATAAGATTAGCAACCTAAGTTCCAACCCTACCAACTAGCCTATATTCTAAACTAGGAATGGTGAAGATCACAACTTAAGTAAATAATAAATGTGGAAGCTTAAGAGAAAGGTAGAGATGCAAACTCCCGTTGACGCGCTAGTATTTTTAACGAGGTATCTAGAACCGCACAAGGTTCTAACTAATACTCGTTGGTGCCCGTACGCAAAGCGAAGCCCACACGAGGGCCAAGCACCCGGTCGAGTAATTTGGTAGAGAGTCGTTGGCCTTCTCCACACACAAGTGGTGCTCTGCTTCTGGCATCCTCTCAGACACTCCCCACATTCTTCACTATCGATCTTCCGGCGAAACATCGCGGGCCTCATTCCCTCTGATACACGGTGACAGTCACACCACAATCGTGGTTGGTGTGGTCTCGCAAGACGTCGCCCCACTCAGTACATTGCAATGGCTCACACAGTAGTCGAGGGTTTTGTGGGTTTTTCTAACCTCACTCAATCTACTGGGAACAACCTAGAGCAAGCGCAATAGCGGTCTAACTAACCTAAACACTTCACAATACACATATGTTAATTACCGAGTGATTCTATTAAGCACTTGAGTGTATTGAACAATGGATATGTGTATCAACTCAGTAGCAATGCTGATCAACTCTCCCCACTCTCAAATGGTTGGTAGGAGTGGTATATATAGTGCCCAACTCCAAATATAGTTGTTGGAGAAAGCATACTTCTCTGCATCGCACCAGACCGGTTTGGTGCGACACTGGACTCAGGTCTGGTACCCTCCAAGCCAGCTAGTCTTTGGTCTTTTGGCAAATTCTCTGCACTGTCACAAAGGTCCGGTGACTAGGTGACCGTTGAACTAGCCTTTGCCAACCGCTGGTCGAGGTTTAGTGCACCACCCACAAGGTCCAATGCGCCAGCTGGCCGAGTGCCTGGGAAAGTGCTCTTTGAGGACTCGGTTTGGTGTGCCAACGGACCGGTCCGGTTTACCCAGAAGCAACCCACTCCTTCATTCTTCAATTTTCTTAGCTTGGGCTCTTCTAGTCTTGTGTCTTGGACATATGCTTGATACATGAAGGTCTTCTATGGGTTTTCTAGTGCCTTCTTTGAGGTGTTGTTTCCTCAATGCCTCAGTCCAAGTGTCGGGGACCATAATTAGGGGTACCCCCAAGACTCCTAATCTCAGCTGGTAACCCCATCAGCACAAAGCTGCAAAGGCCTGATGGGCGCGATTAAGGTCAAGGCTTAGTCCACTCAAGGGACACGATCTCGCCTCGCCCGAGCCCAGCCTCGGGCAAAGGCAGCCGACCCCGGAGGATTCACGTCTCACCCGAGGGCCCCCTCAAGCAACGGACACACCTTCGGCTCGCCCGAGGCCCAGTCTTCGCAGAGAAGCAACCTTGGCCAGGTCGCCACGCCAACCGACCGTATCGCAGGAGCATTTAATGCAAGGATCGCCTGGCACCTTATCCTGACGCACGCTCTTCAGTCAACAGAGCCGAAGTGACCGCAGTCACTTTGCCGCTCCACTGACCGACCTGACAAGAAAGCAGCGCCGCCTGCGTCGCTCCGACTGTTGTGCCACTCGACAGAGTGAGGCTGACAACAGCTAAGTCGAGCCTCGGGCGCCATAGGAAGCTCCGCCTCGCCCGACCCCAGGGCTCGGCCCTCGTCTCGGCCTCGAAAGATGGACTTCGCCTTGCCCGACCCCAGGGCTCGGGCTCAACCATGACTCAGAAGACGACAGACTCCGCCTCGCCCGACCCAAGGCTCGGACACAGCCTCGGCTTCGAAAGACGGTCTCCGCCTCGCCCGACCCCAGGGCTCGGGCTCAACCTCGACGCTGGACAACGAACTCCGCCTCGCCCGACCCCAGGGCTCGGACACAGCCTCGGCCTCGGAAGACGGTCTCCGCCTCGCCCGACCCGGGGCTCGGACTCGACCTCGACCTCGGAGGAGCCTCCGCCTCACCCAACCTAGGGCTCGGACTGACCACATCACAGGGGGGCCATCATTACCCTACCCCTAGCTAGCTCAGGCTACGGGGAACAAGACCGGCGTCCCATCTGGCTCGCCCCGGTAAACAAACAATGATGGCGCCCCGCGTGCTCCATGACGACGGCGGCTCTCAGCCCCTTACGGAAGCAAGGAGACGTCAGCAAGGATTCGACAGCCCCGACAACTGTCCTTCCGCAGGGCTCCAGCTCTCCTCCGACGGCCACGACATCACATGAACATGGTGCCAAAACCTCTCTGACTGCCACGACGGCATGTACTTAGGGCTCTAGCTCCTCTCTGCTAGACAAGTTAGCACACTGCTACTCCCCCATTGTACACATGGACCCTCTCCTTATGCCTATAAAAGGAAGGTCCAGGGCTCTCGTAAGAGAAGGTTGGCTGCGCGGGAGAACGGGCCGGCGCGTAAGGCTCTCGCTCTCTCCCACGCGGACGCTTGTAACCCCCTACTGCAAGCGCACCCGACCTGGGCGCAGGGCAACACGAAGGCCGCGGGATTCCCCTTTGCCTGTTCTCTTCCCCCCCCCTTCGTGCTCCGTCTCGCGCCAACCCATCTGGGCTAGGACACGCGGCGACAATTCACTCGTCGGTCCAGGGACCCCCCGGGGTCGAAACGCCGACAGTTGGCGCGCCAGGTAGGGGCCTGCTGCGTGTTGACGAACAGCTTCCCGTCAAGCTTCAGATGGGTAGTCTCCAGCAACCTTTCCAGCCCGGGACGGTGCTCCATTTTGGGAGTCTTGAGTTCATGTCCCTCGACGGCAGCTACGACATGATACTCCTTCCCCCGCCGCGCGACAACGGCGGCCGTCAGCCCGCCCGTCGGTGGCGGAATCAACGACGTCTTCCCCACGTGGCGGAAGAACAACATTCGGGTTTGTCCCATCACCTCCCCCGCCGATGGAGGAGGAGGCGGGGCAACCATGGCCAAGCAGGAGGCGGCCCCTCGTCGGCTGTCGAGCAAGTCAACGACGCCGGCGCCCCACCGGGGGACACATCGGGCTTCGACCTTGCGTCTGAGACGAAGACGAGCGATGTTTCCCCGCAACACGCCAACCTAAAGCAGACGAACGACGCCTGCACGCTCGCGAAAGACTTGCTGGGCGTCGCCCTCGTACCCGAGACAACGGTGCAGTCTGCCCCTGACGCGACTTTGTCACCGCCCGTCGACCAAGAGGTACCGACCGATTCCCATCTCGTGCCTTTTGGATTCAGCCTCGACCCACCAAGCGACCTCGCTTCGGTGGAAGCCTTCATAGAGGCATGTACCAACCCTCCGGGGTACTGTATACGGTCGCCCTGGGATAGACTGACGGCCGTCTCAACCTATGGACCCTCGGGTTCCGAGGAAGAAGACGAGCCCGACTTTTGTTGGGATTTCTCCGGGCTCGGCAACCCCAGTGCCATGCAGGACTTCATGACCGCATGCGACTACTGCCTTTCTGATTGTTCCGACGGTAGCCGCAGCTTCGGCGACGAGGACCGCGACCCAAGTCGTGAATGTTTCCACGTCGATCTAGGGGGTCCCGGCGAAGGCAACAATCTTGGTATGCCAGAAAACGGCGATCCCCCTAGGCCTGCGCCTCGCGTTGACATCCTTCGGGAGCTAGCTGTGGTCCCAGTCCCTGTGGGGGGTCAGGACGCACAGCTCGAGCAAATCCGCGAGATGCAGGCCAGGCTCGACGAGGGAGCAGGAACACTTGAGCCGTTCCGACGGAACATCGGGCAGGAATGGGCAGACCAAGCTCCAGTTGGAGAAGCGCGTCATCTACCCCCGGGCATCCAGCACCACATTGCCGACGACGTCAGGGCAAGGCCGCCACCGGCTTCCAGTGGGGTCGGCCAGAACCTGGCTGCAGCAGCACTACTTCTCCGCGCGATGCCGTAACCATCAACCACCGAAGGGCGGCGTATCCAGGGAGAGCTCAAGAATCTCCTAGAGGATGCCGCGGTCCGACGGGCCGAAAGCTCTGCCTCCCGAAGGCAGGAGTACCCCTCAGAGCATCGCGCCGCGACTTCCCGATTTATGCGGGAAGCCTCGGTCCATACCGGGCGCACGCGCAACACGGCGCCTGCGGCCCCGGGTCGCCTCAGCAACGAGCACCACCACCGCAACCGTCGAGCCCACCTCGACGAGAGGGTGCGCCGAGGCTACCACCCTAGGCGTGGGGGACGCTACGACAGTGGGGAGGATCGGAGCCCCTCGCCCGAACCAACCGGTCCGTAGGCTTTCAGCCGGGCCATACGACGGGCGCCGTTCCCGACCCGGTTCCGAACCCCGACTACCATCACAAAGTACTCGGGGGAGACGAGGCCGGAACTGTGGCTCGCGGACTACCGACTGGCCTGCCATCTGGGTGGAACGGACGATGACAACCTCATCATCCGCAACCTCCCCCTGTTCCTCTCTGACACCGCTCGAGCCTGGCTAGAGCATCTGCCTCCGGGGCAGATCTCCAACTGGGACAACCTGGTCCAAGCCTTCGCTGGCAACTTCCAGGGCACGTACGTGCGCCCTGGGAACTCCTGGGATCTCCGAAGCTGCCGCCAGCAGCCGGGAGAGTCTCTCCGGGACTACATCCGGCGATTCTCGAAGCAGCGCACCGAGCTGCCCAACGTCACCGACTCGGATGTCATCGGCACGTTCCTCGCCGGCACCACCTGCCGCGACCTAGTGAGCAAGCTGGGTCGCAAGACCCCCACCAGGGCGAGCGAGCTGATGGACATCGCCACCAAGTTCGCCTCTGGCCAGGAGGCGGTTGAGGCCATCTTCCGGAAGGACAAGCAGCCCCAGGGCCGCCAGCTGGAAGATGTCCCCGAGGCGTCCACTCAGCGCGGCGCCAAGAAGAAGGGCAAGAAGAAGTCGCAAGCGAAACGCGACGCCGCCGACGCGGACCTTGTCGCCACCGCTGAGTACAAGAACCCTCGCAAACCTCCCGGAGGCGCCAATCTCTTCGACAAGATGCTCAAGGAGCCGTACCCCTATCATCAGGGGCCCGTCAAGCACACCCTTGAGGAGTGTGTCATGCTTCGGCGCCACTTTCACAAGGCCGGGCCACCTGCGGAAGGTGGCAGGGCCCACAACAACGATAAGAAGGAGGATCACAAGGCAGAGAAGTTCCCCGAGGTCCACGACTGCTTCATGATCTACGGTGGGCCAGCGGCGAACGCCTCGGCTCGGCACCGCAAGCAAGAGCGTCGGGAGGTCTGCTCGGTAAGGGTGGTGGCGCCAGTCTACCTAGACTGGTCCGACAGGCCCTTCACCTTCGACCAGGGCGACCACCCCGATCGCGTGCCGAGCCCGGGGAAATATCCGCTCGTTGTCGACCCCGTCATCGGCAACGTCAGGCTCACCAAGGTCCTCATGGACGGGGGCAGCAGCCTCAACATCATCTACGACGAGACCCTCGGGCTCCTGCAGATCGATCTGTCCTCGATCTGGGCAGGCGCGACGTCTTTTCACGGGATCATCCCCGAAAAAACACGTCCAACCCCTCGGACAACTCGATTTGCCCGTCTGCTTCGGGACTCCCTCCAACTTCCGAAGGGAAACCCTCACGTTCGAGGTGGTCGGGTTCCGAGGAACCTACCACGCAGTACTGGGGAGGCCATGCTATGCCAAGTTCATGGCCGTCCCCAACTACACCTACCTCAAGCTCAAGATGTCGGGCCCCAACGGGGTCATCACCGTCAGCCCCACGTACCTACACGCGTACGAATGCGACGTGGAGTGCGTGGAGTACACCGAGGCCCTCGCCGAATCTGAGGCCCTCATCGCCGACCTGGAGAGCCTCTCCAAGGAGGCGCCAGACGGGAAGCGCCACGCCGGCAACTTCGAGCCAACGACGCCTCCAAGCAGATCCGGATCGGCCCCGAGCTCGACCCCAAATAGGAAGCAGTGCTCGTCGACTTTCTCCGCGCAAACGCCGAAGTCTTTGCGTGGAGTCCCTCGGACATGCCTGGCATACCGAGGGATGTCGCCGAGCACTCGCTGGATATCCGAGCTGGAGCCCGACCCGTGAAGCAGCCTCTACGCCGATTCGACGAAGAAAAGCGCAGAGCCATAGGCGAGGAGATCCACAAGCTGATGGCCGCAGGGTTCATCAAAGAGGTATTCCATCCCGAATGGCTTGCCAACCCTGTGCTTATGAGAAAGAAAGGAGGGAAATTGCGGATGTGTGTAGACTACACTGGTCTAAACAAAGCATGTCTGAAGGTTCCCTACCCTCTACCTCGCATCGATCAAATTGTGGATTCCACTGCTGGGTGCGAAACTCTGTCTTTCCTCGATGCCTACTTAGGGTATCACCAAATCAGGATGAAAGAGTCCGACCAGCTCACGACTTCTTTCATCACACCTTTTGGCATGTACTGCTATGTTACCATGCCATTTGGTTTGAGGAATGCGGGTGCGACGTACCAAAGGTGCATGAACCACGTGTTCGGCGAGCACATTGGTCGAACGGTCGAGGCTTACGTCGATGACATCGTAGTCAAGACGAGGAAAGCCTCCGACCTCCTCTCTGACCTTGAAACGACATTCCGGTGTCTCAAGGCGAAAGGCGTAAAACTCAATCCCGAGAAGTGTGTCTTCGGAGTCCCCCGAGGCATGCTCTTGGGGTTCATCGTCTCCGAGTGGGGGATCGAGGCCAACCCAGAGAAAATCGCGGCCATCACCAACATGGGGCCCATCAAGGACTTGAAAGGCGTATAGAGGGTCATGGGATGCCTTGCGGCTCTGAGCCGCTTCATCTCGCGCCTCGGCGAAAGAGGCCTACCTCTGTACCGCCTCTTAAGGAAGACCGAGCGCTTCACTTGGACCCCCGAGGCCAAGGAAGCCCTCGGGAACCTAAAAGCGCTCCTCACCAGCGCGCCCATTTTGGTGCCCCCCGCTGCCGGAGAAGCCCTCTTGATCTACGTCGCCGCTACCACTCAGGTGGTCAGCGCCGCGATCGTAGTTGAGAGACGAGAAGAAGGGCATGCATTGCCCGTCCAGAGGTCGGTCTACTTCATCAGCGAGGTACTGTCTGAGACCAAGATCCGCTACCCACAAGTTCAGAAGTTGTTGTACGCGGTGATTCTGACGTGACAGAAGTTGTGACACTACTTCGAGTCTCATCCGGTGACTGTGGTGTCATCCTTCCCCCTGGGGGAGATCATCCAGTGCCGAGAGGCCTCGGGTAGGATTGCAAAGTGGGCGGTGGAAATCATGGGCGAGACAATCTCGTTCGCCCCTCGGAAGGCCATCAAGTCCCAAGTCTTGGCGGACTTTGTGGCTGAATGGGTCGACACCCAGCTCCCGACAGCTCCGATCGAACCGGAACTCTGGACCATGTTTTTCGATGGGTCGCTGATGAAAACAGGGGCAGGCGCGGGCCTGCTCTTCATCTCGCCCCTCGGGAAGCACCTCCGCTACGTGCTGTGCCTCCATTTCCCGGCGTCCAACAACGTGGCTGAGTATGAGGCTCTGGTCAACGGGTTGCGCATCGCCATCGAGCTAGGGGTCCAACGCCTCGATGCTCGCGGTGACTCGCAGCTTGTCATCGACCAAGTCATGAAGAACTCCCACTGCCGCGACCCGAAGATGGAAGCCTACTGCGACGAGGTTCGGCGCCTGGAAAACAAGTTCTACGGGCTCGAGGTCAACCACGTCGCCCGATGATACAACGAGACTGCGGACGAGCTGGCTAAGATAGCCTCGGGGCGAACAACGGTTCCCCCGGACGTCTTCTCCCGAGACCTACATCAACCCTCAGTCAAGGCCGACGACACGCCCGAGCCCGAGAAGGCCTCGGCCTAGCCCGAGGCACCCTCGGCTCAGCCCGAGGCATCCTCGGCCCCCGAGGGTGAGGCACTGCACGTCGAGGAAGAGCGGAATGGGGTCCCGCCTAATCGAGACTGGCAGACCCCGTACCTGCAATATCTCCACCGAGGAGAGCTGCCCCTCGAACGAGCCGAAGCTCGGCGACTGGCGCGGCACGCCAAGTCGTTCGTCTTGTTGGGAGACGGGAAGGAGCTCTACCACCGCAGCCCCTCAGGTGTGACGGAACCTCCCAAGTAATTAGGCCCACCTACAGTTGTCCTTGTCCCACGGACTTCAGACAATCCTGTAGGTGCCCCTGAACTACTTGACAAGTTCGGTATCTTTCCTTACTTTACCAGGAACGATTCACCCGTCTTCCAGACATTACAGAACATCGGAGATAAAGAGTTGCGGAAGCGATTACAAATTCACATTTATTTAAAAGCAAACTCAAGTTGTTTTATTACAGACCAGAACTAAGAGCGAGTGCTGAGTAGTATTATAATACAAACCAAGGGAGGCAAAAACTCCTCCAGATAAGTTTTAAGCAAAAGATCTATACGGAGGACCAAGTCCTCCTGCACTTCAGTCTTGTTTTTCTTCCTTGGGAACCACCTTGGCACAGAAGCAGTAGAAATCTGCTACTTCCTCACCTAAAAACAACGAAGGGATAAACCCTGAGTATGGAATTACTCAGCAAGACTTACCCGACTAAAGAAAAGACTCTCAAGGGTATGCTGGCTTTTAGGGAGTCAAGGTAAGGCTTCTCAATACTCAAAGACTCTGTTTTGCAGAAATGCTTACTAAAGTGGATCCTTAAAAATCCAATTTTATTTGTCAAGTTAGGTTCAATTACCTGCAACTAGAGTTCTTTCTACCCTAGTTCAATCGCTGGTCCTGCACTAGCCAATTTCTTAACAAATACCCATCATCTTTAGTGGAATGCTACGTGTAGGGTAGTGACCAAGTCTTCATAACCGCGAAGGTACGGCGATCCGAATCGATTATACTCAGCTGAGGATCTCCAATCACACGACATATGTAGTACTTAACCCTTGCATATGTCAACCCGCCACCGAGGTTCTTAAGACCGGATCAGGTTCACGCAAACCGAGAGCACAGATACACCACCGTCCAGCCTCTTGCCACGGAGGGTACACGCTACTCTCGCCACCGCTCCACGCCCATTTCGTGTTATCTTATTCTGGCCTTAGTCTGCCCGAGGCAAGGCTTACCCATGACGAGGCATGTGACCAGCTAAAGGGTCCTCGATCAACAAGCCTACATCGAGACGGTCCTTAATCGACTCAGACGGAGACACTACACCGAGACTCCTTTCTCGTGCAAGTCACCGCCCGGTCTCAGCTTAATCTTTTCAAACCCAAAGTTTGGTACCTGGCAGAGGTACATCTTTTCCAGATGTTGAATCCATCAAGGCCCTGATGGATCCACCATCAAATTTTATTTTCAAAAACATCCCACCCACTTTTGCCACATCATCTTTTGTAAAAACAAAACATTTTGTTTTTCTAAAGCAAGGCTAAGCATCAAAATCTTTTGTAAAACGGGTGATCAAGGAAGGTAATCAAATTCAAGGAAGGTAATGCAGGAATTGTTTTAGCAATCAACTCCTATCACCTAATGCATCAATCAAGTGAGAAAGATTTTTTTAAAAACATCAAGGAAGGTGGCAAATGCACCGGGGCTTGCCTTTGTTAACAGGTGAGTCCTGCTCGGATCCACAAATATCGAAATAAAAGCAGTTGCCTGCTTGAGGATCTGAGGTTGGTGGAGTCCCCTCTTCAGTGACTTCTTCTTCTTCTTCGTGTTCTAACATAACCATATATATGCATAAGAATGGATGCCATGGGATGCTTATGAGGATGCAAAGATAATATAGACTTATTATCTAAGTCTTGAGTACAACTTTCCTTCACGGTACTCCGAGAACCTAGGGTTTCCGGAGTCGGTAAAGGAGTTCACAGGGCAGGGGGGTGGTTTTGGGTTCTAGTTATCAAACATGGTCCAAATCAACTCAAATTCTACCCAAGGCTTCTAAATATTTCATTAAGTTCCCATAAAAAGTTTGGGCATTTTTGGACTTACCAATTATTTTCTAAAAATCTATAACTATTACCTTAAACCACTTTAAATACCCTAAAATTTCTTATTTCCACTAAAAATCACAAAACTATTTTTATTAAATTCTAGAGAAAATAAGGAGCCTAGGAAAATTGGTTTCACAATTTTAGGATTTTTCTACCATTTTTAACAGATTTCTAAAGCTGGCTAAAAATAGAAAAAGGAAAATAATGAACAGACTTGGGCTGAAATCAGTCCAAGTCGGCCCAACAACAGCAGAAACATGCCCACGCGCGCGAGCCTGAGGTAGTTTTGCACAGAGGCCCTTGGTTTAATAGCTAACTCGAATCAGGTTTGTTTACTGTTTCACTGGGCCACTGACGGTTTACAGAAAACCCCTCCGACTCCTATTTCTTCGCATGGCTAGGTCCCCGACGCCGTTCACGCGCGGCCGTGCTCCGGCGAGCACCTGTACCGGCCGAACGGAGCAACGGCTGGGTTCTCTGAGCGGCAGACATGAAATCGAAGCTACCCTGACCATTTCCCCCAACCTAATTGCAACTAAGACCAACTACGTAGCTCTGGCCACGGTGGTCGTGATCATGGTGGCTATACGGTCGTGTTCCCGGCGATGGGTAGCGATATAATTCAATTAAGTGGGGCAGTGAGCATTGTGGACATACAAGAATGTACGAACAACACAAACAACGACAGGATTGGACCTGATTTGCGTTGGCCACGGCGGGTTGTTCTTCGTGGTGGCGGAGAACGAAATTGGGGGAAATTGGAAATTCAAGCTCGCTGGTAGATGATTGTGGCTGATTAGCGGTGGCTAGTTAGCTGACGACCTCACGGAGCTAGTCACGGGCTCAATTTATAGGGGGAGTGAGCGGTGGCCGCGAATTTTGGACGAGCACGCGGCGGCCGGAGGTGAGGAAGAATACTGGGCGCGGTGAATACGTGTCCAGAGGCGTGGCAGGTGTTCCGGTGATCGACAGGGAGTTAGAGTAAGTCGTGGCGGTGCGGTGGAAAGTGAGAGCCACACGGCGCACGGCCGGGAGGCGGCGGTTCACCGGCGAGCCTATCGCTCCGCAGCAAAGCAGAGGGGGAGGCACGGGAGGGGTCACCGGAGTGGAGCCCAGCTCACGGCGGTGAAGATTTGTTTTTACTGGATGATGCTTATCTGATGTCCACGGCGCACGAATCACGGCGAGCGGTAATCGACGGCGACGGTCACCGGCGATGGGCAGGAGGGGTGAATCGTGATCTTCTTCAGTTGAGCTCTACTGTACCATGGCGAGTTTGGTTCAGACAGTCTGACAGAGCGATTTGCAGGGGGTTTTCCTTCCAATTTCATGTGGCAACAAGTCTAAGTCTCTGCATCAAAGTTGTAGTGCTATGTACCAGCTACAAATCAACTATAGAGATTGAACTCATTAGGGCACTGGATCATGTCTGGAATTGGGTTTGAAGTTGGTGATAATTCACTGCTAGTCTGAAAATTCAGACCAAATCAGTCTGACAACCTGACTTCAAGCTTAAATATCTCTGGATTTTTCTCAACAAGTGAGCTTGCAACCTTAAGCAAAGTTGTTCTCTTTTGATAGATCTTCAAATTTGGTGTGGTGACCTAGGGCAAAATCTCCTTTGTTTAGAAGTTACAAGGTCACAAAGATGAGTACAATACACTGGAATTAGACTTAGTCAAAAGAGTTCAAATGTGACTTTTTTGCAAATAAGTCCAAAATCAAATATTTGGCTTTCAAGTCCACACATTTGGGAACCGAGGGACTTAAGAACCTTATTTGACTTGGTTTTTGCACTTTAGTCCAAAAGTGGACCAATTTTGCACATAGACCCCTAGGGTTTAGTTTTAGGGTTTTCCAGGGTTTCATTTAGGGTTTCTAGTATCCCAGGGGTATAAATGAAATTCAACTTTGTTTTTTGGGGATATTTTATAGCTATTTCACTAAAGCCTTTAGGTTTTCTCAATTTGGGTTAAGTTTTAGCCCCTTTAATCCTTGTTTAGGGTAAAGCTTCCTATCCAGGGTCCTATTTGCAAAACCTTAAAACAATACAACTTGTTTGAAATTTTTGCCTAGTGAATGCACTCTAGGTGTATCAAACATATGCAATGTCAATGCTTATGATGCCATGCTCAAGTTTTAGTCATAGTAACACCAGGAGTGCGATACCAGCTGTGACGGAACCTCCCAAGTAATTAGGCCCACCTACAGTTGTCCTTGTCCCACGGACTTCAGACAATCCTGTAGGTGCCCCTGAACTACTTGACAAGTTCGGTATCTTTCCTTACTTTACCAGGAATGATTCACCCGTCATCCAGACATTACAGAACATCGGAGATAAAGAATTGCGGAAGCGATTACATAATTCACATTTATTTAAAAGCAAGCTCAAGTTGTTTTATTACAGACCAGAACTAAGAGTGAGTGCTGAGTAGTATTATAATACAAACCAAGGGAGGCAAAAACTCCTCCAGATAAGTTTTAAGCAAAATATCTATACGGAGGACCAAGTCCTCCCGCACTTCAGTCTTGTTTTTCTTCCTTGGGAACCACCTTGGCACAGAAGCAGCAGAAATCTGCTACTTCCTCACCTAAAAACAACGAAGGGATAAACCCTGAGTATGGAATTACTCAGCAAGACTTACCCGACTAAAGAAAAGACTCTCAAGGGTATGCTGGCTTTTAGGGAGTCAAGGTAAGGCTTCTCAATACTCAAAGACTCTGTTTTGCAGAAATGCTTACTAAAGTGGATCCTTAAAAATCCAATTTTATTTGTCAAGTTAAGTTCAATTACCTGCAACTAGAGTTCTTTCTACCCTAGTTCAATCGCTGGTCCTGCACTAGCCAATTTCTTAACAAATACCCATCATCTTTAGTGGAATGCTACGTGTAGGGTAGTGACCAAGTCTTCATAACCGCGAAGGTACGGCGATCCGAATCGATTATACTCAGCTGAGGATCTCCAATCACACGACATATGTAGCACTTAACCCTTGCATATGTCAACCCGCCACCGAGGTTCTTAAGACCGGATCAGGTTCACGCAAACCGAGAGCACAGATACACCACCGTCCAGCCTCTTGCCACAGAGGGTACACGCTACTCTCGCCACCGCTCCACGCCCATTTCGTGTTATCTTATTCCGGCCTTAGTCTGCCCAAGGCAAGGCTTACCCATGACGAGGCATGTGACCAGCTAAAGGGTCCTCGATCAACAAGCCTACATCGAGACGGTCCTTAATCGACTCAGACGGAGACACTACACCGAGACTCCTTTCTCGTGCAAGTCACCCGCCCGGTCTCAGCTTAATCTTTTCAAACCCAAAGTTTGGTACCTGGCAGAGGTACATCTTTTCCAGATGTTGAATCCATCAAGGCCCTGATGGATCCACCATCAAATTTTATTTTCAAAAACATCCCACCCACTTTTGCCACATCATCTTTTGTAAAAACAAAACATTTTGTTTTTCTAAAGCAAGGCTAAGCATCAAAATCTTTTGTAAAATGGGTGATCAAGGAAGGTAATCAAATTCAAGGAAGGTAATGCAGGAATTGTTTTAGCAATCAACTCCTATCACCTAATGCATCAATCAAGTGAGAAAGATTTTTAAAAACATCAAGGAAGGTGGCAAATGCACCGGGGCTTGCCTTTGTTAACAGGTGAGTCCTGCTCGGATCCACAAATATCGAAATAAAAGCAGTTGCCTGCTTGAGGATCTGAGGTTGGTGGTGTCCCCTCTTCAGTGACTTCTTCTTCTTCTTCGTGTTCTAACATAACCATATATATGCATAAGAATGGATGCCATGGGATGCTCATGAGGATGCAAAGATAATATAGACTTATTATCCAAGTCTTGAGTACAACTTTCCTTCACGGTACTCCGAGAACCTAGGGTTTCCGGAGTCGGTAAAGGAGTTCATAGGGCAGGGGGTGGTTTTGGGTTCTAGTTATCAAACATGGTCCAAATCAACTCAAACCCTACCCAAGGCTTCCAAATATTGTTTTAAGTTCCCATAAAAAGTTTGGGCATTTTTGGACTTACCAATTATTTTCTAAAAATCCATAACTAATACTTTTAACTACTTTAAATGCCCTAAAATTTCTTATTTCCACTAAAAATCACAAAACTATTTTTATTAAATTCTAGGGAAAATAACAAGTCTAGGAAAATTGGTTTCACAATTTTATTATTTTTCTACTGTTTTCTATAATTGTTTTGGCTCTGGAGATAAAAGAAAAAGAAAAAAAAACAGATGAATAGTACTGAGCTGATTTCAGCCCAGTAGCCCAGCTCGGAGGGGGAAAGCACTTGCGCGCGCCCGCGCCCTGGCGGTTTTGCAGAACGGCCCCCGCGTTTCTGTCAAACTGCGAATGGGTTCAGACACTATTTGAATTAGTAACTGACAACTTGCAGATAAGCCTTCGACTTTCTATTCCTTCACACAGCTAAGTCCCCGACGGCGCTCGCACGCGGCAGAGCTCCGACGAGCTTCTGGACCGGCCGACTGGGGCTACGGCTGGGTTCTCCGAGCGGCGGACATGAAATTGGATCTACCCTGACCATTTTCCCCAGCTTAATTGCAACTAAGACCAACTACGTAGTTCTGGCCACGGTGGCCGTGATCATGGCAGCTATACGGTTGTGTTCCCGGCGATTGGTGGCGATATAACTCAATTAAGTGGGGCAGTGAGCATTGTGGACATACAAGAATGTACGAACAACACAAACAACGACAGGATTGGACCTGATTTGCGTTGGCCGCGGCGGGTTGTTCTTCGCGGTGGCGGAGAACGAAATTGGGGGAAATTGGAAATTCAAGCTCGCTGGTAGATGATTGTGGCTGATTAGCGGTGGCTAGTTAGCTGACGACCTCACGGAGCTAGTCACGGGCTCAATTTATAGGGGGAGTGAGCGGTGGCCGCGAATTTTGGACGAGCACGCGGCGGCCGGAGGTGAGGAAGAATACTGGGCGCGGTGAATACGTGTCCAGAGGCGTGGCGGATGTTCCGATGATCGACAGGGAGTTAGAGTAAGTCGTGGCGGTGCGGTGGAAAGTGAGAGCCACACGGCGCACGGCTGGGAGGCGGCGGTTCACCGCTGTGACGGAACCTCCCAAGTAATCAGGCCCACCTACAGTTGTCCTTGTCTAACAGACATCAGACACCCTGTAGATGTTCCTAAGTTACTTGACAAGCTCGGTATCTTTCCTTAACTCACCAGGAACGTTTCACCCGTCTTGCAGACATTACAGATCATCGGAGATAAAGGTATGCGGAAGCGATTTACATAATCTTACATTTATTTCCAAAGTAAGCTCAAGTTAAGTTATTACAGACCAGTTCTAAAAGTGAGTGCATAAAAGTAATAATTATACAAACCAGGGAGACACAAACTTCTCCCGAAAGACTATAACAAAAGATTCTAGATGGAGGACCGAGTCCTCCCGCACTTCAATCTTGGTTTTCTCCCTTGGGAACCACCTTAGCACAGAAGCAGCAAAAGTCTGCTACTTCCCCACCTAAAAACAACAAAGGGATAAACCCTGAGTATGGAATTACTCAGCAAGTCTTACCCGACTAAGGAAAAGACTCTCAAGGGTATGCTGGTTATATGGGAGTCAAGGTAAGGCTTCTCAAGAATCAAAGACTCTATTTTGCAGAAATGCTTACTAAAGTGGATCCTTAAAAATCCAATTTTATTTGTCAAGTTAGGTAGAATTACCTGCACTAGAGTTCTTTCTACCCTAGTTCAATCACTGGTCCTGCACTAGCCAATTTCTTAACCAAAAACCCATCATCTTTAGTGGAATGCTACGTGTAGGGCAGTGACCAAGTCTTCATAACCGCGAAGGTACGGCGATCCGAATCGATTATACTCAGCTGAGGATCTCCAATCACACGACATATGTAGCACTTAACCCTTGCATATGTCAACCCGCCACCGGGGTTCTTAAGACCGGATCAGGTTCACGCAAACCGAGAGCACAGATACACCACCGTCCAGCCTCTTGCCACGGAGGGTACACGCTACTCTCGCCACCGCTCCACTCCCATTTCGTGTTATCTTATTCCGGCCTTAGTCTGCCCGAGGCAAGGCTTACCCATGACGAGGCATGTGACCAGTTAAAGGGTCCTCGATCATCAAGCCTACATCGACAAGGTCCTTAATCGACTCAGACGGAGACACTACACCGAGACTCTCTTCTCGTGCAAGTCACCCGCCCGGTCTCAGCTTACTCATTTCAAACCCAAAGTTTGGTACCTGACAGAGGTACATCTTTTCCGATGTTGAATCCATCACGGCCGTGATGGATCCACCATCAAGTTTTATTTTCAAAAACATCCCTCCCACTTTGCCAAACATCTTTTGTAAAACAAATCCTTTTGTTTTTCTAAAGCAATACTAAGCAAAGTAAAACCTTTTTGTAAAAATAGGATTTCAAGGAGGGTAATCAAAATCAAGGAAGGCAATGCAGGAATTGTTTAATCAATCAACTCCTATCACCTAATGCAGCAAGTAAGTGAGAAAGATTTTAAAGACATCAAGGAAGGTGGCAAATGCACCGGGGCTTGCCTTTGTTATCAGAGGTGTCTTGCTCGGATCCACAGATATCAAAATAAAAGCAGTTATCCGCTTGAGGATCAGAGGTGGGTGGTATCCCTTCTTCAAAAACTTCTTCTTCTTCTTCTTGCTCTAATATAACCATATACATGCATAAGAATGGATGTCATGGAATGCTCATGAGGATGCAAAGATAGCATAAACTTGTTATTTATGTCTTGAGTACAACTTTCCTTCACGGTACTCCGAGAACCTAGGGTTTCCGGAGTCAGTAAAGGAGTTCATGGAGCAGGGGGGGTGGTTTTGGGTTTAGTGATCAAACAAGGTCCAAATCAAACCAAACTCTACCCATGGCTTCTAAATAATGTGATAAGCTCACATAAAAAGTTTGGGAAATTTTGGACTTATTATTTATTCTCTAAAAATCCAGAATCAATAGTTTAGGCTATTTTAAATATCCTAAAATTCCCTGTTCAAACTAAAAATCATAAAACTATTTTTATTAAATACTATGGAAAATAACAAGCCTAGGAAAATTGGTCTCATAATTTTAGGATTTTTCTACTATTTTCTACAGTTTTTCAAAGTTCTGCTGAAAAAGAAAAGGAAAAACTCTTAAACAGTACTGGGCCGCTTCTGGTCCAGCCGGCCCAAGCCCGGGCGGATTCGCGCGCGCGCCCGCGCCCGCGAGGCGACTTTGCGCAGAGGCCCTCGGGTTTTTAGTTAACTGGAAATGAGTTCTTTTACTATTTCACAGAGTCGCTGACAGTTCACGAAAAGGTCCCTGGGTTCTTGTCAATTCACAACACGAGGTCCTCGACGGTGTTCAAGCACGGCCGCGCTCCGGCGAGCAAGCAGACCGGCCGAACGGGGCAACGGCTGAGCTCTCCGAGCGGTGGACATGGAATTGGGGTTAGCCTAACTACTTCCCTTAACTTAATTGCGCTATTAGTGGATCATGGAGCTCCGGCCACGGTGACCGTAAGCAAAACGGCGAAGTGATCGTGTTCCCGGCGATGTGCGCCGGTCTAGTTCAATTGAAGGGGTCGGGAAGCATCACTGAGGCATGAGAATGCTTAAACGAGGAAGCAACGGGTGGGTACTGACCGGAGTTGGGCTGGCGACGGCGAGTTCACTTCTACGGCGGCGGAGAACCGATTTGGGGGAAGTGCAAAATTCAGGCGAGCTGGTGGACAATCGGGTGTGGGAGCGGGTGCGATAGCTTCACAATTTCATGGCGTAACTAGCCCTGCCCTCAATTTATAGGCTCCAAGGACGGTGGCCGGTGAATTTCGAGGAGATGCGCGGCGGTCGGAGGAGATGAAAGTTATCGGCTTCGCGACTACGTGTCTACCGCCGTGGCGGGCTCACCGGCCTTGATGAGACAGCCGTGAGGGGTCACGACGGCACGGAGTAAGAGTTGAGCCACGCGGCACTCGGCCGAGAGGCGGCGGTCGACGGCGAGCGCTTTACCGCGGGCGGTGAGCTAGAGGAGATGTACCGTGGCCGAGCGGGGTGACTTCCAGCTCACCGGTGACGAGGGCCTTTACCGCGGCAGCCTTATCCGGTGACCGCCAAGCACGAATCTTGGCGAGCGGCGATCGACGGCGGCAGCTACCGGCGACGAGAACGAATCGATCTTCTTCAGTTTAAGCGATCACTGTACCATGGCATTGCCCCATCAGAGCTTCTGACCGAGCAAGTCTAGCGTCCTTTTTCTCCAGATTTCATGTGACAACACCCCCAAGTCACTGCATCAAAGTTGTAGTGCTACATACCAGCTACAATTCGACTATAGGACTTGAACATATTTGAGCACTGGATCATGCTTGAATCTGAGCTAGAAGTTGATGTCAGTCACCAGCTGAACTGAACTTCAGATTAAACAGCCTGACAGCCAGTTTTGGACTGGGTTTTTCTCCAAATTTCTCATAACAACTATGCTTGCACCCTTTAGCAAAGTTGTTCTCCTATAATGGGTCTTCAACTTTGATGTGGTGACCTAGGGCAAAAACCCTATACTTTGCAAGTTACAAAGCCCCAAAGTTGAGCCCATGCACTGATTTTTCAGACTTAGAGATAAACTCATGTGAGGTCCATTTTGCATTTAGGTCCAAAATTTAGGGTTTGGCTTGCAAAATCACATATTTGTGAATCAAAGGACTTAAAATACTTATTTGGCTTGGTTTTTGCACTTTAGCCCAAAAGTGGACTAATTTTGCACTTAGGCCCCTAGGGTTTGGTTTTAGGGTTTTCCAGGGTTCCAATTAGGGTTTCTGGCATCCCAGGGGTATAAATGTGATTCAACTTAGTGTTTGGGGATATTGTATGACTTTTCTCACAAGCCCTAAAGTTTTTCTCAACTTGGGTTAAGCTTTACCCCTTTTAACCACTAGTTAGGGTTAAGTTCTTTAACCAGGGTCCTATTTGTAAAACTTTAAAACAATACAACTTGTTTGAAATTTTTGCCTAGTGAATGCACTCTAGGTGTATCAAACATATGCAATGCCCATACTCATGATGCCATGCTCAAGTTTTAGTTATAGTAACACCAGGGGTGTTACATCCTTCCCCCCATAAAAGAATCTCGTCCCGAGATTTAAAGTCCTAGGGTGAGTAATGGAAAAGGAAATGTGTCATGTTTTTATTTCCTGATTTCTGGTACAAGGCAGGGGTGGTGTGGGGGTTCATTCCTTTATTACACAGCTATACAAACTTTACAACTTACAAGAGGCTAGAAAGCCTGGGAAATTCTTATCTAAGAATTCTTGGGTTTCCCATGTAGCCTCATCTTCCGAATGCTGGTTCCACTGTATCTTATAAAACTTGAGAGTCTTTCTCCGGGTAACCCTGTCCTTTTGATCCAGAACTCGAATGGGATGTTCCGAGTACGTTAAATCTAGTTCCAGGACAACATCAGTCACTTCAACGGTTCGATCGGGAACCCGAAGACACTTCTTCAATTGTGACACGTGGAACACATTATGCACGGCAGACAATGTTTCGGGGAGCTGAAGTCGGTATGCCACTGGTCCACATTGCTCAAGTACCAGGAATGGACCAATGTACCTGGGTGCAAGTTTTCCTTTAATCCCAAAACGCGATACGCCTTTCATTGGTGAAACCTTTAAGTAGACGTAGTCTCCTTCTAAGAAGTATAAGGGCATTCGCCGTTTGTCTGCATAACTCTTCTGACGAGCCTGTGCCTTCTTCATATTATGAACTATTTTCTGAACCTTTTCTTCGGTTTCCTTTACCATATCAGGCCTAAAGAAATACCTTTCACCAGGTTCAGACCAATTTAGCGGAGTTCGACACCGTCGCCCATACAAAGCTTCAAAAGGTGCCATCTGGATACTTTCTTGATAACTGTTATTATATGAAAACTCCGCCAAAGGTAAACATTCATCCCATTTTTGTGAGAAATCCAGGACACATGCCCGCAACATATCTTCAAGTACTTGGTTCACTCTCTCAGTTTGTCCACTGGTTTGAGGATGATAGGCCGAACTGTGGAGTAACTTAGTTCCCAGGGATTTATGAAGTTCTTCCCAAAATTTGGATACGAACTGAGGTCCACGATCCGACACTATGGTCTTTGGAACACCATGCAAACTGAGAATACGGGCAATGTATAACTCCGCATAGGTAATGACAGGATATTTTACTTTGACCGGGAGGAAGTGGGCAATCTTTGTGAGTCGATCAATGATAACCCAAATAGAGTCATATCCTTTTGCGGTCCTGGGTAATCCCACAATGAAGTCCATGCTGATGTCTTCCCATTTCCATGTTGGGATTGGCAAAGATTGCAATGGACCAGCAGTTTTCATGTGTATGGCTTTGACACGTCTGCAAGTGTCACACTTAGCCACATAGCGTGCAATTTCAATCTTCATCTTCGTCCACCAGTAATGTTGCTTTAAATCTTGGTACATCTTAGTGCTTCCCGGATGAATGGAATAGCGACTAAGATGCGCTTCATCTAAGATTTGCTGGCGGAGTTCCTCATTCTTCGGCACTACTATGCGGTTGTTGAACCATAACACACCTTGATCATCTTCCTTGAAACATTGGGCTGTTCTAGCCCTTATCTTCTCTCGTATGTGCTTCATGCCCAGATTATCCTTTTGAGCATCAATTATCCTTTGCAAAATGGTTGACTCAAGCTTTAGTTGACTCAGAGTTCCTTGCTGGATTATCCCCAGGTTTAACTTCTCCATTTCTTGACATAAAGTGTTCTCGGAGGTTTTAACCATAAGACAGTGGCAGGAAGTCTTACGACTCAATGCATCTGCCACCACATTGGCCTTGCCTGGGTGATAATGGATTTCCAGTTCATAATCTTTAATGAGCTCAAGCCATCGTCTTTGCCTCATATTTAACTCTGACTGGGTAAATATATACTTCAAACTTTTATGATCGGTGTATATGTGGCAGATATTTCCCAGCAGATAGTGACGCCATATTTTCAGGGCATGAACCACCGCAGCTAACTCCAGATCATGAGTTGGATAGTGCTCCTCATGTCGGCGTAACTGCCTTGAAGCATACGCAATTACTCGGCCTTCTTGCATTAGCACACAGCCGAGTCCACTGCCTGACGCATCACAATATACATCAAAAGGTTTAGTGATGTCCGGTTGAGCCAATACCGGAGCAGTGGTCAATAGTGTCTTCAATTGCCCAAAGGCTTCATTACATTTAGAAGACCAATTGAACTTAGTATCATTCTTCAATAAACTTGTGATTGGCTTCACAAGCTTAGAAAAATCAGGTATGAATCTGCGATAATATCCTGCTAGTCCAAGAAAACTCCGGACTTGATGAACAGTCGTTGGAGGTTTCCACTCCAGAATATCCTTGACCTTGCTAGGATCTACCGCAATTCCCTTAGCTGATAATACGTGCCCCAAAAATTGAATTTCTACCAGCCAGAACGCGCACTTGCTGAACTTGGCATATAGCTGATGTTCCCTCAGGCGCGTTAATACAATCCGTAGGTGCTGAGCATGCTCCTCTTCATTTTTAGAGTATATCAGAATATCGTCGATGAAGACCACCATGAACTTGTCCAACTCAGGCATAAACACCGAGTTCATCAAATAGGTGAAGTGGGCAGGAGCATTTGTGAGCCCGAAAGACATTACTAGATATTCAAACAATCCATACCGCGTAGTAAAAGCGGTCTTCGGTATATCCTCGGGCCGAATACGGATTTGATGATAGCCCGACCTGAGATCAATTTTAGAAAATACCCTCGCCCCAGTCAGTTGATCAAATAAGATGTCGATCCTTGGAAGAGGGTACTTATTCTTGATAGTGACCTCATTCAGGGGCCGATAGTCCACGCACATGCGCAAGGTTTGATCCTTCTTCTTCACAAAGATGGCGGGACAACCCCAAGGGGACGAGCTTGGCCGGATAAATCCCTTATTCAGCAGATCTTGTAATTGAATCTTCAATTCTGCTAACTCATTAGGGGGCATACGGTACGACCTTCGGGAAATGGGAGCCGTACCGGGCTTTAGTTCAATTACAAATTCTACATCTCTTTCAGGGGGCAGTCCAGGCAAATCTTCCGGAAACACATCTGGAAACTCACATACTACCGGAATGTTCTTGATCTCCGGTACAATGGCTTCAAAGATTCTACCAGAAGCTTTGGCTGGATTGGTTTTGGGGAGAGACAAGAGAATTTCTTCTTGATTATAACTCAACCTGACGGTTCTGAGTTCAGTGTTGAGAATTGCCTTGTGTTGAGTTAACCAATTCATCCCCAAAATTACATCTATATCCTGGCCTTTTAGAACAATCATGTTAGCAGGAAAGTTCCGTCCGGCCATAGTTACTGGCACTCCATAGGCCACTTCTCTAGTAAAAATGTGTCCCCCAGGTGAATGAATTTTAAATCCCTCTTTTGATTCATGACATGCAATATGATGTTGCTCCACAAATGTCTTGCTAATGAAGGTATGCGAAGCACCAGAATCAAAAAGAATGATTGCAGGGTAACTGGCCACAGGGAACGTACCCATCATCACCGGCTCTCCCTCCGGTGTAGTAGCCACTTGCGTATAATATACTCGCCCTGTTTTCTTGGTATTCTTGCCCGAAGTACTTCCCTTGCCTGGAGCTGAATTTCCCGATCCTTGCTGATTATTGGCCTGATTTTGCCGAGGATAGGGACAATCTTTAATAAAATGCCCAGATTTGCCACAGTTAAAACATCCAGTTGAAGAACTTGGCAGTGCAGGGAATCGAGTGCCTGGGGCACCCGGCTGACTTGAGGCAGTAGGGGCTTTGTTGGGACGAATAATTATAGGCTGCTTGAAAGGGAAAGATGGTGCACTTGAATGGTTCTGGTTAGAGGGCCGGAGAATAAACCGTTGCCTCTTTACCGGGCCCTGATTAGGCCGATCACCACTGAATCCCTTACTTTTCCCAGAATTTGCATATTTGGCCTCCACAGATAAGGCTATGCTGACAGCCTTTCCATAAGTAAGATCAATACATGCAGCCATTTTCCGCTGCATCCGGTCGTTCAGACCTCTCATAAAACAATTCTTCTTTTTCAAATCTGTATTCACCTGATCAATTGCGTACTGGGACAGGTGATTGAACTTGTTGAGATACTGGTTCACAGTATCTCCCCCTTGTTTCAATTTCATGAACTCTTCTTGCTTCATGTGCAGCACTCCCTCAGGAATATAATGCTCGCGGAATGCTGCTTTGAACTCGTTCCATGTAATTTGATGATTATCCGGTTGGATGGCCACAAAGTTCCCCCACCAAGTACTGGCAGGGCCTCGGAGTTGCTGTGCCGCAAACAACGGCTTCTGGGTTTCCGAACAACGTAGAAGGCCAAATTTCTGTTCAATGACCCTTATCCATTCGTCGGCTTCGAGCGGGTCTTCTGCTTTAATGAAGAGAGGCGGACGAGTCTCAGAGAAATCCAGATAAGTGGTCTCACGGGGACCTTGTTGGAATCCTCTTCCTGCTTGTTGTTGAAGCTGTTGCTGACCCGCCATCTCCCTCAGGAAGCGGGTGTTGTCGGCTGTGGCGTTTACCAGGGCAGCAATTGCCTCGGCAAGCGTGGGTGGGACGGGAGGCGGATTCGGGGTAACATCCCGACCCCCGGATGTTCCGGCTGCATCCTGTGCACGAGTCCTGGTCGGCATCTGAGGCAAAAACATTTGAATAAACATAATGTGCCAAAGAAAACCTTCCGTTTTACATTACTATAAAGAGTAATGGTACAGACTCGATATTACACAGCAGGATACATTACCCATTTTACAAAAGTTTAACCTATTATACAATAGTACATCCTCCAATACATTACTCTACTTTTACTACACCACTAGTCCTGTTTTCCATTGCTTTTGGCGGCTTCATCATCAGGTGTGGGAGTCCAGACGTCAACCAACCTCAAAGAAGGAGGGGGTTCATACAGGTCTAATTCCCCACCCAACGCGCGTCCCGCAACGTGAGAGGGTCCGGCTTCCGCCTCAGCAGAGGATATAGGCTCACTAGGGTGAAGTTGCGAGTAGAGCACATGGACTTCTTCATGCAATGTATTGCAGTAAACCTGCAAGTCGTCGACAGCTGAGCTGAGTTCTTTCACTCGGGCCTGAGCCCTTGCCTCCTTGGGCCATGCCAATGAACGAGATTGAACAGCCCAATCGAGTGCCAAATCCCGATCGGCCAGCTGGTCTTGTAGATGGCGAATGTCTCTTCGTAACTCATTTATACGGTCACCATCTCCAATCCATATAGCTGTCCTGCGGCGGAGTTCCAATTGGAGCCTGCTTACTTCTGCTTCCAGATCCCCTATAGGATCATTGCTCCCGCTACTACTATCTACATCTCGCGGAGCAAGTTGATGTCGAGGTACTCCAATCGGTCCAGTCGACTTACGCGCGGTCTTTCTTGTGCGCGGCGGCATTTTCTAAGGGGGAAATTTATTAGTATAATTCTTAGCATGATGCATGAGTAAGTACAGAATCAACCTTGGTTGATTCAACCTTCTATACATTGCACTCTTCCTATCTGGTCTTTAAAATAAACTCTTCAGAATACTTAGGTAAGAAGAGAAAAGAATCTTTAGGTAAGACTTTTGAAAATCTTTTTGAAGATGCCTCAATATCTGCAAAGAGGGGCTACGCTCCGATACCAGCTGTGACGGAACCTCCCAAGTAATCAGGCCCACCTATAGTTGTCCTTGTCTAACAGACATCAGACACCCTGTAGATGTTCCTAAGTTACTTGACAAGCTCGGTATCTTTCCTTACCTCACCAGGAACGTTTCACCCGTCTTGCAGACATTACAGATCATCGGAGATAAAGGTATGCGGAAGCGATTTACATAATCTTACATTTATTTCCAAAGTAAGCTCAAGTTAAGTTATTACAGACCAGTTCTAAAAGTGAGTGCATAAAAGTAATAATTATACAAACCAGGGAGACACAAACTTCTCCCGAAAGACTATAACAAAAGATTCTAGATGGAGGACCGAGTCCTCCCGCACTTCAGTCTTGGTTTTCTCCCTTGGGAACCACCTTAGCACAGAAGCAGCAAAAGTCTGCTACTTCCCCACCTAAAAACAACAAAGGGATAAACCCTGAGTATGGAATTACTCAGCAAGTCTTACCCGACTAAGGAAAAGACTCTCAAGGGTATGCTGGTTATATGGGAGTCAAGGTAAGGCTTCTCAAGAATCAAAGACTCTATTTTGCAAAAATGCTTACTAAAGTGGATCCTTAAAAATCCAATTTTATTTGTCAAGTTAAGTAGAATTACCTGCACTAGAGTTCTTTCTACCCTAGTTCAATCACTGGTCCTGCACTAGCCAATTTCTTAACCAAAAACCCATCATCTTTAGTGGAATGCTACGTGTAGGGCAGTGACCAAGTCTTCATAACCGCGAAGGTACGGCGATCCGAATCGATTATACTCAGCTGAGGATCTCCAATCACACGACATATGTAGCACTTAACCCTTGCATATGTCAACCCGCCACCGGGGTTCTTAAGACCGGATCAGGTTCACGCAAACCGAGAGCACAGATACACCACCGTCCAGCCTCTTGCCACGGAGGGTACACGCTACTCTCGCCACCGCTCCACTCCCATTTCGTGTTATCTTATTCCGGCCTTAGTCTGCCCGAGGCAAGGCTTACCCATGACGAGGCATGTGACCAGTTAAAGGGTCCTCGATCATCAAGCCTACATCGACAAGGTCCTTAATCGACTCAGACGGAGACACTACACCGAGACTCTCTTCTCGTGCAAGTCACCCGCCCGGTCTCAGCTTACTCATTTCAAACCCAAAGTTTGGTACCTGACAGAGGTACATCTTTTCCGATGTTGAATCCATCACGGCCGTGATGGATCCACCATCAAGTTTTATTTTCAAAAACATCCCTCCCACTTTGCCAAACATCTTTTGTAAAACAAATCCTTTTGTTTTTCTAAAGCAATACTAAGCAAAGTAAAACCTTTTTGTAAAAACAGGATTTCAAGGAGGGTAATCAAAATCAAGGAAGGCAATGCAGGAATTGTTTAATCAAACAACTCCTATCACCTAATGCAGCAAGTAAGTGAGAAAGATTTTAAAGACATCAAGGAAGGTGGCAAATGCACCGGGGCTTGCCTTTGTTATCAGAGGTGTCTTGCTCGGATCCACAGATATCAAAATAAAAGCAGTTATCCGCTTGAGGATCAGAGGTGGGTGGTATCCCTTCTTCAAAAACTTCTTCTTCTTCTTCTTGCTCTAATATAACCATATACATGCATAAGAATGGATGTCATGGAATGCTCATGAGGATGCAAAGATAGCATAAACTTGTTATTTATGTCTTGAGTACAACTTTCCTTCACGATACTCCGAGAACCTAGGGTTTCCGGAGTCAGTAAAGGAGTTCATGGAGCAGGGGGGGTGGTTTTGGGTTTAGTGATCAAACAAGGTCCAAATCAAACCAAACTCTACCCATGGCTTCTAAATAATGTGATAAGCTCACATAAAAAGTTTGGGAAATTTTGGACTTATTATTTATTCTCTAAAAATCCAGAATCAATAGTTTAGGCTATTTTAAATATCCTAAAATTCCCTGTTCAAACTAAAAATCATAAAACTATTTTTATTATATACTATGGAAAATAACAAGCCTAGGAAAATTGGTCTCATAATTTTAGGATTTTTCTACTATTTTCTACAGTTTTTCAAAGTTCTGCTGAAAAAGAAAAGGAAAAACTCTTAAACAGTACTGGGCCGCTTCTGGTCCAGCCGGCCCAAGCCCGGGCGGATTCGCGCGCGCGCCCGCGCCCGCGAGGCGACTTTGCGCAGAGGCCCTCGGGTTTTTAGTTAACTGGAAATGAGTTCTTTTACTATTTCACAGAGTCGCTGACAGTTCACGAAAAGGTCCCTGGGTTCTTGTCAATTCACAACACGAGGTCCTCGACGGCGTTCAAGCACGGCCGCGCTCCGGCGAGCAAGCAGACCGGCCGAACGGGGCAACGGCTGAGCTCTCCGAGCGGTGGACATGGAATTGGGGTTAGCCTAACTACTTCCCTTAACTTAATTGCGCTATTAGTGGATCATGGAGCTCCGGCCACGGTGACCGTAAGCAAAACGGCGAAGTGATCGTGTTCCCGGCGATGTGTGCCGGTCTAGTTCAATTGAAGGGGTCGGGAAGCATCACTGAGGCATGAGAATGCTTAAACGAGGAAGCAACGGGTGGGTACTGACCGGAGTTGGGCTGGCGACGGCGAGTTCACTTCTACGGCGGCGGAGAACCGATTTGGGGGAAGTGCAAAATTCAGGCGAGCTGGTGGACAATCGGGTGTGGGAGCGGGTGCGATAGCTTCACAATTTCATGGCGTAACTAGCCCTGCCCTCAATTTATAGGCTCCAAGGACGGTGGCCGGTGAATTTCGAGGAGATGCGCGGCGGTCGGAGGAGATGAAGGTTATCGGCTTCGCGACTACGTGTCTACCGCCGTGGCGGGCTCACCGGCCTTGATGAGACAGCCGTGAGGGGTCACGACGGCACGGAGTAAGAGTTGAGCCACGCGGCACTCGGTCGAGAGGCGGCGGTCGACGGCGAGCGCTTTACCGCGGGCGGTGAGCTAGAGGAGATGTACCGTGGCCGAGCGGGGTGACTTCCAGCTCACCGGTGACGAGGGCCTTTACCGCGGCAGCCTTATCCGGTGACCGCCGAGCACGAATCTTGGCGAGCGGCGATCGACGGCGGCAGCTACCGGCGACGAGAACGAATCGATCTTCTTCAGTTTAAGCGATCACTGTACCATGGCATTGCCCCATCAGAGCTTCTGACCGAGCAAGTCTAGCGTCCTTTTTCTCCAGATTTCATGTGACAACACCCCCAAGTCACTGCATCAAAGTTGTAGTGCTACATACCAGCTACAATTCGACTATAGGACTTGAACATATTTGAGCACTGGATCATGCTTGAATCTGAGCTAGAAGTTGATGTCAGTCACCAGCTGAACTGAACTTCAGATTAAACAGCCTGACAGCCAGTTTTGGACTGGGTTTTTCTCCAAATTTCTCATAACAACTATGCTTGCACCCTTTAGCAAAGTTGTTCTCCTATAATGGGTCTTCAACTTTGATGTGGTGACCTAGGGCAAAAACCCTATACTTTGCAAGTTACAAAGCCCCAAAGTTGAGCCCATGCACTGATTTTTCAGACTTAGAGATAAACTCATGTGAGGTCCATTTTGCATTTAGGTCCAAAATTTAGGGTTTGGCTTGCAAAATCACATATTTGTGAATCAAAGGACTTAAAATACTTATTTGGCTTGGTTTTTGCACTTTAGCCCAAAAGTGGACTAATTTTGCACTTAGGCCCCTAGGGTTTGGTTTTAGGGTTTTCCAGGGTTCCAATTAGGGTTTCTGGCATCCCAGGGGTATAAATGTGATTCAACTTAGTGTTTGGGGATATTGTATGACTTTTCTCACAAGCCCTAAAGTTTTTCTCAACTTGGGTTAAGCTTTACCCCTTTTAACCACTAGTTAGGGTTAAGTTCTTTAACCAGGGTCCTATTTGTAAAACTTTAAAACAATACAACTTGTTTGAAATTTTTGCCTAGTGAATGCACTCTAGGTGTATCAAACATATGCAATGCCCATACTCATGATGCCATGCTCAAGTTTTAGTTATAGTAACACCAGGGGTGTTACAACCGGCGAGCCTATCGCTCCGCCGCAAAGCAGAGGGGGAGGCACGGGAGGGGTCACCGGAGTGGAGCCCAGCTCACGGCGGTGAAGATTTTTTTACTGGGTGATGCTTATCTGATGTCCACGGCGCACGAATCACGGCGAGCGGTAATCGACGGCGACGGTCACCGGCGATGGGCAGGAGGGGTGAATCGTGATCTTCTTCAGTTGAGCTCTACTGTACCATGGCGAGTTTGGTTCAGACAGTCTGACAGAGCGATTTGCAGGGGGTTTTCCTTCCAATTTCATGTGGCAACAAGTCTAAGTCTCTGCATCAAAGTTGTAGTGCTATGTACCAGCTACAAATCGACTATAGAGATTGAACTCATTAGGGCACTGGATCATGTCTGGAATTGGGTTTGAAGTTGGTGATAATTCACTGCTAGTCTGAAAATTCAGACCAAATCAGTCTGACAGCCTGACTTCAGGCTTAAATATCTCTAGATTTTTCTCAACAAGTGAGCTTGCAACCTTAAGCAAAGTTGTTCTCTTTTGATAGATCTTCAAATTTGGTGTGGTGACCTAGGGCAAAATCTCCTTTGTTTAGAAGTTACAAGGTCACAAAGATGAGTACAATACACTGGAATTAGACTTAGTCAAAAGAGCTCAAATGTGACTTTTTTGCAAATAAGTCCAAAATCAAATATTTGGCTTTCAAGTCCACACATTTGGGAACCAAGGGACTTAAGAACCTTATTTGACTTGGTTTTTGCACTTTAGTCCAAAAGTGGACCAATTTTGCACATAGACCCCTAGGGTTTAGTTTTAGGGTTTTCCAGGGTTTCATTTAGGGTTTCTAGTATCCCAGGGGTATAAATGAAATTCAACTTTGTTTTTGGGGATATTTTATAGCTATTTCACTAAAGCCTTTAGGTTTTCTCAATTTGGGTTAAGTTTTAGCCCCTTTAATCCTTGTTTAGGGTAAAGCTTCCTATCCAGGGTCCTATTTGCAAAACCTTAAAACAATACAACTTGTTTGAAATTTTTGCCTAGTGAATGCACTCTAGGTGTATCAAACATATGCAATGTCAATGCTTATGATGCCATGCTCAAGTTTTAGTCATAGTAACACCAGGAGTGTTACATCCTTACCCCCATAAAAGAATCTCGTCCCGAGATTTAAAGTCCTAGGGTGAGTAATGGAAAAGGAAATGTGTCACACTTTTATTTCCTTATTTCTGGTATAAGGCAGGGTGGTGTGGGGGTTCACTCCTTTATTGCAATAACTATATACACTTTACAAATTACATGAGGCTAGAAAGCCTGGGAAATTCTTATTCAAGAAGTCTTGTGTTTCCCACGTAGCCTCTTCCTCAGAATGCTGGTTCCATTGTACCTTGTAGAACTTGAGAGTCTTTCTCCGGGTAACCCTGTCCGTTTGATCCAGAACTCGAATAGGATGTTCTGAGTACGTTAAGTCTGGTTCCAGGACAACATCTGTCACTTCAATGGTTCGATCGGGAACCCGAAGACACTTCTTCAATTGCGATACATGGAACACATTATGTACCGCAGACAATGTTTCGGGAAGTTGAAGTTGATACGCCACTGGCCCATATCTTTGAAGAATAGGAAATGGACCAATGTACCTGGGGGCAAGCTTTCCCTTTACCCCGAAACGCGATACTCCCTTCATTGGTGAAACCTTTAAGTAGACGTAGTCTCCTTCCAGGAAGTATAAGGGCATTCGCCGTATGTCTGTATAACTCTTCTGACGAGCTTGTGCTTTCTTCATATTATGAATAATTTTCTGAACCTTATCCTCGGCTTCTTTCACCAAATTAGGTCTAAAGAAGCACCTTTCACCAGGTTCAAACCAATTTAGCGGAGTCCGACACCGTCGTCCATATAAAGCTTCAAAGGGTGCCATCTTGATACTTTCTTGATAGCTATTATTATATGAAAACTCCACCAAAGGTAAACATTCATCCCATTTTGGTGAGAAATCCAGGACACATGCCCGCAGCATATCTTCAAGTATTTGGTTCACTCTCTCAGTTTGTCCACTAGTAGTGCTGTTTTAGATCATGATACATCTTAGTGCTTCCCGGATGAATAGAATAGCGACTAAGATGCGCTTCATCTAAGATTTGCTGGCGGAGTTCTTCATTCTTTGGCACTACTATGCGGTTTTTAAACCATATCACACCTTGATCGTCTTCCTTGAAACATTTGGCTGTTCCAGCCCTTATCTTCTCTCGTATGTGCTTCATACCCAGATTATCCTTTTGAGCATCAATTATCCTTTGCAAAATGGTTGACTCAAGCTTTAGCTGATTCAGAGTCCCTTGTTTGATTATCCCCAGGTTTAGCTTCTCCATTTCTTGACATAAAGTGTTCTCGGAGGTCTTCGCCATAAGACAGTGGCAGGAAGTCTTACGACTCAATGCATCTGCCACCACATTGGCCTTGCCTGGGTGATAATGGATCTCCTGTTCATAGTCTTTAATGAGCTCAAGCCATCGTCTTTGCCTCATATTTAACTCTGACTGGGTGAAGATGTACTTCAAACTTTTATGATCTGTATATATGTGACAGATATTTCCCAGCAGATAGTGACGCCATATTTTCAGGGCATGAACCACAGCATCTAGCTCCAGATCATGAGTTGGATAATGCTCCTCATGTCGGCGCAACTGCCTTGAAGCATACGCAATTACTCGGCCTTCTTGCATCAGTACACAGCCGAGCCCACTGCCAGATGCATCACAATATACATCAAAAGGCTTAGTGATGTCCGGTTGAGCCAATACCGGAGCAGTGGTTAATAATGTCTTCAATTGCTCAAAGGCTTCATTACACTTAGAAGACCAATTGAACTTAATATCATTCTTCAATAAACTTGTGATTGGCTTCACAAGCTTAGAAAAATCGGGTATGAATCTGCGATAATATCCAGCTAGTCCAAGAAAACTCCGGACTTGGTGAACAGTGGTTGGGGGTTTCCACTCCAGAATATCTTTGACCTTGCTAGGATCTACCGCAATTCCTTTAGCTGATAACACGTGCCCCAAAAATTGAATTTCCTCCAGCCAGAACGCGCACTTGCTGAACTTGGCATACAGCTGATGTTCCCTCAGGCGCGTCAATACAATCCGTAGATGCTGAGCATGCTCCTCTTCATTTTTAGAGTATATCAAAATATCGTCGATGAAGACCACCACGAACTTGTCCAACTCGGGCATGAACACCGAGTTCATCAAATAGGTGAAGTGGGCAGGAGCATTTGTGAGCCCGAAAGACATTACCAAGTATTCAAACAATCCATACCGCGTAGTAAATGCGGTCTTCGGTATATCCTCGGGCCGAATACGGATTTGGTGATAGCCCAACCTGAGATCAATTTTGGAAAATACCCTCGCCCTAGTCAGTTGATCAAATAAGATGTCGATCCTTGGAAGAGGGTACTTATTCTTGATGGTGACCTCATTCAGGGGTCGATAATCCACGCACATCCGCAAGGTTTGATCCTTCTTCTTAACAAAAATGGCGGGGCAACCCCATGGGGACGAGCTTGGCCGGATGAATCCCTTATTCAATAGAACTTGTAATTGAATCTTCAATTCCGCCAACTCATTAGGGGGCATACGGTACGATCTTCGGGAGATAGGAGCCGTACCGGGCTTTAGCTCAATTACAAATTCTACATCTCTTTCAGGGGGTAGTCCAGGCAAATCTTCCGGAAATACATCTGGAAACTCACATACTACCGGAATGTTCTTGATCTCCGGTACAATGGCTTCAAATATTCTACCAGAAGCTTTGACTGGATTGGTTACGGGGAGAGACAAAAGAATCTCTTCTTGATTATAGCTCAACCTGACGGTTCTGAGTTCAGTGTTGAGAATTGCCTTGTGTTGGGTTAACCAATTCATACCCAAAATTACATCTATATCCTGGCCTTTCAGAACAATCATGTTAGCAGGAAAGTTCCGTCCGGTCATTGTTACTGGCACTTCATAGGCCACTTCTCTAGTAAAAATGTGTCCCCCAGGTGACTGAATTTTAAATCCCTCTTTTGATTCATGGCATGCAATGTGATGTTGCTCCACAAATTTCTTGCTAATGAAGGTATGCGAAGCACCAAAATCAAAAAGAATAATTGCAGGGTGACTGGCCACGGGAAACGTACCCATCATCACCGGCTCTCCTTCCGGTGTAGTGGCCACTTGAGTGTAGTATACACGCCCCGTTTTCTTGGTATTTCTCCCCACAGCATTACCCTTGGGCTGAGTAGACTTCCCAGTTCCTTGCTGAGCATTGGATTGATTTTGCTTGGGGTATGGGCAGTCTTTGATAAAATGTCCTGATTTGCGGCGGAGCGATAGGCTCGCCGGTGAACCGCCGCCTCTCGGTCGTGCGCCGTGTGGCTCTCACTTTCCACCGCACCGCCACGACTTACTCTAACTCCCTGTCGATCACCGGAACACCCGCCACGCCTCTGGACACGTATTCACCGCGCCCAGTATTCTTCCTCACCTCCGGCCGCCGCGTGCTCGTCCAAAATTCGCGGCCACCGCTCACTCCCCCTATAAATTGAGCCCGTGACTAGCTCCGTGAGGTCGTCAGCTAACTAGCCACCGCTAATCAGCCACAATCATCTACCAGCGAGCTTGAATTTCCAATTTCCCCCAATTTCGTTCTCCGCCACCGCGAAGAACAACCCACCGCGGCCAACGCAAATCAGGTCCAATCCTGTCGTTGTTTGTGTTGTTCGTACATTCTTGTATGTCCACAATGCTCACTGCCCCACTTAATTGAATTATATCGCCACCCATCGCGGGGAACACAACCGTATAGCCACCATGATCACGGCCACCGTGGCCAGAGCTACGTAGTTGGTCTTAGTTGCAATTAGGTTGGGGGAAATGGTCAGGGTAGCCCCGATTTCATGTCTGCCGCTCAGAGAACCCAGCCGTTGCCCCGTTCGGCCGGTATAGGTGCTCGCCGGAGCACGGCCGCGCGTGAACGGCGTCGGGGACCTAGCCATGCGAAGAAATAGGAGTCGGAGGGGTTTTCTGTAAACCGTCAGTGGCCCAGTGAAACAGTAAACAAACCTGATTCGAGTTAGCTATTAAACCAAGGGCCTCTGTGCAAAACTACCTCAGGCTCGCGCGCGTGGGCATGTTTCTGCTGTTGTTGGGCCGACTTGGACTGATTTCAGCCCAAGTCTGTTCATTATTTTCCTTTTTTCTATTTTTAGCCAGCTTTAGAAATCTGTTAAAAATGGTAGAAAAATCCTAAAATTGTGAAACCAATTTTCCTAGGCTCCTTATTTTCTCTAGAATTTAATAAAAATAGTTTTGTGATTTTTAGTGGAAATAAGAAATTTTAGGGTATTTGAAGTGGTTAAAGGTAATAGTTATAGATTTTTAGAAAATAATTGGTAAGTCCAAAAATGCCCAAACTTTTTATGGGAACTTAATGAAATATTTAGAAGCCTTGGGTAGAATTTGAGTTGATTTGGACCATGTTTGATAACTAGAACCCAAAACCACCCCCCTGCCCTGTGAACTCCTTTACCGACTCCGGAAACCCTAGGTTCTCGGAGTACCGTGAAGGAAAGTTGTACTCAAGACTTAGATAATAAGTCTATATTATCTTTGCATCCTCATAAGCATCCCATGGCATCCATTCTTATGCATATATATGGTTATGTTAGAACACAAAGAAGAAGAAGAAGTCACTGAAGAGGGGACTCCACCAACCTCAGATCCTCAAGCAGGCAACTGCTTTTATTTCGATATTTGTGGATCCGAGCAGGACTCACCTGTTAACAAAGGCAAGCCCCGGTGCATTTGCCACCTTCCTTGATGTTTTTAAAAATCTTTCTCACTTGATTGATGCATTAGGTGATAGGAGTTGATTGCTAAAACAATTCCTGCATTACCTTCCTTGAATTTGATTACCTTCCTTGATCACCCGTTTTACAAAAGATTTTGATGCTTAGCCTTGCTTTAGAAAAACAAAATGTTTTGTTTTTACAAAAGATGATGTGGCAAAAGTGGGTGGGATGTTTTTGAAAATAAAATTTGATGGTGGATCCATCAGGGACTTGATGGATTCAACATCTGGAAAAGATGTACCTCTGCCAGGTACCAAACTTTGGGTTTGAAAAGATTAAGCTGAGACCGGGCGGTGACTTGCACGAGAAAGGAGTCTCAGTGTAGTGTCTCCATCTGAGTCGATTAAGGACCGTCTCGATGTAGGCTTGTTGATCGAGGACCCTTTAGCTGGTCACATGCCTCGTCATGGGTAAGCCTTGCCTCGGGCAGACTAAGGCCGGAATAAGATAACACGAAATGGGCGTGGAGCGGTGGCGAGAGTAGCGTGTACCCTCCGTGGCAAGAGGCTGGACGGTGGTGTATCTGTGCTCTCGGTTTGCGTGAACCTGATCCGGTCTTAAGAACCTCGGTGGCGGGTTGACATATGCAAGGGTTAAGTGCTACATATGTCGTGTGATTGGAGATCCTCAGCTGAGTATAATCGATTCGGATCGCCGTACCTTCGCGGTTATGAAGACTTGGTCACTACCCTACACGTAGCATTCCACTAAAGATGATGGGTATTTGTTAAGAAATTGGCTAGTGCAGGACCAGCGATTGAACTAGGGTAGAAAGAACTCTAGTTGCAGGTAATTGAACCTAACTTGACAAATAAAATTAGATTTTTAAGGATCCACTTTAGTAAGCATTTCTGCAAAACAGAGTCTTTGAGTATTGAGAAGCCTTACCTTGACTCCCTAAAAGCCAGCATACCCTTGAGAGTCTTTTCTTTAGTCGGGTAAGTCTTGCTGAGTAATTCCATACTCAGGGTTTATCCCTTCGTTGTTTTTAGGTGAGGAAGTAGCAGATTTCTGCTGCTTCTGTGCCAAGGTGGTTCCCAAGGAAGAAAAACAAGACTGAAGTGCGGGAGGACTTGGTCCTCCGTATAGATCTTTTGCTTAAAACTTATCTGGAGGAGTTTTTGCCTCCCTTGGTTTGTATTATAATACTACTCAGCACTCGCTCTTAGTTCTGGTCTGTAATAAAACAACTTGAGTTTGCTTTTAAATAAATGTGAATTATGTAATCGCTTCCGCAACTCTTTATCTCCGATGTTCTGTAATGTCTGGAAGACGGGTGAATCGTTCCTGGTAAAGTAAGGAAAGATACCGAACTTGTCAAGTAGTTCAGGGGCACCTACAGGATTGTCTGAAGTCCGTGGGACAAGGACAACTGTAGGTGGCCTATGAAATGCCAGTAACAATGACCGGACGGAACTTTCCTGCTAACATGATTGTTCTGAAAGGCCAGGATATAGATGTAATTTTGGGTATGAATTGGTTAACCCAACACAAGGCAATCCTCAACACTGAACTCAGAACCGTCAGGGTGAGCTATAATCAAGAAGAGATTCTTTTGTCTCTCCCCGTAACCAATCCAGCCAAAGCTTCTGGTAGAATATTTGAAGCCATTGTACCGGAGATCAAGAACATTCCGGTAGTATGTGAGTTTCCAGATGTATTTCCGGAAGATTTGCCTGGACTGCCCCCTGAAAGAGATGTAGAATTCGTAATTGAGCTAAAGCCCGGTACGGCTCCTATCTCCCGAAGATCGTACCGTATGCCCCCTAATGAGTTGGCGGAATTGAAGATTCAATTACAAGATCTATTGAATAAGGGATTCATCCGGCCAAGCTCGTCCCCATGGGGTTGCCCCGCCATTTTTGTTAAGAAGAAGGATCAAACCTTGCGGATGTGCGTGGATTATCGACCCCTGAATGAGGTCACCATCAAGAATAAGTACCCTCTTCCAAGGATCGACATCTTATTTGATCAACTGACTGGGGCGAGGGTATTTTCCAAAATTGATCTCAGGTCGGGCTATCACCAAATCCGTATTCGGCCCGAGGATATACCGAAGACCGCATTTACTACGAGGTATGGATTGTTTGAATACTTGGTAATGTCTTTCGGGCTCACAAATGCTCCTGCCCACTTCACCTATTTGATGAACTCGGTGTTCATGCCCGAGTTGGACAAGTTCGTGGTGGTCTTCATCGACGATATTTTGATATACTCTAAAAATGAAGAGGAGCATGCTCAGCATCTACGGATTGTATTGACGCGCCTGAGGGAACATCAGTTGTATGCCAAGTTCAGCAAGTGCGCGTTCTGGCTGGAGGAAATTCAATTTTTGGGGCACGTGTTATCAGCTAAAGGAATTGCGGTAGATCCTAGCAAGGTCAAAGATATTCTGGAGTGGAAACCCCCAACCACTGTTCACCAAGTCCGGAGTTTTCTTGGACTAGCTGGATATTATCGCAGATTCATACCCGATTTTTCTAAGCTTGTGAAGCCAATCACAAGTTTATTGAAGAATGATATTAAGTTCAATTGGTCTTCTAAGTGTAATGAAGCCTTTGAGCAATTGAAGACATTATTAACCACTGCTCCGGTATTGGCTCAACCGGACATCACTAAGCCTTTTGATGTATATTGTGATGCATCTGGCAGTGGGCTCGGCTGTGTACTGATGCAAGAAGGCCGATTAATTGCGTATGCTTCAAGGCAGTTGCGCCGACATGAGGAGCATTATCCAACTCATGATCTGGAGCTAGCTGCTGTGGTTCATGCCCTGAAAATATGGCGTCACTATCTGCTGGGAAATATCTGTCACATATATACAGATCATAAAAGTTTGAAGTACATCTTCACCCTGTCAGAGTTAAATATGAGGCAAAGACGATGGCTTGAGCTTATTAAGGACTATGAGCTGGAGATCCATTATCACCCAGGAAAGGCCAATGTGGTGGCAGACGCATTAAGCTGTAAGGCTTCCTGCCACTGCCTTATGGTAAAAACCTCTGACAATACTTTATGTCAAGAGATGGAAAAGTTAAACCTGGGAATAATCCAACAAGGGACTCTAAATCAGCTAAAGCTTGAGTCAATCATTCTGCAAAAGATAATTGATGCTCAAAAGGATAATCTGGGTATGAAGCACATACGAGAGAAGATAAGGGCTGGAACAGCCAAATGTTTCAAGGAAGACGATCAAGGTGTGTTATGGTTTAACAACCGCATAGTAGTGCTAAAGAATGAAGAACTCCGCTAGCAAATCTTAGATGAAGCGCATCTTAGTCGCTATTCTATTCATCCGGGAAGCACTAAGATGTATCACGATCTAAAACAGCACTACTGGTGGACGAAGATGAAAATTGAAATTGCACGCTATGTGGCTAAGTGTGACACTTGCAGACGTGTCAAAGCCATACACATGAGGACTGCCGGTCCATTGCAGTCATTACCAATACCAACATGGAAATGGGAAGACATAAGCATGGACTTCATTGTGGGATTGCCCAGGACCACAAAAGGGTATGACTCTATTTGGGTTATCATTGATCGATTTACCAAGATCGCCCACTTCCTCCCTGTCAAGGTAAAATATCACGTCATTACCTATGCGGAGTTGTACATCGCCCGTATTCTCAGTTTGCATGGGGTTCCAAAGACTATAGTGTCGGATCGTGGACCACAATTTGTATCCAAATTTTGGGAAGAACTTCATAAATCCCTGGGTACTAAGTTACTCCACAGTTCGGCCTATCATCCTCAAACCAGTGGACAAACTGAGAGAGTGAACCAAATACTTGAAGATATGCTGCGGGCATGTGTCCTGGATTTCTCACCAAAATGGGATGAATGTTTACCTTTGGCGGAGTTTTCATACAATAATAGTTATCAAGGAAGTATTAGGATGGCACCTTTTGAAGCTTTATATGGACGACGGTGTCGGACTCCGCTAAATTGGTCTGAACCTGGTGAGAGGTGCTTCTTTAGACCTGATCTGGTGAAAGAAGCCGAGGATAAAGTTCAGAAAATTATTCGTAATCTGAAGCAAGCACAAGCTCGTCAGAAGAGTTATGCAGACAAACGGCGAATGCCCTTATACTTCCTGGAAGGAGACTACGTCTACTTAAAGGTTTCACCAATGAAGGGAGTATCGCGTTTCGGGGTAAAGGGAAAGCTTGCCCCCAGGTACATTGGTCCATTTCTTATTCTTCAAAGATATGGGCCAGTGGCGTATCAACTTCAACTTCCCAAAACATTGTCTGCGGTACATAATGTGTTCCATGTATCGCAATTGAAGAAGTGTCTTCGGGTTCCCGATCGAACCATTGAAGTGACAGATGTTGTCCTGGAACCAGACTTAACGTACTCAGAACATCCTATTCGAGTTCTGGATCAAAAGGACAGAGTTACCCGGAGAAAGACTCTCAAGTTCTACAAGGTACAATGGAACCAGCATTCTGAGGAAGAGGCTACGTGGGAAACTCAAGACTTCTTGAATAAGAATTTCCCAGGCTTTCTAGCCTCATGTAATTTGTAAAATGTATATAGTTATGGCAATAAAGGAATGAACCCCACACCACCCTGCCTTGTACCAGAAATAAGGAAATAAAAATGTGACACATTTCCTTTTCCATTACTCACCCTAGGACTTTAAATCTCGGGACGAGATTCTTTTATGGGGGGAAGGATGTAACACTCCTGGTGTTACTATGACTAAAACTTGAGCATGGCATCATAAGCATTGACATTGCATATGTTTGATACACCTAGAGTGCATTCACTAGGCAAAAATTTCAAACAAGTTGTATTGTTTTAAGGTTTTGCAAATAGGACCCTGGATAGGAAGCTTTACCCTAAACAAGGATTAAAGGGGCTAAAACTTAACCCAAATTGAGAAAACCTAAAGGCTTTAGTGAAATAGCTATAAAATATCCCCAAAAAACAAAGTTGAATTTCATTTATACCCCTGGGATACTAGAAACCCTAAATGAAACCCTGGAAAACCCTAAAACTAAACCCTAGGGGTCTATGTGCAAAATTGGTCCACTTTTGGACTAAAGTGCAAAAACCAAGTCAAATAAGGTTCTTAAGTCCCTTGGTTCCCAAATGTGTGGACTTGAAAGCCAAATATTTGATTTTGGACTTATTTGCAAAAAAGTCACATTTGAACTCTTTTGACTAAGTCTAATTCCAGTGTATTGTACTCATCTTTGTGACCTTGTAACTTCTAAACAAAGGAGATTTTGCCCTAGGTCACCACACCAAATTTGAAGATCTATCAAAAGAGAACAACTTTGCTTAAGGTTGCAAGCTCACTTGTTGAGAAAAATCCAGAGATATTTAAGCCTGAAGTCAGGCTGTCAGACTGATTTGGTCTGAATTTTCAGACTAGCAGTGAATTATCACCAACTTCAAACCCAATTCCAGACATGATCTAGTGCCCTAATGAGTTCAATCTCTATAGTCGATTTGTAGCTGGTACATAGCACTACAACTTTGATGCAGAGACTTAGACTTGTTGCCACATGAAATTGGAAGGAAAACCCCCTGCAAATCGCTCTGTCAGACTGTCTGAACCAAACTCGCCATGGTACAGTAGAGCTCAACTGAAGAAGATCACGATTCACCCCTCCTGCCCATTGCCGGTGACCATCGCCGTCGATTACCGCTCGCCGTGATTCGTGCGCCGTGGACATCAGATAAGCATCATCCAGTAAAAACAAATCTTCACCGCCGTGAGCTGGGCTCCACTCCGGTGACCCCTCCCGTGCCTCCCCCTCTGCTTTGCGGCGGAGCGATAGGCTCGCCGGTGAACCGCCGCCTCCTGGCCGTGCGTCGTGTGGCTCTCACTTTCCACCGCACCGCCACGACTTACTCTAACTCCCTGTCGATCACCGGAACACCCGCCACGCCTCTGGACACGTATTCACCGCGCCCAGTATTCTTCCTCACCTCCGGCCGCCGCGTGCTCGTCCAAAATTCGCGGCCACCGCTCACTCCCCCTATAAATTGAGCCCGTGACTAGCTCCGTGAGGTCGTCAGCTAACTAGCCACCGCTAATCAGCCACAATCATCTACCAGCGAGCTTTAATTTCCAATTTCCCCCAATTTCGTTCTCCGCCACCGCGAAGAACAACCCGCCGCGGCCAACGCAAATCAGGTCCAATCCTGTCGTTGTTTGTGTTGTTCGTACATTCTTGTATGTCCACAATGCTCACTGCCCCACTTAATTGAATTATATCGCTACCCATCGCCGGGAACACAACCGTATAGCCGCCATGATCACGGCCACCGTGGCCAGAGCTACGTAGTTGGTCTTAGTTGCAATTAGGTTGGGGGAAATGGTCAGGGTAGCCCCAATTTCATGTCTGCCGCTCAAAGAACCCAGCCGTTGCCCCGTTCGGCCGGTACAGGTGCTCGCCGGAGCACGGCCGCGCGTGAACGGCGTCGGGGACCAAGCCATGCGAAGAAATAGGAGTCGGAGGGGTTTTCTGTAAACCGTCAGTGGCCCAGTGAAACAGTAAACAAACCTGATTCGAGTTAGCTATTAAACCAAGGGCCTCTGTGCAAAACTACCTCAGGCTCGCGCGCGTGGGCATGTTTCTGCTGTTGTTGGGCCGACTTGGACTGATTTCAGCCCAAGTCTGTTCATTATTTTCCTTTTTCTATTTTTAGCCAGCTTTAGAAATCTGTTAAAAATGGTAGAAAAATCCTAAAATTGTGAAACCAATTTTCCTAGGCTCCTTATTTTCTCTAGAATTTAATAAAAATAGTTTTGTGATTTTTAGTGGAAATAAGAAATTTTAGGGTATTTAAAGTGGTTAAAGGTAATAGTTATAGATTTTTAGAAAATAATTGGTAAGTCCAAAAATGCCCAAACTTTTTATGGGAACTTAATGAAATATTTAGAAGCCTTGGGTAGAATTTGAGTTGATTTGGACCATGTTTGATAACTAGAACCCAAAACCACCCCCCTGCCCTGTGAACTCCTTTACCGACTCCGGAAACCCTAGGTTCTCGGAGTACCGTGAAGGAAAGTTGTACTCAAGACTTAGATAATAAGTCTATATTATCTTTGCATCCTCATAAGCATCCCATGGCATCCATTCTTATGCATATATATGGTTATGTTAGAACACGAAGAAGAAGAAGAAGTCAATGAAGAGGGGACTCCACCAACCTCAGATCCTCAAGCAGGCAACTGCTTTTATTTCGATATTTGTGGATCCGAGCAGGACTCACCTGTTAACAAAGGCAAGCCCCGGTGCATTTGCCACCTTCCTTGATGTTTTAAAAAAAATCTTTCTCACTTGATTGATGCATTAGGTGATAGGAGTTGATTGCTAAAACAATTCCTGCATTACCTTCCTTGAATTTGATTACCTTCCTTGATCACCCGTTTTACAAAAGATTTTGATGCTTAGCCTTGCTTTAGAAAAACAAAATGTTTTGTTTTAACAAAAGATGATGTGGCAAAAGTGGGTGGGATGTTTTTGAAAATAAAATTTGATGGTGGATCCATCAGGGCCTTGATGGATTCAACATCTGGAAAAGATGTACCTCTGCCAGGTACCAAACTTTGGGTTTGAAAAGATTAAGCTGAGACCGGGCGGTGACTTGCACGAGAAAGGAGTCTCGGTGTAGTGTCTCCGTCTGAGTCGATTAAGGACCGTCTCGATGTAGGCTTGTTGATCGAGGACCCTTTAGCTGGTCACATGCCTCGTCATGGGTAAGCCTTGCCTCGGGCAGACTAAGGCCGGAATAAGATAACACGAAATGGGCGTGGAGCGGTGGCGAGAGTAGCGTGTACCCTCCGTGGCAAGAGGCTGGACGGTGGTGTATCTGTGCTCTCGGTTTGCGTGAACCTGATCCGGTCTTAAGAACCTCGGTGGCGGGTTGACATATGCAAGGGTTAAGTGCTACATATGTCGTGTGATTGGAGATCCTCAGCTGAGTATAATCGATTCGGATCGCCGTACCTTCGCGGTTATGAAGACTTGGTCACTACCCTACACGTAGCATTCCACTAAAGATGATGGGTATTTGTTAAGAAATTGGCTAGTGCAGGACCAGCGATTGAACTAGGGTAGAAAGAACTCTAGTTGCAGGTAATTGAACCTAACTTGGCAAATAAAATTGGATTTTTAAGGATCCACTTTAGTAAGCATTTCTGCAAAACAGAGTCTTTGAGTATTGAGAAGCCTTACCTTGACTCCCTAAAAGCCAGCATACCCTTGAGAGTCTTTTCTTTAGTCGGGTAAGTCTTGCTGAGTAATTCCATACTCAGGGTTTATCCCTTCGTTGTTTTTAGGTGAGGAAGTAGCAGATTTCTGCTGCTTCTGTGCCAAGGTGGTTCCCAAGGAAGAAAAACAAGACTGAAGTGCGGGAGGACTTGGTCCTCCGTATAGATCTTTTGCTTAAAACTTATCTGGAGGAGTTTTTGCCTCCCTTGGTTTGTATTATAATACTACTCAGCACTCGCTCTTAGTTCTGGTCTGTAATAAAACAACTTGAGTTTGCTTTTAAATAAATGTGAATTATGTAATCGCTTCCGCAACTCTTTATCTCTGATGTTCTGTAATGTCTGGAAGACGGGTGAATCGTTCCTGGTAAAGTAAGGAAAGATACCAAACTTGTCAAGTAGTTCAGGGCACCTACAGGATTGTCTGAAGTTCGTGGGACAAGGACAACTGTAGGTGGGCCTAATTACTTGGGAGGTTCCGTCACATCAGGCATCCTCCAGCGATGCATATCCATCGCCGAAGGTCAGGAGTTATTACAAGAAATACACTCGGGGGCTTGTGGTCATCACGCAACGCCTCGAGCCCTTGTTGGAAACGCTTTCCGACAAGGTTTCTATTGGCCGACCGCGGTAGCCGACACCACTAGAATTGTCCACACCTGCCAAGGGTGTTAATTCTACGCAAGGCAGACCCACCTGCCCGCTCAGGCTCTGCAAACAATACCCACCACCTGGTCGTTTGTTGTGTGGGGTCTGGACCTCGTCGGCCCCTTGCAGAAGGCACCTGGGGGCTACACGCACCTGCTGGTCGCCATCGACAAATTCTCCAAGTGGATCGAGGTCCGACCCCTAAACAGCATCAGGTCCGAACAGACGGTGGCATTCTTCACCAACATCATCCATCGCTTTGGGGTCCCGAACTCCATCATCACCGACAACGACACCTAGTTCACCGGCAGAAAGTTCCTGGACTTCTGCGAGGATCACCACATCCAGGTGGACTGGGCCGCCGTGGCTCACCCCATGACGAATGGGCAGGTAGAACGTGCCAACGGCATGATTCTGCAAGGACTCAAGCCGAGGATCTACAACGATCTCAACAAGTTCGGCAAGCGATGGATGAAGGAGCTCCCCTCGGTGGTCTGGAGTCTGAGGACAACGCCGAGCCGAGCCACGGGCTTCACACCGTTCTTTCTAGTCTATGGGGCCGAGGCCATCTTGCCCACAGACTTAAAATACGGTTCCCCGAGGGCGAGGGCCTACGACGACCAAAGCAATCGAATAAACCGAGAAGACTCACTGGACCAGCTGGAAGAGGCTCGGGACATGGCCTTACTACACTCGGCGCGGTATCAGCAGTCCCTGCGATGCTACCACGCCCAAGGGGTTCGGTCCCGAGACCTCCAGGTGGGCGACTTGGTGCTTCGACTACGACAAGACGCCCGAGGGCGGCACAAGCTCACGCCTCCCTGGGAAGGGCCGTTCGTCATCACCAAGGTTCTGAAGCCCGGGACGTACAAGTTGGCCAACAGTCAAGGCGAGGTCTACAGCAACGCTTGGAACATCCGACAACTACGTCGCTTCTACCCTTAAGATGTTTTCAAGCCGTTCATATACCTCGTTTACATATGAAGTCTAACCATCAAGGAAGGGTCAGTCTTGCCTCGGCAAAGCCCGACCCTCCCTCGGGGCTAGAAGGGGGGAACCCCCTCTGCGTCAAAATTTTCCTCAGAAAAGGTCTTTCTGCCAGAACGTCTTTTCGTGCTTTTCGACTACTTCGAAAGTGGGATCCTGAAAACGACGGAGTACACGTAAGCAGCCAAGGCCGACCGAGCCGAGGGACTCCTACGCCTCCGGGATACCGATACCTCACTCATCACCTTCTGCGATAAGTAACTCATGCTCGGATAAGCGATTCTGCGGACCGAACAAGTCTTAACGCTCGAAAACTCTTCTACCGAAACAATTTTTCGTGCCTTCTCGACTATATCGATAGCAGAATCCTACGGACGAGTAAGAGTACACGTAAGTGGCAAGGCCGACCGAGCCGAGGGACTCCTACGCCTCCGAGATACGGATACCTCACTCATCACCTTCCATGAAAAGTAACTCTCGCTCGGACAAACAATTCTGTTACCGACAAATAAGTCCAGATACTCGAAACAAGAGGAAAAGAAACGCAACTTTACAACACGACGACAGTATGTTTGGGCCTCGGCGGCCGCAAAAAACATATGCATACTACAGGCGAACCGATCCTGCAGGCTCAGACATCGATGGAGGGGGAGCAGCAGCACCCTCGGCGTCAACCCCACCTTCGGCGAATTCTGACCGAGCTTCGGACTGCAACACGGCCGGAGGATCTCCGCTCCGAAGGACGACATCAGCACCACGCCCGGGCCATCACCGCCAGGGTCTCCTCCAGGGACCCGGCCCGAGCAGACGGCTCGGCCGGCCGCCCCGGGGCCTCAGCTAGCTGTCCCCTGAGGACACCAGCCCGGCTCATGGCCTCGGCAACCCAACTCCGGCGTCGGTCCCGCCAGTGGACGGCCCGGCCAGGCTCCGGCCGACGAAGTCTTCTTTTCGAGCCAACTCTGCCACTGTCCATGCTGACACCGCTGCCTCCGGCTCCGGCTCATCGAAGAGCGGCCGAGGGTTCCTTTAACTGAGCAAGAGAAGCCTCGAGCGGCAAGGCCGACCGAGACGAGGGACTCCTACGCCTCCGGGATACGGATACCTCACTCGTCACCTTTGCACGAGGCAACTCACACTTGGTTAAGCGGTTCAGTTAGCCGACAGGCGAGTCCTAGTGCTCGAAATGAGGAAAAAACACGGCTCCGTGCCAAAAATACATACATGTTCAGGCCCCGACAGCCACAATGAACAAGACACCGGCACTCAAGGTGCCATTACAAACGGAACTCCGGTTCCGCCCCTGTGGGTATGAACAACCTCCACACCGTAGAGCCTGCGGGGCGACAAGCTCCGGGCGACTCGCCAGCGACCTCTGCAGCAGCAGTGATGGTCCCAGGACGGACGCTGCAGCTGGAAGGCTCTCGTTCGCGTCCCCACTCAAGGGACACGAACCAGACATTAAAGCCAAAGAGCCGGAGGTCGGTCCGCGGGTAGCACTGACGGGCTTGTCGGCGGAGAAGCTTTCTCCAGCTGCCACCACGTCAGCACCTACGGCGGCGTCCACCTGTCCACAGCGCCGCACCAGCGAGCGTCGGCCGCCCCAAAGCGCACCGGCAGGTCCTCACTCCCGTCCTCGCCACGAAAGCGAGGACAGAGGACAGAATGTTGCATCCTAGCTGGGCAGCAACAGTTCGCCTTCCCCGGCATGGCTGGAGGACGCCTCCTCCGCAGAGCTGGAGGATGGTTTCCACCCCCAGAAGCTGGAAGAAGAGGTGGCCAGCCGACCCGTGCGGGAGGTAGAGCTCTGGCTCACCTCGCTCTCCGCCCCAACAAGGATGATGAAGATCCTTGAAGCTGAGGGAGGGGCAGAGGCCGCAGCCTGGCTTGCTTCTCCCCACCATCGAACTGGTGGTCACCGTCTTGGGTGACCACCGACGAGGGGATGCAGCCGGGCTGCCTGATGAAAATCCTTGAAGCCGAACGATGGCTGAAAGGTACCAACTTCCGCGAAGTTGCGTTCCTCCAACGAGAGCAAGACAAAAACGACGCAAGTGCTCCCCATACGGGGGCTCGGAAGGTGGAAGGACGCGATGCATGGAGGGAGTGCGAAGACATGGTTGCCATCCAAGGGGGTCACACTCCTTTTAAAGGCGACTCTCCCCACTTGCGTCCTCAACCGTCACGGACCGAGTCTTCTCCAACACACTCCAAGGTCCTCCCCCTACGACACGAGGGCTAGGTCCCACGCGTCATGCAAGCTGGCCCAGGACAGAAGGAGCCAAAACTGTCGCGCGCGGTGTGCGCGACTGCCCAGCGGTTACAAGCATTCCTCCACTGTCGCCTGGACCAGCGGGTGAAAGGGCGGACCGCCATGCAGGCGGCATGCAACCGCACCAAGTGGGCGCACCCTTTCGACTTCGACGCGTCCAGCATGGAGGCCCAGGCCCACTCGTCATGTGACCGGCGCGCCAGTTACTACGTGTGAGAAACTGCACCGACACCCGTGCCAGTACCGCGCCTCCTCGACTGCGGAACCGGTGCCGCGACTCGAGGCGACCCTGCGCATGACCCGACAGTGCCAACCGAGCACATCGGTCATGGGTCGGTCAGTCGCGGGAGAAGGCACGCACTACAGGAATTCACTTAATTCCCGTCGGCCAGAAACCGACGGGAATAAGCATATACCGACGGGAATTACTTAATTCCCGTCGGTTTAGGGCTTATTCCCGTCGGTTTTCAGCCGCCAGGTGTCCCTTGTAGGGGATACGTTTATCCCCGTCGGCGACCGACGGAAATTATTAATTCCCATCGGCCACTAACTAGCCGACGGCAATTAATGCTAACTCCTGTCGGCTCACCAGGCCGACGGGAGTTATTAGTTAATTCCCGTCGGTTCACCAGGCCGACGGGAGTTATTAGTTAATTCCCGTCGGTTCCCTAGGCCGACGGGGATTAACTGGGCCGACGAGAGTTATTAGTTAATTCCCGTCGGTTCGACCATAGCTAACGGGAATTAACTGGGCCGACGAGAATTACCCTATACTGCTACAAAAACAGCACGAAATTAGGACACTATTTCTGCACACATAACATATATCACACATAACATAAATAACAGATAACAGCCACATTACAAACACATGCATTCATAATAAAATCACGCATTACAAACATAACATCCACCAACATTTCAAATATAAGTTCAACCACCACATCGAGTCAACGAGTACGACATAGTATTGAAATATAAGTACGATATATGTTCAAGTACGACCAAGAGTCCACGAGTTAAGAAACATGTTCATGTGTTTAGAGATAACCACCACTTGGGTGGTTAGAGCTTTGACCGCTGCCGCCACCACCACCAGGAGGAGGGAACGCGAAGAGCGAGTCAACAAATCCAGTCCCTGTTGCGGGATCAGATCCACTACCACCCGCTTCGGGCGTAACCTATGCAAGTTAGCAAATATCATCACGTTAAATGCAAATATCAAAAAAGTATACAAGTATATAAATTAATGGAGAGTTATCAAACGTACCCTATCTCCAGGTGCAGGTATATGTGTCGGAGGGGTGGTGAACTGTGGTGGTGGAACTGGTGTGTTTGCAAATTGGCTCCATTGTGGTGGCGGTGGAAAATTTGATGTCATGCCCTGTTGCTGCATTAACTGTTAAACATATATGTGTTACTACCGAAGATGTTGTATTGAAATATAATAATTTAGAGTTCGGATTATGTGTACTCACTTGATACATCGCTTGGTTATGTGCATTGCAAGCCTCCATAAATTCGTGTTGTTGTCTCATCTCTTTGCGCATCCTCATAATCTCCAACTCCTGCTCGTTCGGTCGACGAGAGCATGAGCTACGGGAAGATGAACCCGTCCTCTGAGATCTCACCGACGACGAGTCAATGAATCCGTCAAAGAGTGTGTATCTATAAGTTATTCAAAAAATGTGATTATTATATAATCAATTTAGTGTCAACCATATAATTTCATAAGTTAGAGCTTACCGTCCATGCGCTTTGCCACCACCACTTGCGTACACCACCGAGGGATCCACCGGTTCATGGCGCCAGTCGAAGTCAGGGCCATGGCGACGAACCATCTCCTCCCCATATGCCGCCTATACATCATTGACAACCTTACAAATGCAGGAATATAAATACTTTGAACGTTTGAACTTTTGAGCCAAAACTCACCAAGCGATCCGTGGCTGTCTGGCTGCAGAGCTGGTCAGGGTTGTTCGGGTCTGGTCCTTTGTGGCCCTCCTGGTAGACCTCAATGTCACTAGGCTTTTGGCCACTCGTAGCTTCCTGTATAAACAAAAAACATTCATAAGCAATCGTATTATTTGCTGATCGACATAGATAGATCAAACTTACCATTCTTTTAGCTTTTCGTATCATGTCGTCACCGCCAAACTTGTGGTTAGGATTGGTTCCTCGACATTGTCTGTGATGCGCTGACGCTTTCTGGAAGCCTTCGGAAGCCCAATATCGACACCAAGCATAGTACGCATCAGGCACAGGCGCCATCCATGGAACCATCACCTGCACACACACAATGTTACATATTATCAATCACAACAATAAATATAAAGGGTAAAACAAATTGAATACTAACCTCACGATATTGATCCTCAGTCAAATATATCTTTGACGACCCTTCCTTTTTAGTCAAGGGGCCTGCTTCTTCCTGATGCTTTTGAAAATACAGGTTTGTAGCCTGAATTCTCGCATAGTATATGGCATCCTTCACCAGCTTCTTTGCATTGTTTTGGAAGACACGTTCAGCGTGCCCCATGTAATCCTCTCCGTCAGGCAACCGATATCGAAGCTACAACATAAAGAATACAAATACAATGGTATAAGTCATAGATTTACAATATTAAGAAACATAACAAAAATAATAAAGAATTCATACCCAAAAGTCATTACGCACAAGTCCCTGTCTGTCGGTGTGGTTTCGTTCCTTTTTAAACTTGTACTCGTCCCAGGTACTGACGAGCACCTCATCCTCGGTATCACCGTTTGACACCTTCACTATACCAGGGTAGTGAAGGCGGCAAAGAGAACCCAACGTAAGGTTAACCTGAGTGTGGTGTCCCTTGCCGTCAAAGGACAGGTCCTCCCAATTCCTGCATTACACAAAAACATTAACAATACACATAATAGTTATATGAGATAAGTTAATATATTACACTCACCGATCTCCATGTGGCATGATTAAAGTCCTATCAGCCTCTCGCTCTATCGCGTGACGAGGCTTTACTGAGTGGCTTTTTTCTTGAGCGACGTGTGCGTGTCGCTGAAGAGCCTCCCGAGCCATCATCCATCGGGTTGTCAGCCGGTTCGCCCTGTTGGCCCCACTGGTCCCACGCCTGTTGCTGCTCTCTCTGGTGGTCCCACTGGTCCCATGGCTGGTGATGCTGTGCGGCCTGGTCCCATGTCACATGCTCCACCTCCTCATTGTGCTGCTCAGCCTCATTGTGCTGCTCCTCCTCAATGTGCTGCTCCTCAGTGTGCTGCTCATCCTGGTACATACAACTCAAGATTTATTTGTAAATATGTAAACAAATTTATTTGTACAAGATATGTTACCTCATCTCCATGTACCGCGCTCAACAGCTCTCGACGTCTGCTGCTGCTCGAAGAACTGCCCTGAAAAAGGCCCAGGCCCTTGAACAGCCCCTTTACTGACTTCTTTGATTTTGGCGGCATCCTGCATAAAAATAAGAAAACAACTTTACTTGTTAAATATAAACAAATTAGGATCAAAAATGACATAATACTTAAAATATAAACAAATTAAATAACAAAACAACTTTACTTGTTAAATATCATCAAAATCAGGATCTATTTGTTCTCTTCTATGCAGAGGTCGCCATGTTACTTTTCTCCTAACAGGTTGTCTTCTCCTTTTCTCGGGAAAAGTTAAGTCGTTAACGTCTGCAACTAGTGAATCTAATGCCGGTGCAGGATCAATATGAAAACTAGTTGGCAACTCTTCTTCTTGAAACACCTCATCAACCTGCTCAAGGTGACCAATTTGATATTCGTCCTCACCAGGAGTGTATAGGCGTTCGCGGGGATTTACATTGTACACAACCCTCCATTTAGACAACTTTTTGCATGGATATGTCGAGAAATAAACTTGGTCTGCTTGATGGGCAAGGATATACGTGTCGTGTCCTTGAAGCAATTTTTCAGGTTGGATCTGTGTCATCCCAAATTCGGTCCTATAATACTTCGGGTCATACCATTTACACTCAAAGAAAACTAGCGCTAAAGGCTTATTTCCAGCAAATGTAATCTCGATTATATTTTTGATTTTCCCGTAATAGCAGGCTTCGTGTCCTTCCATGTCGGTTGCCCTAGTAACGACTCCACTATTTTGAGTGGCGGCCATAGGATGACTTGATTCGAAAATGCTTGAACGAAAGTGATATCCATTGACGTCGTAACGTCCATAGCTTTTGGCAGTTACGCTTCCAATAGATAACTGACGTAAGTCATCATTCAAATTCATTTCCTCCCCAAACTGTCAATTATGCCACAAAGTATTAGCAAATTCTATAATATTAGTTAACTGAAATTAGTTGTCGGAGCCACATAATTAAGACTTACACGATCCCGAAGCCACATAATGAAATTAGGTCGCCCATGCATACCATCGCGTCGCAATTTATCTATGTCTCTCGCTGTTGGCCTACCGAGACACCTCATGTTTTGTTCATCAAACTCGCTGTCAAATATTATTGTATGACATGAGATATTTGATAACATAAACTAATTCACATATGAACAATTTAAGAAAATAAGTCTTACACAAAGTATTTCTCCACCTCAGGCATATTCGTGAACATGTACAGTAAAGCAGACTTCCGTTCTTCCATACTGAGGTGATATGCCTTGGGTGGACCAACGGCTTTGCCGTTTGTCTGAAAAATCGAAAGATCACTACACGGAGGCATCTCTCGTTCATCATCATGGTACCTTTTCTTTCGAGCAAATACATTATGTTCTTCTGCAAAGTAACAACTTGTGAAGTGTGCTACCTCCTTTAGTTTAAATTGTTCCGCAATACATCCTTCAACTCTTGCCTTATTGCCCACCATTGCTCTAAGCTTCTTTAATGCTCTTTCTATATGAAACATCCACCTATACTGAACAGGACCACCGACCTTAGCCTCATATGGAAGATGTATAAAGAGATGCTGCATAGGATTGAAGAAACCCGGTGGAAATATTTTTTCCAATTTGCACAAAAGCACAGGTGCCTCTTTCTCCAGCTGTTCCATCACATCTCTTCTGATTTCTTTAGCACACAACTGTCTGTAGAAATAGCTAACTTCAGCTAACGTTTTCCACACAGCTCCGGAAATGTACCCACGAAACATTACAGGCATGAGCCTCTCCATAATTATGTGGAAGTCATGGCTCTTCAGTCCATTCATCTTCATTGTCTTCAAGTTCACAGATCTTCTAAAACCAGCGGCATAACCATCGGGGAATTTAATATCCTTCATCCACTTCATCACTTCTCTCCGTTGCTTAGATTTCAGACAATAGTCAGCTTTTGGTTTGCCTCCGTTTTCTCTAAGCACTTGGGTTGGACGATCACATATCACTGCTAAGTCCATGCGTGCCTTGTCATTGTCTTTCGTTTTATCAGGGAAATCCATGCATGTATTTATGAGGGCTTGGCAAAAGTTACTCTCTTGATGCATGACGTCGATGTTGTGCATCAAAATCAATGACTTAGCATAAGGAAGCTCCCACAAGCCACATATGTGAGTCCAGTTATGCTCCTCGCCAAAACCTTGATACCTTTTACCACTCTCGTCTAGGACAAGTTTCATATGCTCTTCTGTAATTTCTATCCCACTACGTCGCTTGGGCGGTCCCTTCGTGACAATGGTGCCCTTCCTAAATTCCTTTCTCTGCCTTCTGAAGGGGTGATTGAAGGGTAGAAAACATCTATGGCAATCAAAGTAACATATCTTGCCACCAGCACTAAGACGAAAACAATCTGTATCTTTAGCACAATAAGGACACGTCAATCTACCATGCACGCTCCATCCAGAGAAAATACCATACGCCATAAAATCATGAACCGAGAACAGATATGCAACACGAAGATTGAATTTCTGCTTCTTGAAGCAGTCATAGGCTTCCACACCTTGCCATAGCTTCTTTAACTCTTCAATCAGTGGTTGAAGCATCACATTGAGGCGTACGCCAGGATGCTCAGGCCCAGGTATAACAAGACATAGGAACATAAACTCATATTTCATGCAAAGAGCAGGTGGAAGGTTGTACGGTATGGCAATGACAGGCCAACATGAATACGACGCAGCGGTCATATTGAACGGCGTGAAACCATCAGTTGCCAAGCCGATACGAACGTTTCTTGCATCGCTGGCAAAATCTGGATCAAATTTGTCAAGAGCCTTCCATGCATCACCATCTGACGGGTGCACCATTAACCCATCTTGTCTGTCCATACAATCTCTATGCCACCTCATGTGCATAGCGGTCTTCCTCGAGAGAAACAAATGTTTCACTCTAGGAGTGAGAGGCATGTACCGAAGCTGTTTATGTGCAACCTTTGTCACCACCTTCTCCCCATCTTCATTTACAAGCTCCACGTACCTTGACTTCCCACATTTTAAGCATTTTTGTTCTCTGCCATGTTCCTTCCAAAAAAGCATACAGTTGTCTTGGCAAACATCAATCTTCTCATACTCCATACCAAGACCTTCAAGCAATTTTTTGGACTGGTACATGTCTTTGGGCATCTTGTGACCCGTAGGAAGAACCTCGCTAATCAAATCCACAAGCTCCTTGTAACAATTAATTGAAAATGCAAATTTTGACTTGATTGACATCAGTCGGGTCACGAATTCGAGGACGGTCACGTCAGTGTGCCCGTGAAGAGGCTCTTCTGACGCTTTGAGTAGGTCGAAGAACTTCTGAACCTCCGGTGTAGGTGAATCATGATGATCTGGTGCCAGTTCAGGCTGCAGATCCTCAAGCATCTGGTCCATCCTATCAACATCATCTTCACCGTCATCAACTTCTACTTCTGTTGCTCGTTCAGCATCTTCACCGTGGAGATACCAGACCTTATAGCCTGGCACGAAACCATGCGAGCACAGGTGTAGTGTGACCTGCCTCTTGGTGTGGCTCGTCATATTTCTACATTTATTGCATGGACACCTAATATTATCTATTTGTGACAAAGCAGCTGCATGGTCCAGAAATATCTGCGTCTTGGCAAACCATTCACTAGTGTGACACCCACCCTTCTTGAAACCTTCATACATCCAATCACGTCTATCACCCATTATTGCGGCTGTGTGTACGAGTAAAGAGTGTGTGTGAGACAATCACGTTTCTACATGTCACACATACATCTATAGGTAAGTAGTAAAACTATATATATACATAAATAACTATATATATACATAAATATCGAAACCTTCATACAACCTAATATTATAAGTTAAATCTAATTATTAAATAACATCAAATTCAACAATTCAATAGCATAAGTTAAATCTATTATAATAATAGAATTAATACTTACCTGACATCAAGCCACACATGTGATATTAAACTAACTCTAATCACACTCTAATCACATGTGATATTAAACTAACTCTAATCATATGAAAGTTAACTCCCGTCGGTCATAAAAAACCGACGAAAATAAGCATGTATACACAAATTTAACAATCGCACTCGCATTTACATTAACAATCGCACTCGCATTTACATTCAATAATGCATAAAGTCATATAAAAACTAAAAACACTATAAATTAACAATTTTAAACTAACTCTAATCACATTAAAGTTAACTCCCGTCGGCCACAAAAAACCGACAAAAATAATCAATACTTATTTACATATATATAAAATTATACCTCAGTTACTGATTCCTGTCGGGGCACGAGCGGACGGTGGACGACGACGGACTGGGGACGACGACGCTCGGGGTACGAGGAGCTCGGGAGCTTGTGGTGGCACTCGGGCGGCGGCGGCGGCGCTCCGGGGAAAGCCGACGGCGGCGGCGGCGCTCGGGCGGGGCGGCGGCGGCGCTCGGGCGGGGCGGCCTCGGGCAAGGTGGCCTCGGGGGCAGGGCGACCTCGGGCTGGGCGGCGGCGCTCAAGCGACGGCGGTGCTCGGCCACGGCGCCGGTCGGGCAGGGCGGCGGCGCTCAGGCGGGGCGGCTCGGGCGGGGGCGGCCGGCGGGCTCGGGCGGGGCGGCTCGGGCGGGGGCAGCCTCGCCGGCGGCGCTCGGGCAGGGGCAGGCTCGGGCGGCGGTCCGGCAGGGCGGCAGTTGAGCAGGGCGGCGGTCGGGCAGCGATGCGAAGAGAAGAAATGAGCCCGCGCGGCTGCGGCCTGGCTCTAAAAAGGTTAATCCCCGTCGGCTAATATACGGGGCCGACGAGAATTAACTTATTCCCGTCGGCCAGAGCACAGGGCCGACGGGGATTAGTTAATCCCCGTGGGCTTGAGACGGGGCCGACGGGAATTAAAATAATGGTCGTCGGCTATATTTTGGCCGACGGGAATTAGTCTATTCCCGTCGGCTTTCGCTCTGGCCGACGGGAATTACCCTGACCGACGGGAATCAGTAGAATTCCTGTAGTGACGACGGTCAATACGGCCAGAAATGGGCCGGCAGTAATGGCGGTGGCAGGCGGGCGGAAGCAGCAGTCACGTTGTTAGCAAGCTCATGCCCCCTCTTGGGACAGCGAGAGAACCCTCTCCCACGGCATGAAGACGACGCGTCCGTGTTCCGTTCCTCGAACGGCTCGCGCACGCACAACGGCTGCCCCACGAACCACTCGTCTCGTCGCATTAACTCTGCGGCAGGACAGGCGGCACCTTTGGCAGGCGAAGTAGGCGACGCTTCACCTCCGCCATAATGACCGCGTCAAAAAAGGTGTGCCACGTCATTCAATTTCGTATCCTTTTCGACTTCCTCTTTCTCTCTCTTTCCACAGGGACCGGGAAAGGGGATACCCCGAAAGGGATCCTTCTCCGCGAAGGAAGCGGGCCCCGAGCCCCCCTACTGATCAGAGGTTCGAAGGCTGGCCCCTCGGAAGGGTTCAACAGCCGCCTCAGAGCACTCGGGCTCCACGCCCACTACTGGTCAGAGGTTCGAAGGCTGGCCCCTCGGAAGGGTTCAACAGCCGCCTCAGGCCACTCGGGCTCCGCGCCCACTACTGATCAGGGGTTCGTAGGCTGGCCCCCGAAGGGTTCTGATAGCCGCCTCAGAGCACATAGAGCGAGGGATGACCCTGGGTACGTTCGATACATAACCAAGGCTCGGGCTACGCTCCTGAGGTACCCTAGGACATTTCCGAGACCGACGGGAACGATTTTGTAACGGAATCCCACCAGAGGGAGGCATCGAGCCCTCGGACCCCGTCAAAAGGGGACCGGGTCCGGCAAATCACCCGCAGGTACTTTTGGAGCGCGCCTCCGGGCCACTAGCCGACCCCTAACAAATGGGGCACGGGCGTCCACTCGGATTACCCGTTAGCAACTAACTGGAGACACCATGTTCGGCGCCCTCCGAGGGCAACATGGCGCTTTCCCCCCTCCTCCTTGCGGAAAGGTGACGCAGGGGCGTATGAAAAAAAGCTGAGTCTGTCCTTGACCATCCTCTCGCTCTGTGCGGAGGCTCGGGGGCTGCTCTCGCAAAACCTGGCTCCGGCCAAACCGTTGACAGCGTCAACATACCAGCCCGAGAACTTGGAACTCGACTATGCACCCGGGCTACGGCCAGTTCGCATGAGGGAACAACCAGACCGGCCGAAGCATTACGAAACACGCTAAGACCTCGAAGGAGTCAAACCACTCCTCCGAGGCCTCGGGGGCTACACCCGGCGGGTGCGCTCGCGCACACCCACCGGAACGAAACGCAACCGAGAAAGGCCGGTCCCCTTGCAAAAAAGTGCGACAAAAGCCTCCAAGCGAGTATCAACACTCCCTTCGAGGCTCGGGGGCTACTGTCGGGGACCATAATTAGGGGTACCCCTAAGACTCCTAATCTCAGCTGGTAACCCCCATCAGCACAAAGCTGCAAAGGCCTGATGGGCGCGATTAAGGTCAAGGCTTAGTCCACTCAAGGGACACGATCTCGCCTCGCCCGAGCCCAGCCTCGGGCAATGGCAGCCGACCCCGGAGGATTCACGTCTCACCCGAGGGCCCCCTCAAGCAATGGACACACCTTCGGCTCGCCCGAGGCCCAGTCTTCGCAGAGAAGCAACCTTGGCCAGATCGCCACGCCAACCAACCGTATCGCAGGAGCATTTAATGCAAGGATCGCCTAGCACCTTATCCTGACGCACATTCTTCAGTCAACAGAGCCGAAGTGACCGTAGTCACTTCACCGCTCCACTGACCGACCTGACAAGAAAGCAGCGCCGCCTGCGTCGCTCCGACTGCTGTGCCACTCGACAGAGTGAGGCTGACAACAGCTAAGTCCAGCCTCGGGCGCCATAGGAAGCTCCGCCTCGCCCGACCCCAGGGCTCGGCCCTCGTCTCGGCCTCGGAAGATGGACTTTGCCTCGCCCGACCCCAGGGCTCGGGCTCAACCATGACTCAGAAGACAACGGACTCCGCCTCGCCCGACCCCAGGGCTCGGACACAGCCTCGGCTTCGAAAGACGGTCTCCGCCTCGCCTGACCCCAGGGCTCGGGCTCAACCTCGACGCTGGACGACGAACTCCGCCTCGCCCGACCCCAGGGCTCGGAAACAGCCTCGGCCTCGGAAGACGGTCTCCGCCACGCCCGACCCGGGGCTCGGACTCGACCTCGACCTCGGAGGAGCCTCCGCCTCGCCCAACCTAGGGCTCGGACTGACCACGTCACAGGGGGGCCATCATTACCCTACCCCTAGCTAGCTCAGGCTACGGGGAACAAGACCGACGTCCCATCTGGCTCGCCCCGGTAAACAAATAATGATGGCGCCCCGCGTGCTCCATGACGACGGTGGCTCTCAGCCCCTTACGGAAGCAAGGAGACGTCAGCAAGGATTCGACAGCCCCGACAGCTGTCCTTCCACAGGGCTCTAGCTCTCCTCGGACGGCCACGACATCACATGAACAGGGTGCCAAAACCTCTCCGACTGCCATTACGGCATGTACTTAGGGCTCTAGCTCCTCTCTGCTAGACACGTTAGCACACTGCTACTCCCCCATTGTACACCTGGACCCTCTCCTTACGCCTATAAAAGGAAGGTCTAGGGCTCTCGTACGAGAAGGTTGGCTGCGCGGGAGAACGGGCCGGCGCGTAAGGCTCTCGCTCTCTCCCACGCGGACGCTTGTAACCCCCTACTGCAAGCGCACCCGACCTGGGCGCAGGGCAACACGAAGGCCGCGGGATTCCCCTTTGCCTGTTCTCTTCCCCCCCTTCGTGCTCCGTCTCGCGCCGACCCATCTGGGCTGGGACACGCGGCGACAATTCACTCGTCGGTCTAGGGACCCCCCCGGGGTCGAAACGCCGACACCAAGTCACTTTAGCATACTGTTAACTACATACATAAACACTTACAAACTTATTAGTCCACATGTTGTATTGATCATCAAACACCAAATTCAATTAGACGAATGGGCCAAGGTCTATGTTCCTGACAGTAAGTTAGAGGCTTTGGAAGCAACGGGGCCGCACATGGTGGAGAAGCTTGAGCAAGGACTTAGCGTCGATGGATCGAAGCGATAGTGAAGAGCAAATGAAGTTGCAATCGATGAACCAATATCACTGCATGATGACTGAAAGTCGCCTAGAGGGGGGTGAATAGGCAAATCTGAAATTTATTAAGTTTAAGCACAACTACAAGCCGGGGTTAGCGTTAGAAATATAATCGAGTCCGAAATAGAGGGCGAGAACAAATCACAAGCAAATAGGAGCGAATGACACGGTGATTTGTTTTACCGAGGTTCGGTTCTTGCAAACCTACTCCCCGTTGAGGTGGTCACAAAGACCGGGTCCCTTTCAACCCTTTCCCTCTCTCAAATGGTCACTTAGACCGAGTGAGCTTCTCTTCTCAATCAATCGGGACACTAAGTCCTCACAAGGACCACCACACAATTGGTGTCTCTTGCCTTGATTACAATTGAGTTGGAAACAAGAAAGAATGAAGAAGAAAAGCAATCCAAGCGCAAGAACTCAAATGAACACAATTGTCTCTCTCACTAGTCACTATTTGATTGGAATGATCTTTGGACTTGGAAGAGGATTTGATCTCTTGTTTATGTCTTTCAATGAAGTCTAGAGCTCTTGTATGAGGTTTGATGGCTGAAAAACTTGGATCATTGAAGTGTGGTGGTTGGGGGTATTTATAGCCCCAACCACCAAAAGAGTCGTTGGTGAGGGCTTCTGTCGCATGGCGCACCGGACACTGTCCGGTGCGCCAGCCACGTCACCAGGCCGTTGGGTCCCGACCGTTGGAGCTTCTGACAGCTGGGCCACTGGACAGTCCGGTGGTGCACCGGACAGTCACTGTTCACTGTTCGGTGCGCCTTCTGGTGCTGCTCTGACTTCTGCGCGTGCAGGCGCACACTGTAGCGCTTTTCAGTCCTGTTGTAGATGACCGTTGGCGCTGTGTAGCCGTTACTCCGCTGGCACACCGAACAGTTTGGTGCTACACCGGACAGTCTGGTGAATTATAGCGGAGCGGCTCCCAGAATTCCCGAAGGTGGCAAGTTCGGAGTTGGGTTCCCTGGTGCACCGGACACTGTCCGGTGGCACACTGGACAGTCCGTTGCGCCAGACCAGGGATGCCTTTGGGTTGTCTTTTTCTCTCTTGTTTGAACCCTTTTCTTGGTCTTTTTATTTGTTTGTTGTGAACCTTTGGCACCTGTAAAACTTATAATCTAGAGCAAACTAGTTAGTCCAAATATTTGTGTTGGGCAATTCAACCACCAAAATCATTTAGGAAAAGGTGTAAGCCTATTTCCCTTTCAATCTCCCCCTTTTTGGTGATTGATGCCAACACAAACCAAAGCAAATATATAAGTGCAGAATTGAACTAGTTTGCCTGAGGTAAGTGCAAAGGATACTTGGGATTTGAACCAATATGCGTTTTATAAGATATGCATGGATGCTTTCTTCTATTTTAACATTTTGGACCATGCTTGCACCACTTGTTTTGTTTTTGCAAATGTTTTGGAAATTCAAAGTCTTTTGCAAATAGTCAAATGTATATGAATAAGATTTTGAGAAGCATTTTCAAGATTTGAAATTTTTTCTCCCCCTGTTTCAAATGCTTTTCCTTTGACTAAACAAAACTCCCCCTTAATGAAATTCTCCTCTTAGTGTTCAAGAGGGTTTTAGATATAAATTTTGAAAGAGGGTAAACCAATTTTGAAATTGTATCATAAATATGATACCAATTTGAAACACTTCTTTAAAATACAAATTGAGAGACTAAATTTTTGAAATTGGCGGTGGTGCGGTCCTTTTGCTTTGGGCTAATACTTTCTCCCCCTTCGGCATGAATCGCCAAAAACGGATACTTGTGAGTGAAAGACAAGCCCTTTTTACTTTCTCCCCCTTTGGTAAATAATGTATGAGTGAAGATTACACCAAATTGGAGAGCGATGCGGAGTACCGGCGAAAGATGAATATTTCGATGGAGTGGAGTGGAAGCCTTGTTTTCGCCGAAGAACTCCATTTCCCTTAGCATGACATACACTTGAAAACCACATTAGTCATAGCATAAGAGGGGGATATGATCAAAGGTATATATATGAGCTATATGTGCAAAATATTAATCAAAATTCCTAGAATCAAGAATATTTAGCTCATGCCTAAGTTTGGTAAAGGTTTTCTCATCTAGTGGCTTGGTAAAGATATCGGCCAATTGTTCTTTGGTGTTAATGTAAGCAATCTTGATATCTCCCCGTTGTTGGTGATCCCTTAAAAAGTGATACCGAATGGCTATGTGTTTAGTGCGGCTATGCTCAACGGGATTATCCGCCATGCGGATTGCACTCTCATTATCACATAGGAGAGGAACTTTGATTAATTTGTAACCATAGTCCCTAAGGGTTTGCCTCATCCAAAGTAATTGCGCGCAACAATTGCCTGCGGCAATATACTCGGCTTCGGCGGTAGAAAGAGCTATTGAATTTTGCTTCTTTGAAGCCCAAGACACCAGAGATCTTCCCAAGAACTGGCAAGTCTCTGATGTGCTCTTTCTATCAATCTTACACCCTGCCCAATCAGCATATGAATAACCAATTAAATCAAAGGTGGATCCCTTGGGATACCAAAGGCCAAACTTAGGAGTATAAACTAAATATCTCAAGATTCATTTTACGGCCCTAAGGTGGACTTCCTTAGGATCGGCTTGGAATCTTGCACGCATGCATACGGAAAGCATAATATCCGGTCGAGATGCACATAAATAGAGTAAAGATCCTATCATCGACCAGTATACCTTTTGATCTACGGATTTACCTCCCGTGTCGAGGTCGAGATGCCCATTTGTTCCCATGGGTGTCTTGATGGGCTTGGCATCCTTCATCCCAAACTTGGTAAGAATGTCTTGAATGTACTTTGTTTGGCTGATGAAGGTGCCCTCTTGGAGTTGCTTCACTTGAAATCCTAAGAAATACTTCAACTCCCCCATCATAGACATCTTGAATTTTTGAATCATAATCCTACTAAACTCTTCACAAGTAGATTTGTTAGTAGACCCAAATATAATATCATCAACATAAATTTGGCATACAAACAAATCATTTGCAATTGTTTTAGTAAAGAGTGTAGGATCGACTTTTTCAACTTTGAAGTCATTAGAAATAAGAAAATCTCTTAGACATTCATACCATGCTCTTGGGGCTTGTTTGAGCCCATAAAGCGCCTTAGAGAGTTTGTAGACATGATTAGGGTACTCACTATCTTCAAAGCTGGAAGGTTGCTCAACATAGACCTCTTCCTTGATTGGACAATTGAGGAAGGCACTTTTCACGTCCATTTGGTAAAGCTTAAAGCCATGGTAAGTAGCATAGGCAAGTAATATACGAATTGACTCAAGCCTAGCTACGGGTGCATAGGTTTCACCGAAATCCAAACCTTCGACTTGTGAATATCCCTTGGCCACAAGTCGGGCTTTGTTCCTTGTCACCACACCATGCTCATCTTGCTTGTTGCAGAAGACCCACTTGGTTCCTACAACATTTTGATTAGGACGTGGAACAAGATGCCATACCTCATTCCTCGTGAAGTTGTTGAGTTCCTCTTGCATTGCCAACACCCAATCTGAATCCCTTAATGCATCTTCTACCCTGTATGGCTCAATAGAAGACACAAAGGAGTAATGTTCACAAAAATGAGCAACATGAGATCGAGTGGTTACCCCCTTTTGAATATCGCCGAGGATGGTGTTCACGGGGTGGTCTCGTTGTATTGCTTGGTGGACTCTTGGGTGTGGCGGTCTCGGACCCTCGTCATCTTCCTTGTCTTGATCGTTGGCATCTCCCCCTTGATCATTGTCCTCCTCTTGAGGTGGCTCATCCTCTTGATCTTCATTTTCACCATCTTGAGCTTGATCCTCATCTTGGGTTGGTGGAGATGCTTGCATGGAGGAAGATGGTTGATCTTGTGCATTTGGAGGCTCTTCGGATTCCTTAGGACACACATCCCCAATGGACATGTTCCTTAGTGCGACGCACGGAGCCTCTTCATCATCTAACTCATCAAGATCAACTTGCTCTACTTGAGAGCCATTAGTCTCATCAAACACAATGTCACAAGAAACTTCAACTAGTCCAGTGGACTTGTTAAAGACTCTATATGCCTTTGTGTTTGAATCATATCCTAGTAAAAAGCCTTCTACAGCCTTAGGAGCAAATTTGGATATTCTACCTCTTTTAATAAGAATAAAACATTTGCTACCAAAGACTCTAAAATATGAAACATTGGGCTTTTTACCGGTTAGGAGTTCATATGATGTCTTCTTGAGGATTCGGTGTAGATATAACCGGTTGATGGCGTAGCAAGCGGTGTTGACCGCCTCGGCCCAAAACCGATCCAAAGTCTTGTACTCATCAAGCATGGTTCTTGCCATGTCCAATAGAGTTCTATTCTTCCTCTCCTCTACACTATTTTGTTGTGGCGTGTAGGGAGAAGAGAACTCATGCTTGATGCCCTCATCCTCAAGGAAGCTTTCTATTTGCATGTTTTTGAACTCCATCCCGTTGTCGCTTCTAATCTTTTTGATCCTTAAGTCGAACTCATTTTGAGCTCGTCTCAAGAATCCCTTTAGGGTCTCTTGGGTTTGTGATTTTTCCTGCAAAAAGAACACCCAAGTGAAGCGAGAATAATCATCCACAATAACTAGATAGTACTTACTCCCGCTGATGCTTATATAAGCTATCGGGCCGAATAGATCCATGTGGAGTAGCTCCAGTGGCCTGTCAGTCGTCATGATGTTCTTGTGTGGATGATGAACACCAACTTGTTTTCCTGCTTGGCATGCGCTACAAACCCTGTCTTTCTCAAAATGAACATTTGTTAGTCCTAAAATGTGCTCTCCCTTTAGAAGCTTGTGAAGATTCTTCATCCCAATGTGGGCTAGTCGGCGATGCCAGAGCCAAACTATGTTAGTCTTAGCAATTAAACAAGTGTCAAGTTCAGCTCTATTAAAATCAACTAAGTATAGCTGACCCTCTAACACTCCCTTAAATGCTATTTAATCATCACTTCTTCTAAAGACAGTAACACCTACGTCAGTAAATAGACAGTTGTAGCCCATATTGCATAATTGAGAAACAGAAAGCAAGTTTTAATCTAAAGAGTCTACAAGAAAAATATTGGAAATAGAATGGTCAGGTGATATAGCAATTTTACCAAGTCCTTTGACCAAACCTTGATTTCCATCCCCGAATGTGATAACTTTTTGGGGATCTTGGTTTTTCTCATAGGAGGAGAACATTCTCTTCTCCCCAGTCATGTGGTTTGTGCACCCGCTGTCAATTATCCAACTTGAGCCCCCGGATGCATAAACCTACAAAACAATTTTAGGCCTTGTTCTTAGGTACCCAAACGGTCTTGGGTCCTTTGACATTAGAAACAAGCACCTTGGGTACCCAAACACAAGTCTTTGACCCCTTGTGTTTGCCCCCAACATATTTGGCAACTACTTTGCCTGATTTGTTAGTAAGCACATAAGAAGCATCAAAAGTTTTAAATGAAACATTAGGTTAATTTGATGCTATAGGAGTTTTCTTCTTAGGCAATTTAGCATGAGTGGATTGCCTAGAACTAGATGTCTCACTCTTATACATAAAAGCATGATGAGAGCCAGAGTGAGACTTCCTGGAGTGAATTCTCCTAATTTTGTGCTCGGGATAACCGGCAGGGTATAAAATGTAACCCTCGTTATCCTGAGCCATGGGAGCTTTGCCCTTGACAAAGTTAGATAATCTTTTGGGAGGAGCATTAAGCTTGACATTGTCTCCCTGTTGAAAACCAATGCCATCCTTAATGTCGGGGTGTCTCCCACTATAAAGCATACTACGAGCAAATTTAAAATTTTCATTCTCTAATTCATGCTCGACAATTTTAGCATCTAATTTTGCTATATGATCATTTTGTTGTTTAATCATAGCAATGTAATCATTGATAGCATCAATGTTAACATCTCTACATCTAGTGCAAATAGAGACATGACTAACAGTAGTTGTAGAGGGTTTGCAAGCATTTAATTCTTCAACCTTAGCATGTAACATAACATTTTCATTTCTAAGATTGGAAACAATATCATTGCAAACATTTAAATCTTTAGCCTTAGCAATTAATTTTTCATTCTCAATTTTAAGGCTAGAGAGAGATGCATTCAATTTGTCAATCTTGGCAATCAAATTAGCATTGTCATTTCTAAGACTAACAATTGAATCATCACAAACATCTAACTTATCAACCTTAGTAATTAATTTAGCATTTTCATTTCTAAGGTTGGAAATAATATCATGGCAAGTGCTTAGCTCACTAGTCAGTTTTTCACATTTCTCTACTTCCTGAGCATAAGCATTTTTTACCTTAACATGCTTCTTGTTTTCTTTAATTAGGAAGTCCTCTTGGCTATCCAAGAGTTCATCCTTTTCATGAACACTAATTAATTCATTCAATTTCTCTTTTTGTTGCATGTTAAGATTGGCAAAAAGAGTAAGCAAGTTGTCATCATCATCACTAGAATTATCCTCATCACTAGAGGTTGCATATTTAGTGGAGGATCTTGATTTTACCTTCTTCTTCTTGCCGTCCTTTGCCATGAGGCACTTGTGGCCGACGTTGGGAAAGAGAAGACCTTTGGTGACGGCGATGTTTGCGGCATCCTCGTCGGAGGAGGAGTCAGTGGAGCTCTCGTCGGAGTCCCACTCCCGGCAAACATGGGCATCGCCGCCCTTCTTCTTGTAGTACCTCTTCTTTTCTCTTCTCTTTCCCTTCTTGTCGTCGCCCCTGTCACTATCACTAGATAATGGACATTTAGCAATGAAATGACTGGGCTTACCACATTTGTAGCACACCTTCTTGGAACGGGGCTTGTAATCTTTCCCCTTCCTTTGCTTGAGGATTTGGCGAAAGCTTTTGATGATTAAAGCCATCTCCTCATTGTCGAGCTTGGAGGCGTCGATGGGAGGCCTACTCGATGTAGACTCCTCCTTCTTCTCCTCCGTCGCTTTGAAGGCGACGGGTTGCACCTCGGGTGTGGAGGTGGCGCCTCGCTCGATGATTTGTTTGGAGCCTTTGATCATCAGCTCAAAGCTCACAAACTTTCCTATCACTTCCTCGGGAGACATTAGCTTGTATTTAGGATCACCACGAATTAATTGAACTTGAGTGGGATTAAGAAATACAAGTGATCTTAGAATAACCTTGACCATCTCATGGTCATCCCATTTGGTGCTCCCGAGGTTGCGCACTTGGTTCACCAAGGTTTTGAGCCGGTTGTACATCGCTTGTGGCTCCTCCCCTTGATGAAGCATGAAGCGACCGAGCTCTCCCTCGATCGTTTCCATCTTGGTGATCTTGGTCACCTCGTCTCCTTCGTGTGCGGTCTTTAGAACGTCCCAAATCTCTTTTGCACTTTTCAACCCTTGCACCTTATTATACTCCTCTCGATTTAGAGAGGTGAGGAGTATAGTAGTTGCTTGGGAGTTAAAGTGTTGGATTTGGATGACTTCGCCCGCATCATAATCTTCATCCCCTACCGATGGTACCTGTACTCCAAATTCAACAATGTCCCATATACTTGTGTGGAGTGAGGTTAGATGATATTTCAACATTTCACTCCACCTAGAATAATCTTCACCGTAAAAAGCCGGTGGTTTGCCTAATGGGACGGAAAGTAATGGAGTATGTTTTGAAATGCGAGGGTAGCGTAGGGGGATCTTACTAAACTTCTTGCGCTCATGGCGCTTAGAAGTGACGGACGGCGTGTCGGAGATGGAGGTGGATGGTGATGAAGAGTCGGTCTCGTAGTAGACCACTTTCTTCATCTTCTTTTTCTTCTCGCCGCTCCGATGCGACTTGGTGTGTGAAGGGGATCCCTTCACCTTGTTGCTGGACTCTCCCAATGGAGCCTTCCCGTGGCTTGTGGCGGGCTTCTCGCCGGTCACCATCTCCTTCTTGGCGTGATCTCCCGACATCACTTCAAGCGGTTAGGCTCTAATGAAGTACCGGGCTCTGATACCAATTGAAAGTCGCCTAGAGGGGGGTGAATAGGCAAATCTGAAATTTATTAAGTTTAAGCACAACTACAAGCCGAGGTTAGCGTTATAAATATAATCGAGTCTGAAAGAGAGGGCAAGAACAAATCACAAGCAAATAGGAGCGAATGACACGATGATTTGTTTTACCGAGGTTCGGTTCTTGCAAACCTATTCCCCGTTGAGGTGGTCACAAAGACCGGGTCTCTTTCAACCTTTTCCCTCTCTCAAACGGTCACTTAGACCGAGTGAGCTTCTCTTCTCAATCAATCGGGACACTAAGTCCTCACAAGGACCACCACACAATTGGTGTCTCTTGCCTTGATTACAATTGAGTTGGAAACAAGAAAGAATGAAGAAGAAAAGCAATCCAAGTGCAAGAACTCAAATGAACACAATTGTCTCTCTCACTAGTCACTATTTGATTGGAATGATCTTTGGACTTGGGAGAGGATTTGATCTCTTGTTTGTGTCTTTCAATGGAGTCTAGAGCTCTTGTATGAGGTTTGATGGCTAAAAAACTTGGATCATTGAAGTGTGGTGGTTGGGGGTATTTATAGCCCCAACCACCAAAAGAGCCGTTGGTGAGGGCTTCTGTCGCATGGCGCACCGGACACTGTCCGGTGCGCCAGCCACGTCACTAGGCCGTTGGGTCCCGACCGTTGGAGCTTCTGACAGCTGGGCCACCGGACAGTCCGGTGGTGCACCGGACAGTCATTGTTCATTGTCCGGTGCGCCTTCTGGCGCTGCTCTGACTTCTGCGCGCGCAGGCGCGCACTGTAGCGCTTTTCAGTCCTGTTGCAGACGACCGTTGGCGCTGTGTAGCCGTTACTCCGCTGGCACACCGGACAGTCCGGTGCTACACCGGACACTCCGGTGAATTATAGCGGAGCGACTCCCAGAATTCCCGAAGGTGGCAAGTTCGGAGTTGGGTTCCCTGGTGCACCGGACACTGTCTGGTGGCACACCGGACAGTCCGGTGCGCCAGACCAGGGCTGTCTTTTGCTCTCTTGTTTGAACCCTTTTCTTGGTCTTTTTATTGGTTTGTTGTGAACCTTTGGCACCTATAAAACTTATAATCTAGAGCAAACTAGTTAGTCCAAATATTTGTGTTGGGCAATTCAACCACCAAAATCATTTAGGAAAAGGTGTAAGCCTATTTCCCTTTCAAATGACATAAAGTTGATCATATCATTGACACGAAATGGAATGCACAAGGCGAATGTATAACTTGTAGTGTATTTTATTTCATCGGACAAAGGTTGTGCAGAAAAGAACTTGATCAGGTTTAGGGTTGATATCCATACTATCAAGAGGAGTCAATGCATTTTACTTGATGGATCTCTAGTGTCTCGTAGCGCATATAGTTTAGACTCTTGCATGAGGACTATTTGTGTTGACGATTTTCAAAGAAAAAGCGTGGGAAAATCCTTCTTTGAAAAAGGGCTAAAAACTATGTAATGCAGACTATCTAGCTCACATGTGTACACTGTCCACAAAGCTACCCAAAGAACGACAAAAAACTAGAGTTTCTTATCTTAGGTCCAAGATTGAATGGCAGACTATTTACCCCTAGGGATTGGACTGTTCACCGGACTTTTCTAATGGAGGGCAGAAACATGGAATTGTTTGCGTTGAAATAATGCCTTCCCAACAAACAGTCCAGACCCCTAGGCCAATCGTACTAATTTTGGTGACGGATAGAAACTATGAAATTTATGTGTTTAATTCGAGAAATGCACATAAACTATGAAGTTTCTATGATAGTGTTTTATTGACCGGCAAACTGCTCGGGCGACTAGCACGAACTGTCTACCATACAATTTTAGTTTATGGGCGGAAGGTAAGTTTTTGGGTTGAGTTGTTAGACCGTCTTTATCATTTCACTCATATAGTCATAAAAACACTATTTTATACTGTAGACTGTACTGTTCGTAAAGTAGAGTTTGAATATAACGACAAAAATAAATAAGCTGCTGAAGATAGCCTTATATATTAATCGATGGACTGTTCATGCCATGGTGGTAGACACTCCGCCTAACACTTACTATGATGTACTAGTCGGTTGGCCGTGCGTTGCTACGGGTCACAAAAATACCCACGTAAACTATCCACCAAAACGATCTCAAGGTTTTTTATTGATTGTCTCCGCATAATTTTTTATTTGACTAATTCATGTTGTTATTTACTCCATCCAATATGTCTTAATACAACACGACCAATGAAAGGAGCGATTAGAAAAGAGTTCATAACGACTGAATGAACGAACATATATTATAGAATGACATAATTCTACCATATAGAGACCAAATACCATATAGAGACCAAATACGAGGAAGTTTGTGAGCTCAAGTTTCTAAAATAAGTCTTATGAACTCAAACTTATAAAAAAGATATATCAAAATATGGAGTGGTTGCTAAAGTCAGGCGTCAATAAAAACTAGATGCGCTCCATACAAATTATGATACTTCATAGCAATTACTAACGTTTAAAACTAACAAATATCATTTCATTTAACTGTTAGTATGATAAATCATTGCTGCTCCATTCAATCCAGCAACTTCAAACACCATGGAGTCCATTGCGCCAATGTGCTCTCAGAAACGACCTAATGCATGCAAGAGCCAAGAACACAAGGGACGAGCACCCTGTGGTAGTGCCCGCATGGATCAGGATCCATGAGCCATCATCAGAAGAACACATACCACATGCAGACACTAAATAAAGTATTAACACACTCAAATTGTGTTCAGTCCTTAGCACAACAAAAAGCTAACACCCAAAACAACAAAGGAACAATACAATAATTTTTGTAATGGTAGAAGGATGGGTGACAGGTACATAGAAGTGGTAGAAGCATACCGAGTAGATACCGTGGTAAGGGAAATGCCATGTAGATAGGCGATGCTGAGCCATCGAACGGGTACCATAGGCAGCAAATCAAGGACCCATTCCTCGCCTCCCCACTTCCAAGGTTTCATAGAGCGGGACGGGAAGGAAAGAGGCGGGCATACCTGTTCGTTGCCGGAGAAGGACACGACGAAGACCTGTGCATCTGGAGGCGACACAGGTAGTACACCGCTAGATACATGTAGGGAGAGAGCACACAAGTGGAGAAAGAAGCCTAGCCGGAGCAGCTCCAAACCGAGAGGCACCCTCACTAGGCGTCAGTCCGAGAAGGGCAAGAGAATGCGACTTGCGAGTGCCTTCCCAGCCCTGGACCCACCGAGGCGACACAACACCACCACCAATTCCGTAGCATATGTCGACTGTTGCCGCGCTACGAACCTTAGTTGTCCAATATCTCAGGTCTGGACTCCTCATCACCAATATAACCTAAGCATGGCAGGCGCCACCGTGCCATACTCGGCGGCACGAACAGAGAAAGGTCAGGAGCAAGACCGAATCGCCCATACCCGCGTCAACGAGCGTTGGTCGGCTCGTTACTGCGACCATGGGCGGGGACAGTAGGTTGGGGAGGAAGAATAGAGCGAAGGCCGGGAAGACGAACGTGACGTCCGACGACGGCAAAAACGATGGTGCACGCAATACTATGAAACATCCTCATGGACGTGCAATAGCCACTGCGCGGGTCAGTGTTGGAGTTGGTGTCGGACCAACATGGGGAGAAGGTGCATGCTCCCACGACCTCTGTCGAGAATGGGGTGGCGCGAAGGCAGAGTCATGAAGGGAGAGAGAAAAGAAACATGATGACGAACGAGGTGGCGGCAACTGAGGCGAAGACCATCATTATCGTGCGGATGTATAGATGGCCAAATGGGTCGTATATGGCGGGCCGGCCTGAGGCATGGTCCATTTTATAGCGCCTGGGCTAGCCCAGCACGAGCGCCGTGCTTGGATCATAGCCTCGGCCTGTAGTGTTGGTCCATCCCGGCACAATTATATTTTTTTTATTTTACAAAAAATCGTATATACATATGTACAATTTATATTCAATATTAAAAACACATAAACATGATGTTCTACTGGTTAGACAGCTTCACCCAGTGTCTCCCGCTCTTCTTTGAATCTCACCCCACCTTTTGCACTACTTTTTAACATTTTACGCTAACGGTCGACAGGCTAACGGCAGGCCCGACACGAGTTCTTTAATAGAGATAGAAATGACACACTTTTAATTAAAAATTAAAATATAGCCATTGGAAGGACCGATCATGGGTTGTACTGCGGACTATCCCCGTGAGTGTGCAATTTTCTCGAAAAAAGTGCTAGGTGAGGCTGTCTTTTTTGCTTTTTAGTCATTTTCATGAAAGTATTTTTATAACTACGTTCTTTTCAGTTTAAATTTATAAAATGAATCCTTGCCTTTTTCAGTTTATAAAAAGGGCCAAAAAGCAAAAAAAAAAACGATAGGTGAGGAGGTCACGCCATGCCACTCACCTGTTTGTTGTTTTTCCCAAGTGGAAATTTGCAGTGTTGGCTACTGTGTATCGAAGGTGTCAGTCTTAGCCAATTAATCAATCTGCTCAATATCATAAGTCATTGTTGCACGTCTAATCATTTATATGCAAATCTCAATCTGCAGTAAAGTCAGGTTTGAGATTTACTTATATGAAACTCACTTAAGTTCCGTTTCGGTTTCCAGGAACGGTGGGTTAAAACAGTTTTTAGCCGAATTGTTTGTCTAATTTATATAGATTAGTTGAACAAAACCCGGAAGGATTCTGGGCAAACGAACAAGTGTCTAGTTCAGTTGGAAATTATAGTTAGACTTGCAATCAGAATCTGGATCAGTACGTAACTGCTATTTCATTAACTCTTAAATACGTTAATTAGTACATATGGCCAGGTGCCAAGTGCTAGCTCTGAATATCGCCATCCAGACACCCTACGCTACTGGCTACTGCTGTGTTTAGCGAACTCCCTTCTTGCATTTGCAGCCTTGCAGGTAAAAACCAAACAACTCAGTGCTGCTTGCCTCCCTGCTGCAAAGCGACCAAGCCAAAGTAGGTTCCAGAGCGACCGCTGGCCATTAGAGACGCATGCGTGCCCTTCTCCACCACCACTCCCCTATCAAGCACAGCTATCGTATCGCAGCCCTGGATGGTGCTGAGCCTGTGCGCCACGACCACGCTGGTCCGGCCAACCATCACCCTGTCCAGCGCCTCCTGCACCGCCTTCTCGGACTGGCTGTCCAGCGCACTTGTGGCTTCGTCCAGCAGCAGGATGGCCGGGTTCTTGAGAATGGCGCGGGCGATGGCGACGCGCTGCTTCTGCCCTCCCGACAGCTGGACGCCCCGGTCTCCACACCACGTGTCGTACCCGTCCTTGAGGTTGCTGATGAAGCCGTGCGCGTTGGCGGACCTTGCGGCTTCCTCCACCTCCGCCTCACTCGCCGCCTCCGCCTCCAGCATTATGTTCTCCTTTATAGTGCCCGTGAACAGTGTCGGCTCTTGGCTGACGAGTCCAATATGCCGACGCAAGGCCTGGAGGTTGTACGCTTTGATGTCTCTGCCATCTATGTTCACCACACCCTTGAGTGGATCGTAGAACCGCTCTATAAGCGCGATGATGGTCGACTTGCCGGAGCCGCTCTGCCCGACGAGGGCGGTTGACTTGCCTGCCACCATGCTCAAGGAGAATCCTCTGAAGATGATCACGTCTGGCCTGGATGGGTACGCGAAATCAACCCCTACAGCTTCCACCTCTCCGATGAGCTTCTCCGGCTTGTACCCCTCAGGGCTGTCCGGGTCGATCTTCGTCTGGCGGTCGAGGATTGCGAACACCGAAGAGACGGCCTCAGCGCCTTTGGCGATGTCCGTCGTCATGCTACACGCATCCGCTATCACGCGCCCGGTGGTGACCAGGATCATGGTGGCTTGGAAGACCGCCTCCACGGTGATGAGCCGCTCGGCCATGAGCTTGCCGCTGTACCAGTAGTTGAGGGCCCAGGAGAATATCGTGAGGCTCACGGAGGCGCTGAGCCCTAGACCCGCGAACCACGACTGCCGGACGCTCTCCCTGTGCGGCCCGTCCTGCGCCTGGCCGAAGAGGCGTAGGACGCGGCCCTGGGACGAGAAGGCGGTGACGGTGCGGAGGTTGGAGACCGCGTCTGCAGCTAGCTTGCTGGTTTCGGACTGCGCCTGTATCGACTTCGTGGACATGTTCTTCAGCAGGACACGGCGAGCATAGGAGCAAGCGATGATGAACGGCTGCATCGCTATCATGACAAGGGCCAGCCGCCAGGAGATGACAAGACCCACGGTGAAAGCAATCACCACCATGGAAGCCGTCTGGATCAGCAGAGCCATTCGGTCGCCCACCAGTGACCTTACCTGCAATGCAACACAAATATATGAACAGGTACGGCTCTCTTCTTCTCCAGGTATGATCATAAAAGCTTTGCACAGTGCTTACGATGTTGGCGTCCTTAGCGAGCTGTGAGCATATATTGCCAGTCGAGTTGTCGTCATGGTCAAACCATCCGATCTCGAAGGTGAGGATTTTCGCAAGCATCTGTTTCCTGATCCTCTTGGTCAGGCACTCCCCCATGGCACCGAAGCTGTAGTGCTGTCCAATGTTGAGCAGGAACGAGATCCCGACGAGGGCGAGGAAGACGAAGGCATACTTCTCCGTCTTGTCCTTGATCTCCTCATGATCTCTGGAGTAGTAGATGGAGAACGTGCACCCCATGCCGTACGCGAAAATAGGCTGGATGGCCCCAGAGAGGACCGCGCACGAGCTCCCCACCAGTGCGTGCTTCCACTCCGGTGCGTTGAGGAGAAGCAGCCTTCCGAAGGATGGCACGGGAGGCCTTGGCTTCTCGTCGGTGTTCTCGCCGTCTCTTGCATCATCACCGATGATGGAGCGTGCTGAACTTGATCTGCAGCTAGCTGAAGGCGCCATCTTGCTATCGTCGCTGCTGCATTGCCCTGCACTAGGAGATGCACGACGAGTTCCGGCGGCCTCGCCGGTGTCCTCGCTCGAATCCCTGTTCTGCTGAAGATGGACAAGCGATGAGTACATGCCGTTCTTGGCGATGAGCTCGCTGTGGGAGCCCAGCTCCTGGACTGCGCCGGACTGCATGACAGCTATGCTGTCGGCGTTTCGGACGGTGGAGAGGCGGTGTGCGACGAGGATGGTAGTCCGGCCTACGGAAGCCACGTCAAGCGCCTCCTGCACGACGCGCTCGGACTCGGTGTCCAGCGCGCTCGTTGCTTCGTCAAGGAGCAAGATCTTGGGTGACCTCAGGATCGCTCTGGCAATGGCGATCCTCTGCTTCTGCCCTCCAGACATCTGTGCACCACGCTCACCAACCTGTTTTTGTTTTCGTTTCGCACATGATTATTAGTGTCGGAATTCAGAGCCAGTGGTTATTAGTGCAAGTTTAGTGCTAATTACCTGCGTGTCGTAGCCCTGCGGCAGCTGCGATATGAAGCTGTGGGCGTTGGCCGCCATTGCTGCCGCGACCACCTCCTCCTCTGTCGCATCCTCCTCGCCGAACAGTATGTTCTCCCGCAGCGACATCGCGAACAGGGCGGGCTCCTGGCTGACGAGCCCCATCTGCGCGCGCAGCCACTTGAGCCGGAGCCGGCGGATGTCCACGCCGTCTAGCGCCACCTCCCCGGCGGAGGGGTCGTAGAACCGCTCCAGCAGCGTGATCGCCGTGGACTTTCCAGACCCACTGGGCCCGACGAGCGCCACCGTGTGCCCAGCCGGCACCCGCAGGCTGAAGTCGACCAAGACGGGGCTCTCTGGCCGCGACGGGTAGCAGAAGTCGACGTTTCTGAACTCCACCTCGCCGGCGACGTTGGGCAGCTCCTCGCCGGCGGCACTTTCGGAGTCAATCTTGGGCACCCGCCGTATCATTTCGAGGATCCTATCCGCTGCCGCGGTTGCCTCCGAGAAGTACTTGACGTTGGACAGTGCAGACCCCAGCGACCTGCATGCATATATACACCGTACACGACACGAGTTCGTTAATTAATGTTCTAATCTATATTCATGCAGTAAGTTAATTACTCTGACGTACACGCCGCCGATGACGATAAGGGAGGAGACGACGAAGACGGTGCCGCCCGGGTAGCCGTGGTACATGACGAGGCGTCCGCCGTACCAGATGTTGAAGGCGTAGATGGCGAAGGCGATGCCGTTGGTGCCGAGCGCGACGCCCTTGGCGAGCCCCTGCCTGAGGCCGAGGCGCGCCGACTCCTCGAGCGCGGCGGAGAAGCGCGCCATGGTGGCCCTCTCGGCGCCGAAGGAGTAGACCGTGCGCACCGAGGAGACGGCCTGCTGCGCGACGGCGCCCGGGAGCGCGTACCGCTCCCTGATCCTCCGCGCGAGGCCCGTGAGGACGCGGCCGTACGAGACGCCCGGGATGATGAGGAGCAGCGCGGACGGCAGCGTCACCAGCGTGAGCCGCCACAGCAGCGCGAAGCCCACGGCGTAGCTGCCGGCGAACGTGGTGACGTACATGGCGAAGTTGGGCACCTTCTCGCTCAGCGCGTCCTGCACCACCAGGCTGTCGTTGGACACGCTGGTGACCACCTCGGACGTGGAGCCCGGCTTCAGGTCGAAGAACTCCACGTCCTGACGCAGCACCGCCTGCAGGTACCGCGCCCGCATCCGCGACGCCTGCCGCTCCGCCGTCCGTGCCCAGCAGTAGCCCTCTGCACGCACGTTCATGTCAGACACAGCAAATGAACAACTGATGGACACACATGCATGGTACAGACATCGTTGCATCTATTGTTCAGAACCCGAGCTGTGGCCACGGACCATACCTAGGAACGCCATTACCCAGGAGGCGCACGCTATGAGGATGATCCTGATCACGTTCTGGAAGGATCAACACATGAGTTCATTCGTTCACGTCAGGGATGATATGAGATGCCGGACTGGAAGCTTTCTTTACAAGGTCCGGATAGCCCGGCATGCATTACTGATACAAGCCAAGACGAAGAGAGATTTTGGCGGATTGGAACAGTAGCGAACGACGGCGGGCCTACCGCGTTGATCCTGGAGGTGAAGTGGTGGAGGTGGTCGGGGCCGCTGCCGAGGTCGTTGGCGATGCGGCTGGCGACGAGTAGCCGCAGGGGCGTGGCCATGCCGTCGCCTATCGCGCCGACCAGGCCGAGCACCATCAGGGCCACGTCGACAGCATCCGCGTGCACGAACACCGAAGACCCCAGCGCCACCAGCGCCGCCGCCGCGTCGGCCTTCTTTGCGCGCCGTCGTCCGGTGTCCATGACGGATCGATAAAGGTCGTGCCGGTGAGTATGCAGACACGCCCAGGATCAGTGACGAGACAGTGTAAACAAACAGACCACACCAAGAGTCCAAGACCAATGGGATCGATCACAGGAAACCTGTGACGCTCTGTTGCTCACATGAGCACGCGCCTGTAGTGAGTGACCCACTCTGCGCTTCCGTTCCGTTGCATCATATGGATTCTCAAGGCAGGCAGGCTGGCAGGCAGGCATCCATGCTTAATAAGCCGTCAGCCGTGTAGCAGCACACCTCTCCTTTTTGGCTCTTTGCTGCGCCGATGCCGACACAAGAGGCCATGCAGGTTAGACATGCTACTGCCTACGGCGACATAGATACGACGCAGCTACATAGCCTACAAACTCCGGCAGGCTTCAATCTTGCACCACCAAAACCAGTAGCACGCACTCCCGTATAACATGTTGAAAGATCTGCGTGTCTGGATTGGTACTTGTCACAACCACGAAGATCGTCAGGATCCTAACCGTCTATGATCCTTGTAGGAGTATTTAGCTAGACAAAGGAGTGTAGTAATGGCAACGGCTGCTCCCGCGCTTCCATACTTCTGGATTTCTGATGCTATAGGAGGATGGACCTTATGTTGTTCAAATAAAGCGTGGCCGGCAGCGTTCTCCTGCGGCACATTGCAGCTGCATCTGTTGTGGATCCTTCCACCAGGAATGATATCATGTGCAAATGGTCGGCACCACCTCTGCTCCCTTTTCTTTCGAGGCAGCATTGTATTGTACCAACGCTTCTGTTCCTTACAGACTACGACCTGGATTATCCAAGTTACACCCATTGAGGATGTGTTTGGTTCAATTTTCTGAACCAGAGTCACTCCTAAAATCTGGAATCTTGATCAACTGATACAATAGCAGAATATATTTCTAAAAATCCACATATTTCTCTAATCATAATCGCCTTGTACCCTATATTTTTCCAGATTCCTATCGTCTGTATCACCGATCTATCATGCTCTTACAACTGCTAGTTGTTTCAACCAACATATTTTAGCTTTCCCACAACTATCAGCTCGCATCAGGTTTCTCATAAACTCACAGCTAGAATTAGATTTTCACAGCCGAATCAAACCGACGCTGGACCAAGATAAGCTCGAATAGAAATCCAACACAAAGAGAGCAAGAATTGGATGAGTTGGTGGTGCTACAAGTGAATCGGATATGTCCGGCATACACTAAACTATATTCATCGACCATGAACAGTGTACTAGAGTTTAGTTGTAGAAAACAGCAAACCACCTACAACCTATGCTGTCTACAAGTCCGCCTTATTTTAAAATTTCACATGTATGCAAAAGCTATAACCCTCAAAGTTTAAAAATTATGGTATATGCACAACTACAGAACAGACGGACGCCTGCTAGAAGGCTCATTGTTCGTCTTCAGTTTCCTCGTCATCGCTACTGGCAGCTCTGTTGTAGTTCCATCTATCCTCGACATTGTTGCCCCCCTGTTCTTCCTCGGTCTCCTCGCTGTCATCCTCGTACATCACTTTCCTTGGCCACTGCTGCTCCTCGGGAAGGTGCTCCTCAGGGAGGTTCACAGCTGGTGACGGCGCTGCGTACCCTCCTTTGCGCTTGGAGACCTTGGCTGCTGGCATTCTAGCGGTGATGTCCGGTCTGCTCCTATGGGAACTCTTCGAGATGCTGCGCTTTGAAGGGGCAGCGCCTTGTGGACCAACATCCTGGTAGTGGTTGGGATGCTCCTTTTTCAAATGGAGGTTCAGCTTGTACTCGTGGATGTATGCCTTGTCGCAACCATCGTAGGGGCAGACGTAAGGGCGCTCAGCTGAGGGAGCTGGAGGCGTTGCTGAGACCTTTGCTGGCTTAGGGGGCTGATGCTGTTCTCCAATTGCACTATGGTTCATGGCCGAAGCACCTGGATTCTGCAGGCAAACAGCCTATATTTGTCTCATTAGAAAATTCTTTCACGAGCAGAAATTCAAACCGAATAAGGTTTTGTTCGGTTATTCCTATCCCATATGGATTGGATGGGATTGAAAAAAAATTATCAAAGATTTTGACTTATTTGGGATTGAAACCCACTCAATCCCACCCAATCCACATGGATTGAGAGCAAAACGAACAAGACCTAAATGGTAACAGATCTTACTTTCTCATGTTGTGCCCTGATATGAGCTCTTAGTTTTGATTCTTGTGTAAATCTTCGGCCACATTCTGGGTACTGGCACACATGATAGTTATCTGCAGAATGCGTTTTCATGTGTGCCTTTAAATTAAAATCCAACGAAAAAGCCTGCAATAGTCAGGGCACATGACATTAAAAGCACATTTACCAGATAAATACTAATAATAACAAATGACAAAAACTGCATTTAATTCATCAATTAGAAATATGACATATCCTAGAAAGCTTCTAACGAAGCTTGCAAATATATCATACCACCAACAAAGAGTATCTTATTGGCACCAATCTGCTTGAGATTTTCCTTTCCCCGACATCCAAGAGGAATCATTTAAGCATTTTAAGCTCTTTTGCACAAGGACAGCACTATGTATCCCCTCCAGCCTCCATAGTAGTTGCAAAACAACTAATTATGAGTACAATCATTGTCTAAACATTAACTTTCTCTTTAGTATGTATGTCAAAAACTTTGTGGAGTATGAAATAATGCATTTTCTCCATAAAAAGGGACCACGACTAATCTTAACGCAGCAAATGGAACAGAATGAAATGATCAAAGCTTTAGAACATGGTTGCACCAGAAAAAAAAAACAAGCATCAAACATTTATATATCTAGTACAAATTTCTACTTCATGATTAAGCATTACCAGTAACATGCTACGAAAGAGAACTACAAATCACCACATGATTAGAAGAAACTATAGTAAAAAAAATGAATAGCAAACACAATGGAGAGCACAGTGTGATTACCTTCCCACAACCTTCATGTGGGCACACAAAATTCTTTTCTCCTGTATGAATAAGAAAATGTCTCTTCAACTTAGAACTATCTAAGAATTTCTGCAAAATCAGATTTAGCAGAAAAAAAGATTAATCAAGCAACTGAAACAGAAACATGCCTTTGCAGACTGAAGATTACTCTGGGATGTGACCAGGAATTATAAACAGTACCTTGCCACAGTTCTCATAGTGACAGATATATTGCCTCTCCCCATGGACATGAGCATGCTTCCTAAGAGCCCCTGCATCAAAAAATGTCTTCCCACATCCTTCGTAGCTGCATAGGAAGAGAACCTCAGAGTTGGGTTCAGGAGTTGCAGATTCTGCCCCCTGCTTCTTGTCCTTAGCCTTCAAAGCTGCTAGTCTGTCCTCTGTAAGTAAATCCAGTAATAATATTAACAGCAGAATGAAAAGGTCATATCATAAAAGCTGAACGAACAAGAAACAATCCAACTACTATATAGTTATTAACAGTCATAAATCAATCGGAACATCCAACAATGAATTACACCTTGTGCGTACTTGTCCGCAAATTGTGTGAGAACTTCATACTCTTCATAAGTAAGTTGCAGTGTTCATTACACTGTCCAAAGTCCAAACCAGTCAGGAGGCGTCAGCAATCCAAAAGAACGCATTGGTATGCTGGTAACAGCTCCCAAATAGAATGTACTAAGTTTTCTTCTAGTTTCAACTGATCTTACCACTGTTACTTGGAGACTAACAGCACATATGTACTGCTCTACTGAAATCTCAATTTTTCTGGGTGGAACTAAGGGGGTGTTTGGTTAGAGGGACTAAAGATTAGTCTCTAGTTTTTAGTCCCTTTTTACCAAACATTAGAACTAAAATATGGACTAAAATAATTTAGTCTTTAGTCCTTCACATAGATGCTAAAAGAGACTAAAAGCCATAATTATCATGTTGCCCTTACCTTCTCTATGTAGTATTTGATTGTGAGAGCATGTTTGTATGCACAGCTAACGTTGTGAGTGTATTCCAAGAGCATTTGAGTCTTTGGACAGTATATTTAATGATTTTAGAATCTGTTTAGTCTCTAGAACCAAACAGACAGGGACTAAAGTTTAGTCCTATGACTAAAGTTTAGTCCTATGACTAAAGTTTAGTCCTAGAACTAATTGAAACCAAACATGGCCTAAACAATCATCCCTTAGGTGCGCTCCAGAAGTGTTGGATTTACACATACGTGATGCAATTAGTATAACAGACATGAAAAGACTTCACTTGCTCCATCGGTCTTATACAGGATGCTCGAGGAATTGTGAATTCGCATGGATATGGATGAATCACTGGTGAAGAAGTACCAGACAGGGCAATTCTCAGTGCAAAACATGACGATGACATGACAGTACAGTCACAGAATAAAAGTCTGCGTTTTGACATCAGCAGCAGCAACAACAGGGAGAAGGCAGCAAGCAATCAGTTCCCCGCACCTCGCACCCACTTGTACAGCACGCAGGGGCCTCCGGCGACGACCAGCTCTTGCGAGACCCTGAAGAACAAAAGGTCAAATCGAAATCGGAGGGGGGGGGGGGGGTCTCGAGGGAGGAGAGAGACTGTGAGAACCATCGGACGGGCAGAGACAAGGTCAACTCACCACTCTTTCACCCAGCGGTAACGGCGGCGGGGGATCTGCATCTCTGGGCGCGGCGGGGGAAGAGAGCTGGCGGGCGGCGCTGGAGGAGAGGGGCAGGGCTAGGGATCGGGACCGTGCAAGGAAAGGGGAAGCGTGGAGGGGTGGGTAGGAAGACTACGAGGAGCACGAGGCAGAGTCCTCCTTGGTGCGATAGGATTGGGCATGGTGGTGACAGCTCCGCCCCAGGCTCCGCGAGGAGATGTATGGCTATGGATGCCATGCCCCGACTCGGCGACTTCCAGCGCCGTTCGACTCCAACTCCTAGATCAACACGGTGGGGTGGGGTATCTGATGGCTCGAGGCACCGCGTTTCTTCTGCCTTTTTCGGGGCGTGGCTGCTGCGCTTCGTCTTCCGTGGTGCGGAGCGGAACAATGGGGGCTGTCGTCAACTGCTGAAAGAGTGGGGACTGCGGAGAAAGGGGTTAAAAAGGCAAATAAAAAAAATTGCCAAAAAAGTGAAGAGCTATGTTATCAACTACAAATTGCAAAAGAGAACATATACGGTGTACATAAAAGTTTAGTGTAAATAGTATACATATTAAATCATCATAACTCATCTTAAATCTAATGTCTCTAGCTGTTTAGGATATTTTACTAAGGACATCCTCTGACGTGGTGGGATGTAGTGATGTAATGTATTATTTGTAAATTGCAATAATTAATTAGAGACGTTAGATCTAAAATGGATAGTGATGATTTAATATGCGCACTATATGTATTAAGCTTTTATATACACCGGATAGGTCCTTATTGCAAAAAAATGCGATCTAAGTGACTTTTTACGCATGTAGACATATAAATCAAGGTGGCTATACAATTATTTACGCGGGTCCACAAAATGCTTCATCTTTGATGAGGCAACGACTACATGGGCCCATTGACAGAAAAATAACAAATTAGTCAGGCCAAACATTATTCTTTCATCACTTATTAGGAATTATTAATCTTTTCAATATGTGTGTCTCAAATCCACTTATGACTTAAAGGAGCTGTGGGGGACAGATATCCCCCGGGTCCACTGGAAGGATAAAAGACCTCACAAAAGGCCCAAGGGACCAATAAATCATAAGGTCATCCCTTCGTGGGCCTGGGAAAGAACGACCAGCGAAGCAGATCGATGTAAGGCCGGATCGGCGCGAGCCTGGATGGCCCCAATAACGTTGAGCAAGCAACCACAACAGAGACCCGACTTTCCTGCGCTGGAGCCCCATACGATGGAACCAGGCGAGGATAAGTCGGCCGAATTATAGTAAGATAGACTCGATCAGTTCACTATCTCTTAGATGCACATTGTTATCATATCTGCATGTATTGCCCCACGGTCGAATATATAAAGCCTAGGGGGCACCCCTTCAGATCGATCTCATTACTTAGCCACCAACTCTGGCTCTCTACGTTTCCAATACTAGAGAACCTCCTTGTAATCTACCACATAAAGCATACTCACCAGGACGTAGGGTGTTACGCATCTCAAAGTGGCCCGAACCTGTAAACACTGTCCATTGCTCCTCGTGCCTCCGGCACGAACTATTTAGCTACAGTCGACGACACCGTCCTACTCCTAAAAACACCTTGAGGGGTAACCCCGGGTGTGCGGTCGGACCCAAAACACCGACAGCTGGCGCGCCAGGTAGGGGGTGTGTCGCCGATCTAAGCTAGCTCAATGGCCGTCACCTTCCACCGCAAGATCACCCTCCGCCCCGGATCTGTGTTCTACTTTGGAACAATCTCATCCGTGGCGGACGAAGAAGAAACTCTACATCGCATCGCAGATCCGCCAAAGAAGAAGTCTCCTCCAACAAACCCCGAGAATATCGGAGTAAGGAAGGAAAAAGCGCAACCTCCAGCGCTCCGAAAAGAGATCACCTTCAGCAAGCCAAGGGCCGAGGGCCCGCTGACCCGGAGAACTCCGCTGTCTACTTCCCCGACGAAAGAATGGACACAAATCGCAAGGAAGAAAGAAACGAACAAAACCGGGAGGAAGCAAGTTGTTCTTTCCGTGCCTCTGCCCTCGAAGGAGAACGGAAAAAAGACTGCCACGACAGCCACACCATTCTACCCCGACGTTCTTTTCATCGGAAGAGTGGAGTCGCCCCCCGTCTCCGATGACGAACCGACCGCGCCGGAGAAGAACCACCTCAGCGGGAATCCCGTCGACGGAGAAACCGGCGCCGAAATATCCGGCGGCATCACAAGGCCGGAGAACGGAATCCAGAGCAGCTTGTCTCGCGAGACGAGGCCTCAGAGATAGGAGAAACTCCGGAGGAACGCGTCTTCAGAGAACGAAGGAACTCCCGACGGCGTGATCGCCGGCGAGCTCAGGAACAAGCCGAGCAGGAGGCAAGGCAACGTCAGGAAAATCCACTCTTCGGGCGCAACCTGAATCCCGACTTCGCCCGAGCCATGAACACGCCGAGTGAAGTCGGAGGGGTACTAGCTCGGATAACAGATGGACTCCCTCGAACTCCCGACGACGAGGGCTATCGACGACTGTTCACTCAAGCAGCCAACCATCTTCTACCTCTCGCTCACCCGCCGAACGACCTACGACACGCCATCAACAGCCGCCGGGACGCGCGAAGCTCCATCAATGCTTCACGTGAACGACGACATGAGAACGAGATCCGCCGCCGGGAGGAGTACGACAGGGATCATGGCGTCCCAGCTCGGAGTCATGCCACCAGAACTGAGTCAGCAACGGCCTCGACTGGCGGTACTACCCGGGGACGGTCGAGGGACCACGACAACTACTCCCCTCCCCAGGACAGACATCATCCCCGTCGACAAGAAGACACGTGTGGAGTGTCTACCCTTACTCCACGCCTTAGGGCCATTCAATGGCCCCCTAACTTCAAGGTATCAAATGTCGACAAATATGAACCTAAGCAGGATCCAGGAGGCTGGCTAGCCATCTACACCACCGCTGCTCGAGCTGCCGGAGCATCCGAGGACGTGATGACCGCATACTGTAACACCCAAATTCTGAATTTGGGATTGGTAGAAGAAATCTGAGCAAATACCATTGATAAATAATTAAACTTTATAATTCACCTTCTTTAAAGGTAAATAATCATAATAAAATAAATAAAGAAAACACTATGTGGTAATTGTGCATCATGTGAAAGTTTAACTTGTGCATAAAATCTAGAATTTAAAACTTGGTTTGATTTGAATTGGAATTTGGGTTTTGAAACTAAGGAGAAAAGGAAAGTATATACAAAAAAAAAAAAAAGTAAGACCAGAGTTTACAAGTTATACTTTCAATCTGAGGAGAATTTACCAAAGAATTTGATTTTGAAATTTGAACTCAAATTGGATTTGAAAATGGAGAAAAGAAAATAGAAAATAAAAAGAAAAGGGATTCTAGTCTAACTGGGCTTCGGAACCTCAATTCGGCCCAACTCAGTTTTTGCCCCGCTTAGCCCATGGCGCTCGCTACCGCTCACATGCGTGGCTTACCGGTGGGGCCATGCTGTCATCACCTATTCTCCGTGCTCATCCCAACAGAATGCGCCATGCTCGCGTGGTCAACACTCCGATCTTCCTCACCGCGGATTCCGCGACCTCCCGGGCTCCCGGGGATAAGTAGCGTGTCCTGCGGCCCTTCTCCTCGTCGACCCTGCGATTCTCCCGCGACCTCAGCGTCAGTGCTCGAGCTCTCCCCCTCGTTTCCCCCTTCCAGTCGTCGTTACGCGCTCGGTCGTGGGTGGAAATCCTGTTCCCGCGCCTTCAAGCCAGAGCTGTGAGGTCAGAGAGCTCCGCCCGAACCTCCTATTCGCGATTGTCGTAGTGCCGTGCGAGGGGGCGGGCCGTGTGCCTCCAATTTCTCGCCATCGAATTGTTCTCCGCCGCGGGACTACAGCGCACCGTGGGCGGGATTCCTGGGCGCTTGATCTGCGGTAAGGCAACCACCATTGCATTCATTATCTCTTCCTTACTGCGTAGCCGTGAGCAATTTGGAAATTGGGGCACTAGGGTGCCAGGTAGGCTCCGCGCCGGCGAGGTCCGGCCGCTGGGATTCGTCGCGCCGCCGGGCTTGCCGCCGTTGGGGGAGCTTATCACGTGACCGTGGGATCCTCGATGGAGGGTTAAGATTTGCTCGTGCGTTGGCTGGAAGTGGGAGTAGTGTTTGGACCGTCCGATCTAGATCGGAGGTGTGTGGACAGTTTGGCTTCTATTAGTTGTCTTAGATCTTGATCTGATGGGCATGCTTGCGTACCGGTTCGGCCGTGATTCAATCTAATCTGGGCCGTCCGTAGCAGATCGAGTGGATGAGAGTCAACCATACCCCTTCGGCTTGCACGTTTTGCTAAAGAGACCCCGACTAAAATTGAAATTAACCCGCCGTCCTTGCCCGGGGTATGCTGTGTCTGGGAATTCTTGCGCCGAGCCCCCTGTGCTTCTGTTTAATTGAGGCCCAGTCCAGAGAGTTATAAAATCAGGAAAATGAATTAGAAAATGAGTTTTTAATATAAAAATAATTCCTAGAATTTATATAATTCATAGAAAATGCATATGAACTCCAAATTAATCCATTCCACTTCCTATAATTTTGTAATAATATTCTCTATCATTTAGAATTACTGTTTTGACATGAACTCTGTTAGGAAATTAATTTATCATCTAATCCTATTATAATCACCTTAAATCTTAGGAAATTCATAACTTAAAATCTACAACTCCAAAATTAATAATTCTTTTTTCTGTGATCTTATTTTAATATGTAGATTATTAATATGTATTTTGGCATATATGTTTGGTGTAATGTTAATTTTGCCTATACACTGTTTGTTTGTATTGCTACGACTAGTGCGAGGTCACGAGTCATCTGAGGATCATCCTGGTACCTGGAATCTCAAGGCCCAGGCAAGTTGTGTCCTTGATCACTTCTTTTTACCCAGCCATGTTCTGATTAATTATAATGATCTGCATAGGTTAATTTTGATGGGACCCAATAGGTTACCCTAGTTTGTCTATCTTTATACCTTGATTACCACTGAACTTTCCGGGTAGTACTTGCTAGTGCTATATGTGGTTTTGGGTATGGAGATACACTATTCATGATTACACTTTTGTTATCAGTTGTTATTTATTGTTCATGATAAGATCATTATGTTAATTGGAACATGGAGCGACCACCCGGGAAAACAGTGCTACCACAAGGGTGGAATGGGACGCCCTTGGCTGATTAATTAGGAAAGCTAGTGGAAGACTACCTTACCCGAAAGGGGCAAGGGCAGTAGGGGAGAGGTCAGTGTAGGGAGGCCCTCGGGAGGATTTTGCTGCGATGGCGGTCCTGCAAGGGATTCCTGCACTGGATCTTCCTATAAACTGTAGCGGGTTTTCTGAAGCTAGTGGAACTTTGTAAAGGCCTCGTAGTGTTACCCTGCCTCGCCTCCTCGGTAGAGGTGTATGGGAAGTCGCGATCCCTTGGCAGATGGGTAACATGACTTGTGGGTAAAGATGCGCAACCTCTGCAGAGTGTAAAACTGGTATACTAGCCGTGCTCACGGTCATGAGCAGCTCGGACCCTCACATGATTAAATTATGGAACTTAAACTCAATTTGTCATATGCATTGCATCGCAGGTGAAGTTGTTCTACTACTTAACTGGGTTGGTATTTACTTATACTTAGTAACTGCTAATAAAATTTTGATCAACTTTAAAAGCAATGCTCAGCTCTAACCATCTTCTTTGGTAAGCCTTACACTTCACGTGAGCTCCCACCTTTGGCGAGTTCATGCACATTATTCCCCACAACTTGTTGAGCGATGAACGTATGTGAGCTCACTCTTGCTGTCTCACATACACCACAGGTCAAGACCAGGTACTGCAGGATGATGCTCATGGAGGATGCTGCGATGAGTTCGTGAGAGGTCTAGGCCGTCGTCTCCCAGTCAACTTTGGGTTGCTGGACCGTTGTCTTCTTATAATGTAATTATTTATTTTGTATAGAACTCCTGTTATGTATAAAGATGTGACATTCGATCCTGTGCCACTATACATCATATGTTTGAGACTTGGTCCCAGCATACCTGGTGTTTATGTTAACCCTGGGTTTTGGATCCCTAAAATCCGGGTGTTACACATACTTACCCATCGTCCTCGGACAAGACGCGCTACAATGGCTGCGACACCTACCCCGACACTGCATCGACGACTGGAGCGACTTCAGTCGACGCTTCACCGCTAACTTTCAGTCCCTCTCCGACAAACCAGCGCAACCATGGGACCTCAAATCCATCAAGCGTTGGGGGGACGAAACTCTCCGATCGTACCTCAAAAGGTTCCAGACCAAGAGAAATCGTATCCCCGAGGTCACGGAGGCGGCCGTGATCGAAGACTTCTACAGAGGATCCAACGACTTGGCCTTCGTCCGAGCCATATTGCAGAAGGCACCGACTACCTTCGAGCAGCTATTCCGGGAAGCCGACCTCTACATCACCGCCGATGAGCGAGCTCAGGACCTCATCGGGGGAACGAAACCTGCACCGACGGCTCCACGACGCGACACGAACCAGCAACCCGACAAACGTTGGGAGAAGATGCCTCGCGAAGAAGTGCATGCCGCCGGACCACCTGCCTCTCGCGCCCGAGGAGGACCTCGCGGAGGCGAACGTACACTGGACGATATCCTCGACGCTCAGTGCCCGTACCACAAGGACATGCGCCACACCCTTCGGAACTGCAGAGACTTCAAGCACTCCGTCGGGCACGGCCGACCCTTCCAACCTCTACCTCCTCCACCGCGGGGAGGACCAGGGGAACCGCGACAACCCCAGCAGCTGGAGGAGGGAAGAGGTGGAGCCTTCCCGCGCATTGATGGAGAAGTCAACGTCATATTCGGCGGACACGGATCGCAGGAGAGCAGAAGACAACAAAAGCTCAATGATCGCTAGATATTGGTGGCAACCACCGGTCCTCCCGCTCCGTACCGATGGTCGGAGCACCCGATCACCTTCACTCAGGCCGATCAGTGGCTCAACTTCGACCACCCAGGCAAATACCCTCTCCTCGTCGATCCGGTGATTCGAGAGAACAGGGTGAAGAAGGTATTAGTTGACGGGGGGAGCAGCATCAACGTCACCTTTCCCCGGACACTCCAAGGCTTGGGGGTTCACCTCAAAGAGCTCCACGAGTCAGACACTCCTTTCTTCGGCATCGTGCCGACTGAAGGAGAATACCCGCTGGGCCACATCTACATGCCCGTCACCTTCGGAGCTCTGGAGAACTACAGATCCGAGTTCCTGAGGTTCGAAGTGGCGAACTTCGACTGCGGGTACAACGCCATCATCGGGAGGCCGGGATTGGCAAAATTCATGGCCATTCCGCATTACACGTACATGATACTGAAGATGCCAGGACCGCAAGGAATCATAACTATGCGCGCTGACTTCCAAGGCGCCGTAGAGTGTTTCCGTGTGGCCATCCAGGCGACCCTCACCACCAAACTGTCGGCAACTTCTTTAGCGCAGGCAAACTCTAAGCCTTAGGAAGACCTTGCAGTACCTGCAAATGAAGCTCAAGCTGTGACCTCTATGCGGCCGACTGAAGAAACCAAAAGGATCAACCTGGGGTTTGCTGATGAACGCAAGACTGCCATCATCAGCTCCAGCCTGGATAACAAATAGGAAGGCGCGCTCGTCCAGTTTCTGCAAGATAACCAAGATGTATTCGCATGGCAACCTGTGGATATGCCGGGAGTCCCAAGAGAACTGGCCGAGCACAAACTGAATGTCTATCCCCAGGCGAGGCCGATTCGGCAAAAACTAAGTCGCTTCACGCCCGACAAGAGAGAGGCCATTCACGCTGAGCTGGCCCGCTTGGTCACGGCTGGGTTTATCAGAGAGGTGTTACATCCCGAGTGGTTAGCCAACCCAGTTCTTGTACTCAAAAAGAATAAAGTGGATTGGCGCATGTGCGTCGACTACACGGATCTCAACAAACACTGTCCAAAGGATCCCTTCGGGCTTCCTAGGATAGATCAGGTGGTAGATTCCACCGCTGGATGTTCTGTGCTATCTTTCCTGGATTGCTACTCTGGATATCATCAGATTAGCCTGGTAAAAGAAGACGAGGAAAAAACAGCGTTCATCACTCCGTTCGGTGCTTTCTGCTATACCTCCATGCCGTTCGGCCTCAAAAACGCTGGAGCGACTTATCAGAGAGCCATTCAAACATGCTTAGCTGATCACTGGGGCAAGCGTGTGGAGGCCTATGTAGATGATGTGGTAATCAAAACGGAGAACTCAGAAAATTTCATCGAGGATTTACAGCTGGTTTTCAATAGTCTACGGCGATATCGATGGAAGCTTAATCCCGAAAAATGTGTCTTTGGGTGCCGGCAGGAAAGCTACTCGGATTTATTGTCAGTCACCGGGGAATTGAAGCTAACCCGGATAAGATTGAAGCTATCATGAAAATGGAAGCACCACGATCACAAAAAAAGGTTCAGAGACTCACCGGATGTATGGCAGCCCTGAGCAGATTCATATCCAAGCTAGGAGAAAAAGGCTTGCCATTTTACCAGCTACTCAAGAAAGTGGATAAGTTTCAGTGGACTTCAGAAGCACAGGAAGCCCTGGATGCGCTGAAAAGATTCTTGACAACACCACTAGTGCTGAAGCCGCCACGGTGAGCCACGTCGACTCAACCGGCTGAAGATCTGCTGCTATACATCTCTTGCACGACTCACGTGGTAAGCACCGCGTTGGTAGTCGAGCGAACAGAAGAAGGGCATGCCTACCCAGTACAACATCCTGTTTATTTCATCAGTGAAGTTCTGGGTCCCTCAAAGAAAAAGTATCCTCAAGTTCAGAAGCTATTATATGCAGTACTTCTAACTGCCCGCAAGCTACGTCACTACTTTGACGACCACAAAGTCATAGTAGTCACTGGTTTTCCGATAGGGGATATTCTTCACAACAAGGAAGCCATCGGCCGAATAGCCAAGTGGGCCTGTGAACTGGGATCTCATGACATCGAATTTCGACCTTGCACTGCCATCAAAACTCAAGCGTTGGTTGACTTCGTATCAGAGTGGACTGAACAACAAGTACCAGACAACCCAGAAACAGCGGAAGTATGGCAAATGTATTTCGATGGCTCGTTGAAACTACAGGGAGCAGGCGCGGGAATTCTCTTTACCGCACCTGGAGGCGAGCACCTCAAATATGCCCTCCAGTTGCTATTTCCAGCCTCCAACAATGCAGCCGAATATGAAGCTCTGATTCATGGACTGAACATTGCTATATCACTGGGCGTCAAGAGACTGATGGTATACGGAGATTCCTTGGTAGTCATAAGCCAGATAAACAAAGAATGGGACTGTTTGAGCGATTCAATGGGAAAGTACTGCACTGTCGTCCGGAAACTAGAAGATAAATTCGAAGGTTTGGAATTTCATCATGTAGAAAGAGATCGAAACACGGCAGCTGATGTATTGTCCAAGTTAGGATCCAGTCGAACTTAGGCCCCACCTGGAATCTTTGTACAAGAAATACCGCATCCAAGCATCTCGATGGACCAGGCAGAAGAATGTAATATCGTGAACCAATCAGAGTCAGATTCCGATGACTGGAGAAGGCCGATCGTCAAATATATAAAGAATGAAGAGGAACCAGAGGACAAAAACGCAGCCGAGCGCATCGCTAGACAGTCGGCTCACTACACACTCATCGGGGAGACACTGTACAGAAGAGGTGCATCGGGTGTCCTCATGAAATGCATTCTCTCATCTACGGGGAGGCAACTTCTAGATGAGATCCATGCTGGGCAATGTGGAATACACGCAGCATCTAGGACACTAGTAGGGAAGGTCTTCAGGTCGGGATTCTATTGGCCAACGGCGAAAAGTGATGCGGCCGAGTTAGTTCAGAAGTGCGAAGCTTACCAGTACTTGTCAAAGCAACAACATCTACCAGCACAGCAGCTGCAGACCATACCAGTAACATGGCCATTCGCATGCTGGGGACTGGATATGATTGGACCTTTCAAGAAAGCTCAAGGAGGATACACTCATGTACTGGTAGCAATCGACAAATTCACCAAATGGATAGAATTCAAACCCATTGCTTCTTTAACCTCAGCCAAGGTCGTGGAATTCATACAAGACATAATATTCAGATTCGGGATACCAAACAATATCATAACTGACCTAGGATCCAACTTCACAAGTTCAGAGTTCTTCGATTTCTGCGAGCAAAAGAGCATTCAGATCAAGTATGCTTCGGTAGCACACCTGAGGGCCAACGGGCAGGTTGAACGAGCTAACGGGATGATATTGGAGGCGCTCAGGAAAAAGGTCTTCGATAAAAATGAAAAGTTCGCAGGAAAATGGATAAGGGAATTGCCCTATATTGTTTGGAGCCTAAGAACTCAACCTAGCCGAGCTCTGCATGGAAACACCCCTTTCTTCATGGTCTATGGGTCAGAGGCAGTATTACCCGCTGATCTCAAGTTTGGGGCGCCAAGGTTAGTCTTTTAAAGCATAGCAGAAGCCGAAGCTACTAGGCTGGAGGATATTGATGTACTCGAAGAAGAACGACTGAACATAGTAATTCAATCGGCACGATACCAGCAGACTCTGAGACGCTATCACGACAAGGCCGTGCGATGACGATCCTTTGCAGTGGGAGACCTCGTCCTCCACCGAATTCTAACGGGGGAGGGACGACACAAGTTGTCACCCCTATGGGAAGGACCATTCATAGTAGCAGAAGTCAGTCGGCCGGGATCATACTGTCTTACTCAGATGGACGACACAGAAATTGGGAACTCCTGAAATATAGAACACCTCAAGAAATTTTATCCCTAGCTGTATTTCAAAAGCTACTGGGACGGCAATGTACTCTGTAAAATGGGAAATACGTCATCAATAAACAAGATTTCAAGAATACTCAGTTTGTTCATGATTGACCTACATTCTTACTTAACTCGGGGTGACCACTATGCCCTGCTAACGGAGCAATCGGCTTAAGTCGGCAACGACTTAAGACGGTGCAACATGCTCACGCTTACTTAACTCAGGGTGACCACTATGCCCTGCTAACGGTGCAATCGGCTTAAGTCGGCAATGACTTAAGACGGTGCAACATGCTCACGCTTACTTAACTCGGGGTGACCACTATGCCCTGCTAACGGAGCAATCGGCTTAAGTCGACAACGACTTAAGACGGTGCAACATGCTCACGCTTACTTAACTCGGGGTGACCACTATACCCTGCTAACGGAGCAATCGGCTTAAGTCGGCAACGACTTAAGACGGTGCAACATGCTCACGCTTACTTAATTCAGGGTGACCACTATGCCCTGCTAACGGAGCAATCGATCTAAATCAACAACGACTTAAGGCGATTCCACATGCTTACGATTACTCATATAGGGGTGATCTCTATATCCCGTGAAGAAATTTCAAAATCATCATACAGCATTTTACTCCTGCAAATCTATGTACTGTTGAATTCTAAAACAGTAGGAGAGTAACAGTAATATTCAAATGTCGAGTTGGTGTCCTCTAACAAATAGCCGGGCACGATAACCGCATGCTCAAAGCACGCAATGTTTCTCTATTTTGCAACACTTTTCTCAGGAGCAACCGACGAAGAAGGGCGACTCGAGGAATCAGGAGCAGCGTTCACATCAGCCCTTATATCGTCAGGAACAATCACGCCGGGTCTCCTCATCAAGATCCGCCCCGCGCGAATGGCTTTATCCATAGCCCTGTCGCGCTGGGCCCTCAGAGTAGCGGAAGTTTCTTCAGCAACTTTGACGGCCAGCTGAGCGGTCTCCAGCTCCTGGGCGATGGACTTCTTGGAAGCGCGCAGTTCCTTGATAGCAGCATCCTTAGCCGATATCAACTGCCTGAGACGGATCACGTCATCCGTAGACTCCTGCAGCTTACAGCGAAGATTGTCTAACTCCTCCATGGTGAAGTGATGACTCCTTTCCAGGATGGTCAACGAGTTGCTAGAGTCACGATATAGCCTGTCAAGATTGTCACGAGAAGCAGCAAGGGCACATTTTTCTTCCTGCAAACAAGAATCAGCTTCTTCAAACATCAAGCAAGCAATAAGAACACAGCAACACAAGGCGCACATTCATAAATCACCTTTTCAGAATCAAGCTGAGCGCGAAGAGTAGAATTCAGTGATAGTCGCCTAGAGGGGGGGGTGAATAGGGCGAAACTGAAATTTACAAATATAATCACAACTACAAGCCGAGTTAGCGTTAGAAACAATAACGAGTCCGCGAGAGAGCGAGCAAAACAAATCGCAAGCGAATAACAAGTGAGACACGTGGATTTGTTTTACCGAGGTTCGGTTCTCGCAAACCTATTCCCCGTTGAGGAGGCCACAAAGGCCGGGTCTCTTTCAACCCTTCCCTCTCTCAAACGGTCCCTCCGACCGAGTGAGCTTTCTTTTCTCAATCACTTGGAACACAAAGTTCCTACAAGGATCACCACAAGATTGGTGTCTCTTGCCTCAATTACAAGTGAGTTTGGTTGCAATGAAAGAATCAAGAAAGCACGATTAAAAAGCCAAGCAACAAGAGCGACAAATAGCACACGGATCACTTTCTCTCTCAAGCCACTAATCACTAATGATCTCTTTTCTCAATTGTGAAACTTGGAGAGGTGGAGGCTTTTAATGTGTCTTGGAATGGATTGCTAGCTCTTGTATTGAATGTTGAAGGTTGGAATGCTTGGATGAAGTGAATGGAGGTGGTTGGGGTTGTATTTATAGCCACCAACCACTTCCTAGCCGTTGCACCATTCTGCTGAGCGCGGACGGTCCGCGAGCCAGGTCCGGACGGTCCGCCCCTGTAGATCAACGGCTGAAAATGCAACGGTCAGCAGTAACGGCTATATCAACGGCTATATTGCATTTAATGCGACGTCAGATGTCAGACAGAGCCAGTCGCGGACGGTCCGGTCGTGCACCCCGGACGGTCCGCGAGGCCCTCTATAATTCATTTCTCCGAACCCGTTACCTTCGGGTTTTTCGGTTTCTTACCGACCGGACGGTCCGCGCCTGAGGCCGGACGGTCCGCGAGTGGGCTCGGACGGTCTTTCCTTTTCCTCCGGACAGTCCGTAGTGGAAACTTGTATTTTTGCATTGGTTCTGTCCGAGAGTCATCCTAGTGTCGCGGACGGTCCGCCGCAAGGGCCCGGACGGTCCGCGCTTGGCCTGTTTTTCCAAAAAGCTTCTCCTGTCCGGAATAATCTACGGTATTCCGGACAGTCGATTTAGTATAGTTATAGATGAACCTTTGGCACCTGTAGAACATATAATCTAGAGCAAACTAGTTAGTCCAATTGTTTGTGTTGGGCAATTCAACCACCAAAATTATTTAGGAACTAGGTGTAAGCCTAATTCCCTTTCAATCTCCCCCTTTTTGGTGATTGATGCCAACACAAACCAAAGCAAATATAGAAGTGCATAGTTGAACTAGTTTACATAATGTAAGTGCAAAGGTTGCTTGGAATTGAGCCAATATAAATACTTATGTGATGCGCATGGATGGTTTCTTTGTTTTTGACATATTGGACCACATTTGCACCATAAGTTTTGTTTTTGCAAACTCTTTTGTAAATTCTTTTCAAAGGCATTTTGCAAGATAGTCAAAGGTAAATGAGTAAGATTTGCAAAGCATTTTCAAGTTTTGAAATTTTCTTCCTTTGTTCCAAATGCTTTTCTTTTGACTAAACAAAACTCCCCCTAAATGAGATCCTCCTCTTAGTGTTCAAGAGGGTTTTAAGACATCAAATTTGAAAATACTAGTTGCTCCCCCTTTAGAACACAAAGAGATACCAATTTTGAAATTTACCAATATAAAATCATTAAATTTATAAAATTAGGTGGTGGTGCGGTCCTTTTGCTTTGGGCTCATATTTTCTCCCCCTTTGGCATGAATCGCCAAAAACGGAATCATTAGAGCCCAATGAAGTACTTTCTCCCCCTTTGGTCATGAAATGAATGAGTGAAGATTATACCAAAGTTGGAGAGGTGATGTGGAGCGACGGCGAAGGATGAGTAGTAGAGTGGAGTGGAAGCCTTGTCTTCGCCGAAGACTCCTATTCCCTTTCAATATACCTATGACTTGGTTGAAATACACTTGAAAACACATTAGTCATAGCATATATAAAAGAGACATGATCAAAGGTATATTTATGAGCTATGTGTGCAAGACTAGCAAAAGAAATTCCTAGAATCAAGAATATTAAGCTCATGCCTAAGTCGGGTAAAAGATTGTTCATCAAGTGGTTTGGTAAAGATATCGGCTAATTGATCTTTAGTATTAATATAAGAAATCTCGATATCCCCCTTTTGTTGGTGATCCCGAAGAAAATGATACCGAATGGCTATGTGCTTAGTGCGGCTGTGCTCGACGGGATTGTCGGCCATTTTGATTGCACTCTCATTGTCACATAGCAAGGGGACTTTGGTTAGTTTGTAACCGTAGTCCCGCAGGGTTTGCCTCATCCAAAGCAATTGCGCGCAACAATGGCCTGCGGCAATATACTCGGCTTCGGCGGTGGAAAGAGCGACCGAATTTTGCTTCTTTGAAGCCCAAGACACCAAGGATCTTCCCAAGAACTGGCAAGTCCCCGATGTGCTCTTCCTGTTAATCCGACACCCCGCCCAATCGGCATCCGAATATCCAATCAAATCAAAAGTGGATCCCCGAGGGTACCAAAGCCCAAACTTAGGAGTAAAAGCCAAATATCTCAAGATTCGTTTTACGGCCGTAAGGTGTGATTCCTTAGGGTCGGCTTGGAATCTTGCACACATGCATACGGAAAGCATAATGTCCGGTCGAGATGCACATAAATAAAGCAATGAACCAATCATTGACCGGTATACCTTTTGATCCACGGACTTACCTCCCGCGTCGAGGTCGAGATGCCCATTTGTTCCCATGGGTGTCTTGATGGGCTTGGCATCCTTCATTCCAAACTTGCTTAGAATGTCTTGAGTATACTTCGTTTGGCTAATGAAGGTGCCTTCTTGGAGTTGCTTGACTTGGAATCCTAGAAAATACTTCAACTCCCCCATCATAGACATCTCGAATTTCTGTGTCATGATCCTACTAAATTCTTCACATGTAGATTTGTTAGTAGACCCAAATATGATATCATCAACATAGATTTGGCATACAAACAAATCATTATCAAGAGTCTTAGTGAATAAAGTAGGATCGGCCTTGCCGACTTTGAAGCCATTTGCAATAAGGAAATCTCTAAGGCATTCATACCATGCTCTTGGGGCTTGCTTAAGCCCATAAAGCGCCTTAGAGAGCCTATAGACATGGTTAGGATACTCACTGTCTTCAAAGCCGGGAGGTTGCTCAACATAGACCTCCTCCTTGATTGGTCCATTGAGGAAGGCACTCTTCACGTCCATTTGATAAAGCTTGAAGCCATGGTAAGTAGCATAGGCTAATAATATACGAATTGACTCAAGCCTAGCTACGGGTGCATAGGTTTCACCAAAATCCAAACCTTCGACTTGTGAATACCCCTTGGCCACGAGTCGAGCTTTGTTCCTAGTCACCACACCATGCTCGTCTTGCTTGTTGCGGAAGACCCACTTGGTTCCTACAACATTTTGGTTGGGACGTGGAACTAAGTGCCATACCTCGTTCCTTGTGAAATTGTTGAGCTCCTCTTGCATCGCCATCACCCAATCCGAATCTTGAAGTGCTTCCTCTACCCTGTGTGGCTCAATAGAGGAAACAAAAGAGTAATGCTCACAAAAATGTGCAACACGAGATCGAGTGGTTACCCCCTTGTGAATGTCGCCGAGGATGATGTCGACGGGGTGATCTCGTTGTATTGCTTGGTGGACTCTTGGGTGTGGCGGCCTTGGTTGTTCATCCTCCTTGTTTTCATCATTTGAATCTCCCCCTTGATCGTTGCCGTCATTTTGAGGTGGCTCATCTTGTTGATCTTCTTGTTCAACATCTTGAGCCTCATCCTCAACTTGAGTTGGTGGAGATACTTGCGTGGAGGAGGATGGTTGATCTTGTGCATTTGGAGGCTCTTCGGATTCCTTAGGACACACATCCCCGATGGACATGTTCCTTAGCGCTATGCATGGAGCCTGTTCTTCACCTACATCATCAAGATCAACTTGCTCTACTTGAGAGCCATTAGTCTCATCAAACACAACGTCACAAGAAACTTCAACAAGTCCTGAGGACTTGTTAAAGACTCTATATGCCCTTGTGTTTGAGTCATATCCTAGTAAAAAGCCTTCTACAGTTTTAGGAGCAAATTTAGATTTTCTACCTCTTTTAACAAGTATAAAACATTTGCTACCAAAAACTCTAAAATATGAAATATTGGGCTTTTTACCGGTTAGGAGTTCATAAGATGTCTTCTTGAGGATTCGGTGAAGATATAACCGGTTGATGGCGTAGCAGGCGGTGTTGACCGCCTCGGCCCAAAACCGATCCGGTGTCTTGTACTCATCAAGCATGGTTCTTGCCATGTCCAATAGAGTTCGATTCTTCCTCTCCACTACACCATTTTGTTGTGGAGTGTAGGGAGAAGAGAACTCATGCTTGATGCCCTCCTCCTCAAGGAAACCTTCAATTTGAGCGTTCTTGAACTCCGTTCCATTGTCGCTTCTAATTTTCTTGATCTTTAAGCCGAACTCATTTTGAGCCCGTCTCAAGAATCCCTTTAAGGTCTCTTGGGTTTGTGATTTTTCCTGCAAAAAGAATACCCAAGTGAAGCGAGAATAGTCATCCACAATTACAAGGCAATACTTACTACCGCCGATGCTTATGTAAGCGATCGGGCCGAACAAATCCATGTGAAGGAGCTCCAGTGGCCTGTCGGTAGTCATGATGTTTTTGTGTGGATGATGAATGCCAACTTGCTTCCCGGCTTGGCATGCGCTACAAATCCTGTCTTTCTCAAAGTGAACATCGGTTAGTCCCAAAATGTGTTCTCCCTTTAGAAGCTTGTGGAGATTCTTCATTCCAACATGGGCTAGTCGGCGGTGCCAGAGCCAACCCAAGTTAGTCTTAGCAATCAAGCAAGTGTCGAGTTCAGCTCTATTAAAATCTACTAAGTATAGCTGACCCTCTAACACTCCCTTAAATGCTACTGAATCATCACTTCTTCTAAAGATAGTAACACCAATATCAGTAAAAAGACAGTTGTAGCCCATTTGACATAATTGGGATACGGAAAGCAAATTGTAATCTAAGGAATCTACAAGAAAAACATTAGAAATGGAATGGTCAGGGGATATAGCAATTTTACCCAAACCTTTGACCAAACCTTGATTTCCATCCCCGAATGTGATAGCTCGTTGGGGATCTTGGTTTTTCTCATATGAGGAGAACATCCTTTTCTCCCCGGTCATGTGGTTTGTGCACCCGCTGTCGAGTATCCAACTTGTGCCCCCGGATGCATAAACCTACAAAACAAGTTTAGTTCTTGATTTTAGGTACCCAAACGGTTTTGGGTCCTTTGGCATTAGATATAAGAACTTTGGGTACCCAAACACAAGTCTTGGAGCCCTTGTGTTTGCCCCCAACAATCTTGGCCACTACCTTGCCGGATTTGTTAGTTAAAACATAAGATGCATCAAAAGTTTTAAATGATATGGCATGATCATTTGATGCATTAGGGATTTTCTTTCTAGGCAACTTGGCATGGGTTGGTTGCCTAGATCCAGATGTCTCACCCTTATATATAAAAGCATGATTAGGGCCAGAGTGAGACTTCCTAGAGTGAATTTTCCTAATCTTGTTCTCAGGATAGCCGGCAGGGTACAAAATGTAACCCTCGTTATCCTGAGGCATGGGAGCCTTGCCCTTAACAAAGTTAGATAGGTTCTTAGGAGGGGCATTAATTTTGACATTGTCTCCCCTTTGGAAGCCAATGCCATCCTTAATGCCAGGGCGTCTCCCATTATAGAGCATGCTTCTAGCAAGTTTAAATTTTTCATTTTCTAAGTCATGCTCTCTAATTTTAGCATTAAGTTGTGCTATGTGATCATTTTGTTTTTTAATTAAGGCTAGGTGATCATGGATAGCATCAACATTAATATCTCTACATCTAGTACAAATGGAAACATGCTCAACATTAGATGTAGAGGGTTTGCAAGATTTAAGTTCAACGACCTTAGCATGCAACATATCATTTTTAGTTCTAAGGTCGGAAATAGTAGCATTGCAAACATCAAAATTCTTAGCCTTAGCAATTAATTTCTCATTCTCATTTCTAAGGCTAGCAATGGAAACATTCAACTCATCAATCCTAGCAAGCAAATCAACATTATCATTTCTAGGATCAATGCAAACATGAGAATCAACCTTAGCAATTAATTTGACATTTTCATTTCTAAGGTTGGCAATGATGTCATGGCAAGTGCTTAGCTCACTAGATAATTTGTTACATTTTTCTACCTCTAGAGCATAAGCATTTTTAACCTTAACATGTTTCTTGTTTTCCTTGATTAGGAAGTCCTCTTGGGAGTCCAAGAGATCATCCTTTTCATGGATGGCACTAATTAGCTCATTTAATTTTTCTTTTTGTTCCATGTTAAGGTTGGCAAAAAGAATACGCAAATTATCCTCTTCATTTTTATCATTATCCTCATCACTAGATGTTTCATATTTAGTGGAGGACTTTGAATTTACCTTCTTTTTGCCGTCCTTGGCCATGAGGCACTTGTGGCCGACGTTGGGGAAGAGGAGGCCCTTGGTGACGGCGATGTTGGCGGCGTCCTCGTCGTCGGAGGAGTCGCTAGAGCTTTCGTCGGAGTCCCACTCCCGACAAACATGGGCATCGCCGCCCTTCTTCTTGTAGTACTTCTTCTTCTCCTTCCTCTTGCCCTTCTTGTCGTCGCCCCTGTCACTATCACTTGATAATGGACATTTAGCAATAAAGTGACCGGGCTTACCACACTTGTAGCAAACCTTCTTGGAACGGGATTTATAGTCCTTCCCCTTCCTTTGTTTGAGGATTTGCCGGAAGCTTTTGATGATTAGGGCCATCTCCTCGTTGTCGAGCTTGGAGGCGTCAATTGGTTGTCTACTTGGTGTAGACTCCTCCTTCTTCTCCTCCGTTGCCTTGAAGGCCACGGGTTGCGCCTCGGATGTGGAAGGCTCATCAAGCTCGTTGATCTTCTTGGAGCCCTTAATCATGCATTCAAAACTAACAAAATTCCCGATGACTTCCTCGGGGGTCATTTGTGTATATCTAGGATTGCCACGAATTAATTGTACTTGAGTAGGGTTAAGGAAAATAAGGGCTCTTAGAATAACCTTAACCACTTCGTGGTCATCCCATTTTGCGCTCCCGAGGTTGCGCACTTGGTTCACCAAGGTCTTGAGCCGGTTGTACATGTCTTGTGGCTCCTCCCCTTGGCGAAGACGGAAGCGACCGAGCTCCCCCTCGATCGTTTCCCGCTTGGTGATCTTGGTGAGTTCATCACCCTCGTGCGCCGTCTTGAGTAGGTCCCAAATCTCCTTGGCGTTCTTCAACCCTTGTACTTTGTTGTATTCCTCCTTGCTTAGAGAGGCAAGAAGGATGGTTGTGGCTTGGGAGTTGAAGTGCTCGATTTGGGCCACTTCGTCCGTGTCGTAGTCTTCATCCCCTACGGATGGTACCTGTACACCATACTCAACAACATCCCATAATCTTTTGTGGAGAGAGGTTAGATGAAATCGCATCAAATTACTCCACATAGCATAATCTTCACCATTAAAAGTTGGTGGTTTGCCTAATGGGACGGAAAGTAAAGGTGTATGTTTAGGAATGCGAGGGTAGCGTAGGGGGATCTTACTATACTTCTTACGCTCTTGGCGTTTAGAAGTGACGGACGCCACGTCGGAGCCGGAGGTAGATGTTGATGAAGTGTCGGTCTCGTAGTAGACCACCTTCCTCATCCTTTTGTGCTTGTCCCCACTCCGATGCGGCTTGTGAGAAGAAGATTTTTCCTTCTTCTCTTTGTGATGAGAAGAGGAAGATCTTTTCTCCTTCCGCTTGGAGGATTTCTTCTTCTTCTCTCTTCTCTTGGTGCGGGACTCTTCCGATGAGGATGAAGTGCTCCCTTGACTTGTAGTGGGCTTGTCATTGCCGGTCTCCATCTCCCTCTTGGTGTGATCTCCCGACATCACTTCGAGCGGTTAGGCTCTAATGAAGTACCGGGCTCTGATACCAATTGATAGTCGCCTAGAGGGGGGGTGAATAGGGCGAAACTGAAATTTACAAATATAATCACAACTACAAGCCGAGTTAGCGTTAGAAACAATAACGAGTCCGCGAGAGAGCGAGCAAAACAAATCGCAAGCGAATAACAAGTGAGACACGTGGATTTGTTTTACCGAGGTTCGGTTCTCGCAAACCTATTCCCCGTTGAGGAGGCCACAAAGGCCGGGTCTCTTTCAACCCTTCCCTCTCTCAAACGGTCCCTCCGACCGAGTGAGCTTTCTTTTCTCAATCACTTGGAACACAAAGTTCCTACAAGGATCACCACAAGATTGGTGTCTCTTGCCTCAATTACAAGTGAGTTTGGTTGCAATGAAAGAATCAAGAAAGCACGATTAAAAAGCCAAGCAACAAGAGCGACAAATAGCACACGGATCACTTTCTCTCTCAAGCCACTAATCACTAATGATCTCTTTTCTCAATTGTGAAACTTGGAGAGGTGGAGGCTTTTAATGTGTCTTGGAATGGATTGCTAGCTCTTGTATTGAATGTTGAAGGTTGGAATGCTTGGATGAAGTGAATGGAGGTGGTTGGGGTTGTATTCATAGCCACCAACCACTTCCTAGCCGTTGCACCATTCTGCTGAGCGCGGACGGTCCGCGAGCCAGGTCCGGACGGTCCGCCCCTGTAGATCAACGGCTGAAAATGCAACGGTCAGCAGTAACGGCTATATCAACGGCTATATTGCATTTAATGCGACGTCAGATGTCAGACAGAGCCAGTCGCGGACGGTCCGGTCGTGCACCCCGGACGGTCCGCGAGGCCCTCTATAATTCATTTCTCCGAACCCGTTACCTTCGGGTTTTTCGGTTTCTTACCGACCGGACGGTCCGCGCCTGAGGCCGGACGGTCCGCGAGTGGGCTCGGACGGTCTTTCCTTTTCCTCCGGACAGTCCGTAGTGGAAACTTGTATTTTTGCATTGGTTCTGTCCGAGAGTCATCCTAGTGTCGCGGACGGTCCGCCGCAAGGGCCCGGACGGTCCGCGCTTGGCCTGTTTTTCCAAAAAGCTTCTCCTGTCCGGAATAATCTACGGTATTCCGGACAGTCGATTTAGTATAGTTATAGATGAACCTTTGGCACCTGTAGAACATATAATCTAGAGCAAACTAGTTAGTCCAATTGTTTGTGTTGGGCAATTCAACCACCAAAATTATTTAGGAACTAGGTGTAAGCCTAATTCCCTTTCATTCAGCATATTAGCATCATTCAGAGCAGCAAAGACCTGGGCCAGCTCAGTCTGGCTTTGGGAATACCTTTCCTCAAAATCAGAGCATCGCCGGACCAGCTCAGCCTGACTTTGAGAATGTTTCTCTTCAAGAACAGAAAACTGCTGAGCCATATCTAGCGAGAAACAATCAAGCGAAAAAGTCAAATTGAGAAGCAGTTTAACAAGGTAGACGAAGGGAAGCAGAAAAGCACCAACCAGCATTCGTCGCCTCTAAGTCAGAGACACGTTGTTGAAGCAGCACCGGATTCCAACGGGCCAGTGACGAAGCACTTTCTGGAATAGAAGCACCCTGTAATTTCAGCTGACTAGCCATCTCGTCCACTAATGCCTGATAACAAGAGCAAATGAGTGCAAAGACAGTAATTCGTCAGGTGTAAAAGTCAAACTAGAATATGGCATAGTACCTGGAGGTTGGAGAAGAATGAGGGGACTTCCAGATCGTGAGGAATCAATTGATGGCTTGGCATAGGGTCACCATCCGGAGCAACTTGCAATGAACCAGCGGGAACCAATTCAGTGTCATCAGCAGAGCCCAAAGCTTGGTCGTCAGGAACGCTGGCCTCTAAAGCGACTCCCTGACCAGAAACTTGGGCCACCACCATGCAACCAGAGTGTGGAGGAGATCCGACGTGAACATCCATGGAAGTACAAGAGGGGGACCCCGCTCGGATACCCTCGGGGGCTGGGTCATAGCTCGCGCTGCCCACTTGAGTCGGATCATCTCCGGCAACACCCTCGGGGGTTGCGTCGTGACTTACGCTTCCCACCCGAGCCGAATCATCCCCGGCAACACCCTCGGGGGCTGGGTAAGCGTCAACACCATCCCTGAGGGTCAAGTTCTCTGCGGAAGCCGCCTCTAAGGCTGAAGGCCCCTCAGTTACTTCCATGAGAGCAAGACGATCAAAGTCAGTTTCCTGGCCCTCAAGACCGCACTCTAAGGTCAATGAGGCGCAAGACGCTGCCCGGGATGACCCCAACCCGGCGTCGAACACATCAGCACAAACATCCCTCGCGTCACCATCCGCTGGCTCTGATAACAGGTCCTCTGGAACCATATCTTCTAGAGTCTGATCGAAGTTCGCCAGAGATAATTCCTGTAGACCGATGAGGGCTGACAGAGCAGGAGAAGGAACCCCACTATTTTCCCCACTGGCAATATATTGCCGACTGTTTTTTCGAGTCAAAGGGACCTCATCTTCTTCCTCCCCCACGATTTCGTCAGCAACACAGACAGCACCCCCATTGGGATCAGCGACAGATGGAGCACACCCATTGGGATCAGCGACAGATGGAGCACACCCATTGGGATCAGCGACAGATGGAGCACACCCATTGGGATCAGCGTCGGTAATTTCAGGCACAGGCACTTCCTCAGCGGCAGGAACCGAAGGACCAACTTCCCGATCCAAACTACATACTCGCCGAAAACGTCTCCTTTTCTTTTTCTGCTCATCAGCAGGAGAATCAGGTTGATTGGCTCGGCAAGGGCGTTTCGAGCGAACACTGACAGGCCTCTGAACATCCAAGGTTGTACCAGCTTCCGGTAGAGGCACCACCGCCAATGTCCCAACAGGAGCAGCATCAGAAGAGTCTTCAGCCAGCATATCAAGCATAGCACTTATTTCTACATCATTAGGATCCAAAGGCACCTCAAAGTGGACTTGCCGTTCATCATCGGGAATTTCTCCAATCGAAGCAACCAAAGCACTAACTTCTTCGGCAGAGGGTCGTACTCTAAGGCCCAAACCGCCGTCAGCAACAGGAGGATTCGACACAAAATGAGTAAAAGCCTTGGAAGGAGGCAGGTTCCAGGCCGAGTATGCGATAGGGGCACCAACATTGGACACCTTGCCTCTAAGCATCATTTCAAGCCGGTTCACCAAGTCTACAGCGGGAATCCTTCTATTGGTGACCCGGGTTGAGTCAGCTAAACCTCGGTACAAGTAGGCTGGGTATGCCCTATCCTTCAACGGCTGGATGTTCTTGAAAACAAAATCAGCAACCACAACCTCTGCAGTCAAACCCCTCTCCTTCAGCAGTCCAACCTCAGCCAGCAAAGCCCCTGCCTCAGCCACCTCCTGGTCCGTAGGAGACTCGGTCCAACTCAGAGTACAAACATCCGGCTGTCTCCCCGACCGTGGGGGGAGAGATTTTCCGTGGTTCTCAACAATAAACCATTCCAAGCGCCATCCTTTGATACTATCCTTGAGTGGGATTTCAAGGTAGTCAGTCTTCCTCCCACGGCGCATCTCTAAACTCGCACCCCCCACTAGCTGATGCTGCCCCCCGGCCATCCCAGGGCGACAGTGATACAAGTACTTCCACAGTCCAAAATGTGGCAGGACGCCAAGAAAAGCCTCACATAAATGAACGTAAATGGAAATTTGCATAATGGAATTGGGATTCAGATGGGTCAAGTTAAGGCGATAGAAATCAAGGAGACCGCGGAAAAAGGGAGAAATAGGAAGAGCGAGACCGCGGAGAAGAAAAGGAACATAAATCACGGATTCGTGGGTATCCTCTGTTGGGACAGTGACCCCATGGCAAATCCGCCAAGAACAGAGCTCCTTCGGAGGAAGAACCCCGATGGACACGAGGTGGAGAAGGTCGGGCTCAGAAACGACAGACATGTGGTTACCTGCGAAAGGCAACTGGCTGTTGGGGTCGATAGGGGGAATCACCGCAGCAGATGAACTCGAGGCCTTTCGCTTGGGCGCCATCTCAATTCCACCGGCGAACAGAACGGGAGCCAAATTTCAAAAGGACAGAGAGGATCTGGAGGCAGGAAAGCAAGAACTAGGGCACGGAAAGCAGAGGCGGCTGAAAGTGCAATGCATATGGGATCTTCCCGGGCCAGATACCGTTTCCAAAAAAGCGCCCAGTCATCACCCGGTGGTTACTTCTAAAACACCGGCGTGCCGTGTCATCACCCGACGGTTACTTCTAAAAGCACCGGTGCGCCACATCATCACTCGGCTATTACCTTCAAAGTGGCTGACGTCGTCTCCAGTCACTCGGCAGTTATCTCTAAAACGCCGACGTCGTCTTCAGTCACTCGGCGGTTATCTCTAAAACACCGACGTCGTCTTCAGTCGCTCGGCAGTTATCTCTAAAACGCCGGCGTCGTCTCCAGTCACTCGGCAGTTAACTCTAAAACGCCGACGTCGTCATAAGCCACTCGGCTGTTACCTCTAAAAGCGCCGACGTGATCATCAGTCATTCCAACGCTAATGTGGCTTCGTCATCACTCGGATGCAACTTCAAAGGCGTAAATATTGACAATAATAACTCGGTCATCACCCTAAAAGCGACGATATGACGCCCGAATGACTCAACTACTACTCCAGAGGGATGGACTTCACAGACAAAGCAAATGGAGGAATGACTTGAAAACTCCAAGCTACGACACAAGCGTAACAGACAGAGAACATCATGGACAATAAATATCACGACAATCATCAACTACTATGAAGCAAAATAATCAACACAGAGGAGACGAAATCATTTTTCATTAAGGGAAGTTTCAGAACTTACAAATCAACTCATTATGAGTTGATACCTCCCTATTACTACCACTACACTACATTCTACTACTACTATACTACATTCTACTACTCTACACTACTAACTACTACTACATTATTTCACTATACTACTTCTAATCTATACTAACATCTAAAAACCAGTGGCATCTAGCCACTGGCCTTGTTGCTACCTTTGCTGCTGTCACACCCGGTTTTTAGAAGGTAAACCGAATGCGAACCATGTACGTGCCAGGATCAGTTATTCACGTACACAGCAGTTACATAACATGGACATCATCACACAGTGCTCAAATAGTATTAAAAGGGAACTAATAGTCGATTACATCATACGTCTGAGACGTCCATATAGTCCTTACAATAAATCAAAGTGCGGAAAAGAAACGTAGATAACCGCGGCCTTCACAGGCAGCCGACTGGGGGTTTGCCGCTAACCCACACCTAGAACTCGTCGTAGTCTTGGAACTCCTGGAAGTCTCCTTCCACAGCTTCATCTTCTCCTGAGCAGTGGTTGCAATGCTGACAACCTGGGGGGGGATTGGTGTGTAGAGCAAGGGTGAGTACACATCAACATACTCAGCAAGCATCCCGTTTGGCTGTAGTGGACTAGCTTTATGTGGGGATAAGTCAAGCAGTTGCTTTTAGTTGGTCAGGTTATTACTTACTAGTAGAAAGCCAGGTTTTAACATTAACCCAAGTTATTAGCCCAATGTATCCTTTCCAAACGGAAAGAATACCACTTACCAGCACCATAATCATAACCAGAAGCATCAATCTCATTGCCACCTGTACCAAAATGTCTCTGATCAAGTATCACTAATCTCTGGAGCTCCCTTGGCCGCTCATAACCGCGAGCACGGTTGATATATCAGTTTTCATTACACTCTGCAGAGGTTGTGCACTTTACCCATAAGCCGTGATTCCCTCTCTAGCCCGGGCTTGCAAGACCCTTATTCACTCCCAAGGTGAATGGCTAGGGATTCACTACGAAGCCTTTACAAAGATTCCCCGGGGCTGTAGCCACCCGTTAGGTTTCCAAAATGTACCGCACTCCTCCCCAAGGGACAAATCAACCTTGGCAGAGCGAGCCGCATACACCGAGCCCCATTGACGGCACAACGGCGAAGTGATCTACACCCCGGTTCCTCAAATTATTCAGCTAAGGGCGTCCCATTCCACCCTCATGGTTGCACTGTTTTCCCGGGCGGTCATCCACTGAACAGGTCCTTACGGAGAGGCACTCGAGAAACCGCTCGAGTCCCCTTGAAGGTCACAAATATAATCATAAATAAGAAGGGAAAACAGCGTATCATAGATAATCACATCATGTTCATTGATTAGAGTTGAGCAATAGCATCAGACTAAGCAGTAATAATCCGACCCAAATAGGTAAACAAGGACATGGATAACAAAAGCTAGTAAATCCTTAGGTATAAATGTGTAATGCGGGAGGTGAATTAATGAATGAATGGGACAGAAATAGGTCAAAGGACACTTGCCTCCACCAACCGACTGCTGCTCAGGGGCTTCTCCTGCGAATTCCTCGGGCTCTTCGACCGGATCGTTCTCTATGCGAGCGCAAACATACATACATCCACATATTTAATACAAAAGAACAGTACACCATACAAGGGAACAAATAAAGTGAATATGCATCAAGTATGACGTTCGATATCGCATTTATTATGGTTAGAAAGAAACGGGGAAAGGTCTCGCAGGGGGTTAAAGCTTATGCACTAATGATTAGTTACAATTGGTTCTTAACAAAAGAATTCTGTTATATGCACTAATGGAAACCTAGTCATTTTAGTTGATCAACATTGAACGAGATAAACAATTAATTATATGAATCAACTAGCGTAACGGAATTCTAAATTAAGTTTCCTATTTCAATAACATGAGCAATGATTAGCCTGCCTAAAATAAAATAACTATGATAACAGAAAGTAAAATAAAATAAAATAAATAAAAAAATAAAAGGGGGGGCGGTTGAACCGGCCTGGGGCAGGGTCGGGGGGGGGGGGGGGGGGGGGGGGCGGCCAAGCCGGCGGCGGGCGGCCGAGCTGGCGGGGGGGCGGCCGAGCTGGGCGGCTGGGCTGGGGGCGGGCGCGCAGGGGCGGCCGAGCTGGGCTGGGGCGGCTGGGCCGGCCAGGGCGGCCGAGCCGGGGGCGCGCAGGGGCGGCGGCGGCCGAGCTGGGCCAGGGCGCGGGGCGATTGGGCTGGGGAGGGAGAGGAGGGGAGAGGGGAGAGGAGAGGAGAGGAGAGGGGGGGCTCACCGGGGACGGGGACGGGCGGCCGAGCCGCAGGGGCGGCCGAGCTGCAGAGGGCGGCGGCCGAGCTGCAGGGGCGGGGCTAGGGCAGGGGGCGGCGGCGGCTAGGGTGGGAGAGAATGGGAGAAAGAGAGGGAGAGGGGTAAGGGGAAGGGAGTGGGGGCGGTTGGGCCGGCTAGGCCCAAGAAGGGCGCGCGGGGGCGGCTGGGCCGGCCAGGAGGCGGCCCACGGCGCGGGAGAGAGAAAAGGGAGGGGAGAGAGAAAGAAAAAGGAAAAAGAAAGAAAAAAAGAAAAGGTTTCTTCTCATTTTCGAAATCCGATCTTCCTAGATGAATGCATTTACACTTTCAAGCAATCAAAAAATGCATAGTTCGGCATGGTGCATCAATCAACATAAAGCAATTTAGGGTTTTTCTTTACACGGGAATTCCAAACCGAATCCCGCTAGCTTTGGAAAAGGTCAAGGTCTAGCGAGGGGAAAAAGAAAAAGAAAAGGTAACGCCCGAATTTGGCGAGTGAAGAAAAGAAAAAATTCAACTGCAAAAAATTCGGGGCGTTACAAACCTATCCCCCTTAAAAGAATCTCGCCCTCGAGATTCAGGGCTGGCTAGCAAAGAGCTCTGGGTACTTAGCCACTAGATCATCTTCACGCTCCTAGGTTGCTTCTTCCTCAGAGTGGTGATTCCATCTGACTTTGCACATTCTGATGGTCTTCCTTCGGGTGACTCTGTCTGCAACCTCGAGGATCTGCGCTGGCTTCTCTGTGTAGGTCAAGTCCTCCTGGACTTCCAGACCTTCCACTGGCAACTGCTCTTCTGGCACACGCAAGCACTTCTTCAACTGAGACACATGAAAGACATCATGCACAGCAGACAAATTCTCTGGCAGGCTGAGCTGATAAGCCACTTCTCCACGCTTTGAGAGAATTTGATACGGACCAATGTAGCGGGGTGCTAGCTTGCCTTTCACTCCGAATCTTCTGACTCCTCTGATCGGTGACACTTTCAGATAGACAAAGTCTCCGACTTCGAAACTCAGCTCTCTTCTTCTTGCGTCTGCATAGCTTCGCTGCCTTGATTGCGCTATCTTCAGATTCTCTCGGACCATCTTGATGTTCTCTTCGGCTTCAAGCAGAATGTCTGGCCCAAACACTTGCTTCTCTCCAGGCTGATTCCATTGCAATGGCGTTCTACAACTCCTTCCATAAAGCGCTTGAAATGGTGACATCTTCAAACTGGCCTGGTAACTGTTGTTATAGGAAAACTCTGCATAAGGCAATCTCTTATCCCATCCGGACTGATCTTGCAACGCACAGGCTCTCAACATATCTTCAAGAATTTGATTGGTTCTTTCAGTCTGACCATCTGTCTGCGGGTGATAAGCTGAACTGAAATTCAGATGTGTGCCCAAGGCTTCATGCAACTGCTGCCAGAAATGAGAGGTGAACTGCGTTCCTCTGTCTGACACTATCTTCTTTGGCACACCATGAAGACAAACGATCCGAGACATGTACAACTCTGCCAATACTGCACTGCTGTAGTTGGTCTTGATAGGTATGAAGTGGGCTGACTTGGTCAAACGGTCCACTACCACCCAAATGGAATCGTAGCCGGCTCGAGTGCGAGGCAATCCGACTATGAAATCCATACCGATTTCATCCCATTTCCACTGAGGAATCTGCAACGGTTGCAACAATCCAGCTGGTCTTTGGTGCTCTGTCTTAATTCTTCGACAACTATCGCACATAGCCACATGCTCTGCGATTTCCCTCTTCATTCCGTACCACCAGAATTTCTTCTTCAGATCCTGATACATCTTCTCACTGCCAGGGTGAATCGAATAAGCTGTCTCATGGGCTTCCTTAAGGATCAACTCCCGAATGGACTGGACATTGGGAACACACAAGCGGTCTTTGAACCATACCACACCTTCAGCATCTTCTCGAAAATCTTTGCCTCTGCCATCTAGAACCAGTCGCCGGATCTCACTGATCTTCTCATCATTCTTCTGCGCTTCTTTGATTTCGCGCTCCAAGGTAGGTTCCAATTCAACTGTGACTCCTCGCGAATTGTTCAGAAATCTGAGACTCAACCTATCGAACTCCTTGGCCAACTCATAAGGCATCGGACGAGCGACCATCAAATTGACTTGACTCTTTCTGCTCAAAGCATCTGCCACTACGTTCGCTTTGCCTGGATGGTAATGGATCTCCAACTCATAGTCTTTGATCAACTCTAACCATCTTTGTTGCCTCATGTTCAATTATGACTGAGTGAATATGTACTTCAGACTCTTGTGATCTGTGTAAACATCGCATTTCTGTCCATACAGATAGTGCCTCCATGTCTTCAGTGCGTGAACCACTGCTGCCAACTCTAGGTCATGGATTGGGTAATTCTTCTCATGAACCTTCAGCTGTCGGGACGAGTAAGCCACAACTCTTCCCTCTTGCATCAACACGCATCCCAAACCTGTGTAACAAGCATCACAGTACACAGAGAAGGGCTTGTGCACATCAGGCAAGACTAGGACAGGCGCTGTTGTCAACTTCTCTTTCAGCGCTTCAAAGGCCTCTTGACATTTCTGGGTCCACTTGAACTCAACTTTGTTGCCTAGCAACGCTGTCATTGGTTTCGCAATCTTTGAAAACCCTTCAATGAATCGCCGATAATATCCGGCCATTCCAATGAAGCTCTTGATTCCTCAAGCATCCGTTGGCGCTTTCCAGTTCAGAATGTCTGCCACTTTCTTCGGATCCACAGCCAATCCTTCTTTGTTGATTATGTGACCCAAGAACAGGACTTCACTGATCCAGAACTCACACTTGCTCAACTTTGCATACAACTGGTGCTCTCGCAATCTCTGCAATACCATCCTCAAATGATCTGCATGTTCTTCTTCGCTTTGAGAATAAACCAGAATGTCATCAATGAATACCACCACAAACTTATCGAGATAATCCATGAATACACTGTTCATCAAGTTCATGAAAAACGCTGGTGCATTGGTCAAACCAAAATACATCACTGTGAACTCATATAACCCATACTTGGTAATGAATGCCGTCTTCGGAATGTCCGAAGGTCGGATCCTGAGCTGATGATAACCTGACCTCAGATCAATCTTGGAGAACACACTGGCTCCTCTCAACTGGTCAAACAGATCTTCTATTCTGGGCAAGGGATACTTGTTCTTGATCGTGACTTCATTCAAAGCTCGATAATCGATACACATCCTCTTGGTGCCATCTTTCTTTTCCACAAACAAGACAGGAGCGGCCCAAGGCGAGGTGCTTGGCCGGATGTAACCTTTCTCTGACAGCTCATCAATCTGCTTCTTAAGCTCAACCAACTCTGGTCCAGATATCCTGTAAGCTCTCTTAAAGATAGGGGCGGTTCCAGGAAGAAGCTCTATGGCAAACTCAACTTTCCGCTCTGGTGGCATACCCGGTAAGTCCTTTGGAAACACATCTGGGAATTCGGACACAACCTTGATACTCTCAATTGGGTCTGCTTCACTGCTATCGACAGCCATCTGATAACAACTTCCTTTCTTCGGCTCAGGCGGGACTAACTCGGTCACCACTTCCTCTCCTAGTGGGGACACCAACTTGATTGTCCTTTTATCACAACTGATAACTGCCTGATACTTATCTAGCCAATTCATCCCTAGGATGACATCTATTCCCTGAGTACCCATTACTATAAGGTTAGCGGGAAACGCTATCCCCCTTATTTCCACACTTACATTCAAACATATGCTATCAGCTCGAATTCTACCACCGGCTGAGTCAATTTGAATGGGGGTTGACATGGTAGTAATTGGAAGATTATGTGCTTCTACCCATGATGCAGTAATGAAAGAATGTGTTGCTCCAGTATCAAATAACACTTCTGCAATATGGGAGTCGACTGGGAACATACCTACTATCATGTCGGGGGTCTCCTGAACTGCTTCAGCCTCCAAGTGGTTCAGTCTCCCATGATTGTAACGCGGTTGAGAGCGGTTGCCTGATCCAGACTGGGACACATTCTGCTTTGCTGGGGCATTGGGGCCTGACTGCTGCTGGGCTGCTTTCTTCGGACATTGCATCACCCAGTGGCCTTGCTCTCCACAGTGGAAACATGCTCTGTTTCCAACCTGAGCTGGTGCTGCCTGATTGTTCTGCTGGCTTGCTGGGGCAGGAAGACGAGGTGTCTGCTGATTCTGCCTCTGAAACTGACCTCCTGACTGATTGCTCTGACGGTTCTAGTACTGGTGCTGGGGGTACTGCCTTTGGGACTGCTGATACTGCTGACGCTGCTGATGCTGCTGAGGTGGACACTGATTCTGCCTGAACTGCTGAGGTTGATTGCCTGAAAAACGAGGACGACTGCTGCTTCCAGGCTGGGGTCCACTGATCTTGCGCTTACGATCCTCCATCTCCTTACGCTTCCTTTCTGTCATGATCGCTCTGTCAATCAGGTGCTGGAATGTCGGGAAGGTGTGATTCATCAGCTGATACTGCAGGGGGGTCAACCAAGCCTCTCAAGAAACGGTACTGTCGCTTGGCGTCGGTGTTGACATCTTCAGGAGCATAGCGGGACAACTGCAGAAACCTGTCTCGATACTCACTGACAGATGTTGACCCTTGCTTAAGGGCCAGGAACTCCTCCTTCTTCACTGTCATCAGACCTGCAGGCACATGGTACTGACGAAAGCTACATCTGAACTCTTCCCAGGTGATGGCATCGGGGTTGGCATGGGTGGCGAGGTAAGACTCCCACCATGATTGGGCTGCTCCTCTCAACAGACGGGGACCATACAAGACTTTCTCCCTGTCATCACACTGAGCGGTATGCAACTCCCGCTCCACAGTGCGCAGCCAATCTTCAGCATCCATGGGGTCAGAAGAGTGAGCGAACGTTGGGGGATGACCTCTCATGAATTCAGCACGCTTGTCTCTGGGCATCTGAGGCATCTGAGGCTGGGGTGGTGCTTGCTGCTGTTGCTGCTGCTGCTGCTGAATGGCGGCCAGAGTCTGACCGATGGCCTGAACTGCCTGAGTCTGCATCAGAAACATCTGCTCGATCGACATCGGGGGCGGGGGTGGCAGGTGCTGCTGCTGGGGCACCTCATCCTGCGGAGCGGCTCGCTCCTGCTGAGCACGCCTTCCTCCTCTGCGCCTGTTCTCTGACATCTGCAGAACGCAACCACACATCAGAACTGATCTGGCAAATCTTGCAGCATAAGAAAAGAGTATAGAATTCTCCAACAGCACTGAACAGATGAGCATCTTCACTGATCTCCATCGCAGACCACACAGCTTCTCAGATAAAGAGGAAAGTAGAATAAAGGGTTTCCCAACTATATAACTAACTCCATTAACATAATAGATAAGCCAAAATGCAGGGGATACCCACATTCTGGTGACAATCATTACAAAGATCCAAACCAAACATAGTTCATCATGACAAACATAAATGCACAGGATATAGCAAACTACCCTGTCTAACTAAGACTAACTAAGAGCGAGACTAACGCTAAGACTGAAGCTTCTATGTATATATATTTCGTATTAATTACAAGATCCGACTCTAGCGATCTATGGTTCTAGATTTATCTTGGTCTTGCAGTCGGGATTGCCATAAGACTGGTGTCCACGCCGAGGTGAGCGGTACGGGTGCTGAGTCCCAACGGGAGTGGGGGAACCATCATCCAAGTGACGACGTTCCGTGCGCTCAGCCCGCAGCAGGGCGATCTCAGCACGAGCCCTACTCAGCTCGTCTAATGCATGGTCCAGCTCCGTGTTTAGCACGGCGGCTAGGTTGACTGTGCTGCTCAACCTAGGATTGTCCTCACCAGCAGGTGAAACAATCACGCCTCTTGTGCTGCCAGATGGACGGCAGGGGTAATACTTCAGGTCGAGACCGTCAGCTACCCCACCGAGAACCGAGCAGTAGTGCGAAAGCGCACGCCGTGCAGCATCCTGCATGGCTGCCTCAGCTGAGTCCCGCTCAGAGATAGAATAGTGCCCTGAGCAAGCCTCCGCGCCCTGGAGACTGTTCTCCGGATGGCGCACCAAACAGGTCGCCTCCCAGCGGTCCGGGTAGACCCCGCGACTATGCTGGTAGACCACACAGCGATACTCGATGGACCAAGTACGCCGGTCAAGTGCCCGACGTAGCAGGGTGTCGAGCGCGTCGTGGAAGTGACACCCGCGAGCAGCGTCGCGAGTGATGGGTCGAGCAACCCATCCTTCCGGCTCATGGTCAGCAGGGAGGTCGGTGTCGTGGCTCGGGCTGTCGTCGCCACCTTCGTCGCCTGGGTCTCCTCCAGCAGCTACTCCAGAAGCTGGGGCGCCCAGTGGTGGTGCAGGGGGCGCCTCCAGAGGAAGCACAGGGGAGCAGCTCCTCACAGACTCTATCTCCTGCTGGAGCGAGAAGGAAGAGCCCTGCTGCTCCTGTCGTCGACGTTCCTGCTCCTCTTGCAGGCGGTGGTGCAGTCTCTCCAAGTGGTTGGACTGTCCGACCACGGGACGGCGAAGCGGACGCTCAGCAAGGCGGGAGGGTAAGAAGGGGATGACGGACTTTCGTGCAGTGTGTCTAAGACGAGCCATCTACAAAAGATATCGCAAGCAAAAGGGTGAGAACAGAATGAATATGACCAGCAAATAATGAATCATAAATAAATGAAGGATTAGAATAAAACATAATTTTCAGCAAGGTATAATATATAGTAGAACATAGGTTTGGTCGGTATGACCAACTTTTGAAGGGATATCAAAGTCAAGGCAGGGACAGAGGTCTATAATCCTTAGAACGACCATTCTACTCTAGGTTAGCGGTCCTACAGTCAACACGGCTTTGATACCACTTATGTCACACCCGGTTTTTAGAAGGTAAACCGAATGCGAACCATGTACGTGCCAGGATCAGTTATTCACGTACACAGCAGTTACATAACATGGACATCATCACACAGTGCTCAAATAGTATTAAAAGGGAACTAATAGTCGATTACATCATACGTCTGAGACGTCCATATAGTCCTTACAATAAATCAAAGTGCGGAAAAGAAACGTAGATAACCGCGGCCTTCACAGGCAGCCGACTGGGGGTTTGCCGCTAACCCACACCTAGAACTCGTCGTAGTCTTGGAACTCCTGGAAGTCTCCTTCCACAGCTTCATCTTCTCCTGAGCAGTGGTTGCAATGCTGACAACCTGGGGGGGGATTGGTGTGTAGAGCAAGGGTGAGTACACATCAACATACTCAGCAAGCATCCCGTTTGGCTGTAGTGGACTAGCTTTATGTGGGGATAAGTCAAGCAGTTGCTTTTAGTTGGTCAGGTTATTACTTACTAGTAGAAAGCCAGGTTTTAACATTAACCCAAGTTATTAGCCCAATGTATCCTTTCCAAACGGAAAGAATACCACTTACCAGCACCATAATCATAACCAGAATCATCAATCTCATTGCCACCTGTACCAAAATGTCTCTGATCAAGTATCACTAATCTCTGGAGCTCCCTTGGCCGCTCATAACCGCGAGCACGGCTGATATATCAGTTTTCATTACACTCTGCAGAGGTTGTGCACTTTACCCATAAGCCGTGATTCCCTCTCTAGCCCGGGCTTGCAAGACCCTTATTCACTCCCAAGGTGAATGGCTAGGGATTCACTACGAAGCCTTTACAAAGATTCCCCGGGGCTGTAGCCACCCGTTAGGTTTCCTAAATGTACCGCACTCCTCCCCAAGGGACAAATCAACCTTGGCAGAGCGAGCCGCATACACCGAGCCCCATTGACGGCACAACGGCGAAGTGATCTACACCCCGGTTCCTCAAATTATTCAGCTAAGGGCGTCCCATTCCACCCTCATGGTTGCACTGTTTTCCCGGGCGGTCATCCACTGAACAGGTCCTTACGGAGAGGCACTCGAGAAACCGCTCGAGTCCCCTTGAAGGTCACAAATATAATCATAAATAAGAAGGGAAAACAGCGTATCATAGATAATCACATCATGTTCATTGATTAGAGTTGAGCAATAGCATCAGACTAAGCAGTAATAATCCGACCCAAATAGGTAAACAAGGACATGGATAACAAAAGCTAGTAAATCCTTAGGTATAAATGTGTAATGCGGGAGGTGAATTAATGAATGAATGGGACAGAAATAGGTCAAAGGACACTTGCCTCCACCAACCGACTGCTGCTCAGGGGCTTCTCCTGCGAATTCCTCGGGCTCTTCGACCGGATCGTTCTCTATGCGAGCGCAAACATACATACATCCACATATTTAATATAAAAGAACAGTACACCATACAAGGGAACAAATAAAGTGAATATGCATCAAGTATGACGTTCGATATCGCATTTATTATGGTTAGAAAGAAACGGGGAAAGGTCTCGCAGGGGGTTAAAGCTTATGCACTAATGATTAGTTACAATTAGTTCTTAACAAAAGAATTCTGTTATATGCACTAATGGAAACCTAGTCATTTTAGTTGATCAACATTGAACGAGATAAACAATTAATTATATGAATCAACTAGCGTAACGGAATTCTAAATTAAGTTTCCTATTTCAATAACATGAGCAATGATTAGCCTGCCTAAAATAAAATAACTATGATAACAGAAAGTAAAATAAAATAAAATAAAATAAATAAAAAAAATAAATAAGGGGGGGCGGTTGAACCGGCCTGGGGCAGGGGCGGGGGGGGGGGGGGGGGGGGCGGCCAAGCCGGCGGCGGGCGGCCGAGCTGGCGGGGGGGGGGGGGGGGGGGTTGAACCGGACGGGGGGGGGGGGGGGGGGGCGGCCGAGCTGAGCGGCTGGGCTGGGGGCGGGCGCGCAGGGGCGGCCGAGCCGGGGCGGCTGGGCCGGCCAGGGCGGCCGAGCCGGGGGCGCGCAGGGGCGGCGGCGGCCGAGCCGACCATGGAGGCGGCCGAGCTGGGCCAGGGCGCGGGGCGGTTGGGCTGGGGAGGGAGAGGAGGGGAGAGGGGAGAGGAGAGGAGAGGAGAGGAGAGGGGGGGCTCACCGGGGACGGGGACGGGCGGCCGAGCCGCAGGGGCGGCCGAGCTGCAGAGGGCGGCGGCCGAGCTGCAGGGGCGGGGCTAGGGCAGGGGGCGGCGGCGGATAGGGTGGGAGAGAATGGGAGAAAGAGAGGGAGAGGGAGAGGGGTAAGGGGAAGGGAGTGGGGGCGGTTGGGCCGGCTAGGCCCAAGAAGGGCGCGCGGGGGCGGCTGGGCCGGCCAGGAGGCGGCCCACGGCGCGGGAGAGAGAAAAGGGAGGGGAGAGAGAAAGAAAAAGGAAAAAGAAAGAAAAAAAAGAAAAGGTTTCTTCTCATTTTCGAAATCCGATCTTCCTAGATGAATGCATTTACACTTTCAAGCAATCAAAAAATGCATAGTTCGGCATGGTGCATCAATCAACATAAAGCAATTTAGGGTTTTTCTTTACACGGGAATTCCAAACCGAATCCCGCTAGCTTTGGAAAAGGTCAAGGTCTAGCGAGGGGAAAAAGAAAAAGAAAAGGTAACGCCCGAATTTGGCGAGTGAAGAAAAGAAAAAATTCAACTGCAAAAAATTCGGGGCGTTACAGCTGCTGCCGCCGCCGTTGCTGCCCCTGCCGCTGTCGCCGCTGCCGCCTTTGCTGCCGCCGTTGCCGCCCCCGCTGCCGCCGTCACCGTCATCGTCGCCGTCGTCATCATCGCCCCCGCCGTCGCCGTCGTCTCCGCCATCGCCGCCACCGGCCTCCTCGGACGAGTCCGAAGAGTCCTCCTCGTCCGAGGAGTACTCTGACTCATCCGAGCCCGCGAGCCCGGAGCACTCGACGGCCCGGATATAAGTCCAGACCTCCGCGGCAATCCCCTGGGAGTCGTCTGAATCGTCAGACGACGCCGGGGGAGAGACGAGAGCCGGAGACCCTTCGGACTCGGAGGAGAACTCCTCCTCCGAGTATTCCGAATCGCTGAAGTCCTCTGACGGAGGAGTCGGCTCGCGCTTGCGTTTGTTACTCTTGCCCATGGTGGAAACGAAGGGAGAAAAAGAAAGCAAGCAGTGGAGAACAGCAAAGAGGTGTGAAGAAACCGGAGAGGCAAAGGCACTATTTATATAAGAAGAAGGCAACCGCTCACCTCCTACCACGGTCGCCGAACAGTCGCAAAATATTCAATATACGCTTCAAACCGTCTGAAGATACGTCAGGCGGCTGACGCCGTTTCATGCAACGCAACACCCATTGGGACTCCAGTCAACTGCACGGGCGATATGATTACACCCGCCGTCACATCACATTACTACTCAGAAGCAGCCGGCTAAAACACTCAGCGTACTAAGCCGTCCCTTGCCCACACCCATTGGGGGGGGACGCCCAGGAATTATCAGTATATTTTTGAAAACTGTCACGTCCGTGCAGGGCATGCAATGAATACCTCAAGACAAAAATGAGATATCATTAAGGATCAAAGGAAAGCCAAATATAGCCGGTGAAGTATAAAGTCTGACTGACAGAAGCGACATGAAGACTAGCCAGGGGACGTCCATCGAATGTCCAATCAGTTGCAGATCAAATAAATTGCACCACCTAGCAAGATATGGGCAGATCACGAACTCGGCTCCAAAGACAAAATACATGCTGACCTCTAAAGCATAATATTGATGACATAATGCTGACCTCTAAGGCATTCAGAAGAAAAAAGAAAAGATGACTCTCAGCAAAAGGACACGAAATGAAGACCTTCGAGTGGATTATTTTCAAAAAATCCACTCGAAGCTCGGAGGCTACACCCATTGGGTGCATCTCCGGTGCACCCCATGAATCGCCATTTCGAATCAAGACAATGCTAACTTCTAAAGCATATGGCAAGATCAAAAGCAAGGCTGACCTCCAACCAAGTGCAAGCGGAAAATAAGATGATTTTTGATGAGGACCTTCGAGTGGATTATTTTCAAAAATCCACTCGAAGCTCGGGGGCTACACCCACCCAATGGAGTTCAGGATCCAACAAATACGAAATGCTGACCTCCAAAGCGCGAGTTTGAAACAGAACGTCAGTTTTCGAGCAGAAGGAGATAGTAAGAAATTGTTTTTACCAAACTACCCGGAAAGTATCCCTTGTCATAAAATGAAGACCGCAAGCTGGACCTAGGATCTTTGGGCCGATTATCTCAAAATCAACCCAAAGATCGGGGGCTTGTGGGGGACAGATATCCCCCGGGTCCACTGGAAGGATAAAAGACCTCACGAAAGGCCCAAGGGACCAATAAACCGTAAGGTCATCCCTTCGTGGGCCTGGGGAAGAACGACCAGCGAAGCAGATCGATGTAAGGCCGGATCGGCGCGAGCCTGGATGGCCCCAATAACGTTGAGCAAGCAACCACAACAGAGACCCGACTTTCCTGTGCTGGAGCCCCGTACGATGGAACCAGGCGAGGATAAGTCGGCCGAATTATAGTAAGATAGACTCGATCAGTTCACTATCTCTTAGATGCACATTGTTATCATATCTGCATGTATTGTCCCACGGTCGAATATATAAGGCCTAGGGGGCATCCCTTCAGATCGATCTCATTACTTAGCCACCAACTCCGGCTCTCTACGTTTCCAATACTAGAGAACCTCCTTGTAATCTACCACATAAAGCATACTCACCAGGACGTAGGCTGTTACGCATCTCAAAGCGGCCTGAACCTGTAAACACTGTCCATTGCTCCTCGTGCCTCCGGCACGAACCATTTAGCTGCAGTCGGCGACACCGTCCTACTCCTAAAAACACCTTGAGGGGTAACCCCGGGTGTGCGGTCGGACCCAAAACACCAACAGGAGCCACCAAAAAAATAATGGTGTCCAAAATTTTCATGCATTAGTATTCTAAACGGTGGAATATACTCGCTTCGTCTCAAATTATAGTTTTTTCTAGCCTATTTTTTCTCCACGTTTATTCAAATGATAATGACATATATAAAAATTATATTAGTCGGTAGCCCGTGCATTGCGACGGCTTACAACAATACCCACGTAAACTATCCATCAAAAAAATTCAAGATTTTTTATTGATTGTCTCCGCTCTCTGTATAATATTTTTTAATTTGGCTAACTGATGTTATTGTTTACTCCATACAATATGTCTTGGTACAACACGACCAATGAAATGAGCGATTAGATGAGAGTTAACAACGACTGACTGAACGAACAAAGATTATAAAATGACATAATTCTACCGTATAGAGACCAAATAAGAGAGAGTTTGTGAGCTTAAGTTTCTAAAATAAGTTACATGAAGTCAAACTTATAAAAAAGATGGATCAAAATATGGAGTGATTGCTAAAGTCAAGCATCAATAAAAATTAGATGTGCTGCATATAAATTATGCTACTTCATAGCAATTACTAACGTTTAAAACCAATAAATAACCTTTCATTTTACTGTTAGTATTATAATCATTGTTGCTCCATCCAATTCAGCAACCTCAAACATCATGGAGTCCATTGCGTCAATATGGTCTCTGAAACGAACTAATGCTTGCAAGAGCCAAGAACGTCGTGTCATGCTTGGGTTGTAGCCTCGGCCCGTAGTGCTGGCCGGCCCGGCCCAACACAATTATATATTTTTTATTTTTAAAAAAGTATATACATATATACAATTTACATTTAATATTAAAAATATCTGAGCATGATTCGAACCCCACCTCCTGCACTGTTTTTTTATATTTTACGTCGATTTAATCAAAAGGGTGAGAGCACCTAGAGGGGGTGAATAGGTGATCCTGTAAAATTCCACAACTAATAGCCACGAACACACAAGTATCACAGAAAAACAATCACACAAGACACGCGAGTTTATCCCATGGTTCGGCAAGTATAACACTTGCCTACCTCCACGTTGTGGCGTCCCAATGGACGAGGATTGCACTCAACCATTTTCAAGTGATCCAAGATCAACTCGAATACCACAGTGTTCTTCTTGCTTATTTTTTTCCCGTTTGCGAGGAATCTCCACAAGTTGGAGTCTCTCGCCCTTACAACAAAGATCAAAGTGAAAGCACTAGAGTAAGGGTGGGAAGCAACACACACAAATCCGCAGCAATACGCACACACACATCCAAGACTTGAGCTCAAATGAATCGCAACAAGTTCACCACTAGAACGGAGCTCAAATCACTAACAAAGTCAATCAAGTGCGTGGAGACAAAGTGTGGAAGATTTAGAATGCTCAAAGTATGCTTAGGTGACTCCTCCAAGCGCCTAGGGGCCCCTTTTATAGCCCCAAGGCAGCTAGGAGCCGTTGAAGGCATCTTTGGAAGGCAAATCTTGCCTTCTGTCTAGTGGCGTACCGGACAGTCCGGTGTGCCACCGGACAGTCCCTGTAGTTGTCCGGTGCGCGATCTCCTTCCTTTTCTGGCACATCCGACCGTTGCAGATTTGCGGCAGTTGGCACACCGGACACTGTCCGTTGCACACTGGACAGTCTGGTGCACACTGCCGACCGTTGGCGCCCCCACATGTCGCGCGTGGATTGCGCGGCCGACCGTTGGCGCAGTCGACCGTTGGCTCACCGGACAGTCCGGTGCCTCACCGGACAGTCCGGTGAATTTTAGCCGTACGCCGTTGAACGTTTCCCGATAGCGACGACTTCGCCGCGGACGACTCACCGGATAGTACGGTGCACCACCGGACAGTCCGGTGAATTATAGCTGTACACCGCCGTCAATTCCCGAGGGTGGCCTGTTCACTGGAGGTTGGCCTGGCGCACCGGACACTGTCCGGTGCACCACCGGACAGTCCGGTGCACCCAGACCGAGCTGCATTTGCCTGTACACAGCCAACTCCATTCCAAACCAATTTCTCCTATTTCTAACACTTAGACACAATACATTAGTACTCAAATCAATGTACTAAGTCTAGAAACGTACCTTGTAATATGATTTGCACTTCTTCACTCTTTGGCACAAATTAGCACTAAGAGAAAATGTGTTGGACACTTAATCACCAAAACACTTTGGAAATGGCCCAAGGGCACATTTTCCTTTCAATCTCCCCTTTTTGGTGATTTATGCCAACACATCAAAAAGCAACTAAAAGAAGTGCAATATCAATGCAATTGAGAACAAGAATTGTTTTTGATTCAAATTTGGCATATTTGGATCATTCTTTGCCACCACTTGGTTTGTTTTTGAAATCAAACTCATTTTCCTATCTCTAAGTCAAACACACTTGTTTAGGCATAAAAGAGGTATTCCAAGAGAAAAATTGATCAAGAGCCAAAAACTCCCCCTTTTCCCATAATCCTACATTCTCCCCATAAGAGGCCAAATTTTGCACATAAGAGAATTTTGACAAATCAAAAGTGCTAACTCTACTATTTTCAAATTTCTCAAGTGGTAGCTGATCCATTTGCTTTGGCCTTTAATTTGTCCCCCTTTGGCATTAAGCACCAAAACGGGATCATTCTTGGCCCTTTAACCCCATTGCCTCACCAAAATTGTCAATTAAGATCAAAAAGGCAATGAGAGCATATATATGAACTTGGAGTTATTACCGGAGTGCAGTGGAAGTCTTTGCATGGTCCAAGTTCACCTTTCCCTTTCAATCCACTTTTGAGAATAAATCAAGAACTCAAATACAAAGGTTAGTCTCAAAGTGTCAAGTTGTAGCATGCCTCCCCCTAAATAAGTGCATTACTTGCACATGGACTTGTGAGGTCTGGGGATCATGTTTACAACTTGAGCACCACAAATGAACAAAAATAGATTAAATACATAAATGAACATGATCAAAGGCATAAAACACATGTATGCTATAGATCAATCCAAGTTACGCGAATCTAAGACATTTAGCTCACTACGCAACCTGCAAAATCTTTTCTCATCTAAAGGCTTGGTGAAGATATTGGCTAGCTGGTTTTCGGTGTTAATATGGTACACCTCGATATCCTCCTTTTGCTGGTGGTCTCTCAGGAAGTGATGCCGGATGTCTATGTGCTTAGTGCGTCTGTGTTCAACAGGATTATCCGCCATGAGGATTGCACTCTCATTGTCACATAGGAGTGGGACTTTGCTCAGATTGTAGCCAAAGTCTCGGAGGGTTTGCCTCATCCAAAGTAGTTGCACGCAACACTGTCCTGCGGCAACATACTCGGCCTCAGCGGTGGATAGGGCAACGGAAGTTTGTTTCTTTGAACTCCAAGACACCAGGGACCTTCCTAGGAATTGGCACGTCCCTGATGTACTCTTCCTATCAACCTTGCACCCGGCATCCCGAAGCAAGGTAGACCCCTTTGGATACCAAATCCCGAAGCAAGGTGTAGCAACTAAATATCTAAGAATCCGCTTAACGGCCACAAGGTGACATTCCCTTGGGTCGGATTGATATCTAGCACACATGCATACGCTAAGCATAATATCCGGTCTACTAGCACATAAATAAAGTAAAGAACATATCATAGACCGGTATGCCTTTTGATCAACGGACTTACCTCCTTTGTTGAGGTCGACATGTCCATCGGTTCCCATTGGTGTCTTTGCGGGCTTAGCGTCCTTCATCCCAAACCGCTTGAGCAAATCTTGCGTGTACTTCGTTTGGGAGATGAAGGTACCGTCCTTGAGTTGCTTCACTTGGAACCCAAGGAAGTAGTTCAACTCGCCCATCATTGACATCTCAAATTTTTGTGTCATCACCCTGCTAAACTCCTCACAAGACTTTTGGTTAGTAGAACCAAATATTATGTCATCGACATAAATTTGGCATACAAATAGATCACCATCACAAGTCTTAGTGAAAAGAGTTGGATCGGCTTTCCCAACCTTAAAAGCATTAGCAATTAGGAAATCTCTAAGGCATTCATACCATGCTCTTGGGGCTTGCTTAAGTCCATAGAGCGCCTTAGAGAGCTTACACACGTGGTCGGGGTACCGTTCATCCTCAAAGCCAGGGGGTTGCTCCACGTACACCTCCTCCTTGATTGGCCCGTTGAGGAAAGCACTCTTCACATCCATTTGGAACAACCTGAAAGAATGGTGAGCGGCATAGGCTAGCAAAATGCGAATCGACTCTAGCCTAGCCACAGGAGCAAAAGTCTCCTCAAAGTCCAAACCTGCGACTTGGGCATAACCTTTTGCCACAAGTCGAGCCTTGTTCCTTGTCACCACCCCATGCTCGTCCTGTTTGTTGCGGAACACCCACTTGGTTCCCATAATGTTTTGCTTGGAACATGGCACCAGGGTCCAAACTTCATTTCGCTTGAAGTTGTTGAGCTCTTCCTGCATGGCCAACACCCAGTCCGGATCTTGCAAGACCTCTTCTACCCTGAAAGGCTCAATAGAAGAGACAAACGAGTAATGCTCACAAAAATTAGGTAATCTTGAGCGAGTGGTTACTCCCTTGCTTATATCACCCAGAATCTGGTCGACGGGATGATTCCTTTGAATCGTCGCTCGGACTTGAGTTGGAGGGGCCCGTGGTTCTTCTTCCTCCACAACTTGGTCTTCTTGTGCTCCCCCTTGATCACACGCCTCCTCTTGAGGAACCTGTTCATCATCTTGAGTTAGGGGATGCACCATCGTAGAGGAAGAAGGTTGATCTTGCTCTTAGTGTTCCTGTGGTCGCACATCTCTAATCGCCATGGTGCGAATTGCGTCCATTGGAACATCATCTTTATCTATATCATCAAGATCAACTTGCTCTCTTGGAGAGCCATTAGTTTCATCAAATACAACGTCGCTAGAGACTTCAACCAAACCCGATGATTTATTGAAGACTCTGTACACCTTTGTATTTGAGTCATACCCTAACAAAAACCCTTCTACATCTTTGGGAGCAAATTTGGAATTCCTACCTTTCTTCACTAGAATATAGCATTTACTCTCAAATACACGAAAGTATGAAACGTTGGGTTTGTTAACGGTTAGAAGTTCATACGAGGTCTTCTTGACACTACAAGAAACTGGTTAAAGAACGTGGGTGAAAAAACCGTTGAACTCAATGTAATAGGCCGTCGAACTTACCATAAGAACGTGGGTTTACCGACGAATATAGCCGACGGCGATTTTTGGACGAACTTAAAGAATTAAGTTCGACGGCCCCCACGATCTTAAGTACGTTCTTAACCTTAAGAACGTGGGTACCGTTGAACTTAACGTTAAGAACGTGGGTACCATCGAACTTAAGGTTAAGAACGTGGGTTTTTAAGTTCGACGTGGGCCGTCGAATTTTTTCCCGTAAGTTCGACGGCACCCACGTTCTTAATGTTAAGTTCGACGGGTCAGGTGGCCGTCGAACTTATGGGTCCTGCGTGGGTCGGCGAGGGCTGCCCATTAAGTTCGACGGTACCCACGTTCTTAACCTTAAGAACGTGGGTACCCACGTTCTTAACCTTAAGAACGTGGGTACCCACGTTCTTAACCCTATTCCAGAAAAAAATAAAAAATACAGAAATGAAAAATTAGACACACATAATAACACATGCAACACATAATATCACATACAATACAAATTTCAAACACATGGATATATATACATATCACAAATTCACACAAGTCCAAATACATAAGTTCACAAATTCACACAAGTCCAAATACATAAGTTCACAAATTCACACAAGTCCAAATACATAAGTTCACAAATTCACATAAGTCTAAATACATAAGTTCATATCCATAGTTCTCATTTTTAGTTCACAAGTTCAAACATTAGCTCCATCGCTCTTGATCAGGACATCGGATTGTTGTTCGTAGCTCCACCACCACTAGAATTGAGACATCTGTCCGCAAAGTCAGCGTGAGGGGGAGGAGTCACTTGATGAGAGCCGGAATCCTACAAAATAAACCAAAATTCTCATAAATATACAACTGGCATTAAATCACATGTACACCAAGATATAGGAAAGCATGATAAACATAGCGTCCTTTTCTAAATAAATATAGGAAAGCATTAAATCACATGTACACCAAAATTCTCATAAACCAAAATGAGTAGGCTATGAATCATAATAGAGAACATAACTTTCTTTGCATCATATTTCCTTTGCACAGGCTAATGTTGCTTCCATCTCTTAGCTGCTAGATTCAACTTTACATTAGATGAAGATTTGAAGGAAGCTACACCTGATGAAAAGGTGAAGTCAGAGCTTGGCAGGAAGATTAGTAGAGAACGTATGGGTCACGAGGTTGGATGCATAGACCACTTAGAACTAACTACTATTTGTTCATTTCTTTGTTGCTTTAGTGTACGACAAGCCTTTTGTCATTTTTTGACGAACTTAGCAAAATAGCATTCAAAACCCTTGCTCATCAATTTTATTTGTTTGTATTTCAAATTGATCTCATGATGTCAGAAAAACACCCTGTTAAAGCAATATGTACATCCGCGATTTGGGGCTATTTTATGTTGTATTTTCTTTTCCTGAAAAATCCAACCCTCCTGTTTTTGACAAGTGTGATTGGTATGTCCTTGTTCCAATTCAGGCAACTGTTTGTTATTGAGTTTTATTTCAAGATATTGTGGTTATATATTTGTAGAAGTATGAACACCATCATGCACTTTCTATTTATGTCCATTATCATCTCTGCTTTAGTTGTCTCATATTTTCTCTCCTATATGGGTATACAGGCAATGTGTTTCACATATTGAAGTAGCTTGGGATCTTGCATATTCTATTGGGAGCTGTGTGTTCAGCAGTGGTTCTGACTCCAAGTCACAGGTCTAAAATATTTATCATACTTCTTGATACATGAGCATCCTGAAAGGCTAAAACAACCTTTCTGTCTCATGATTTGTTTGTGTTCTTTTGCTCTGCTTTAAATTATTTAAAGAGTGATACTTTATAACTCCACTGCAAATAAGAACCACAAATCAATGCAACTCTGAAATGTTAGATTTTGTCAGATTCGTTGGTACTGATCAGTTACTTAAGCTATCTATAGAAAATGTGCACTGATTGAACTACAAAGTGAATCATAATTAAAGCTTTCTATTTCTACTGTGACGTGATAACAAGCTGTAACTCCAGTTTCATCTTACCTCCCTTTAGTGAGTTTCTGATCCTAAGAAATTTATTAAGCTATTTATTATGGTTAGCAAGAATTATTTGATTATAATTTGTTCTCTTTTGATTTCCCTTAACATTAAGATATGTTATCGTGTTTAGGATGAGCGAAGAAGGCTGTACTTGTATAGTGCATTATTCAATCCCCTCCGAAGTATGTTCTACTTGGACAAAAGATCTAAGAAGGTAACAATAAAGTTTGCAGCAAAACATCATAATTATTCAGGATCTTCACATACGAGTAGTGTGTGAGTAGTCTGTTATCCTGTAATTATTCAGGGTCTCGTGTGTCGTCCATTGAGATATACTTATACTATATAAGAAACAATCCATTTCCCAACACCATTTGCAGCAAAACATCGTACTCTGCTTCATCGTGCAACCAACAGAAATCGGAGAGGGAGAGGGTACGGTACCGATCGGATGAGGCGTCGAGCTCCACGAATGTGGTGGGGGCGTTGGGCCTTCGTCGTGCCCACCACCTACTCCGGGAAAGAGATGGAACAGTGGGCGGCGATGGATGGCGTTGGCGGCGGCGCGGTGAGCTTGGGCTGAGGGGGCAGCGAGCCGAGGACGAGAATGAACGGGCTGGCGGCGGCGCGGTGACCTTTGGCTGCTGGGCAGCGAGCCGAGGAGCTCTGGCGGCGCCGCGGTGACCTTTGGCTGCTGGGCAGTGAGTCGAGGACCTCTGGCGATGGCGCCGCGGTGTTCTAGCGGAGGCGTGATTTTCTGGCGGCGGCGGGTGGGAAACGAGTGAGCTGAGAGAGACTCGTGGCGCCGCGCTGTAGGGATTTAGGTCTTTCTGGTTAAGTTCGACGGTGTAGATTTAGCCCACGAACTTAATATAAGAATGTGGGTACCTACGTTCCTAATTCGTTAAGTTCGACGGTTTTGGCCAGGGCCCACAAACTTAATGTAAGAACGTGGGTACTCACGTTTTTAAAAAAACCCATGAACTTAACTAATGTAAGAACGTCGGTACCCACGTTCTTAACAAAACCCACGAACATTTATCAGTTTCTTGTAGTGTGAGGAGGCGATGAAGGTAGACCCGGTTTATGGCGTGGCAAGCTGTGTTCACAGCTTCCGACCAAAACCGCTTGGGCGTCTTGAATTCTCCAAGCATCGTCCTTGCCATGTCAATGAGCGTCCTGTTCTTCCTCTCTACCACACCATTTTGTTGTGGTGTGTAGGGAGCAGAGAACTCATGCTTGATTCCTTCCTCCTCAAGGTACTCCTCCACTTGTAAGTTCTTGAACTCGGACCCTTTGTCGCTTCTTATCTTCTTGAAAGGGAAATGTGCCCTTGGGCCATTTCTAAGTATTTTGGTGATTTAGTGTTCAACACAAATGCTTAAGTGTTAAACTATGCCAAATGGTGGACAAAGTGCAAATCAATACAAAGGTATGATTTTGGACTTAGTACATTGGTTTTTGTGTACTAACATATTTGTCTAAGTGCTAGAATCAGAGAAAATACATTTGGATAAGTCTTGGCTCGAGCAGCTAAGACTCTGCTCGGTCTGGGTGCACCGGACTGTCCGGTGGTGCACCGGACAGTGCCCGGTGGTGCAGGCTGGCTCTGGTGAAATGGCTGCTCTCGGGTCTCGACGGCGGCGTACGGCTATAAATCACCGGACTGTCCGGTGGTGCACCGGACAGTGTCTGGTGAGTCGGCTGCGGTGAAGTCGCTGCTCTCGGGAACCAAGTCAACAGCGTATGGCTATAATTCACCAGACTGTCCGGTGAGACACCGGACTGTCCGGTGAGCCAACGGTCGGGCACGCCAATGGTCGACTGCGGAATCCGCGCGTGACGCGTGGCCGAGCCAACGGTCAGAAGGGGGCACCGGACTGTCCGGTGCGCCAACGTCTCCAACTCTTCAACGGTCGGCTGCGCCAGAATTGGAAAGAAATCCGCACCGGACAGTGTCCGGTGGTGCACCGGTGTAACACCCACTTTGTAATTGCTAGATAAAATACCAATAGAGAAAACAATTTCTCTCTTTTTGGTGAGTTTGATCTTTATACATCATCACATGTGAACACTTCATTTGAAAACAAATAATTAATAAACATGTAAGCCACCAAATTATGCATCATGCTGGATTTTATTTTGAGTGCATTTTGTGACAACATAAAATAATTTGAAGAAGAAACATATTAAATTCCTAAAATTTAAAATTGGAAAATAAAAGAAATTCTTGAATCTAGGAAAGAGAAGAAAATGGTGTGGATAAAAAAATAAGTAAATAATAATATTGTGGAAGTTATATTTACTGGAAAATTTGAGGTTCAGAACATAAGTGAATTGGAATTTGGATTTGAATTTGGATCCACACACAAATTTGGAAGTTTAAATGAAAAACAAAAATAGAAAATAAAAGAAAAGGGAGAACTGCTCTAGCTGGGCTCACAAGCGCATTTCGGCCCACCAGGGAAGATCCTCTGCGCGGCCCGATTCCTTTCCACCGCGCACACATGCTCACCGACACGCGGGCCCGGGGCAGCAGCCGCACAAGACCTGCGCGCGCGCCTGGACACCGCCTCGCGGGCCCCAGTCGTCAGCTTCATCCTCTTTTCCCCCTTTTCTCGCTAACAGACGCGGCGCTCAGCTGACCGTGGCCGGTTCAACGGAATCCCCTGGATACTCGCCTACCATTGCTCACTTGCGCGGGATCTTCGGGCGTGCTTCATCGGTGTCCATAACTCGGTCGGGGCTCTTGGGCATATAAGAACCAGCGCTCCCGTTGCCATTGATGGAGCCGCATCGGATGAAAACACTGCCGCCGCCGTCAAGGGCACGATTGGCCACCTCCTGGACCTCGGCATGGGGTTCGGATCGGGCGCAGGGACGCTTGGAAGCCAGGGCCGCCGCGAATTCGACAAACGGTCGATCGGTGCTTCACCAATTTCTCGCCGTTGTTCACACTCCGCCGCGGACCCGCCCTCCTCCATGGCCGAGCTCCTTCACAAATCAACAACCAGTGAGCGACTTCCTAACACATTCGCTGTCTCGTCCTCTATGCCTAGGTCCGTTCGGTGTGTCGAATGGGGCACGGTTGCCCGGGGTCAACGCGCGCGCCGCCGTGGGTCTTCCCCGTCGGGCACTCGGCTTGCCGAGTTGGGCGGGACGAAGAAGAGGGGTCAGGGACCATCGATCCGGTCTTCAACGGTTGGGATTGGTTGCCTTGTGTCGCGTTGACCGGCCAAATGGTGGTCATGGATGTGTGATCCTACGGTGGAAAACGACTTTAGGATTCATTAAACGCTTACCGTTAGATCGGGATCGGATGGATCGGGTGGCTCTGGACAAAATTAAATCCGTGCCGTTGGATGCTATCGGACGGACGTGAACCTGCCGCGGTCATTTTTAAATCCACACCGTTGGTCTCTGATCCGAGGGACGTCGTCGCGTAACGTTTCATAATAAGCCAGATCTAATCGTAGCCTTCCGTTGTTGATCCGACGGCCAGGAAACCTGGATACCCCTTCGGCCAACTCTTTTACATAAGAGACCCTATGAAAGTTTGAAATCAACCCGCCGTCCTAGGCGGCTGTACACTGAGTCTTAGAAATATTACACCGAGCCCCCTGGGTTTCTCTGGAATTGAGGCCCAGTCCAGTGAATAAGAAAATCATAGAAAATGATTTAGAAAATGATTTTTAGTGTTAAAATAAATCCAGAAACTTAATTAATTCATAACTAATTCATTTTAGCTCCTTTTTGACCCATTCCAGTTGCAATAATTTTGTTTTAACATTATTTATCACCTAGTACCTTTGTTTAGCCATGAAACTTGAAGCAAAATTGTTCATTTCAATTACTCTGTTCTAGGTGCTTAATAACTTCAGAAATTCATAACTAAATAACTATAACTCCAAATTTAGTGATTCCAGTTCCTATGGTCTTATTTTAATGTGTAGATTATTATTATATATTTTGTGTACATGTTTGGTGTAATGTTAATTTTACCTATGCCATGTTTGTTTGAATTGCTACGACTAGCAGTGAGGTCACGAGTCACCTGAAGAATCATCCTGGTACCTGGATTCTCAAGGCCCAGGCAAGTTGTGCCCTTGATCACTTCTTTTTACCCAGCCATGTTCTGATTAATCATAATGATCTGCATAGGTTAATTTTGATGGGACCCAATAGGTTACCCTAGTTTGTCTATCTTTATACCTTGTTTACCACTGATCTTTCTGGGTAGTACTTGCTAGTGCTATATGTGGTTTTGGGTATGGAGATACACTATTCATGGTTACACTTTTTGTTATCAGTTGTTATTTAATGTTCATGTTAAGATCATTATGTTAATTGGAACATGGAGCGACCACCCGGGAAAATAGTGCTACCACAAGGGTGGTATGGGACGCCCTTGGCTGATTAATTAGGAAAGCTAGTGGAAGACTACCTTACCCGAAAGGGGCAAGGGCAGTAGGGGAGAGGTCAGTGTAGGGAGGCCCTCGGGAGGATTTTGCTGCGATGGCGGTCCTGCAAGGGATTCCTGCACTGGATCTTCCTATAAACTGTAGCGGGTTTTCGGAAGCTAGTGGAACTTTGTAAAGGCCTCGTAGTGTTACCCTGCCTCGCCTCCTCGGTAGAGGTGTATGGGAAGTCGCGATCCCTTGGCAGATGGGTAACATGACTTGTGGGTAAAGATGCGCAACCTCTGCAGAGTGTAAAACTGGTATACTAGCCGTGCTCACGGTCATGAGCAGCTCGGACCCTCACATGATTAAATTATGGAACTTAAATTCAATTTGTCATATGCATTGCATTGCGGGTGATGTTGATACTTTTGTTCTATTACTTAATTGGGTTTGGTATTTACTTATACTTAGTAACTGCTAATAAAATTTTGACCAACTTTAAAAGCAATGCTCAGCTTTAACCATCTTCTTTGGTAAGCCTTACACTTCACGTGAGCTCCCACCTTTGGCGAGTTCATGCACATTATTCCCCACAACTTGTTGAGCGATGAACGTATGTGAGCTCACTCTTGCTGTCTCACATACACCACAGGTCAAGACCAGGTACTACAGGATGATGCTCATGGAGGATGCTGCGATGAGTTCGTGAGAGGTCTAGGTCGTCGTCTCCCAGTCAACTTTTGGGTTGCTGGACCGTTGTCTCCTTATAATGTAATTATTTATTTTGTATAGAACTCCTGTTATATATAAAGATGTGACATTCGATCCTGTGCCACTTTACATCATATGTTTGAGACTTGGTCCCAGCATACCTGGTGTTTATGTTAACCCCGGGTTTTGGATCCCTAAAATCTGGGTGTTACAGAAGTGGTATCAGAGGAATGTTGACTGTAGGACGAAACCTAGATAGAACTGGACAACCAATACTTACTTACCTTTGCTACTCTGATTCATTTCTAAACTTATCTTAATCTTTTCTCATCTATTTCCGCTTTACTCTGATTATTCTTACCTTTATCTTTCTAAAGACAAATGTGGATTTCACATTTTGAAACTCTGTGCCTAAAAGTGAATTTAGGAATAGGAGACCTATTCTTAGGAACAAAAACAAAACTATTTTTATAGATATCTATGGACTTGAATGTTTGTTCTTATGATACTTGTTTGATTTGGATCTTTGATTGAGTGTGATGGGTTGTGGAGTAATGTCCACAATTGCATTTGCATATACATAGGTATAAAAATATATTTATAAAATAACTAGACAGCCTAGATTATCCCCATTGGAACCTATCTAGCTTAAGAAATTTATCTTAATCCTAAAAGATCTCATTCTAACCAATTCCTCTTATCTTAAAAGGATTCTCCCTTATCTTAATAGATCCATCTCATCTTAAAAGATACTCATTTTATCTTGAAAAGATTTTATCCTTATCCTAATGGATCTAACTGGCCTCAGAAGATTCTATTCTACCTTTATGGATCTGTCTTATCCTAATTTATCCACCCTAGTATAACAACCATGATCTAATGCAAATTAATTAGATCTTATCTAGTCAAACTAATCACACCAATCTAATCTAGATCCCATCCAATCTAATATGATTCAATCTAAAGTGAGTTATTAACAAGTTAGTTAAGTTGGTGATATAGGTTAGACATTGTCTCTACAAATATATCTTAACCTAAATTAACGTCTTATACCAACTCATCCTTGAACAATGGCATACCTATATCATATCCTATCTTAAAAGATTCTAACATACCCTAATAATATTTACCCTACCCTGGTAAATCTAGCTAATCTTAACTAGTTTAATCTAGTCATACCAACCTAATCTGGATTCTATCTAATCCAGTATGATCTAAGCTAGATTGAGATACTTAATGCTGACACAAAGGATAAGGCTATACTCCAAAATTCACTTAAGCCTAAATTAGTGACCTAGATCAACTCGGCCATATCCAACAACTTGACCTATATAACAAGTTGCATAACAACCCAACCAGTAGAGTCTTAATGGATTGCAAAATCTATCGACCACCACCTGACATCAAACCAAATTTTGACTTACATCATGTAGCCTATTTCATCCATAACTATCTTAGCCATATTCCCCCAAACTCTGATGATATACACCGACCCCGAATCAATGAGACAAGACCAGAGAAGATGATCAACTTCATCAAGAAAGGATGAGCACCAACTCAAGTCTTCAAGGATCAAGTCAGGTCACCAAGATGAATCAAGATCCACAAATCTTGGATGAAGCCTTTTCTTACCCTACACTTTCTTAACCAAACCTATATATATGCTCCAAAGATATCTTCTATCCTACATAATAAAGTGGACATACCTATATATACCTATGCTCTCCTAATAACTAACTAATAATAAAAAAAAAGGGACTCTTGATTTTGAACTAGCTAGAAACTGAAATCTAGACTACAAGCTAAATTTTAAATCACTTTTCCTATATCCTCTTTCTTACAAATCTCGAGGACGAGATTATTTGTAAGGGGGGTAGGATTTGTAACACCCACTTTGTAATTGCTAGATAAAATACCAATAGAGAAAACAATTTCTCTCTTTTTGGTGAGTTTGATCTTTATACATCATCACATGTGAACACTTCATTTGAAAACAAATAATTAATAAACATGTAAGCCACCAAATTATGCATCATGCTGGATTTTATTTTGAGTGCATTTTGTGACAACATAAAATAATTTGAAGAAGAAACATATTAAATTCCTAAAATTTAAAATTGGAAAATAAAAGAAATTCTTGAATCTAGGAAAGAGAAGAAAATGGTGTGGATAAAAAAATAAGTAAATAATAATATTGTGGAAGTTATATTTACTGGAAAATTTGAGGTTCAGAACATAAGTGAATTGGAATTTGGATTTGAATTTGGATCCACACACAAATTTGGAAGTTTAAATGAAAAACAAAAATAGAAAATAAAAGAAAAGGGAGAACTGCTCTAGCTGGGCTCACAAGCGCATTTCGGCCCACCAGGGAAGATCCTCTGCGCGGCCCGATTCCTTTCCACCGCGCACACATGCTCACCGACACGCGGGCCCGGGGCAACAGCCGCACAAGACCTGCGCGCGCGCCTGGACACCGCCTCGCGGGCCCCAGTCGTCAGCTTCATCCTCTTTTCCCCCTTTTCTCGCTAACAGACGCGGCGCTCAGCTGACCGTGGCCGGTTCAACAGAATCCCCTGGATACTCGCCTACCATTGCTCACTTGCGCGGGATCTTCGGGCGTGCTTCATCGGTGTCCATAACTCGGTCGGGGCTCTTGGGCATATAAGAACCAGCGCTCCCGTTGCCATTGATGGAGCCGCATCGGATGAAAACACTGCCGCCGCCGTCAAGGGCACGATTGGCCACCTCCTGGACCTCGGCATGGGGTTCGGATCGGGCGCAGGGACGCTTGGAAGCCAGGGCCGCCGCGAATTCGACAAACGGTCGATCGGTGCTTCACCAATTTCTCGCCGTTGTTCACACTCCGCCGCGGACCCGCCCTCCTCCATGGCCGAGCTCCTTCACAAATCAACAACCAGTGAGCGACTTCCTAACACATTCGCTGTCTCGTCCTCTATGCCTAGGTCCGTTCGGTGTGTCGAATGGGGCACGGTTGCCCGGGGTCAACGCGCGCGCCGCCGTGGGTCTTCCCCGTCGGGCACTCGGCTTGCCGAGTTGGGCGGGACGAAGAAGAGGGGTCAGGGACCATCGATCCGGTCTTCAACGGTTGGGATTGGTTGCCTTGTGTCGCGTTGATCGGCCAAATGGTGGTCATGGATGTGTGATCCTACGGTGGAAAACGACTTTAGGATTCATTAAACGCTTACCGTTAGATCGGGATCGGATGGATCGGGTGGCTCTGGACAAAATTAAATCCGTGCCGTTGGATGCTATCGGACGGACGTGAACCTGCCGCGGTCATTTTTAAATCCACACCGTTGGTCTCTGATCCGAGGGACGTCGTCGCGTAACGTTTCATAATAAGCCAGATCTAATCGTAGCCTTCCGTTGTTGATCCGACGGCCAGGAAACCTGGATACCCCTTCGGCCAACTCTTTTACATAAGAGACCCTATGAAAGTTTGAAATCAACCCGCCGTCCTAGGCGGCTGTACACTGAGTCTTAGAAATATTACACCGAGCCCCCTGGGTTTCTCTGGAATTGAGGCCCAGTCCAGTGAATAAGAAAATCATAGAAAATGATTTAGAAAATGATTTTTAGTGTTAAAATAAATCCAGAAACTTAATTAATTCATAACTAATTCATTTTAGCTCCTTTTTGACCCATTCCAGTTGCAATAATTTTGTTTTAACATTATTTATCACCTAGTACCTTTGTTTAGCCATGAAACTTGAAGCAAAATTGTTCATTTCAATTACTCTGTTCTAGGTGCTTAATAACTTCAGAAATTCATAACTAAATAACTATAACTCCAAATTTAGTGATTCCAGTTCCTATGGTCTTATTTTAATGTGTAGATTATTATTATATATTTTGTGTACATGTTTGGTGTAATGTTAATTTTACCTATGCCATGTTTGTTTGAATTGCTACGACTAGCAGTGAGGTCACGAGTCACCTGAAGAATCATCCTGGTACCTGGATTCTCAAGGCCCAGGCAAGTTGTGCCCTTGATCACTTCTTTTTACCCAGCCATGTTCTGATTAATCATAATGATCTGCATAGGTTAATTTTGATGGGACCCAATAGGTTACCCTAGTTTGTCTATCTTTATACCTTGTTTACCACTGATCTTTCTGGGTAGTACTTGCTAGTGCTATATGTGGTTTTGGGTATGGAGATACACTATTCATGGTTACACTTTTTGTTATCAGTTGTTATTTAATGTTCATGTTAAGATCATTATGTTAATTGGAACATGGAGCGACCACCCGGGAAAACAGTGCTACCACAAGGGTGGTATGGGACGCCCTTGGCTGATTAATTAGGAAAGCTAGTGGAAGACTACCTTACCCGAAAGGGGCAAGGGCAGTAGGGGAGAGGTCAGTGTAGGGAGGCCCTCGGGAGGATTTTGCTGCGATGGCGGTCCTGCAAGGGATTCCTGCACTGGATCTTCCTATAAACTGTAGCGGGTTTTCGGAAGCTAGTGGAACTTTGTAAAGGCCTCGTAGTGTTACCCTGCCTCGCCTCCTCGGTAGAGGTGTATGGGAAGTCGCGATCCCTTGGCAGATGGGTAACATGACTTGTGGGTAAAGATGCGCAACCTCTGCAGAGTGTAAAACTGGTATACTAGCCGTGCTCACGGTCATGAGCAGCTCGGACCCTCACATGATTAAATTATGGAACTTAAATTCAATTTGTCATATGCATTGCATTGCGGGTGATGTTGATACTTTTGTTCTATTACTTAATTGGGTTTGGTATTTACTTATACTTAGTAACTGCTAATAAAATTTTGACCAACTTTAAAAGCAATGCTCAGCTTTAACCATCTTCTTTGGTAAGCCTTACACTTCACGTGAGCTCCCACCTTTGGCGAGTTCATGCACATTATTCCCCACAACTTGTTGAGCGATGAACGTATGTGAGCTCACTCTTGCTGTCTCACATACACCACAGGTCAAGACCAGGTACTGCAGGATGATGCTCATGGAGGATGCTGCGATGAGTTCGTGAGAGGTCTAGGTCGTCGTCTCCCAGTCAACTTTTGGGTTGCTGGACCGTTGTCTCCTTATAATGTAATTATTTATTTTGTATAGAACTCCTGTTATATATAAAGATGTGACATTCGATCCTGTGCCACTTTACATCATATGTTTGAGACTTGGTCCCAGCATACCTGGTGTTTATGTTAACCCCGGGTTTTGGATCCCTAAAATCCGGGTGTTACAACCGGACTGTCCGGTGCGCCAGTCGACAGAAGGCAAGAATTGCCTTCCTGGATTGCTCTCAACGGCTCCTAGCTGCCTTGGGGCTATAAAAGGGACCCCTAGGCGCATGGAGGAGTTTACCAAGCACACTTTGAGCATTCTTGATCATTCACACTTCGTCTTTGCGCACTTGTTCGACATTCTTAGTGATTTGAGCTCCGTTCTAGTGAGAACTTTGTGATATTCATTAGAGCTCAAGTCTTGGACGTGTGTGTGTGCGTATTTGCTGTGGACTTGTGTGTGTTGCTCATCCTATCCTTACTTCCGTGTTCATTTGTGATCATCTTTTGTAAGGGTGAGAGACTCCAAGTTGTGGAGATTCCTCTCAAACGGGATATAGTGAAAGGAAAAGAAACACCATGGTATTCAAGTGGATCTTTGGATCACTTGAGAGGGGTTGAGTGCAACCCTTGTCCATTGGGACGCCACAACGTGGAGTAGGCAAGTTTTGACTTGACCGAACCACGGGATAAACCACCGTGCCTCTCTGTGTTGATATCTTTGTGGTTATTGTGTCTTGCAAGAATTCCTCTCTAGCCACTTGGTTTTATTGCTCTAACACTTAATCAAGTTTGTGGCTTCAAGTTTTAAGTTTTTACAGCATCACCTATTCACCCCCCTCTAGGTGCTCTCAATTGGTATCAGAGCCGTTCTCTTCACGTAAGGGACTAATCGCCCGAAGGGATGGATCCTAAGGGGAAGGGGATAGTGATCAACGACAAGGAGGAGTCCTTCATCAATGAGCCGAAAGACGACAAGCCCACTGACTCGGGCTCACGTCATAAGAAGAAGGACGGGAAGAAGAAGAGGCGCATCAAGGAAATCGTCTACTACGACGACAACGACGAGTCCTCTTCTTCCCAAAAAGACAACGACGACAACGACTACAAGAAAAAGAAGACGGTTAACTCGAACTTTTCTTTTGATTACTCTCGTATGTCGCATAGTTCAAATGCACATTTGCTTTCCATTCATCTTGGCAAACCTCCACACTTTGATGGAGAGGACTAAGGATTTTGGAGTCACAAAATGCGTAGTCACTTATTCTCTCTCCATCCAAGCATATGGGAGATAGTAGAGAGTGGAATGCAATTTGATAGTACTGATAGTCCCATATTTATCAATGAGCAAATTCACAAAAATGCACAAGCTACTACTGTTCTTCTAGCATCATTGTGCAGGGATGAATACCATAAGGTGAGCGGCTTGGATAACGCCAAGCAGATTTGGGACACCCTCAAGATCTCGCATGAGGGGAACGACGTCACCATGCTCACCAAGATGGAGTTGGTGGAGGGCGAACTTGGGAGATTCGCAATGATCAGGGGCGAGGAGCCAACCCAAACGTACAACCGGCTCAAAACCCTCGTCAACAAAATAAGGAGCTATGGAAGCACACGATGGACGGACCACGACGTTGTCCGCCTAATGCTAAGGTCTTTCACTATCCTTGATCCACATCTTGTAAACAATATTCGTGAAAATCCTAGGTACACCAAGATGTCACCCGAAGAGATACTTGGAAAGTTCGTAAGCGGGCGGATGATGATCAAGGAGGCAAGATACGTCGATGATGCGTTGAATGGCCCAATCCACGAGCCTCAAACCGTTGCTCTCAAAGCAACGAGGAGCAAGGAGGCGCTACCCAGCAAGGTGGCGCAAGTTGAGGCGGCCGGGCTTAACGAAGAAGAAATGGCCCTCATCATCAAGCGATTCAAGACGACACTCAAAGGTCACAAGAAGCATCCCAACAAAAGCAAGACGAAGGGAAAACGCTCCTGCTTCAAGTGTGGTAAGATTGGTCATTTTATCGCTAATTGTCCCGATAATAATAGTGACCAGGAACAAGAGAAGAAGAGGGAAAAGAAGAAGACTTACAAGAAGGCTAAGGGCGAGGCACACCTCGGCAAGGAGTGGGACTCGGATTGTTCGTCGTCCGACTCCGACAACGAAGGACTCACCGCCTCGGCCTTCAACAAATCATCCCTCTTCCCCAACGAGCATCACACCTGCCTCATGGCAAAGGAGAAGAAGGTAAACACTCGAAAGTCTAATTATGCTTCTAGTGATGATGAATCTAGCGATGATGAAATAGACTACACTAGTTTGTTCAAGGGCTTAGATAGAACTAAGATTGATAAGATTAATGAATTAATTAATGCCTTGAATGATAAGAATAGATTATTAGAAAAGCAAGAAGATCTTTTGTATGAAGAACATGATAAATTTGTAGATGCACAAAATTCTCTTGCTTTAGAAGTTAAAAGAAATGAAATGCTTTCATGTGAATTGTCTACTTGCCATGAGACCATGTCTAGTTTAAAAAGTGTTAATGATGATTTAAATGCTAAACTAGAAGTAGCAAATAGATCTAACTCTTGTGTAGAACATGTTGTGATTTGCAATAGATGTAAAGATTTTAATATTGATGCTTGTAGTGAACACCTAGTTTCTATTGCAAAATTAAATGGTGAAGTGGCTAGTCTTAATGCCCAACTTAAGACTAGCAAGAATGAATTCGATAAACTAAAATTTGCAAGGGTTGCCTACACGATTGGTAGACACCCCTCAATTAAGGATGGGCTTGGCTTTAAGAGGGAAGCCAAGAACTTAACAAGCCAAAGGGCTCCGACTTTCACAAAGGAGAAAGGGAAGGCTCCTATGGCTAATAGTGCTCAAAAGAATCATGCATTTATTTATGATAGGAAATTTTCTAGAAATGTTCATCATGATAGGAGTTGTAATGCTTATGATTCAAATACAATGTTTGCTTCAAGTTCCTCCTATGTGCATGATAGAGATATGCCCAGGAAAAATGTCATTCATCATATGCCTAGGGGAAATGTTGCTCATGTTCCTAGGAAAATAGTTAATGAACCTTCTACACTTTATCATGCTTGCAATGCTTCCTTTGCTATTTGTAGAAAGGATAAGAAGGTGATTGCCAGGAAATTAGGGGCAAAATGCAAGGGAGATAAAACTTGCATTTGGGTTCCTAAGACTATTGTCACTAACCTTGTAGGACCCAACAAGAGTTGGGTACCTAAGACCCAAGCCTAATTTGCCTTGCAGGTTTATGCATCCGGGGGATCAAGCTGGATTATCGACAGCGGATGCACAAACCACATGACGGGTGAGAAGAAGATGTTCACCTCCTATGTCAAGAATAAAGATTCCCAAGATTCAATCATATTCGGTGACAGGAATCAAGGCAAGGTTAAAGGCCTAGGTAAGATTGCCATCTCAAATGAGCACTCTATCTCCAATGTGATTTTAGTAGAGTCGCTAGGTTATAATCTTTTGTCTGTTAGTCAATTGTGTAATATGAGATATAATTGCTTATTCACAAACTAGATGAGTGTCCCGTGCGTTGCAACGGAAACACACAATACCATGATAACTTATATATATAATGTGTCTTATATTGTTATAAGAAAATGTTTCATAATTCATTTGTGATCTTAGCCATATATAAATTTTGTTATTTTAATTTAACTGTTTCACTACTACATTACAACCATCAGTATCATACGAACTTCGATATATACCATGATTTGCATGGTCTCATCATTGGAGAGCACGTGCCACACCTATCGGTAGAAGTTCCCTCGTACATCGTCAGTCATCAGGCACGCACAACCATACATGTTTGCTTAAATAAAAAGGCAAGTGTGTGCGTTTGCGAAGAGAATTAAAGGCAGGCCAGCACAAAAGTTACCTCGGCGATGGCAAGTGGTCATTATTGTCGGTCCTCCTCTGCGTCACCTCTGTCGCTAAGATGACGCCACAGTCTTTGATATAGTAGTCGTCGAACGCGCGTGACATGGCGAGTACCGATGACTTTTGGCTGGGCTGCTAAACGAAGTGCACCCCGGGCTCATCAGCGAGGTAGTACACCTAGCCGTTGCACCTCCAGATGTGCTACTCCTCTACATACATCTTGTTCGAGGACACTCACACAACATCAACAACAACCGTCGTCCCAGCGCACAAGAATTTATGGCCGGTCAGTAGCGACTTACGTGGCCGGTTGAGCTTCAGGTGGATGATGAGCTAGATGGCGTGACGGCGCCGTCGTCGGATGCGGTGCCCAGAACAACCCGAGAGTCGCCGACGTTGGCAACGACTATGAGGTCCCTCGTTTGAATATGGACAGCGGTGTAGCCGCTCTGGACCGCGTCCAAGCGACGGCTGCGCCGGAGCTTGCCGAACATAGCGACGCATGCGACCAAGTAGGACTGCTTCCAGAGGTCGAACTGGCAGTTGCTAAGCTTCTTCTCATCATCGATGAGCGACGCCAACGCGAGCACCTCCTGCCAGTGGTGTTTGTTCGGGGTTTCCAAGTAAGAAACATGGATTCATCTTTGGCGTTAGTTTATAAAAATGACTCACAAGTCAGATCCATGGACAAAATATTACAGAGAATAAATGTCACACATATAAAAAAGGAATTTAAGTTGCATGCAAGGCTCTTCTTTAAATACTACTCTCTCCATCCAAAAATATAATTCGGGAATCTCGTTGATAATTATCTACTAATACACATTGTGTAAGGGTAGCAGGTGGGCTTTGGGAGAGATGTAGTAGATATTTTTACTGTAACAAATATTAACATAAACACACATGTGGCGTAGTGGTAGCTACGAGCACATTTACTTGAGAGGTCGTGGGTTCGAATCCCATTAGGGCCACATTTGTGTTTTTTTAATTTAATTTTAGCTAGGCGTGGGATGCACATGGGAATGGGAATGAGCTTTGCGGGGAGAGGAAATGAGAAAGACAGTGCGGGGAGGGACACAATTGGGAATGGGAAACGGGGGCGCATGGGAATGGGAATGAAAACACACAAGAGTTCGGAATGGGAATGACAGAACCAGGAATGGGGCAGCCTACCCCTTAGAGTCTTAATAGGTAGTATAGATGTAGATGTGTCTGTCTTTAGAAGGTGTGATGGTTCATTAGCTTTTAAGGGTGTACTAGACGACAAACTCTATTTAGTTGATTTTGCAAAGGAGGAGGCCGGTCTAGATGCATGCTTAATCGCTAAGACTAGCATGGGCTGGATGTAGCATCGCCGTCTAGCACATGTGGGGATGAAGAACCTTCACAAACTTCTAAAGGGAGAACATGTGTTAGGTCTAACAAATGTGCATTTCGAAAAAGATAGACCTTGTGCAGCTTGTCAAGCAGGTAAACAAGTGGGGAGTGCTCATCACATCAAGAACGTGATGACTACATTAAGACCCCTGGAGCTGCTGCATATGGACCTCTTCGGACCCGTCGCCTACCTCAACATCGGGGGAAGTAAGTATGGTTTAGTAATTGTTGATGATTTTTCCCGCTTCACTTGGGTATTCTTTTTGCAGGATAAATCTAAAACCCAAGGGACCTTCAAGCGCTTCCTAAGGAAAGCTCAAAATGAGTTTGAGCTCAAGGTGAAGAAGATAAGGAGCGACAACGGGTCCGAGTTCAAGAACCTTCAAGTGGAGGAGTACCTTGAGGAGGAAGGAATCAAGCACGAGTTCTCCGCTCCCTACACACCACAGCAAAATGGTGTGGTAGAGAGGAAGAACAGGACGCTCATAGACATGGCGAGGACGATGCTTGGAGAATTCAAGACACCCGAGCGGTTTTGGTCGGAAGCTGTGAACACGGCTTGCCACGCCATAAACCGAGTCTACCTTCATCGCCTCCTCAAGAAGACTTCGTATGAGCTTCTAACCGGTAACAAACCCAATGTGTCTTACTTTCGTGTATTTGGGAGCAAATGTTATATTCTAGTGAAGAAAGGTAGGAATTCTAAGTTTGCTCCCAAAGCTGTAGAAGGGTTTTTATTAGGTTATGACTCAAATACAAAGGCGTATAGGGTTTTCAACAAATCATCGGGTTTGGTTGAGGTCTCTAGCGACGTTGTATTTGATGAGACTAATGGCTCTCCAAGAGAGCAAGTTGTTGATCTTGATGACGTAGATGAAGAAGATGTTCCAACGGCCGCAATACGCACCATGGCGATTGGAGATGTAAGTCCACAGGAACAAAAGGAGCAAGATCAACCTTCTTCCTCAACAATGGTGCATCTCCCAACTCAAGAAGATGAACAGGTTCATCAAGAAGAGGCATGTGATCAAAGGGGAGCACAAGATGATCAAGTTATGAAGGAAGAAGCACCACAGGCTCCTCCAACCCAAGTTCGAGCGACGATTCAAAGGAATCATCCCGTCGACCAGATTTTGGGTGACATTAGCAAGAGAGTAACCACTCGCTCTAGATTAGCTAATTTCTGTGAGCATTACTCTTTTGTCTCTTCTATTGAGCCTTTCAGGGTAGAAGAGGCCTTGCTAGATCCGGACTGGGTGTTGGCCATGCAGGAGGAGCTCAACAACTTCAAGCGTAATGAAGTTTGGACATTGGTGCCGCGTCCCAAGCAAAATATTGTGGGAACCAAGTGGGTGTTCTGCAACAAACAGGATGAGCACGGGGTGGTGACGAGGAACAAGGCTCGACTTGTGGCAAAAGGTTATGCCCAAGTCGCAGGTTTGGACTTCGAGGAGACTTTTGCTCCTGTGGCTAAGCTAGAGTCGATTTGTATTTTGTTAGCCTATGCCGCTCACCATTCTTTCAGGTTGTACCAAATGGATGTTAAGGGCGCTTTCCTCAACGGGCCAATCAAGGAGGAGGTGTACGTGGAGCAACCCCCTGGCTTTGAGGATGAACGGTACCTCGACCATGTGTGTAAGCTCTCTAAGGCACTCTATGGACTTAAGCAAGCCCCAAGAGCATGGTATGAATGCCTTAGAGACTTTTTAATTGCTAATGCTTTCAAGGTTGGGAAAGCCGATCCAACTGTTTTCACTAAGACATGTGATGGTGACTTATTTGTGTGCCAAATTTATGTCGATGACATAATATTTGGTTCTACTAACCAACAGTCTTGTGAAGAGTTTAGCAGGGTGATGACTCAAAAGTTTGAGATGTCGATGATGGGCGAGTTGAAATACTTCCTTGGGTTCCAAGTGAAGCAACTCAAGGACGACACTTTCATCTCCCAAACGAAGTATACGCAAGACTTGCTCAAGCGATTTGGGATGAAGGACGCCAAGCCCGCAAAGACTCCAATGGGAACTGACGGACACGTCGACCTCAACAAAGGAGGTAAGTCCGTTGATCAAAAAGCATACCGGTCCATGATAGGTTCCTTGCTTTATTTATGTGCTAGTAGACCGGATATTATGCTTAGTGTATGCATGTGTGCTAGATTTCAATCCGATCCAAGGGAATGTCACTTAGTGGCAGTGAAGCGAATTCTTAGATATTTAGTTGCTACGCCTTGCTTCAGGATCTGGTATCCAAAGGGGTCTACCTTTGACTTAATTGGATATTCAGACTCCGATTATGCTGGATGTAAGGTCGATAGGAAGAGTACATCAGGGACGTGCCAATTCCTAGGAAGGTCCCTGGTGTCGTGGAGTTCTAAGAAACAAACCTCCGTTGCCCTATCCACCGCTGAGGCTGAGTACGTTGCCGCAGGACAGTGTTGCGCGCAACTACTTTGGATGAGGCAAACCCTCCGGGACTTTGGCTACAATCTGAGCAAAGTCCCACTCCTATGTGACAATGAGAGTGCTATCCGCATGGCGGACAATCCTGTTGAGCACAGCCGCACAAAGCACATTGACATCCGGCATCACTTTTTGAGAGACCACCAGCAAAAGGGAGATATCGAAGTGTTTTATATTAGCACCGAGAACTAGCTAGCTGATATCTTTACCAAGCCTTTAGATGAAAAGACCTTTTGCAGGCTGCGTAGTGAGCTAAATGTCTTAGATTCACGGAACTTGGATTGATGTGAAGCATACATGTGTATTATGCTTTGATCATGTTCCCTTATGCATTTTGTTTATGGTGCTCAAGTTGTACAAACTTTCCCCGGACCTCAAAAGTCCATGCGTAAGTAATGCACATAATTAGGGGGAGATGTGCTACAACTTGACCCTTTGAGACTAACCATATGTTTGAGCTTGCTTGATTTAGTCTCAAAGGTGGATTCAAAGGGAAAAGGTGAACTTGGACCATGCAAGACTTCCACTGCACTCCGATGAGAGGGTAACTCACTCCAAGTTCATCTCCATATTCTTATTGCCTTTGTACTCTTATTTGAAGATTTTGGTGAGGCAATTGGGTTTAAGGGCCAAGATTGATCCCGTTTTGGTGCTTGATGCCAAAGGGGGAGAAAATAAGGCCAAAGCAAGAAATGGATCAGCTATCACTTGAGAATTTTGAAAATAGAAGAATAGAGTTTCGTTTTGTCAAAATACTCTTATTGTCTCTTAGTGCTAAAAGTTTGTCTCTTGTGGGGAGAATGCTTGATTATGGGAAAAGGGGGAGTTTTTAAATCTTTGATCAATTTCTATTGGAATACCTCACTTTATGTCTCAACAAGTGAGTTTGACTTAGAGATAGGAAATTGAGTTTGATTTGCAAAAACAAACCAAGTGGTGGCAAAGAATGATCCAAATATGCCAAATTTGAATCAAAATCATTTCTTGTTTGAAATTGCATTGATATTGCACTTCTTTTAGTTGCTTTATGTTGTGTTGGCATAAATCACCAAAAAGGGGGAGATTGAAAGGGAAATGTGCCCTTGGGCCATTTCTAAGTATTTTGGTGATTTAGTGTTCAACACAAATGCTTAAGTGTTAAACTATGCCAAATGGTGGACAAAGTGCAAATCAATACAAAGGTATGATTCTGGACTTAGTACATTGGTTTTTGTGTACTAACATATTTGTCTAAGTGCTAGAATCAGAGAAAATACATTTGGATAAGTCTTGGCTCGAGCAGCTAAGACTCTGCTCGGTCTGGGTGCACCGGATAGTGTCCGGTGCGCCAGGCTGGCTCTGGTGAAATGGCTGCTCTCGGGTCTCGACGGCGGCGTACGGCTATAAATCACCGGACTGTCCAGTGGTGCACCGGACAGTGTTCGGTGAGTCGGCTACGGCGAAGTCGCTGCTCTCGGGAACCAAGTCAACAACGTACGGCTATAATTCACCGGACTGTCCGGTGAGGCACCGGACTGTCCGGTGAGCCAACGGACGGGCACGCCAATGGTCGGCCGCGGAATCCGCGCGTGACGCGTGGCCGAGCCAACGGTCAGAAGGGGGCAACGGACAGTGTCCGGTGCGCCAACGTCTCCAACCCTTCAACGGTCGGCTGCGCCAGAATAGGAAAGAAATCTGCACCGGACAGTGTCCGGTGCGCCAGTCGACAGAAGGCAAGAATTGCCTTCCTGGATTGCTCTCAACGGCTCCTAGCTGCCTTGGGGCTATAAAAGGGACCCCTAGGCGCATGGAGGAGTTTACCAAGCACACTTTGAGCATTCTTGATCATTCACACTTCGTATTTGCGCACTTGTTCGACATTCTTAGTGATTTGAGCTCCGTTCTAGTGAGAACTTTGTGATATTCATTAGAGCTCAAGTCTTGGATGTGTGTGTGTGCGTATTTGCTGTGGACTTGTGTGTGTTGCTCATCCCATCCTTACTTCCGTGTTCATTTGTGATCATCTTTTGTAAGGGTGAGAGACTCCAAGTTTTGGAGATTCCTCGCAAACGGGATATAGTGAAAGGAAAAGAAACATCGTGGTATTCAAGTGGATCTTTGGATCACTTGAGAGGGGTTGAGTGCAACCCTCGTCCATTGGGACGCCACAACGTGGAGTAGGCAAGTTTTGACTTGACCGAACCACGGGATAAACCACTGTGCCTCTCTGTGTTGATATCTTTGTGGTTATTGTGTCTTGCAAGAATTCCTCTCTAGCCACTTGGTTTTATTGCTCTAACACTTAATCAAGTTTGTGGCTTCAAGTTTTAAGTTTTTATAGGATCACCTATTCACCCCCCTCTAGGTGCTCTCACTTCTTCACCTTGAGTTCAAATTCATTTTGAGCTCTCCTTAGAAAGCGCTTTAGGGTCCCTTGGGTTTCTGATTTATCCTGCAAAAAGAATACCCAAGTGAAGCGGGAAAAATCATCAACGATAACAAGACCATACTTACTTCCTCGATGCTGAGGTAGGCGACGGGTCCGAAGAGGTCCATGTGAAGTAGCTCCAGAGGTCTTGATGTGGTCATCACATTCTTGCTGTGATGAGCGCTTCCCACCTGTTTACCTGCTTGACAAGCTGCACAAGGTCTATCTTTTTTGAAAAACACATTGGTTAGACCTAACACATGTTCTCCCTTTAGAAGTTTATGAAGGTTCTTCATCCCAACATGTGCTAGATGATGATGCCACAACCAGCCCATGCTAGTCTTAGCAATTAAGCATGCATCTAGATCGGCCTCCTCTTTCGAAAAATCAACTAAGTAGAGTTTGCCATCTAGTACACCCTTAAAAGCTAGTGAACCATCACTCCTTCTAAAGACAGACACATCTACATTGGTAAATAAACAATTGTAGCCCATATTACATAGTTGACTAACGGACAACAAGTTGTACCCGAGCGATTCAACTAAGAACACATTAGATATGGAATGCTCAGATGAAATAGCTATCTTTCCTAGTCCTTTAACCTTGCCTTGATTCCCATCTCCAAAGATGATCGAATATTGGGAATCTTTGTTCTTGACGTAGGAGGTGAACATCTTCTTCTCCCCCGTCATGTGATTTGTGCATCCGCTGTCAATAATCTAGCTCGAGCCCCCGGATGCATAAACCTGCAAGGCAAATTAGGCTTGGGTTTTAGGTACCCAACTCTTGTTGGGTCCTACAAGGTTAATTACAATATCCTTTGGGACCCAAATGCAAGTCTTGTTTCCCTTGCATTTGACCCCCAACTTTCTAGCAACAACTTTTTCATTTTTACATGAAAGAACAATGTAGTGTTGCAAGCATGAAAAACAGTGGTAGGTTTATTACACACTTTCCTAGGAGCATGAGACACAAAATTTCTCCTAGGCCTACCATTAACATTGGAACTTGAAGCAATCATGGCATGTGAGTCAAAAGCATTATAATTCCTATTATAATGACAATTTCTAGAAAACTTTCTATCATTGTATATGAAAGCATGATTCTTTTGACTACTACTAGCCATAGGGGCCTTCCCTTTCTCCTTGTTGGAAATGGGAGCCCTTTGACTTGTTAAGTTCTTGGCTTCCTTTCGAAAGCCAAGTCCATCCTTAATTGAGGGATGTCTACCAACAGTGTAGGTATCCCTAGCAAATTTTAACTTATCAGAGTCATTTTTGCAAGTCTTAAGTTGGGCATTAAGACTTGCCACTTCACCATTTAATTTTGTAATAGAGGTAAGGTACTCAACACATGCATCAACATCAATATCCTTACACCTATTACAAATGACAACATGTTCTACACAAGATCTAGTTTTATTAGCTTCTTCTAACTTAGCACTTAAATCATCATTAATGCTCTTTAAATTAGACACAGTTTCATGACAAGCAGACAATTTAGAAGAAAGCATTTCATTTCTTTTAACTTTTAAAGCAAGAGATTTTTGTACACTAACAAACTTATCATGCTCTTCATACAAGATACCCTCTTGCTTTTCTAAGAGTCTATTCTTTTTATTTAAAGCATCAATCAATTCATTGATCTTATCAACTTTAGTTCTATCTAAACCTTTGAATAAACTTATGTAATCTACTTCATCATCACTAGAGTCATCATCACTTGAAGTAGTATACTTAGGAGTATCTTGAGCGCTTACCTTTTTCTCCTTTGCCATGAGGCAGGTGTGGCGCTCGTTGGGGAAGAGAGATGACTTGTTGAAGGCCGAGGCGGCGAGTCCTTCGTCGTCGGAGTCTGACGAAGAGCAATCCGAATCCCACTCTTTTCCAAGGTGCGCCTCGCCCTTCGACTTCTTGTAGGCCTTCTTCTTTTCCCTCTTCCCACTCTTTTCTTATTCCTGGTCATTAGTATTATCAGGACAATTTGCTATGAAATGACCAGTCTTACCACATTTAAAATAGGAGCGCTTTCCCTTTGCTTTGCTCTTGTTGGGATGCTCCTTGCGTCCTTTTAGTGTCGTCTTGAAGCGCTTGATGGTGAGGGCCATTTCATCTTCATTTAGCCCGGTAGCTTCAACTTGTGCCACCTTGCTAGGTAGCGCCTCCCTGCTGCTGCTTGTTGCCTTGAGTGCAATGGGTTGGGGCTCATAGATGGGCATTGGGCCATTCAATGCATCATCAACGTATCTTGCTTCCTTGACCATCATGCGCCCGCTCACAAACTTTCCGAGTATCTCCTCGGGCGTCATCTTTGTGTACCTAGGATTCTCATGGATTAAGTTCACAAGATGAGGATCAATGACAGTAAAAGACCTGAGCATAAGTCGGACGACGTCGTGGTCCGTCCATCTCGTGCTTCCATAGCTCCTGATCTTGTTGACCAGGGTCTTGAACCTGTTGTAAGTTTGCGTTGGCTCCTCTCCCCTGATCATGGCAAACCTTCCTAGCTCGCCTTCCACCAACTCCATTTTGGTGATCATGGTGGCGTCGTTCCCCTCATGCGAGATCTTGAGGGTGTCCCATATTTGCTTGGCGTTGTCCAAGCCGCTCACCTTGTTGTATTCATCCCTGCACAACAATGCTAACAAAACAGTGGTAGCTTGTGCATTTTTGTGAATTTGTTCGTTAATAAAAACAGGATTGTCCGTACTATCAAATTGCATTCCATTTGCAACTATCTCCCAAATACTAGGATGGAGAGAGAAAAGGTGACTACACATTTTGTGACTCCAAAAAGCATAGTCCTCTCCATCAAAGTGTGGAGGTTTACCAAGAGGAATGGAAAGCAAATGGGCATTGGAATTATACGAGAATAATCAAAAGAAAAGTTTGAGTTAACTGGTTTATTTTTCTCGTCGTAGTCGTCGTCTCTTTGGGAAGAAGAAGACTCGTCGCTGTCGTAGTAGACGATCTTCTTAATGCGCCTCTTCTTCTTCCCGTCCTTCTTCTTATGACTCGAGCCAGAGTCAGTGGGCTTGTCATCCCTTGGCTCGTTGAAGATGGACTCCTTCTCCTTATCATTGACCACCATCCCCTTTCCCTTAGGATCTATCTCTTCGGGTGATTAGTCCCTTTCGTGAAGAGAACGACTCCGATACCAATTGAGAGCACCTAGAGGGGGGGTGAATAGGTGATCCTGTAAAATTCAACAACTAATAGCCACAAAACTTGGTTAAGTGTTAGAATGGCTAAGTAGCGAGCTCTTGCGAACACACAAGTATCACAGAAAAACAATCACACAAGACACACGAGTTTATCTCGTGGTTCGGCAAGTATAACACTTGCCTACCTCCACATTGTGGCGTCCCAATGGACGAGGGTTGCACTCAACCCCTTTAAAGTGATCCAATGATCAACTTGAATACCACAGTGTTCTTCTTGCTTATCTCTTTTCCCGTTTGCGAGGAATCTCCACAAGTTGGAGTCTCTCGCCCTTACAACAAAGATCAAAGTGAAAGCACTAGAGTAAGGGTGGAAAGCAACACACACAAATCCGCAGCAATACGCACACACACAACCAAGACTTGAGCTCAAATGAATCGCAACAAGTTCACCACTAGAACGGAGCTCAAATCACTAACAAAGTCAATCAAGTGCGCGAAGACGGAGTGTGGAAGACTTAGAATGCTCAAAGTATGCTTAGGTGACTCCTCCATGCGCCTAGGGGCCCCTTTTATAGCCCCAAGGCAGCTAGGAGCCGTTGAAGGCATCTTTGGAAGGCAAATCTTGCCTTCTGTCGGGTGGCGCACCGGACAGTCCCTGTAGCTGTCCGGTGTGCGATCTCCTTCCTTTTCTGGCGCATCCGACCGTTGCAGATTTGCGGCAGTTGGTACACCGGACTCTGTCCGGTGCACATCGGACAATCTGGTGCCCCTGCCAACCATTGGCGCGCCCACGCGTCGCTCGCGGATTGCGCGGCCGACCTTTGGCGCAGTCGACCGTTGGCTCACCGGACAGCCCGGTGCCTCACCGGACAGTCTGGTGAATTTTAGCTGTACGCCGTTGAACGTTCCCCGAGAGCGACGACTTCACCGCGGACGACTCACCGGACAGTCCGGTGCACCACCGGACAGTCCGGTGAATTATAGCCGTACACCGCCGTCAATTCCCGAGAGTGGCCTATTCACCGGAGGCTGGCCTGGCGCACCGGACACTGTCCGGTGCATCCAGACCGAGCTGCATTTGGCTATACACAGCCAACTCCATTCGAAACCAATTTCTCCTGTTTCTAACACTTAGACACAATACATTAGTACTCAAATCAATGTACTAAGTCTAAAAACGTACCTTGTAATATGATTTGCATTTCTTCACTCTTTGGCACAAATTAGCACTAAGAGAAAATGTGTTGGACACTTAATCACCAAAACACTTTGGAAATGGACCAAGGGCACATTTCCCTTTCAATGGGCCGACGGTCTAACGGTCTGGTCCGGCAGAGTCAGCAGGCTAGCATGACATGCCTGGCCAAAGTTGTGGCTCGCAGGTGTTTGGACCGCCGTTTAGCCATCTATATGCGTGCAACGTATTAATTTGAAATAACTGTGAGGGATTATTTGTAAAAAGATGACGCGGGACGACAGTTAAAATTGGTGCTTTAGGTATAGTATAGATTTATATGTTATTTAATAAATATATAATTAGATAGAAACGAAGAATGAAAGGAGTAGTATTTAGCAGAGAGCGATGGCTGAAAAATAGCTCTCTTCTTTTTTTAGTATGAGCCTACTCTCTCTGTTTCTTCCGGACAAATTAGCATACAAGTAAAAATACCATAATACCCCTCATTAAATACCAACTTTAAGAAAATTGAGACAAATAAAGAGTTGTTAAACCGTATGTCTCTATAGAACAACAGCTAGTCATAGCAGGCTTTTCCACTCAACGAAGAGTTATTAAATAGGTCGACAGGCTCGCTTCTCCACTCAATGAAGAGCTCCCCATAAGTTACATGATCTAGACATCTAAAGACACTATATTAGAGTAGTCCTAACTCTCTACGTCATCTAATTTTCATAGTATTAATTTAGCTGTCACATAGTCTAAAAGATAAGGTGACAAACAACTAAATGAAGGAAAAATTAAAAAACTGAGTCTTGCATAAGACTTGGTTTCAACACGATATCCAAGACACAATGAGAGAACAAGAGCACTAAATTAAGTAATATTGATGTTTGCATTTGAGAGGTAGTGTCTAGTAGTTTCTAGATGATGTATAGGCTATAGAAACTATAAGTATTATCTTAGGTTGAGATTGCTCTTATGGGACATATTGAAAACCCTAGTTATCTTAAATTAGGAAACGGAAGAAGTATGGAGGAGCAATCCATCTAGTTAGGGCTAGTTTTGAAACTCTATTTTCTCAAAGGATTTATATTTTTCTAAGAGAAAATGAACTAATTTCTCTTAAAAAAATGAGGTTCCTAAACTAGCCCTTAAGAGTGTTTAGTTTCTTTAGTCACCCTTTTAAATTTTAGAAATTAAACTTTAGCCCTTAGAAATCTTATCTGAAATACCTATTTTAGTTACCCCTACTCCCTCTTAGAAATATAGCTCATGTATAACTTCTCCAGCATTTTTTTTTGTCAACGTAGACCCACGAAGAGGGAAGGACTAGATGAAGCTGGAGAAGCTTCTTCTCTAGCCTCCCAATTTCATCCGATTGTTAGAGGCAATCTTTTCCTATTTTAACGGAGGAGCCAGCGAATAACGGAATAAGCCCTGTTTGATAGATTTTTTAAGGAAATGTCGCAGCTTTTAAAAAAAAAACTCTATCAAAGAGAGCCATACTGAGCCGATATAATTGTGTTTAAGCAGCAATTGATGTGCGTGCGTGATAGGGCTGGAAAAAAAGTCAAACTTGACGAGTCGACTCAGGTTGACGGTGGCTCGGCTCAGATTTGCTCGGTGCTTAGAATAAATCCGAGTAGAGCCTATTTTCTGGCTTAAAAAAAGAGCGAGACAGCTCGGCTCGGTTCGCAAGTTACTTTATGGCTCGACTCAACAACATTTTTTACATAAAATAATAAGTAGCATATATTATAGATACTAAATAGACGATTAGTTTATATATTTTGAGATTGCTGTACAAAAACTAACATACATCTATATTTTATTAGTAATATATTTATTTTAATAATCTAAAATATGTTACTTAAATTATTTTTAAGATTTTATATTATATTTTGGATAGCGATTTTACGTTTATGGCTAGTCTCGTTGGCTCGACGAGCCGGCAGCGAGTCGATATGAGCTAACTTGAGAAGCGAGCCGAGCCAGACTTGGTCTGTCTCGTTACTTGACCGAGCCGAGCTTAGTTTGAATCGCCCCATTTTCAATACTATGCGGTGACATAGCTCTCTTACGGCCTCTCTAGCTCGCTATTTAAAAGACTATACTAGTATTATTTCTCACGTCCATGTCTTAGAGTGACTCTAAGAATGCTAAAAAACCCCAAAAAGGATTATTTGTGACATGCTACAAATTTTTAGGGATAAATTATCATGTATATCCTAACAACTCGCTTAAAAAGTCTAAAAACTGTACAATCCGGCCTCCTCCTTGTTTCCCCACCTACATCTAGCTACTGGCCAGCGTCTCCTCTGTTCAAAGGCCAACAAAATAAATTAGCAAGTTATTCGCTTTAGATTAAAACCAGTTGTTTAAACTGGTGCAGCTGTGATCTATAGAGACAAAATATTGTAGAAGCAGTAGAAGTCATTTCGAATTAAAGCCAAGTTGCAATTAATTGAGCAACTTCTAAAGTCATCCAGCTAAGCAATTGCTTGTGTGGTGGTAAAGCATCATTCATCGGGTCGTATGAAGTAAAAGAAACCAAAACGAACCGCTTGATTAACTGTCCATAATAGCTATAATGATCAGAGCGATGAAGCAATCGACGACACAACACTGAAGGGGAATCAGACGCTGTGGGCAAGGCACCTAGCACCAAAGGAGGGTGCGCGGTGACAGAGTCGCGACATTGCTGGGGCCTGTAGGGTACGAGGCACGACAACAACGACCCACAATATAAGATAACACAACGTCGACGTCGATGTCGACGAAGGCGGTGTTGTGCCCACAAGCCTTCCCCTCCTCGAGCTCAGTATTGTCGTTCATGGCGAGTTTGCCCCAGAGCTGCTGCGCCTACTCTGCCGACTGCCGCTACGCGGCCGCCCGCATCCTCCTGCAACTGCCTCACAGACAGCATCCACCCAGTCATGGCCAGCTTCGCCTAACCACCTACCTACCACCAGGCAGCACACATCTCCTGACCCGGCAAGGGGCAGGCGACCTTAGCTGGAACAAGCTCAAATCGGAGCAGCATGAGGTCCTCGCATGTTTGGTTCACTACTTAAATTGTCACATTTTATCTAACATTTTCTGGCTAAGTTTAGATTCAATTCGGACAAGTAACATTAAGTAAAATGTAACAAATTAGCTAGGAACCCAACATGCCTGTAATCTCTCCCCATGTCGCTCTCGGATTGGCGAATCAAGGCCTCCGGTTGGGGATAGCAAGAATCGGACACATGCTCCTGCTTAGTTGCCCTCGATCAGCCGGTCTTCTCGTTCCCTCGTCTACCTCGGCATCTCGAGATTTCGTCGCACGCAAGAAAAAAAAACGTGAGAGATGCGCGCTCAGACGGATTAGGGAGCCTGGTTTGAAGAACAAATTCATTCTAGATGATGTGATGTATTATGAGTTAATTCTATAAATTTGGTGGAATGAACTACCTTATATTAATATTAATTATTAACTTATGAGGAATGAAATTGTGATGGATCAAATCATTTCGTTCCACAAACCAAACAAAAAGTTAGGAGTGAGAAGGTGATGGACTAACTTATTCATTAAACTAAACCCATTCTATTTTCGGACAATGGCATATCTAGAATTTTAATGTAAGGTATGACATCTAAAATTTTCATATATATTCCATCAAACTCTAACAATTTCAAAACAACTTTTAAATAAAATTACACAATCAATTTTAAATTCGGAGGTTAAGTTAAAAACATAAACAATAAGTCGTCTTAAATTCGGAAAGTAAGTTAAATATTCATAAATTATAATATAAATAGATGAAAAGTTATATTGATGATTTATATGACTTTTAGCTAAAACCTTCTAAAAGATATATTTGATATTTTAATTATATTACCTTTATCCACTTAAAAACATAATATTAAACGATTAAAAAAATTATACTTGCACGGATTAGATCCTCGGCTCTCACATATGAGTATACAAACCGAGATATTGATCAATTTCGATCATTTCCTACCTCTCGAGTGTCGAAAGCTTAAGACCCACCATAAAGTTGTTTGTATGTTTCATCATTTTTATGAGCCTACACCTAGCAATCTAGTCTCCAGCTCGCGAGTCACGTCTGTTGAAGAATCAGAACAATCGAGCATTGGAATGCCGGTTTTATAACTGTATTGTTCGTCCAACAGACCATCTCAAGACTTTGTTAGATAAATCCTAAGGCTATAAGCCTGGACACAAAGAAAGCACAATTTGTAAGACTATTAGTACAACATTCTTTTTATGTTAAATATTTTTAATTTTTTTATTTTCTTCAATATATATATTGTGTATGCGCTTCGTACGTACCTGACATACCCTCTAGATCCATAGGGTTTTCGAGGGATGATGAGGAAGTTATTGAAGCGAGGAAAATTAGATTTATTTACCAATATTTATTTTAGGGTAGGTCTACAACATCTTCTGTATCTCCTGTATGAGGTCTCATGGATGCAAAAAGAAACTAAATGTGGAACAAACTTTTATACATACTACTCCCTCTATTTATAAATATACGATGTCAAATATACGACATCATTGACTATTTTACAAAACTTTGACCATTTATCATATGAAAATTTTTTATTCAAAAATATGAAATTTCAGATCATGTTCAAACAACCGTAAGTAATAAAACAAATCACAACAAAATAAATGATAACTCATGAATTTTTTTAATAAGACGAGTGGTCAAAAAAATTAAAAGTCAACGACGTCATATATTTGTGAACGGAGTCAGTAGTTAGTTATTTCTTAGTATCCATACTCTAAAACCACCCAATACTGTAGTAGCCCCTAAAGCATACTCAAGATGCAAATTTTCCAGCCGAGCTGGTTCGAGCTCAAGCCATTTTTCCAGCCATACTCTTTGGAGCCCCACGCAAGCAAAGGCCAAGCTCCTAGTCAAGTCAACAGGGGTGCTCCGCTTCCAACCTCTCTCGGATTCCCTCCACCATCTTCACTGTCAAGCTTCTGGCTAAAATGTCATAGGCTTCGTTGCTTCCAATACATGATAGCGAACACACCACAAACTTAGTTAGGGTGATCTCGCAAGATACAACCCCACTCAATATAATACAATGGTGCACACAAGCACAAAAGGGGTTGAGGGTGTCTGACCTCACTTCTAACAACTAAGAACTAACCTAGAGCAAACGCTATGATAGCGGTCGAATTAACATCAGCTAGATATGTCTTTGAACACTTGGGTGTCTAGAGCTAAAGCATAGAGTGTCAACTCACTTTGTATGTTTCTTAGCTCCCATTCTTGAGTAATGACTAGTTTGGGTGGTATTTATACCCTGCATGACCAAAAGAGCCATTAGAACCGAGCAAACTTTTTTTTGCGTACATCGGATATGTCTAGTGGCACACCAACACGTTCGTTTGAGTTCCACATCAGCTAGATATTGCAAACAAGCAATTGCCGATCATTGAGCTTGGATATCTAATGTGGTCTCTAGTGTGTGACAACAAACAAGTCTGGTGACTGTTACCCGGCTCGGTTGCATTTGCATCCTTGCTGAGTGCCATATCTGGTGTGAAATCCGGTATGTCACCTAACACATCTAGTGCATTGTCGACTCCCGCATATAGATTGTAGAGCACACTGGGTGCCCTGTTCGGTGGGGCATCCCGTGCACATGCCTAGTGCACTCTGTCTTAAAGCCCTTCTTTAGTACACGCACTGCGCCTGTCTGGTTCTCTCTACAATCATGTTTCTTCATGTCTTCATGCTTCTTCGCTTAGGCTTCTTTTGCCTTGTGTCAAGGACTCTTGCATGATCTTGATAGGTCTTCAATGTATCTTTTAATGTCTTGCTTTGAGGTGTTGATCTTCTTAATCACCATGTTTCCTTCGTTCAATTCCATGCTACATTTTTTGAACTATAAACATAAATACTAGCAAACATTATTAGGCAAAAGGGTTATGTTGATCATCAAACACCAAGATCCATTAGTCAAATGGACCATTATCTATTTTCCTTACGTTAATATAAGTATGTTTATCGTTATATAACATTGTTTCTGAGATCCTTTCCTTATATTGTTGTAAGTGTAAGCTTCCTGGGCATATATACAGAGAGCCTGATTTTATTTTAAAAACCCGACGTGACATAATTTAACTTCACTAAAATTTGTTTCTTAACTTGTGGTGTGTTGTTAAAACTAAACTGGACCAGATGTTAATTTGTTATGAATTAGCTAAAACTTGATGATATCTTGGCAAACTTTTTTGCAATCTAGCCCTTTTTGGGTTTTTTTGCACAATTATGCCCTTTGTAATTTCATTTCAAAAAATGGACCCCTGGCTCGGCGCCATTATAATTGGCACCGAGCTATAGTGTGACGGCGCCAAAAATAATGGCGCCTGAGGTGGTGATGTGGCTGGTGAGGTGGGGGGGTCGGCGCCATGGATCTTCAGGGCAAGGTTCAGGACCCCCGCGAGTGCGACCCGGACCTTCGGGACGGGACCCGGACCCCTTTGCGTAGGGACCGGACTACCCACAACCGGGTCCTGGGACTCTGGGGCAAAGAGTACCCAACCCTTACTCAGGCAGGGGTCCGGTGCCGACATGTGTCCATGCCCAGCCTGGTGCGGACCTGTCCGCATAATGCTACTGCTCCCCACCCAGGCGGGGGCCCGATGCTACCACATGGCCTACCGCGCGTGACGTAAGCCTGCGGGCCGAGCCTGACGTAAGGCCTCTGGGGCACGCTACCTCTGCATTTATTATAGAAAAGACGTGCTGCCTGTTTATCCCGCTGACAGGCGATGTGCCCCTTCAGCATTTAATGTGTCCTGTCTAGTCAGCTGGCAGGCGGCGACCAGGCCATCCTACAGGCGGCGTGCTTGTCTATTCCCGTTGGCTGACAATACGTCTGTGCTGCCGCATGTGCCGTATTCATCATGACTCGCGCGTTACCGAGGACGATGCCACGAGATATCAATACTGTATGCACTACAGATGTTATGGCACTCGGAGATCACCCTGGTGTAGCAAGCAGTAGTTCCTTCCTTCCAATTTGTCCCTGGGCTCACGTGTCGGGGCTCAGTGTCATTGTATGTGCTCCCCTTTGAACTATAAAAGAGAGGGCACACTGCGATTCTAGGCTTCTCAGGCCTGAAGCTTCCACAACAATCCAATACACAGTGGAGTAGGGTATTACGCTCTGGCGGACGGAACCACTCTAAATCCTCGCGTGTTCATGTGCTTGATGATCGCTTAGCAAGACAGGCAAAACGCTCAAGCCCCTTCCTCATCTTAGGATATAGGGCGGGTGCACTCCGCCACCCGGCCGGAGAATTCCCTCTCCAACATTTGGTGCGCCAGGTAGGGGGTTGGCATTAGGTTTTTGCCTGTTTCCTCGCTCAGCATGATGGTGCAAATCGTGGAGCACCGCACCGAGACTTCAATGGATTTCCTGGTGGAGGAAGAAGTTGTTTCTTCCACGCCATAGGTTTCCAATCGCCCAGTGTCATGCACTGCTGCTGTGCACGCTGCACGGCAGCATACAACTGCGCAAACATCCCGGACTCCATCGAGAGCGGCCCCGGGAGCGTTGTCAGCAGCCAGGGAGTTGCTACGACACCCTCTAAGCTCCACGGCCTCACCGGGGGCCATGAAGCAGTGGCGGGACGATGTCGACCAACTGCTCGGCATGACACATTCTACCTCGACCAGGTCGAGGCCACGGTCATCCCGGCGCCAACATGAGGCGTCGGCGTCTGTGCGCTCACCCTCAGTGAGGGGCGCACAGACCAACGACCTCTGGGCCGAACTCAACCGCAGGCGCGCGGGAGAGGACGCCGGGGTCTCTTTGGAGAGGGCGCGCGAGCGCCGCCAAAACATCGAGGGTCGCAACCTCGACCAAGACTTCACAACGGTAGCACCGCAGGCCCCAATGGGCACCCGGTCCAAGCGGGTGTCCCCTTGGCCGGCGTGGGCTGCGCCGCCCTCGCGGACCATCTCCGTGCAGCGTCATGGCCACCCAAGTTCTGGCCGCACCTGCCGGAAAAGTACGACGGGACGTCAAACCCGTCGGAGTTCCTGCAGGTGTACGTCACCGCTATCACAGCAGCCGGTGGAAACACCGCTGTGATGGCAACATATTTTCATGTCGCCTTGTCTGGTCCTGCCCGGACTTGGCTCATGAACCTCGCCCCAGGGTCAATCTACTCCTGGGAAGAGCTTTGCGCGCGGTTTGTTGTGAACTTCGCCAGCGCCTACCAGCAGCACGGTGTGGAGGCCCACCTCCACGCGGTAAGACAGGAGCCCGGGGAGACTCTCCGGACGTTCATCTCCTGCTTCACCAAGGTGCGAGGTACCATACCTCGTATATCAGATGCTTCCATCATCACGACCTTCCACCAGAGAGTACGTGATGGAAAGATGTTGGATAAGTTAGCTACGCACGACGTGGAGACTATCTCCACTCTCTTCACTCTGGCAGACAAGTGCGCCAGAGAAGCCGAGGGTCGCGCATGGCACTCAGCGCCGCAAACCGGAGTCGACCAGATGGGAGGCACCGGTGCAGTCTCCCAGGACGGCAAAAAGAAGAAGAAGAACTGCGGCTATGAGAAAGCCACAGTTTGTCGCTCCGACTGTCGCAGCCGCGACTAGAGGACAGGGTGAGCGCAATAAGCGCCCCCGGCCACAGGGAGACAACAGCGGCTCGTGCCCAGTGCATCCCAACGCTCGCCACAGCGCCTCGGAATGCCGCGAGATCATCAAGCTCGCAAAACGCGTTAGTGAACGACGCGAGCAGTCGTCCAAGGATGGCACCCCGCCCCGTCGTCGGCCTGGTAAGGAGAGGGTCGACGACGACAAAGTGGCCGCGGGAGAACGAGAACTCGGGTATCAATCACCCGAGAGGGACCTCAAGGGCGTCTTCACTGGAGATTCCGACTCCGGGTATGATAGCAACCGCCGCAAGAAGTTGTACGTCATGTACGGCGGGAGCTGGGAACTCACCTCCTGCAGGAACGTCAAGTCCCTACGCCGTGAGGTCCTGTCGGCAACCCCAGGGGTCCCAAAGGCTACCCCACATCAACAATGGAGGAGCACCACCATCTCCTTCGGGGCATCCGATTGCCCCGACAACATGGCAGGGTCCGGCATACTGCCACTCATCACCGCCCCTATCATCGCCAATATGCGACTACACCATGTGTTGATTGACGGTGGGGCAGGCCTCAACGTCATCAGCCATGCTGCGTTCAAGCTGCTGCAAATCCTAGGGTCCCGTCTGGGACCCTCACGCCCATTCTCCGGAGTGGGCCCACAGCCAGTGTATACCCTTGGGAGCATCACACTCCCGGTTACATTCGGGACTGAGGAGAACTTCCGCACGGAGAACGTCGTGTTCGACGTTGCAGAAGTCAACCTCCCCTTCAACGACATCATTGGTAGGCCGTCCCTGTACCGGTTCATGGCCATTGCCCATTACGGGTATTTGGTCCTCAAGATGCCGTCCCCGACGAGGGTCCTCACCGTGCAGGGTGAACGTGCCGCCGCACTTGTAGCCGTAGAGAAGCTGCACGCCCTGGCGGCAGAGACTGCTCGCCTAGACAACGGAGGGAGGAATCCCTCAACCTCTGGTACCAAGGCGCCCCCAAGGCACCAAAGGTACAACCATCTGGAGCGGATGGTGTCCCCGTCAAAGCCATCTGTCTCGCTGCGGATTCCACCCAGACCACTCACATTGCGGGTGATCTGGACGAGAAATAGGAACTCGCACTCGTCGCCTTCCTCTAGGCAAATGTCGACGTATTCGCATGGGAGCCGTCGCAGAAGCCTGGGATCCCCAGGGAGGTGATCGAGCACTGCCTGAAGATCAACCCCGACGCCAGGCCACTGAGTCAGAAGCCTTGCAAACAGTCTGTTGAGTGACAGGACTTCATCCGAAAGGAGGTCCAGAAGCTACTAGACGCTGGCTTCATCGAAGAGGTTCATCACCCAATATGGTTGGCCAACCCAGTCATCGTCCCCAAATCGAATGGGAAGCTTCGGATGTGCATCGACTACACCAGCCTGAATAAGGCCTATCCCAAGGACCCATATCCGCTACCACGTATAGACCAAATCGTGGATTCTACCTCCGGTTGCGATCTATTATCATTCTTAGACGTTTACTCTGGTTTCCATCAAATCTAGATGTCTAGGGAAGATAGAAAGCATACCGCTTTTGTAATAGTGGATGGGCTTTACTGCTATGTTGTTATGCCGTACGGCCTGAAAAACGCCTTGCCTACATTTGTGCGGGCAATGAGTAAGACTTTCGGGGACATGATTAGGGACAAAGTAGAAGTCTACGTCGATGACATCGTGGTCAAGACTAAGAGAGGGTCGACCCTAGTGGAAGACTTGACCCTGGTCTTCGACAAGCTGCGGGCAACCCGCACGAAGCTAAACCCAGACAAATGCGTTTTTGGCATTTCCGCTGGGAAGTTGCTGGGATTCCTAGTTTCGTACCAGGGCATTGAAGCAAACCCGAAGAAGATCAGAGCGATTGAGGCAATGAGGCCCCCGGCCCGAGTCAAGGACATCCAGAAGCTTATGGGATCATTAGCCACCCTTAGCCGCTTCATTTCGAGGCTGTATGAGAGAGCGCTGCCCTTCTTCAAGCTGCTGCGGAAGTCCGGGCCCTTCTCTTGGACCGAAGAGGCGAAGCAAGCCTTCCAGGAGTTGAAACAGCACTTGGTGTCCCTACCAATATTAGTAGCTCCAGAACCAGAGGAGCCGCTATATTTATACATCACGGTGGCCACGGAAGCGGTGAGAATGGTGCTGGTCGTCGAGAGACCAGCACTAGAAAGCTAGGAACCTGAGGACTCGGGACCGGCTATAGGGGTCCGAACCGTTCAAAGGCCGGTCTACTACGTTAGTGAGGTCCTTCATGAGGCAAAAACTAGGTACCTTGAGACGCACAAACTCCTCTATGATGTGCTTGTCATGTCCAGGAAACTGCGCCATTATTTCCAAGCGCACAGGATTGTGGTGGTGACCTCCTTCCCATTAAGGGCCATCCTCCAAAACTCTAACGCCACAGGCAACATCACCAAGTGGGCTGCGAAACTCGCTGAGTTCTAGCTGGACTTCCGACCTCGCCACGCTATCAAGAGTTAGGTCCTGGCTGACTTCATCGTAGAGTGGACGCCCCCCTCAATCATCCTTGGGGGTCCGGGTCCTGACTCGGACCCCACACCTGCGGAGCCCAGGGGTCCGTTCTTCACCGAGCCCCACTGGACGCTCTACTTCGACGGGTCTGCCCGCCAACAAGTTGGCAGGGCCGGGGTGATCCTCATCGATCCAAGCGGAGATCAAGTGAAGTACATGGTGCACGTTGAGTTCAAGGCCACCAACAACATGGCAGAGTACGAGGCACTGATCTTCGGCTTATCGGTAGCCCTATCCCTAGGGATCCGCTAGCTCCTGGTGAAGGGAGACTCCCAGCTGATCATCAGGCAAGTCCACAGAGATTGTAGCTACAATGAGCCCAGGCTCGCAGCCTACCTTCTCCACGTGAGGAAACTGGAGAAAGACTTCAGGCCCTGGAACTGCAACATGTTCCTTGGGCCGACAACTCAGCGACAGATGACCTCTCCGTGAAGGCATCAACTTGGGCACCCGTGCCCGAGGGCGTCTTCGAAAGACGGCTGCTGAGACCCACTGCCCAGCCTACCGAACTGGGCAAAGGGGGGCGAGACTAGCACCTCGAAGCTAGCGGTCCTGGTGGCGTCCTAGAACCCACCAAAGGCTGTGTGTGCTATAGGGGGGCCTGCCAGCCCCTTAGCACTGTAGCCAATATCTCAGAGTGGTCCTGATGCATGGATCTCCGAGATCTGGGACTACCTGAAGGAGAATATCCTTCCTGAAGACCATGTGTCCGCAGAACGCATAGTGCGATTGGCTAAGCGTTACGCGGTGGTGGAAGGGGATCTCTACCGCCGCGGCGCCAACGACATTCATATGCGATGCATTACCCAGGAGGAGGGCCGAGAGTTGCTCGTGGAGATCCATGGAGGAGAGTGCGGAAGTCATTCATCATCCCGCACACTGGTCGGTAAGGCCTTCCAGCATGGCTTTTACTGGCCAACCGCTCTCCAGGATGCAGCTGAGATGGTGAAGTCCTGCAAGGTGTGTCAATTCCACGCAAAACAAACACACACACCAGCTCAGGCCTGGCAAATGATTCCACCCTCTTGGCCATTCGCCGTATGGAGGGTGGATATCCTGGGGCCATTTCCCAGGGCCGTTGGTGGGTACCGGTACCTCTTCGTCGCCATCGACAAGTTCACTATGTGGCCAGAGGCCACCCCTGTGGTCAACATCACCCAAGGTGCCGCTGTCGCCATCCTCAAGTCCATCGTCTGTAGATTTGGGGTCCCAAACCGTATCATTACGGACAACGGAACCCAGTTTACAAGTCGGATCTTCTAGGAATATTGCGAGGGCATCGACACCCAGCTCTGCTTCGCATCCGTGGCCCACCCCAGAAGCAATGGCCAAGCGGAAAGGGCAAATGCAGAGATACTCAAGGGACTCAAGACGCGCACCTATGACTACTTGAAGAAGCATGGTGCGAATTGGGTCAGTGAGCTCCCATCCGTGCTACGGGGGAACCGAACAACACCCAGCCGAGCCACCGGGGAGACCCTGTTCTTCCTGGTCTACGGGGCCAAAGCCTGTCTTCCCTTGGAAATCATCATGGGCTCCCCTTGGGTCCAGGCTTTCGAGGAATCTATGTAGGGACAGCTGCGGCGTGAAGACATGGACTTCATCAACAAGCGCAGATGGCAAGCAGCCATCCGAAATGCACGGTACAACCAAGCGCTCAGGCGCTACCACCAATGGTTCATGCATAGTAGGGAGCTCAGGGTCGGGGACCTAGTCCTAAGGCGAGTACTAAACCGAGAAGGGCTCCATAAACTCTCCCCCAGTTGGGAAGGGCCCTTCAAGGTGACGGAAGTATGCCGACCCGGGTGTGTCCGCCTCGTCACAACTGAAGGAGAGTCTCTGCCCAATCCCTGGAACATAGAGCACCTCCGTAAGTTCTTCCCATAAAAGCAAAACTGGGGAATGCAGTTTTCTTCCTTTGTAACTAGGTAGCACATATATGTATGCCAGCCCGGTAAGGTCCGCCCTTATAAACCCGGTCCGTTGTTTTACGCTCATGAACACCAAGTTATGAAGAGGAGATTCACCCGACCCCAGATTTGCTTTATGGTGGTCTTATTCTACTTAAGCTCGCAACCATTATTTTTATCTAACCCACCCACACGGACCGACCTCCCAGTCTAGATCCTACAAGTCTCGTTGCGTAAGTCAAAGGATGAAGGATACCAGTTAATGGGTCTGATGGGTGCACTACTAAAACTCCCTAGCTAAGACTGCGTGCAGGTCTGGATCCCAGTCGAAATACCCTCCTAGGGGTCAGGTCACCAACTCTTTCTTAAATATACAGGCATCCAGCCTCGACAAGTCGAGACCACATTCCAGAGGGGCCAAGTACCAGGGAAGAAGTTGACAACAACGCGCATAGCAAGGGGAAAGTAGCATGTAGATAAGTTGTAATGTTGCTTGACAAATAGTACTTAAAAGTATCTTACAAAACCAAAATATGATAAGCCGCTTTCCAGCGGAACCTTTGCTTTCTCTCCGCAGAGCCGACTACTCATCATCAGCGAGATCTCGCTAGAAGCGCTTGGCCACCATGTCTACGACATCTTGCACGCTCCCCCGGGCGGCATCTTCGGTATCGGCCACCGGACCGGCGATCATCGGCCCCAAGGAGATGGCCAGGTCGTGGCTCCGAAAGCACATCAGGATGTACTCTATTACCGCCCGGCAGAGTCTGCTACCCTTAGCCTCCAGGCGGGCACCAAGGATCTGATCCAGGCGTCGGAGGCGGTCAGCAGCGAAATCTAGCACCGGGAGTGCATCAGAAATGGACACCGACTGCTTCGACACTGGGATGGGGCTCACCCCCAGTGGCACCAGAGCCGAGCTCGCCTCGTCGGCCCATGCGGCGATACGCTGGGCCCCGATGCGATGCTCCGCCCGGAGATCTTCTAGCACCTTCTTCATCGCCTCTACCGCCTGGGAACCCGGAGCCGCCTGCGCCGTTTGGGCTACCTGCGCCGGCGTTGCCTGGAACCAGTGGACCCGCTCCTCCAGTGTCCGCTCTTTTTCCTCCAGTTTCTTCTCCTTCACCTCTGCCTCAAGCTCGTGCTCGGCCAGCAACTTTTCCCGCCTTTCCCACATCTCCTCCCTCTAGTCGAGGTCCTTCTCCTGTCGGGTGAGATCCGTCGCCCACTCCTCCAGGGAGGCATCCTTCGCCTTGAGGTTTTCCTCGGCGAGAGAGATGTTTCTAGCCCTATCATCAAGCTCCTGCTGCAACTTTTGCAGTGCCGCTTCAGTCGCGGTCTGCTCATCCCGCTGCTTCTCTAGCATCGCATTATAGGCTTTCAACTTCTCATGGAATTCCGTGATGACCGCCCCCACTGGTCCAAGTGCTCTTTCTTCTTGACCAGCCTCTTCCCCTCCTGGGTCACCTCCTGCTCCTGCTTGAGCACCTTCTTCAGGTCCTCCTTGAGGTCCTCACACCCCTGCTCAAGCTCGAACCGCTCCAAAGCAAATTGGCAGGACGTGGCCTTGGTACGTTCCTCCAGCTGGGTGCGCCAATCGCCAAGGCGCTGGTGCTTAGTCTCGAGCGCCTCCCGCTCCCGTAGGATCGCCGCCTCGGTCTCCCAGAGAGCCTGATGAGCGCGGGACAGCACCCGAGGGAGGGGAGGTGGCGCCGTTTCTGGCCCGGTGCCAGTCTGGAGCCGCCGCCCAAGAATAACCTCTGGCTCCTCCAGAACGGGCAGCGGGATGGAATCGGGCGCGCCCCTACGGCTTCCGCCATCGCCGACGGCATATTCGACGATATCGCCATCGCCGTTGGGTCTGCAGTAGCCGTTGGCGATGCTGTTGGATCCCCGGCTGGAGCCTGGGGTCTCGACGTCACTGCCTCGGCAGTGGCAGCTAGAACCTGGGGGCCCGACGACCCTGCCGTGGCAGCAGCAGTCGGAACCTAGGGGCATGACGGCACCGCATCTGTAGTAGCGGGCGGAACCTGGGGGCCCGATGGCGCCGCCTCGATAGTGGCAGGCGGAGGCAGGTCGCCGGCATCGAGGCCAGCAGACACCTGCTACTGGGAGCCGGACTCACCAGTAGGAACGACTTTGGAGACAGAGGAAGAAGAGGCCCTGATAAGCAAAGGACGGGTTAATACCTGTCAACATGGTGACTAGACCAATGGGGAAAATGAAAAGGGGTACACTTACTTGGGGCCCTGGACCTTCCAGCAACCTTGGAAGCGAGACGCCCGCTGCCCCTGCTGTCGTTGATGCTGCTGCCCCCGCGGCGATGGCAAGCCAGACGATGGTGGCGGCGGCGGGACTAATGGTGGTGCTGGTGGAGGACTGACGTGCCTCTGTGAGCCCTAGGCTTGTTGCCGTCCTCCTCGACCCCGCCAGCTGTCCTCTGGCGCTTCTGGGGGAGTTACGAATCAAGGGGCGGATCCGCGATGAAAGACCCGTCGGCACGACGCAGTCGGTGCCGCCTCTCTCCCTCCGACCTCCCGGAATCACCCGGGGCGAAAGAACTGCTCGCAGCCCCTTGCCCTTGCTCGAGGGGCTGAGGGCCATAGGGGGAGGTCTGGAGCCGGCATCAGCGGGCTGGGAACCTCTGGCCAGTATCCTGGGGATCTGAATCCCGCGGTGGGGATCCCGGCCGCCGGTCTGGCGAACCGCTACGCCACTCTCGTCAAGAGTCGGTAGCCAATCCAAGATCGCTGTCCTTAACCCTTGGTCGTCGCAAAGCGGATGAATGCCCTCGGGAGGAATTAAGGACTCAGCAACGAAGGACTCACCAGTAATTCCCTTCACCAGGAGTTCCAGTTCCTCCTAGGACAGGTCGGTGCCTGGCCCGTGATGGACGCGGCCGAGGTCGTTCGAACTAGAGAACCAGCAGCTCAAGCGTGCCCTCGCCTGCAGCGGCGCGATCCGGCGCTTCAAGAAGTCACCGACCACATGCATCGACGTCGGACCACCGGTCGCCAAAGACTCGATCCTGCCCAACATGGGCTGAAACTCCGGTGTCAACGGTGGCTTAGCCCTCCATTGCTTCTTGTCGAGCCTCGGCCCGTCACTCGGTAATACGAGGCAGTCGCTGGCCTCAGTACTGGCGATCACCCATTCGGCCCGCCAGTTTTCCCACCTCGCGCCACTGACTGAGGAGATATAAGCGTCGGCCGAATCCGCCCTCGACTGGAAGTAATACGCACCAAGATGGTCCTTGGCCTTCGCGGACTTCACCAGCACGAAAAAATGGTGGAAGAGAGAGATGCACGGCACCACCCCCATGAACATCTCGCACAAATGAGCGAAGATGGCTGCTTGAAGGATGGAGTGGGGTGTGAGGTGCTGGAGCTGGAGACCGAGATCCTCCAATAGTAACATGAAGAAGGGGGAGATCGGCAACGCCAACCCGCACGAAAGGTAGGAGACAAAGAGCACAAACTCCCCGGTGGCGAGATCACCATGGGGGGTAGCGCCGGCCCGGATCCTCAAGGCGTGCGACGGAACACTCCATCCGAGCAGGCGGCGCACTGTGTTGAGCCTCCTCTTGGTCTGGTAACGCTCGGGATGAACCAGTGAAGCCATGGCTACTATAGTGGCGAAAAGCAGAAAAATGCGAGTGCAACAGAGGCGTAGAGGACTCGGAGGGGAAAGGACGCAGCAGTTGAAGAAAGTGCGAAAGCGTAACTGCTGGCCGCGGGATGAGTCCCCTTTTTCAAAGAAGGCTCTCCCGCTCGCGCCCCAATCCCATCCAACGTGCACCTAGTGCTCACAGTGATCCAGTCTTCGACATGGGGGCCTAGGTCCACATGTCACGCACCTGGGGAACCGGCCTCCGAGTGCGTAGAAGACGGACCGTCCCCCCGGCAGCAAACCATCATGCATGGCCGCACGTCGCCTAGAGGCTGCTGAAGGATATTTTTAACTTAGGCGGCGACAATAAGACGCCCCACGCGCGGCCCGACGAAACCGCCGGGCGTGGGGGGGGCACGTACCTGCTAGGTGCGGGGAAAGACGTGGCAGACGGCATGACCAAAGGCGGGCTGGCGGTGGCTACGTCAGCAAATGCCCGAAAATGGCACGCAAATTAGGTTTTGGCCCCACCTGCAGGCTCGCATCCTCCCCTGAGGTGGGCCCGGGGGCCACTGTCGGTACCATGAAACAGGGGTACCCCTTGCTACAGAATGAAGACGCTATACCCGCGCAGCTACCTCTAGTTGCATGGCGAACAACTCTCTGCCCCGCCACGTGGACGGCTCCGGGGTCGCCACGTGGCTAGGGAAGGAGACGTACCCCAAGAAGCCAACAGTGGGACCGGACCCCCATGGGGAAAGGGCCGAACCCCTGTACATGAAGAACGGACCTTTGGGGCAAGGTCCAGGACCCCTGCGAGTGCGACCCGGACCCCTCTGCGTAGGGACCGGACTACCCACAGCCGGGTCCCGGGACTCTAGGCAGAGAGTACCCAACCCTTGCTCAGGCAGGGGTCCAGTGACGACATGTGTCCAGGCCTAGCCTGGTGTGGACCTGTCCGCATAATGCTACTGCTCCCCGCCCAAGCGGGGACCCGATGCTGCCACATGGCCTACCGCACGTGATGTAAGCCTACGGGCAGAGCCTGACGTAAGGCCTCTAGGCCACACTGCCTCTACATTTATTGCAGAGAAGACGCGCTGCCTGTCTATCCCGCTGACAGGCGATGTGCCCCTTTAGCATTTAATGTGTCCTGTCTACTCAGCTGGCAGGCGGCGACCCGGCCATCCTGCAGGCGACGTGCCTGTCTATTCCCGTTGGCTGACAATGCGTCTGTGCTGCCGCATGTGCCGTATTCATCATGACTCGCGCGTTACCGAGGACGATGCCGCGAGATATCAATACTGTATACACTACGAATGTTATGGCACTCGGAGATCACCCTGGTGTAGCAAGCAGTAGTTCCTTCCTTCCAATTTGTCTCTGGGCCCATGTGTCGGGGCTCAGTGTCATTGTATGTGCTCCCCTTTGAACTATAAAAGGGAGGGTACACTGCGATTCTAGGCTTCTCAGGCCTGAAGCTTCCACAACAATCCAATACACAGTGGAGTAGGGTATTACGCTCCGGTGGCCCAAACCACTCTAAATCCTCGCGGGTTCATGTGCTTGATGATCGCTTAGCAAGACAGGCAAAACACTCAAGCCCCTTCCTCATCTTAGGATATAGGGCGGGTGCACTCCGCCACCCGGTCGGAGAATTCCCTCTCCGATAGTGAGTGTCGTGAAAATGAATGTGGTAAATGCTAATTTGATCGAATATGATGAATGTGAGTTGAATGTGCAGGTTTTTGTATCCTCTCCGTGTAGGGGAGGTGCTGTCAAAATTTATACTTAGTTATTTAGTAGTTAGTTATAAGGTGGTTAGTATTTTAGTGGGTTGTGGTTATAGTTATAGTTAGCAGCTAGTTATTAGTGGGTTGTGGTTAGGCAATAACCATCCATAGTGGATATTGAATGTTTAATTTGTGTTTCAAAAAGATGGATGATTTTATGAGCTTATATCATGGAGGCAATGTGGAAGAAGATCCCTATGGAAATGCCAAGTTCATTGACATGTGACACGTGCCTGTACTATTCGTTGGTAGACCCTCCTTGAGTGATGTGTTTACAAAGGCTAAACAAAAGCTAGGTTACCATGAAGATGATGACATTGCGGTTGACAGAGTGCTTAACATTGGTCATCCACCAAATGTCATAAGACGAGTCATCCCAATTGATTCTCAAGTGGATTGGGATAATTATGTTACTTCAGCTATGAAGACCTAGTTGCAACTCATGGAGGTTGTGGTGCGACTGGTTGTAGTAGACCGTCCCCCTGAAGACTATGATCGTGCTATGGATGACATGCCAACTGTGTCTGATGCTCAATCTGGCCCCAATTTGATCCTATTAAGTCAGCCAGGAGATGGCCTGTAGACAGATTCTGCTGCGTGTATCCCTTTGGCACAAACCAATTGTAGTAAGTTTCATTGGCACTACATCTTCATTTTGGACCACGAGCACTTTGCTCATTCCATTTGACGTGGGACTGATTATCTTCTACATGTTGCATGAGAGACTGCTGCTCTTATGGTTGATCCTCAGACCGTGGCACGTGTCTGCTTCGGTGATGGATTTATTGCCACAAATAGTCCTGAGTTTAGGAATAAAGAGGAGCCATATGCCTTTGCTATGGCTGCTGATTCAGATGATGATCGTCCTGTTGGTGAACTCACAGAGAGTGACATTGAGATGTTGCAACGTGTTTTTCCAGACGACCAGGATCCAAGAGTGCATGAGTTCAGCAATCTTAGTCTTTCCCATCAGGCAAATGCAGAAGGAAGGGATGATGAGCTGCTAGATGTTCCTGAGGCCGGTCCTAGCATGATGATTGAAAAGGGTAGGGTCTTCAAGGACCTGACTGCCTTGAAGAGGTGGTTGTAGCATTATACAGTCTTACGTAAGAGGTCGTATAGAGTACTTCATTCGTACGAGAAACATTGTTACACAGTTGTATGCGACAAGGATAACTGTGCATGGAGGGTCTGTGCTAGGATACAAAAGATCACCGCAAAGTGGAAGATAACAAAAGTAATGGGGCCACACACCTGTGCTGAACATGAGTTAACGATGAAACATCACCAATTGACATCTACCCTCATTGGGAAGCAGCTTATGGGAATACTGCAGTCGGAACCAAATATGAAGGTTAGGACAATCATGAGGATTATGGAGAATGTGTTTGATGGGTATAAGATAACATATGGTAAAGCTTGGAGGGCTAAGCAGTGTGCGTGGAAGATGATATATGGGGACTGAGAGTCTAGGTACGAGCAGCTACCTATTCTTTTAAATGCAATGAAGGCGGTCAATCCAGGCATGCATTATGAGTACATCCCTAAACCAAATGCATGGATTGATGGGAGGCAGATATTCTTCCGTGCGTTCTGGTGCTTTCCCCAGTGTGTGGATGCCTTCCGGCATTGTCGTCCTATCTTTTCAATTGACGGCATGTTTCTTCTCGGCAAGTACCAGGGCACTCTTCTAATTGCCATATTCGTTGATGCAAACAACAAGCTAGTTTCCCTGGCATTTGCTCTGGTTGAGAAATAGAACAAAGATAGTTGGGTGGTTTTTGTGACTGATCGATACCTTGTTGCATCACAGGTGGTGTACTCGACACCTTGTTGAGAATCTTCTGCGCAAGGATGGTATCAAGGATAACTTTGAGCTTTTCCAGGAGACATGACGCCAGCTGGAAGACAAGTTCTTTAGAGAAAAGTTAGAAAAACTCAAAGTCGCAACAAATGCCGAAGGCAGAGATTGGTTGACTTGATTGATGCCGGATTTGGAGAAGTGGACGAGAGACAACGACTTAGGTGGATGGAGATATGAGTTCCACTGTAGTAACATGGCCGAGTCATTCAACAAATTATTGTTGGGCATACGTGGCATGCCGATCACTGCTATAGTATCCTTTACCTTTTACAAGCTTGTGGCATGGTTTAATGATAGACACACCCATGCAGTTGGATTGCAGAATGAGGGAGAGAGATGGGCTCCAAAACCTAAGACTTTTCAAGAGAAGGCAAAGAAAAGGGCGAACACACACACATTGTTGATTGTTTTGACTTACAGTCAGGGACATATGAGGTATTCCTTCAAGTTGGTACTACTTTCGATGGCGAGTCACAAGAGTCCAGGAAGCATGTGGTTGTCCTTAATGACTTGTCATGTACTTGTGGCGCACCGAGGTAGTACCGTTTTCCATGTTCTCATCTTATCGCAGCTGCCCGAGCTTGCAACTTTGACTTAGAGAGGAGGATACCCCAAGAGTTTACTATTGACAAGCTTGTGTTGATTTGGAGTCCAAGATTTATTCCTTACCAACCCGGGTGAGTGGCCTCCGTATGATGGCCCAAAGTATGTCGCTGATCCAAGTAGTCGTTGGACCAAGCATGGATCCAAGAAGAGGACGAGGCACAAGATGGTTATGGATCAGGTTAGTGGTATGAGTAGGAGGGGAAGAAGAACACCATTTCTTACCGACCCCGAACAATATGAGTGTGGCAAGTGCGGTAGACTTGGTCATAATTCACGCACTTGTCGTTGGCAGATTAGCGATGTTTGTATTGTTTAGTATTTTTTATATTACCTTATTTTTATTTAATAAGGACATATTACTTACTAACATTAATTTGATTTTGTAGGATGGCCCAGTTCCACCTGCTCAACCCGTTCTACGACGAGAGCCACCGGGAGCGCCTTCTGGCAGAAGGCTAGGTATTCAATTGTAACTACTTTTGTAGAATTGTTGTTGTACACATATTGTTGCTAATATAACCTTTTCCATGTAGGACCTAGCAACCCTTCGTTCTAGGACACACAATGGGTTCCTAGACATGGTGTTCGACGAGAGGTACACTCCTTACCTCAGACGTGCAGGTCTAGATGTAATATCATACCAATTACACCGAGGGTTGCCTACTATTGACTCGGCGACCATTACTACACTTGTGGACATGTATTGTTTTAGGATTTTTTGTCAAATTATTCTTGAATCATTGAACTCGTTTACACTAAATTGTTTTTTAATTATATAGGTGGCGGCCCGAGACACATAGTTTTCATCTTCCTTTTGGTGAGATGACAGTCACATTAGAGGATACGCAGAAGATACTTGGACTCGATGTGTCTGGCAGAGCAGTGATAGGCCAATGTGACTCTGAAGGTTGGAGGGCTAGAGTTGAGGCCTTTCTTGGTAGAGAGCTTCCTGTTGAGGGCGTTGACAGGACTGCTGGAGTATGCATCACATGGCTACGTCATTCGTTTGGTGTGTGCTCTGCTAATGTTGATGAGGATACAATCCAGTTCTACTGCCGGGCTTGGATCCTGCACATGTTTGGTTGTGCCCTCTTCCCAGACGCAACATGAGACTGCACATCATGGATGTACATCCATGTCTAACCGACTGGGATATAGCTGGACACTACAGTTGGGCCTTCGCCGTGCTTTCTTTTTGTACCAGTAGCTTTGTGAGGCTTGTCGTCGTACGTCCTTCTCTTCGTCTATAGGCGGTTGCGTCTACCTCCTGCAGATATGGATGTGGTTTCTCATACCAGTCGATCGACCACGTGTTTTCCAGCCTAGACCATGGCCATGAAACATTGTTGGAAATGACCGTCTTCGACCGACGTATGCTTATATTTGGGACCAAGTGGCAGCTCCTTTTGCCAGAGCTAAGAGGGCATACATGGAGTATGTGAACGAGTTTGACACGCTCTCGGCCTCTAGCGTAAGTACTCAACATTTATATCTTATCATTATGAAATTTGTTTCATTATACTTAACATAGATTTCTTCATTTATTTCAGGTCACATGGCAACCATACAACGCACCTGAGTTGGATGGGATGATCTTTAGTTCAGTATGCAACAACGAAGATGAACTCTATAGGATGCAATGTCCTATGATCTGTTTCTGGTGTGTTGAGTGGCACCTACCGTACAGAGTTCAGAGGTAGTTTGGTAGGAACTAGATATGGCCGGTTGAAGATATTCCAACTTCTAAGGAGCTACACAAGTAAGTTTACAATCTACAAATTCAATTATTCCAGTTGACTTCGTAACATCAATCATTTGCAAATTTTTTGTGTTCTTTATATGATATGGTTTGTGTGTAGATTTGACCGACGGAAGCAAAAGAAGATAACAGACTTTCGTCAACATCATCTAGCATTTATTGAAGAGTGGGATTTGGCTGCAGAGAATGTGCATAACAACGATGAGTTGCACAACAACAGTGACTACAGGCGGTACCAAGCTTGGTACCAGGGTGTGACTCATTGTAAGCTTCGCTAGTAGTGGATAGTGGATGACTACACCGACATTGATTCTTCCGACGATGAAGACATGGAGTACGACCAGTCCACTAGACTTGGAACCCAAGTGGAGGTGGCACCCATCTTGGATCGAGTGGTAAGTTTTACTCAATTTTAATACTAGACATGTATCAATTGTATATTTGATGCAAATTGTGTTGTACATGGTAACACATTGAGACGCTCGGTACAGGACATTGATCGTCAGCTTTTGACTGTGGGCGATAGTAGCATGCGTAGCTTCTTGGAGGTAAGCCTACCTGCAGCGTTTATAGCCTTTAGCTTGTTATGAATATAGCTTTGATATGTTGTAAACTAATATGTCTTTAGCGTGCAGCGTTTATCTAGGCGCCTACGTGGAGCTACTGCTCGTTGTGGCTGCAGGACCAATGTTGCACATGACGTTCATGTACCGTTGTATAGCCACACAGCAACGCCGTCCATAGGACTAGGCGTTGGCTTCGACTATGATCAGGATGAGATTGGACCTTCACAGCTTCAGGGGGCTCCTTCGACACAACCCATACAACCAGAACATCGTAGGCAACACCGCTCTCCATAACGTTACATCCAGGCACCGACGCTTTAGACAAGGGTAAGACTAGGAGACGTTGACTTGGTTTGGGCTGGTATGGACTCTATGAAGTTGTTATATAGCGTATGCACTGGACAAGAATTGTAATGGACTTGTTTGGCCTCTACGGACTTGTATGGCCTTTTTATGGACTTGTATGAACTCTAGATTATCATGCACTTGTTTGGACTTTTATGAGCTTGTTTGGAATTTCTCAAACTTATATGCACTTGTATGTTATATGCTTATGTATGTGTATATGTTGGATTGATATAAAATAGGAAAACTCTGCCAAAATTTTGTGAAAACTGTGAATATGTCATGTAGCCTTTTTAGAACTATTACATAGCCTTTTTAGAAGCATCAATATCCGGACAAGCATCTAGCCTTTTCAAATCCATTTCGTAGCCTTTTCAGGAGCAATAATATCCTACAATGTCACTGTTACATATAGCATTTTCAGAGCTATTACATAGCCTTTTCAGAAGCAACAATATCCTATATTATGAGTATGACATGTAGCCTTTTCAGATCCATTTCGTAGCCATCTCAGGAGCAATAATATCGTACGTTGTCACTGTTACATCTAGCCTTTTCAAAACCAGAACATAGCCTTTTCAGAGTGTTACTTGTAGCCTATTCATAGCCTGTACATAACCTTTTTTACAATCCATTACACTACCTATCCTTTCTCCTATATATATACGATCCTTTGTACATTTGCTTCATTGTGCAATACAAATGGCTTCAGGGTCATCTAAGGACAAGGGTGTGGGAAATGAGATACGAAAGGATGGAGGGAAGTTACCTCCAATGTGTTTCGATGGCCCTCTTGGTCCAGATTTTTTTAAAGAGGCGGTTTTTAACTTTCCAGTTCAAATTTAAAAAGATTTCAACAAAGAGGTTAGACTTAGGTCCTACGATAACAGGAGAGAAGATTGGCCGAAGTGCATGCATGGTGAGGATTGCTGGGTGCAGATGTTCGTCGAGGGGGGAATTGATGGAGGCCGGTGTTTCTTCAGATGTCCTTATGCATATGATTAATTCTAATTCTTTGTTCTATATAATTTTGTTGTTGAGTGAAACTAACTATAAACATTTATGCAACACTCATTGGTCAAGGAGAATTGTGGGTTCACTCGTTGGGTAGATCCTCGTCTGATTTTTCCGCATGCGGAATACATATTGTAACACTATAAAAGCCATCAACTAAAAATAACGAATTTAGTTATTATGGTAATTAGGATAATAAATTTTTATTCAAGTGTTTATTATTTATTTTCATTTTGAATCATTTTTGATTGCGCATGAGTGATTATCGGATGTTTAATATCATTTCTTCTTATAGAAAAAATCATAGTAAATAACATAATAATTAAATATTATAATAATTATTAGTCTAAAAATAAATATTTTATTTATAAATAGTTTTGGTGAATTTTTATGAATTTTGAGCTATTTAAAAATGTATTTCGAAAAAATAACAAAAGACCCTCCCTAACCCTAAGGCCCACTAGAGGCCCAACTACTAACCCTAGCTGCGCCCTGGCTCCTCCCTGTTCCCAGCCGCCGCCGCCCCTTTCTCTCCCTCCCCTACTCTCTCTCCTCCCTCCCTTCTTCTCTCTCACGCAGCGGCCCCGCGTGCCTGCACCGCCCTGCCCTGCACGCTTAGCGCCCACCGGCCGCGACGCCCACCGAGCCGGCCGAGCGTGCCAGGGCCCAAGCAGCAGCGACCGAGCCGCCCTCCCCCAGCGCCCTGCACTACGTCCAGGCGCCCAGCACCGAGGAGCCCGACGCGTGACATCGAGCCCCACCGACAGAGCAGCCACCCGACCGCGCCACCCGCGCCCCTGCACGCCACGTCCGAGCGCCATGAAGTCGCGCGTCCGTTCGTTCCTCGCCATCAAAGCTTCTGTTTCTTCCTCTCCCATTATTTTCTTTGGTAACCGACGCCATTGAAGGCCTCCTTGAAGACGCCGATGCCCCTCTCTCTCTCCCTGGCGCCCCTTCCTCTCTCCCATCCTCCCCTACCCGAGCTCGCCTCCATTTCTCTCTCACTCTCCTCGTCGTTAGAGCCACCGCCGTCATCACCGAAGTTCGCCACGCCATCGCCGGAGCCCGTGGAGTTTGCTGGAGCAACGCACCCGTCGGACCCAACCTTCACCTAGACGCACACCCAAGCCATCTGCCGTTCGTCGCAAGGTTGAAGATGACCCAAAATAATTTATGTATTTTCTAAATTATTTTGATTCGATTCATGAATTGTATATTTATTTTGTTGTAATATGAACATGTGTGATCCGAAATTCATACGTATGTGTGCTATGAAAATTTTGGTAGATATATGCGATACGTAGTGCACCGTGATTGTTCATGTTAGTTGATGCGTTGATTTTTGGATTAGAGAGAAATAGGACGAAAAATTTAGCAGTCACACGTTGGTGATAAAAACACTACATAGGAAATTTTGTAGTTAATTTTGGTCACATTGAACTTTGGAAATTATTTGGAGAATTATAATCATAGATTCATTTTAATGGATTTAGTAAATAGTATAAGAATTCATGACCCCAAAAACATTATAGAATTTTAGATGATTTATATCCGATTATTTTATTAATATTTTCTTTTAGAAAGAAAGGAAAAAATACCACTAGTAGTATGGAAAATAGATTTTTACTAGCCAAAATAAACGTGTTCGCGAGTATAGCACTTAAATTCTTAGAGTTACTAAAATAATTGTTTATGTCAAAATAACCCCGCTTATGTTATAAAAAGTCCAATTAGTGGTTTATATTGATTTTTAGAATATTAATGTTAATAGATTCATTTTTAGCTATACTCAATAATTCAAGCTTGGAGGAACAGCCGCCGACGCCCACCCCGTTGGCAGTCACTGGCCTTCACAGCTAGGTCATCGATATCGGCACTGCCTGCACCAGTCGTCCAAGCTCTAGCACCCGGAGGCGACGACCCAGACGACTCTGGGGACGATGATGGTGAGGATGACGACAACAACGAGGACGAAGACGAATATGTCAGCGAGGAAGCCAACTACGCCCAACAGGACTACTTCATGGGGTTTGGGCCTATCGTCGAACATTACACATCAATGTTCGAGACGGGGCACTTCCCCAACCTGCTGCAAGACGTGCTGCACGCGCTAGAAACCTACGTCCGCCCCCTGTATGAAACAAGGCGAGTGAGCGAGCCTCCCTGGGCTTGCTACTACATCACTCGCATCCACATTAGGGTGATGGATGTAGGGGATAGGGGATTCAGGACTCTGTCTACTCATAAGTCCCTGACACCATTATCCACCTACGCTGCCTCGGTCAGCGATGCTGCCAGACGAACCCTGTGGTCTCTCTGCCACACCTACCGACAGCAGCTAAATGACACGAGGTTCAGGCATCTCCCTCTGCGTCTGAGTGGAGGAAGCCAGACCAGCATCGTTCTAGGTGAAGCTGGTGAGGATCGCCTCAACACCCTAGCAGGTGTAGTGGCCGAACTCAACACCGACCTGGACAGTGCCACCATGGATCTCTCTAGGGTGTATTTGGAGCTGGAGGATGCCCATGCTAGGATTACAGCCCTGGAAGCCCAACTTCAAGGACGGGATCCGCCCGAAGCCTAGGTCCCCGCCATGGCGTTGTCTCCTCCCCGTAAGAGGCTTCGCTATGGGGAGCCCGGATCCGTCACCAGGCCGCTCTAGAAATTTTAAGTTTATGTTGTAATAAGTTAGCTCTCGCGTCAGACGTTGAACACTCATTTTAAGTTATCTCTATAATAATAACAACCATGTGATGGTGTTGGTTGATATGTTTGAGTTAGATTTTTGTTTGAGTGCAATGGTCTTATGGAATGATGGCCATAAGACCATAAAAAACATAAACTTAGGATATTCCCCTCTAGAATCTTTTCTACTCCTCACTCTTCTAAGGATTTCACTTTCTAACGAATCAGATGGTGAATGCTCGCCAAGGATCCAACAACAACCAGAACCAGCGTGGTCAACAGATACCACCACCACCACCGAACCCCAACATGGAACAGTTCATCGCCGCTCAAATGCAGCTTCTGCAAGGACTCACTACAACCGTTCAACAGATTCAGCAGAACCAGCTGAATCAACAACATCAGCAGCAACAACAGAATGCATCCCCGGCTAGGGATAAACACCGGGATTTTATGAGCCATCAGCCGCCAACATTCTCCCATGCGGTTGATCCTTTGGATGCCGATGACTGGCTCAAGGTCATTGGAAAGAAATTGGATATCACCCAGTGCAACGACCGGGAAAAAGTCTTGTACACCTCGGGAAGACTCGAGGGAGCCGCGTCCGATTGGTGGGATGCCTTCACAGCGGCACACGCCAATGCGGATACCATAACCTGGCAGGAGTTCCAAGTTAACTTCCACGCTCATCATATTCCCTCGGGAATTATGAAGCTGAAGAAGAAGGAGTTCCTTTCCCTTACTCAAGGGAATATGACTGTTAGTGAGTACCGTGATCGCTTCACTCAGCTTTCACGCTACGCCCCTGAGGAAGTGGATACAGATGAGAAGCGCCAAGAGCGTTTCTTAGAAGGATTGATTGGACCACTGAATTATCAACTGCAGAGTCATACCTTCCCTAACTTCCAGACACTATTGAACAAGGCAATTGGCCTTGAAAGTAAAAGAAGGGAATTGTCTAACCATAAAAGGAAGTTCCAAGGTCAGTCTAGCAGGAACACCCACCCAAACAACGCTCAAAGTTCTCAGTTCTGATCTGGAAATTAGGGTGGAAATAACTATCAAGTGCAACGCTCTGGACAGCAAGGCTAGAGGAATAATCAAAGTCAGAACCAGCGGAGGAGCAACTCTCAGACCAACTAGAGGTCTGGTGGGAGTTCACAGAATCGTCAAGGTGGCGCCGTGAACACACAGGCCAGAAGCAACAACGCACCAGTCCAACCTAATGGCTGTTTCATGTGCGGTGAGCTTAGCCATTATGCTAACAACTACCCAAGGCGCAACCAGCAGACACCTCAAAAGAGCAACAATCAGAGGAATGACCAGAATACCCCCACTTGTGGATCTGCTCAGAACAAAGCTCCACAGAACCAGAGTAGAGGAAGGGTCAATCACGTCACAGCGGAATCAGTGCCTGAGGATGCCGACGTGGTGTATGGTATGTTCCTTGTTAACTTCATGCCTGCATCAGTTTTATTTGACTCTGGAGCATCGCGTTCATTTATAACTGAGTCATTCGTGGAAAAACACAACATACTAAAGTACCCTCTTAAGAAGATGTTACATATTAGTTCACCTGGAGGTGACATGAAGACCACACACTCATGTCTCCATGTTAATCTCAAGATTCAAGGAATAGATTTTTCAGTCAACCTAGTGGTCTTAGGATCCAACGGTATTGATGTGATTCTTGGATGCGACTGGTTGAAGAGTTGTGATGGAGTGATACAATGCGCCAACGGAACAATTACGTTGACAAGTTCGTAAGGCGAAAGAATCCAAGTTAGCACAGACATGTCAACAAATGCAAAAGGAAAGACAGTGATAAATCACTTGGAAGAAAACCCCTTGGAAAATATCAAGGTAGTGTGTGAATACCCAGACGTATTTCCTGAGGAATTACCAGGTATGTCACCTGACCGTGATATAGAGTTTTCTATTGAATTATTACCCGGAACTGCACCTATCTCGAAAAGACCTTATAGAATGGATGTCAAGGATTTAGTAGAACTGAAGAAACAAATAGAAGAATTACTAGAAACAGGTTTTATTCGCCCAAGTTCATCTCCTTGGGGAGCCCCAGTTCTCTTTATGAGCAAGAAAGATGGTTCGAGGAGAATGTGTGTTGATTATGGAAGTTTGAATGAAGTAACCATCAAGAATAAATACCCATTACCTTGGATTGAAGATTTATTTGATCAGATGAAGGGAGCTAAGATATTCTCGAAGATAGATCTCAGATCAGGATATCATCAGTTAAAAATTCGAGCAGAAGATGTACCCAAGACAACCTTCACTACAAGATATGGATTATATGAGTTTTTGGTCATGTCGTTCGGACTGACTAATGCACTGGCATACTTTATGAACTTGATGAATAAAGTATTCATGGAATATCTGGATCAGTTTGTGGTTGCATTTATTGACGACATACTGATATACTCTCCGAATGAAGAAACACATGAAGATCATCTAAGGCTAGTCCTACAAAAGCTTCATGACAACCAACTGTATGCAAAGTTCTCGAAGTGTGATTTTTGGTTGAAGGAAGTTGCTTTCTTAGGACATATTGTTATTGATGGTGGAATTAAAGTGGACCCAGGAAAGATAAATGAGATACTAAATTGGAAGCAACCAAAGGATGCGTCCAAGATCAGAAGTTTTCTTGGATTGGCAGGATACTACAGAAGATTTATTGAAGGTTTTTCTAAGTTAGTGAAACCCCTTACCTCACTACTGGAGAAAGGTAAAGAGTTCAAGTGGGATGAAGCATGCCAGAATTGTTTTGAGGAACTCAAGAAAAGGTTAACCACCGCACCAATATTGGTAATGTCAGACATTCACAAGGGATTTGATGTGTATTGCGATGCATCACACCTTGGACTTGGATGCGTGCTAATGCAAGAAGGAAAAGTAATAGCCTATGCCTCAAGACAGTTGAGAAAGCATGAGAAGAATTATCTTATGCATGATTTCGAACTAGCTGCCTTAGTGCATGCTTTGAAGATTTAGAGGCACTATATGATTGGAAACAAGTGCAAAATCTTCACGGATCACAAAAGCTTGAAATACATATTCACTCAGAAAGAACTCAACCTAAGACAGAGAAGATGGCTTGAGTTGATGAAGGACTATAATTTGGAAATACAATATCACCCAGGAAAAGCAAATGTAGTGGCTGATGCTTTGAGCCGTAAGGGTCAAGTGAACAACATCACTACTCATTTGATGTCACAGGAATTATGCTAGGAAATGAAACAACTCAACCTTAGTATGCTCAATAATGTAGAAGCAACGGTTATGGAAGTTGAATCTACTTTGGAAGAAGAGATTCGTAAAGGACATGAATCTGATGAGAAAATCAAGGAAATTAAAATTTGATTGGGTTGGGTAAAGCCCTAGATTTCATAGAAGATGATCAAGGCACAATATGGTTGAAGAAGAGAATCTATGTACCAGAAATCGAACACCTGCGCCAACTTATTTTGAGAGAAGCTCATGATTTGGCTTACTCTATTCACCCCGGTAGTACAAAGATGTATCAGGATCTAAAGGAAAAGTATTGGTGGTCGGTTTGAAAAGAGATGTTGCTACTCATGTTTCATTGTGTGACATGTGTCAGCGAGTTAAAGCCGAACACCAAAGACCAGCAGGATTACTACAACCTCTCAAGGTACTGGAATGGAAATGGGAAGAAATCGATATGGATTTCATAGTTGGACTACCCCATACTCGGGATAGCTATGATTCAATATGGGTCATAGTAGACAGGTTAAAAGTGGCACACTTTATACCTATGAAGACAACTTACTCAGGAGCCCAGTTAGTAGAGTTATACATGTCGAGGATTGTTTGTCTGCATGGAGCATCGAAGAATATCGTATCAGATCGAGGAACCCGGTTTACCTCGTGCTTTTGGAAAAGACACATGAGTCCATGGATACTAAGCTAAACTTTAGTTCAACTTATCATCTGCAAACGGATGGGCAAACAGAAAGAACAAACCAAGTGTTGGAAGATATGCTAAGAGCTTGCGCTCTAAAGCATGATAGAAGCTGGGATAAAAGTTTGCCTTATACAAAATTCTTGTATAACAATATTTATCAGGCAAGTCTAAAAATGGCACCATTTGAAGCAATTTATGGACGAAAGTGTAGAACATCGCTTTGTTGGAATCAGACCAGAGAAAGTCAAGTATTTGGTCCAGAAATTCTCCAAGAAGCAGAAAATCAAGTACAGATTATCAGAGAGAATTTGAAGACAGCACAGTCAAGACAGAAAAGCTATGCTGATAATAGAAGAAGAGAGTTGACATTTAAAATAGGAGACTTCGTATACCTTAAAGTTTCACCAATGAGAGGAATGAAAAGATTTAAGGTTAAGGGAAAAATTATCACCTCGCTATATTGGCCCATTCAAGATTTTGGAAAGAAAAGGTGAAGTAGCGTACCAGTTAGAGCTACCCGATAGTTTATCAGATGTGCATGACGTATTCCACGTATCACAACTCAAGAAGTGCTTGAGAGTACCAGAGGAACAGTTACCCATGGAAGAACTGAATGTCAATGAGGATTTGACTTATTCGGAGTACCCTGTCAGAATTCTAGAAACATCTCGCAGAATTACACGGAGTAAAGTTATTAACATGTGCAAGGTTCAGTGGAGTCATCATTCGGAAGATGAGGCTACTTGGGAAAGAGAAGATGAACTCAGAGCAGAATTCCCCCAGTTATTCTCGGAAGTTTCTTAATCTCGAGGACGAGATTCTTTTAAGAGGGGTAGGTTCGTAACACTATAAAAGCCATCAACTAAAAATAACGAATTTAGTTATTATGGTAATTAGGATAATAAATTTTTATTCAAGTGTTTATTATTTATTTGCATTTTGAATCATTTTTTATTGCGCGTGAGTGATTATTGGATGTTTAATATCATTTCTTCTTATAGGAAAAACCTAGTAAATAACATAATAATTAAATACTATAATATTTATTAGTCGAAAAATAAATATTTTATTTATAAATAGTTTTGGTGAATTTTTATGAATTTTTGAGCTATTTAAAAATGCATTTCGAAAAAAAAACAAAAGACCCTCCCTAACCCTAAGGCCCACTAGGGGCCCAACTACTAACCCTTGTCGCGCCCTGGCTCCTCCCTGTTCCCAGCCGCCGACGCCCCTTTCTCTCCCTCCCCTACTCTCTCCTCCCTCCCTTCTTCTCTCTCACGCAGCGGCCCCGCATGCCCTGCACCGCCCTGCCCTGCATGCCCAGCGCCCACCGGCCGCGACGCCCATCGAGCCGACCGAGCGCGCCAGGGCCCGAGCAGCAGCGGCCGAGCCGCCCTGCCCCGGCGCCCTGCACCACATCCAGGCGCCCAGCACCGAGGAGCCCGACGTGCAACACCGAGCCCCACCGACCGAGCAGCCACCCGACCGCGCCACCCGCGCCCCTGCACGCCGCGTCCGAGCACCATTAAGCCACGCGTCCGTTCGTTCCTCGCCATCAAAGCTTCTGTTTCTTCCTCTCCCATTATTTCCTTTGGTAACCGATGCCATTGAAGGCCTCCTTGAAGACGCCGACGCCCCTCTCCCTCTCTCTGGCGCCCCTTCCTCTCTCCCTCCCGCTCCCTATAAAATCGAGCTCCTCCTCTCTCCCATCCTCCCCTACTCGAGCTTACCTCTATTTCTCTCTCACTCTCCTCGCCGTTAGAGCCACCACCGTCGTCGCCGGAGTTCGCCACGCCATCGCCGGAGCCCGTGGAGTTCGCCGGAGCAACGCACTCGCCGGACCCAACCTTCACCTAGACGCACGCCCAAGCCATCTGCCGTTCGTCGCAAGGTTGAAGACGACCCAAATTAATTTATGTATTTTCGAAATTATTTTGATTCAATTTATGAATTGTATATTTATTTTGTTGTAATATGAACATGTGTGATCCGAATTTTATACTTATGTGCGCTATAGAAATTTTGGTAGATATATGCGATACGTAGTGCACCGTGATTGTTCATGTTAGTCGATGCGTTGATTTTTGGATTAGAGAGAAATAGGACAAAAAATTTAGCAGTCACACGTTGGTGATAAAAACACTAGATAGGAAATTTTGTAGTTAATTTTGGTCACATTGAACTTTGGAAATTATTTGGAGAATTATAATTATAGGTTCATTTTAATGGATTTAGTAAATAGTATAAGAATTCATGACCACAAAAACATTATAGGATTTTAGATGATTTATATCCGATTATTTTATTAATATTTTCTTTTGGAAAGAAAGGAGAAAATACCACTGGTAGTATGGAAAATAGATTTTTACTAGCCAAAATAAACGTGTTCTTGAGTATAGCACTTAAATTCTTAGAGTTGGTAAAATACTTGTTTATGTCAAAATAACCCCGCTTATGTTATAAAAAGTCCAATTAGTGGTTTATATTGATTTTTAGAATATTAATGTTAATAGATTCATTTTTATCTATACTCAATAATTCAAGTTAGAAATAAAAAGAATAAAATCTTTAGGTCTATTTATTAGTATTAAAGACAATAATTACCATTTATTTTCATTGATGATGTTAATACATATTAATACTAGTTAAAACTATATTTATAGCACCTACTTATAATTTCACCATTTATGACTCGCAATAATAGTCATAATTGAATTAATAAGTATTTACACGTTTAGGACGTATTTATGGTGTGATAAGTGCGATATGTTAATATGAATATAATGGTGAATGATTACTCTATACTGGTGTATGTTTATTTATTGGTGTACGTTTTCTCTTTGTATGGCAATGTACGACGTTATTAGAAGCTGATTGTATGGTAGAGGATTCGAATTTATTTGAGGACGACCCGCAGGACACGCTTGAGCAAGGCAAGTGGATTCTCCCTCTGCATATTCTATTTGTACTCAATTAATGCATATAATAATATTTACTTTTTGATATACTGCATAATTTGGTGGGATTTACCTAATTAAGGATTTCCTAGATTTACCAACTGTATTCCTTGATTACCCTGGGGAAAATATTATGCTTTGAAAATTTATACTACCGCTCAACTTAATAATTTTTATGTCACTCATTATTTGATGTTAATGTTCTGAAAATGAAATTTGCAACATAATGTTAACTCGATGGTTAAAACAATATTATTTCATATTAATTAGAACATGGAGTGACCACCCAGGATAACAGTGCAACCACGAGTGCTATCATGGCTCTGGCTTTGGTAATTAGCTTTATATGCTTATTGCCTAGCAACCTTACCTGAAATATGGGCAAGAGGGGGAGCAACAGTGGTGGCAGCTCATGTTAACATGGGGACGTATACTTAACTAAGGTACCTCACCCAAGGGGCCTCCACACCGACTTTAGAAAACTTAGTGGGTTGCTTTGTATTAAGTGTATTTTGTAAAAGCCTCATAATGGATCCCTAGCCATTCACCTTGGTAGTGTTTACGGGTCCAATCAACCTAGGCTAGATGGGATACATGGCTTGTGGGTAAAGTTGTACCACCTCTACAGAGTGTAAAACTAATATATCAGTCGTGCTCTTGGTTAAGAGCAGCCTGGACTCCTCACATGATAATTGAACTCGAAGATGGAAATAAATTGAGATCCGATGATCTGCCAATGGTTTGCTTAAGTGGTTTCACTTAAGTGATTTTGATATACTCATATTCCTTTGTTTAAATGGGATACTTGGGATTCACACTTATTAGTAAGACAGGTGTTGTTAATAAAATGTTGACCAACTAAAATACTTACTGCTCAACCTTAGTCCTCACCTTGTTATGCCTGTATTATTTTTTCCCCCACTTGCTGAGCCCCGACCATAAGTGAGCTCACCCTTGCTAATATTTTGATTAGAGGGTGATGCTAGAGACTTTGATGGAGATTTCAACAATGAATTCTAAGTCTAACGATGCGTCAGTCATTTTCCTGTGGGAGATTGCCCATGTTATTTAATTCCGCCTTACTTTGATGTGATACTTGTTAAAGATACAATGATTCAGATGATGTAATAAAGTATTCTACTCTCTTTACGCCTTTATTGCATTGTCTTTTGATATATTACACTTGTGACGTCAACATATGTGTGGAAATGGATCTTGTTGATATGATTACTCTATTAATTCTATTAAGCCTTGGGCCAGGATATCCATCCCAGATTCCTAGGGGCCAGGATATCCCCTGGGATGGGATATCCTGGCCTAAGGCTTAATAGAATTAATAGAGTAATCATATTAACAAGATGCATCTTCTTTTTCGGAAGCCTATCTCGAAAGAACCTCTAAGTTAAGCGTGCTTGGCTTGGAGCAATTTGGGATGGGTGACCGACCGGGAAGTTTTCTCGGGTGTGCATGAGTGAGGACAAAGTGCGCACAAAAGACACGTGTTGGTCTGTGGGGACAATATATGATCCTAGCGAGCTGCCAGGAGTAAATACCGCCGGTCCAGGGATTGGACGGGGTGTTACAAACTGGGTGTGACACATATCCTACCTACAGAATAGGATATTTGATCTAGAGAGGGAAGTAAGCAACATAAATGACGAGGAAGAAAGAGACAACAACAATGGAGGTGGTTCACAGGTGCAAGTATGCTCAGATCCATATTGCTACTGTCCTTGTCACAGCAAGAATGTTGGTCCTCCAACGTCTCCACCGCAGCCACAGCAGACAACAACAATGGGAGGATACCGCGAAGAAGGGTCCACACAATTTGGAATGTGGGAGCACTACTAGAGAACTCTTCTGTATCAATTGCTTTAAGCGTGTTGATTTTCTTTATCAATTGCTTTAAGTCGTCTTCAACAATTGCTTTAAAGTCCAATTTGAATCCATAATTGTTCATCAATTGCTTTTTAAGTTGTTTTCATCAATTTTAAAGTAGTTCATTACCAAATAACATTGTTCGACACTACATGATACCGAATAATAAGTTTATTACTACATAACATCAAATAAGCACCTAGACTACTGAGTGCAACGGGGCCATTTGCCCTTGTGAAATGCATCAGGGTTCTCCTCTATTGCTTCCTTTGCACGACATGCACGCTCAAGCTTCTTCTCCTTGTCTTCCCTGCATTCAGCAACACGCATCATTTCCTGATCGTCTTCCCGTTGTTGCTCGGCAGCAAGCTCCTCTCGTCTTTTCTCCATCCTCTCTTTGTCCTCTGCATCCCACTTTTTAAGATTGTCCAACCACTTCTTGTCTTTCTGTAAGATTTCTGTGTCAATCCACGACTCAAAATCACAAAGCGATGGAGGAGTCTACAAAACATGCAATGATTAGTAGGCAAAGAAAACATGCACCACTCCGAGTCTTCTAATTGTTAACATATTAAAAGACCATTCTCACCATTAAATTCATCCGACGCTGAACAATCGTTGGCTCAAATGTATAGTTAGCACACATCCAATACCTCTGTCGATAGGTGTCATGATCCTCAGACTTGTCAACCTTGCAAAGATCACCACAAAAAAACATAGGCACTGGAACACCAGTTGGCAAAGGCAGCGGGTCGAAGGCAGTTCCGGTCAAAGAACCCTTCCTAAATTTCGATAAGATCTATAACAATCACAAATATAATAGACTCACAAAATATGATTTAATACAACACTTACATTTGTTTAGCAGCTTTACCACGCCTAGACATCCTACAATTCAGGTTGATATCTCTCGTTTCGAAGATTAGAAATGAGCACAAAAAACAGACGGTCGAAGATGTTATTTATAGGCGCGTACCTTCGCGCCTGAGCTACGGAGAGGGGGGCGACGCTGGGACGAAAGCATTAGCGGGGGATGCAACACGCTCAGCTAAAATGGAGAAAATGTTTTTCGGATCCGTGACCTTGTGCACGCGTCGGCACGCATGCGGCTGAGAGCCCGTGAAGTGCGGGGAGGAGCCCAAACCGGGTGGAGTTTTAATAACTCAGATGTTAGAAAAGAACAATAGAAATGGCTCTTGATCATAACCACCTTTGCAAATAGATTTACAAAGGCAGGTGGCTTTGTTACCTACCGATTTTATGTAACAGAATGCACACTGAATTCATGTACAAACTACTAAAGTGACATTAGTCACCAAATGGATGGTGAACACAACAAGATAAGGTGGAAAGATGAATCTTTTCTTTTCAAATGTTTTAAACCTTTTTCTGCGTTATCTCCAAATTTCATGTCGACAAGAAAGAAATTCATATTTGCATATCTGGGACTTAAAACTAGTCGACAAATAGCGCAAAGTCAAATGTCTCAAAAAGTCAGTGCTGCGGTGGGCTGACAGATCCTGCATTTAATAAACCCGTCTGAACCGTAGACTTTGCCCATTCTCCCTTATTTTATTTTTTAAAATAAATTCTGGCACCGAGAAGAAGGAAACACAGGCAAAGCTAGCAAGCGCGACTGTCACACCTCTCCGATCAAATCCACACCGGAACAACCATTGAAAAGCACGCGATTCCTACCCGTCCTGTCGCCGCCATCACCACCGCCGGTCGGAGGTGCCTGTCGCCGCTGCTCGGCTCCGGCCCGGAGCGTCCCTCCCTCTCCTCGTTCCGCAGTTTTCAACGGCGGTTGGGCCCCGTCAAAAATCTAATCCTACTGTCTCTCTGAAGCCGGCTTTCTTGACTAATCGGCGGCGGAATCTCGCGGTCTTGGTTTGGCCCCCTTGTCTGGTTCCTCCCGATCGGTACTTGCCTGGTGGTTGATACCTTCTATTCTCTTCCCTTGTTTGGTGCTCAAAAGGGCGCAATTTCCACTTGGTTCTTGGTATGTTGGAGGTTGCCACCTTCTTTCTGCTTTGATTTTTTCTTCGGCGGGAGCGTCGTCAACGCGACGCCTCGAGCGGGTAAGCTTCGTTCCATCTTTTCGGCGTCCATTTACTTCGTTGTTATCGCCGGCGTCGGGTGGGAATGAGCAATATTCACGGCCAATCTCACATCTTTACAGGTGCTTGGCTGGTGGATCTATTGGATTTCTTGGCCCATCGACATTTGTCACCATGGGCGGCGTGTGTTCGGCGGGGATTGCAGGGGACAAGTCGCCAACGGAGCTCTCATTCCGAGCGATGGGGTTCGTGGTGGAGCAGGATTTCAAGGCCTTCTCAGCCGCCGGCAAGAACAAGACCGCGCCCGTCGAGGAGGCGGTGGATCCTAACCAGGTGAGCGATCAGTCGTTTCGTTTCTCTGAGAAGGGCTCGCCGCCATCAACGAGTGGCAAGGTTCGTCGCTCAGTCTCCAAGGAGGCCAAGACTGGGAAGACTAGGAGAAGCGCCTCCGGCAAGGCTGCTCCGAGCAAGGCAAGTCTTTCCTTCTGGAATTTTGATTTCCATGTGCTTGTATAAATTGCGTATCAAATTGGTTAGTTCATTGTCTGGAAACAAATGTTAGATCCTGCATTGAGACTTAGGTGTTGTATTACATTGTGTACTGTGTAGTGACAACATTTTTGCTGAAAACAATGTTGCCTTGTGATCTTATTGGTAATGAGTGACACTAAGTTCTTACATTGTAGCATGAGGCATGTGTCAATCTATTGAGTTGTGTTGTGTATTCAGAGTTTTCAGACATGTTTCTATGGTTCAGAAGAAGCTTACTGTGCTAGGTTTCCTAATGCTTCTGTTTTTCTCGACTCTTCTTGCAGGTTTCAGACATAGGCACAGCGCTTGGTAGAAAGAGTACCTCGGGACTTGGGAAAGCAGTAGAGGTTCTAGATAATCTGAGTAGCAGCATGTCAAGTTTGAGCCCTGGAGGGGGTTTTGTCGCAGGACCAACGACAAAGGGGAACAAAATATCAATCCTTGCATTTGAGGTTGCAAACACAATAGTTAAGGGCATGGGCCTCATGCAGTCTTTGTCCAAAGAAAGCCTGAACTACTTGCAGGACATGGTCCTTCTATCAGAAGGTGTACAACGATTAGTTTCAAGCGACATGGGTTATCTGATGAGAATTGCTGCAGCTGACAAGAGGTTTGCCAACAGATATGTTAGCATTTGATTTCTGTGATTATGGTTTAGCAGATGTCGTGGCCCAACTTTCATGTTCCTAAATAATGAAAGGTTTCATATTCTGGTCACATCTTTGCAGGCAAGAGCTGAGGATATTTTCACAAGAAGTCATAAGATTTGGGAATCGTTGCAAAGATCCTCAGTGGCACAACCTAGATCGTTATTTCTCCAAGTAGGGTCCCACTGTTTACATGGCTTAATGATTGATTGCTATTGTAATGATCTCACTAGTCCTTGTGTTTGTTTCCAGGCTAGAGTCAGAAATTACACCCCAACCACAATTAAAAGAAACGGCGAAAGCAGATATGCAGCAACTGATGGCCCTTGTTCGCCACACTGGTGTGAGTATCACACATGTTGACAAAAATCTCTAGTGTTCTTACAGAAAATAAATTGTGTTAGACTACATTTTGCTCACCTTTTCATGTCATGCAATCAGTATGATTCATGTAGCCATTCCTGATGTTGTTGCTGTTCCACTTTTCCCCATAGGATCTCTACCATGAATTACACGCACTGGATAGATTTGAGCAAGATTACCGTCGCAAGTTGGAGGAAGAGAAAAGATCAGTTACATCTGAAAGGGGTACGTCGATGGTCATCCATGTATCACCCTTGTCGCTTCAGATGCTATTTTTTCTGCCAGTCCAGTTCCCTGATCCTCATCACACTTAATAACCGACTCCCATGAATGAACAGGGGACACTGTTCAGATCATCAGACAAGAGCTGAAGAGCCAGAGGAAGCATGTACACAATTTGAAGAAAAAGTCTCTTTGGTCTAAGCCTCTTGACTCTGTGAGTAGTTCATATTCAAATCACGCACACGATGAAGTGCACAGATGGCATTTTTTCTTCTTCTTCTCCAAATTATCTGTTTTCCAACGGGCAAGATGAATGATGCAAACTGCATCTCCTATTTGTAGGTCATGGAGAAGCTTGTAGATATTGTCCACTTCTTACATGTCGAGATCCAAGATGCTTTTGGGCCTTGTGGTAAGCTTGCTCGCTCACTTCTATACTTGCCATCAAACCAGTCATGGTTACCACCTAGTGATCAGTACTGACTTGTCGTCTGTTATGCGCTTTTTTTTGTTCCTGTAGTTGGAGAGTCGAGCGAATCACAAGAGAGCCGTCAAACTTTGGGGTCTGCTGGTCTCTCTCTTCACTACGCTAATATCATTTCTCAGATTGACAATATTGTAAGTATCTCGTGGTTACTCAAACAAAAAAAAAAGAGTAATGTTGTCATATTTACAAACCCCATGCTGCTAGTGAGCATAATCGGAACGTACTTCCAGCAAAATTCTGTCTCCAACTACAATTTGCTGGGGAACTGTTCGCTGACCGATATCCACTGCTTAATTAAGGTTTCCCGAAGCTCTGTTCCCCCTCAGAGCACAAGAGATGCGCTCTATCAAAGCCTGCCCCCGAACGTCAAGTCTGCTCTTCGAACAAGGCTGATAACTCCGACAGAGTCTCAAGAGGTAGTCTGATGCTTGAGAATGATGTTCCATTGTCCACATCGACGACATCCACTCGGGAGCTTTATTTCCCTGACTGCTACTTTCTTCTGCCTCAGGTTCCGATCACTAGAACCAGGAGTTCAATGGAGAAGACTTTGAAATGGATTGTCCCGGTTGCCAATAACACGGCCAGGTACTACAAGTTGGGTCGAATTGTTTAGCTACAGAAAAAAAAGTAGAATCAGGAGTGAATTGGACGTTGATGATGTTTATAACCCTTGTTTGTGATGCTATGAACCAGGGCACACCATGGATTCGGATGGGTTGGCGAGTGGGCGAACACAGGGTAAGACACTCATCAGATCTTTTAAGAGCATCATTGTATTATTACTAAGCTCGACGTGTGGGCGCCAAAACTGAAGAACTCTCCGGCCGGTTTGTGCAGGAACGACCCGGTGCAGAAGCAGGCCGGGCAACCTGGCGCGCTGAAGATCGAGACGCTGTACCACGCGGACAAGGAGAAGGCCGACGCATGCGTACTGGACCTGGTGGTGTGGCTCCACATCCTGATCAGCTACAGCAGGCCGGCAAACAGGTCGCCGAGCCGATCCCCCGTGCGTTCCCCGGCCCACGCGGCCCCGCGGGTGGTGGCAGCAGCAGCCTCTTCCGGGCGCCCCGCTGGGCTCACCCGAGAAGAGCGCGAGATGCTGCAGGACGCCTACACCCGGCGGCGGTCCCCCGGGGCCGGGAAGAGCAAGAGCCAGGAGCTGTCGACGGCAGCCCGCGGCAACAGGGTGGCGCTGAGCAGGAACGACAGGCTGAGCAAGAGCGGCCCGTCGTCGCGGGAGCACGGCGGCAGGGTCTTCCCGCTGGCGACGGGCAGGTCGGCCGCCGCCTCGTCGCCCGTCGCCGTCGGCTTCGACATCGACCGGATCAAGGCGCTGGAGGACGTGGTGGACGCGCAGAAGCAGACGCGGCTGTGAAGCTGTGGCTGTGGCTGTGGGTTCCAGAGATTCAGGACGGAGGCAGCAGAGCAGGTGGCCATGGGTTTAGGAATGGGATGGGAAACAAACAATGGTCTCTCTCGTGTGGACTGCTAGCAGATTAGCATACATAATGCCTGCAAAAACGCTGCAGGATGGATGCAAACAAGATATACATAGGCAAGATTTCCCCCCTTTTTGTTTGCCTTTCTGTCGGACGGTCAATATTTGTACATGTACCGTGCCAAATCATCAGGCTAAACAAACTCTGTTGCTTGTAAGCTGTAATAACTGTATATATTTGTTATATTATATACGTACGAAAATGCAATAAGCAAGCAACATGTGTGGATGGCTTCATGCTCTACTATAATCTGACTCTCTCCAGGCGAGGCAGAAACTAGTTATTCATCGTACTAGCCCTCATACTCTACTATAATTTGACAAGAGGATGGTACAAGTAAACTTGACAACTCTTGAGACTTGATTATTGCAAGGAATTGACTTATCCTTCATTCTTATTTTATTTGTCTTTGTTGCTCACTTCTAACCTTTGATAATTATTATGTGTTACTCCTTTCAAAGTTGTCATGTGGAGTGGGTTAAAAAGGAATTACTTTTTTGTTTAAAAATTTTTTAGCTAATCTTAATTGAGGACTTAGTACTATGCTAACGCGAACTCATGAATATCAATGACCATAAGAGATTCTTTTCAATGTCATATCGTCGAATACAATGAGTAACATATACTTTTATCCAAAACTTCTTCGAATGTTACCAGAACTATAATACCAAAATAATCACATATATTGCCTATCAATCTTAAACCACATCTGGCAGTGTCGATCTCCATTAGTTTCTAATAGATATGAATTTGGCCCTCAACTAATGTTCAAGCCGTCCTCTTCACTAGCGACCACAAACCTACAAAGGCACATTGCTTCCGTGCATTGCTGACATTAGTGCTGCGAATATGGCTGGATTTTTTGGGACAGCACGAGCACGGCCCAAAAAACAAGAGCACGTGTGTAAACAAGGGTAAATTTTTTTATAGATGGACACAAATAAGTGTGGGAAAGATACGCGCCGAAGCACGTGTGTAAACATATGATTTGTTTCTCAAAAAACTAAACGTAATTTTTTATGATAAAAATTCAGGGGTACATTTATCGTGGCACTGGCATCCATCGATCGTCCAAACATGTCAACTAATAAATACTTATAATAACGTCAAACAGACTTCTTAAAAGTACTGTCAATGAATCACTATATGCATGCATATTCCCGTGTTAACGTATTTCAAATCTCCAAAATCAATCCAAGTTGCTATATGAACATATATAGGCCATTAGATGACATCGTTTCTAGATGGACAAAAATAAGTGTGGGAAAGATAAGCACGCTAGCTAGCTAGCTAGTAGCTACTAGCTAGGTGTATTTGAATGAATCAGCATCGACACGCTAAATTTCTATTATGATCCAAATCTTAACTGTTTCCGTATCATAGTAATAATGGCACGATTCTATATCATTTCTTTCCAAACGGACGGCTATAAAATGAGATCTCTATTCCTCCTTCCCCTAGCTAAGCTCCAGCCTCCAGGATGGCATGCAGTCTCAGCAACCGCCATTTTGCGTTTTGATTTGATTCCCAGCGCCAGCGCCGGCGCCGGACGACATGGCTCGCAAGAAGGTGACCCTGCAGTGGATCGCCAACGACTCGACCCGGCGCGCCACCTTCAAGAAGCGGCGCAAGGGGCTGATGAAGAAGGCGAGCGAGCTGGCGACGCTGTGCGACGTGGACGCGTGCGTGGTGGTGTACGGCGACGGGGAGTCGCAGCCCGAGGTGTGGCCGGACGACGTGGCCAAGGCGGCCCAGGTGCTGGCCCGCTTCAAGGCGATGCCGGAGCTGGACCAGTGCAAGAAGATGATGGACATGGAGGGCTTGCTGAACCAGCGCATCGACAAGCTCAGGGAGCAGCTGCGCAAGGCGCGGCGCGAGAACCACGAGCGCGAGACGGCGCTCCTCCTGCACGACGCCATCGCCGGCCGCCGCCCGGGCCTCGCGGGCCTCTCCGTCGAGGAGATCGCCGGCCTCGGCTGGATGGTGGAGAACCGCCTCAACGGCGTCAAGGATGCCATCGAGCGCCTCCAGGCCGCCAACGCCGGGAAGGGCGGCCAGGACGTCGTCCTCCCCGACCCTGCGACGCCGACGACGAACCTGCAGCTGCAGCTGCCTCAGGTGAGCCTGCTGCCGCTGGTGCCCTACAGCGTCGGCGCCCCCGCCGGGCACGCGGGCGTTGTCCATGAGGCGGCTGCGCAGCCGCAGGCGCCCAGCTGGTTGATGGAAGTGGCCAAGGCCGGAGGGGACCTCGGCGCGCTCGTTTACAGTGGCTTCGGTGGTGGGCGCGGGAGCTTCGGAGGCGCCGGCGGCACCAGCGTTGGGGTGGTGGCTGACATGCTACCTCATCTGGGCAATTTGGGTGCCGGATTTGGGTGGGCTGATCCTGGCCTTTCTCCTTTCCCTCCGATCTGAGGACCGGAGGCGCCCCGGCCGCCACAGTCGACGGCACCATCGCCGCCGTCGTCGCTCGTCATAGTACTCGTATCCGGTCCTGCCGTCGTTCGTGTCCGGTGTCCCGTACCGTACCGCCTATATGGCTATATATAATACTCCACTCCATCCTAGTATATGATTTTATTTTTACTTGCCAATGTGGTTTTCATTCGTCCTAAGTATTGTACTTGTCATGCGACATACATGTCGGTTACTGTGTATGGTGTTGGAACAAAAACGAATTCATGAATTGTTACCCTTTACAAACATCATATCATATCATATGTACATGTAATGCGTTATATTTTCTGTGAGACGTCGTATATGCACAGTGTTGACGTTGATCTGGACGCTAATCACCGTGAGGTATACCAGTGGGTGGTGCTCTGCTCTCTTCGGTAGCGCGGACAGTCCACGACCTAGGGCCGGACGGTCCGCGACTGGCGGCAGGAGCGGAGTGTTCTCTGTGTTGAGCCGGACTGTCTGCACCCGATGGTCGGACGGTTTGTGTGTGCGCAGAAGAAGCGACGTTCGCCAACAACACATAAATCTGACCCTGCGGAGGGATCCGTCGGGAAGGAGAGATACCAGGTTTTGTCTTGAGATCGGTAGGCCACCCAAGACGTCCCAGACGACGTAGAGTCAGAGAGGTAAAGATTGAGTTGAAGAAGGCTACATTACTGTCTACTTCTAGGGCAAAAAGTAAAGGAACGAAAGATATATTGATTTGATTCGATTGTTGATTGTTCAATCGATCGTACCTCTTTAAATATATAAGGGGGTCTAGACTCGTTCCTAAGCGTCCTCCAACAACTCCCGTGATTTTAGAGAGATAAACACACGTGGAGATAGAAGCTTAATTCGCAAGGTCTGATCTAATAATGGATTGTTCGCGCCTAAAGGCGGACTCTCCGACCGTGATGGTGCTCAACACATTCCCCTGCCTTTTGGGGAAGCTGAGCGAACCAAAAGTACTTGTGCAGACTGAAAACAACTCGATGTGACAACATCGATTTTTCTAAGCATCTTGCCACATACTAGGATGATAATGCTACAAGAAACGACCATTTAGCGGCTTGGGTAGGTTCTCGCCTTGCAAAGTTTGTAACATGTAGTCATTACCAGCTATGACTTGTGTGATTCTCTAAGTGACTATTTGCCGAATTTTCGGTTAATGCTTCTTAGTGGCAAGACGGTTTTTCACACTAGGTCTCCAACCTGGAATGACTTAGCCTTAACCTTTTTGTTGTAAGCTTTGACAACCAAAATCTTGTATTTCTCGATCTCTCCTAGAGCCACCAATCTCTTGTTGGTTACTTCATCAATATTGTCCTTATCAAATTATAATAATCTCCGACTGCTAGATCGTTTTGCCCGGCATATCTGACAACATTTAGGCTTATCTCCACATGCAAAACACATTCCTGTCCATAAACAAGCTCAAAAAGAGAGACTTTAGTAGCACAGTGCTTAGATATTATATGAGCCCACAAATCCTAAGACAAAACTGAAAGTCGCCTAGAGGGGGGTGAATAGGCGGAGACTGAAATTTACAAACTTTAAATACAACTACAAGCCGGAGTTAGCATTAGAAATAAAACCGAGTCCGAAAGAGAGGGTGAAAATCAAATCAAGGCAAATGGAGCGGATGACGCAGTGATTTGTTTTACCGAGGTTCGGTTCTTGCAAACCTAGTCCCCGTTGAGGTGGTCACAAAGACCGGGTCTCTTTCAACCCTTTCCCTCTCTCAAACGGTCACCTAGACCGAGTGAGCTTTCTCCTTAATCAAACGGGTCACTTAGACCCCTTACAAGGACCACCACAACTTGGTGTCTCTTGCTTTGATTACAAATGTCTTGAGAACAAGAATGGGGAAGAAGAAAGCGATCCAAGCGACAAGAACTCAAATGAACACGAAAATCTCTCTCTCACAAGTCACTAAGTGTTTGGAGTGGTTTTGGACTTTGGAGAGGATTTGATCTCTTGTTTGTGTCTTGGAGTAAAGTCTAGAGCTCTTGTATTGAATGCAATATGCTGGAAACTTGGATGCTTGAAGTGGTGGTGGTTGGGGGCTATTTATAGCCCCAACCACCAAACCAACCGTTGGGGAGGCTGTCTGTCGATGGGCGCACAGTCCGGTGTGCCACCGGACACTGTCCGGTGCGCCAGTCACGTCACCCAACTGTTAGGGTTCTGACGGTTTCGACCGTTGGAGCTCTGACATCTTGGGGCACCGGACAGTCCGGTGCCGCACCGGACATGCACTGTTCACTGTCCGGTGCGCCTTCTGGTGCTGCTCTGACTCTACGTGAACTGTCCGCGCACTGTAGCGCTTTTGCAGGTGTCCGTTGGAGTTGACCGTTGCGCTGGAGTCGTTGCTCCGCTGGCCCACCGGACAGTCTGGTGACCCACCGGACAGTCCGGTGAATTATAGCGGAGCGCGGCCTTAGAAACCTGAAGGTGAAGAGTTTGAAGTCGATCCACCCTGGTGCACCAGACACTATTCGGTGGTGAACCGGACACTGTCCGGTGGCACACCAGACAGTCCGGTGCGCCAGACCAGGGTTCACTTCGGTTTCTTTTGCTCCTTTCTTTTGAACCCTAACTTTAATCTTTATTGGTTTGTGCTGAACCTTTGACACCTGTAGAACATATAATCTAGAGCAAACTAGTTAGTCCAATATTTGTGTTGGGCATTTCAATCACGAAAATCATTTAGGAAAAGGTTTGACCCTATTTCCCTTTCAATCTCCCCCTTTTTGGTGATTGATGCCAACACAAACCAAAGCAAATATATAAGTGCATAATTGAACTAGTTTGCATAAGGTAAGTGCAAAGGTTGCTTGGAATTAAACCAATTTATACTTTCATTAGATAGGCATGTATTGCTTTATTTCTTTTAACATTTTGGACCACATTTGCACCACTTGTTTTGTCTTTGCAAATTCTTTTGGAAAATATTTTCAAAGTCTTTTTGCAAATAGTCAAAGGTATATGAATAAGATTGCAAGAAGCATTTTCAAGATTTGAAATTTTCTCCCCCTGTTTCAAATGCTTTCTCCTTTGACTTGCACAAAACTCCCCCTGGATGAAAATCTCCTCTTAGTGTTCAAGAGGGTTTTACCAATTGAAAGAAGACCAAATATTTCAGATACCAATTTGAAAATCCTCTTTTAAATATTTCATCATAAGATACCAATTGAAAACTTCTTTTTAAACTTTGAAATTGGTGGGGTGCGGTCCTTTTGCTTTGGGCTATATTTCTCCCCCTTTGGCATTAATCGCCAAAAATGGAGTCTTTTGAGAACCCTTTTTACTTTGTCCCCATTGGTACTAGTAATAAGAGTGAAGATTATTCCAAAGTGGAGAGCGGTGCGGAGTGACGGCGAACGGTAAACAATACTGATAGAGTGGAGTGGAAGCCTTATCTTCGCCGAAGACTCTATTTCCCTTTCAATCTACGACTTAACATAGGAATGCACTTGAAAAACACATTAGTCGTAGACATAAAAGAGATATGATCAAAGGTACATAAATGAGCTATATGTGCAAAGTATCAATCAAAGTTTCGAGAATCAAGAATGTTTAGCTCATTCCTAAGTTTGGTAAAGGTTTTCTCATCTAATGGTTTGGTAAGGATATCGGCTAATTGTTCTTTGGTGCTAACATAAGCAATCTCGATATCCCACCTTTGTTGGTGATCCCTCAAAAAGTGATACTGAATGGCTATGTGCTTAGTGCAGCTGAGTTCAATGGGATTATCCACCATGCGGATTGTCCCCGATCTGGCACTCGGCAAAGCTTATTTTAAAATAAAAAAAATCTTTGCCGAGTACCAGATCACGGGCACTCGGCAAAGCGCGTTTACATAGCGCTGGTATGTTCTTCTTTCTCTCTCATTCTCTCACTCACTCATCTGCGCCGCCGCCGCCGTAAATCGCCGCCGCGACCCACCGCCCCGCCGTGTCCCCGCCGCCCCGCCGCGCCCGCGCCCACGCCCACGCCGCGCTCGCCCCGCCCACGCCCTCGCCGCGAGGCCATAGCCGCCGCAGCCGCGACCGCGTCGTACGCCGTACGCCGTGCCCTCGTTGTGCCCCCGCCGTGCCCTTGTCGTGCCCCCACCGCGTCGTGCGTGCCCTCGTCATGTTTTCGCCGTGCCCTTGCCGTGCCCTCGCCGCCTCGCCCCGCGACCTGTCGATTCATCCCCGACCCGTCGTCCCGCCCGTTGGGTATGATTAGGTTTAATATTGTGTTGATTAGATTAATATTTAGTTTTCTTGTGTTAAATTTATGTACGTGTATGATTAGGTTAATATTGAGTATTGATGATTGTCGGCCATCGTGTCGTTGAATTATGTGTGGATGTCAGCCATCATGCTGATAATTTTATTTGCAGGATTTCGAAACCTCCCCGTGCAGGGGAGGTGCTGCCGAAATTTCCTGTTAGAGGATGGAGGACTGTGAGTGGATGTACACGGGCCGTAGAGAAAGGAACAATGTCACCACTGAATGGATTAGAAAGACCGATGATTTCATGGAACGGGCATATGGCGAAGCTGCTAAAGGAGCGAGTCTAGTCCCATGACCGTGCAGCAAATGTGCCAACCGGAAAAGAAAACCAAAGAAGTCCATGGTAGAACATATTTGGAAGAATGGATTTACGTCGGGCTATACTCGGTGCATATTTCATGGTGAAGCGCATCGTACGAGAGAGGAGGTGCTGAGACAACGTGTCGAGGATTATGACGCGGATGCGGGGGTAGCAGATATGTTGAACGACTATCAAGAGGCACAGTACACGGGAGGATGTATGGATGATGAGCCAGAGCCGACTGCAAAGGCGTTCTACGACATGTTCGACGCGGCACAGAAGCTCCTTCACGGCCAGACAAAGGTTTCTCAACTGGATGCCATTGGGCGTGTAATGACGTTCAAGTCGCAGTACAGCATGAGTAGAGACGCATTCGATGGCTTGTTGAAGGTTATTGGGAGCCTGCTTCCGGATGATCACGTTCTGCCAAAGAGCATGTACGAGGCACAGAAACTCCTTCGTGCACTCAAGATGACGTATGAGCAGATTCATGCTTGTCCAAAGGGATGCGTGCTATTTAGGAAAGAATACACGAAGGCAAAGTACTATCCCAAGTGTAGTTTGTCTAGGTTCATGGAGGTAGACTCTAGTGATGGACAGAAGAGGCAGCTCGACATCCCCTTGACAATCCTACGACACCTTCCGTTCATACCGAGGATCCAGCGTCTTTACATGACAGAGGAATCTGCGAAACAGATGACATGGCACAAAAATGGAAAACGATACAATCCTGACAAGATGGTGCACGCATCCGATGGTGAAGCATGGAAACACTTTGATGACATTCACCGTGAGAAAGCCGAAGAGGCTCGTAATGTACGTGTTGCGTTGGCCACAGATGGGTTCAATCCCTATGGAATGAGCGCTGCCCCGTACACATGTTGGCCCGTGTTTGTTATCCCAATCAATCTCCCCCTTGTGTGTGCTTTCAAAGGCAGAATATATTCGTGTCGTTGATAATTCCCGGACACCCGGGTAACAAAATGGGCGTGTACATGGAGCCTTTGATCGATGAATTGGTACGTGCCTGGGAGGAAGGGGTATGGACGTATGACCGAGCTACGAAGACAAACTTCAGAATGCATGTTTGGTACCAGTACTCCATGCATGACTTACCGGCGCATGGGCTATTCTGTGCCTAGTGTGTTCACGGTAAGTTCCCATGCCCAGTTTGCAAGGAAGCTCTCAGATTCATTTGGTTGAAAAAGGGTGGCAAATATTCGTCCTTCGATAAACATCGATAATTTCTTCCTGCTGACCATCCATTCCGCCTAGACATCAAGAACTTTACGAAAGGTGTCGTAGTGATAGACCGCCCACATGCAACAATGACTGGTGCCGAAATTCGTCAACAGATAGATGGGCTCGTGGCCAATACAGAAGGTGGTTTTGTGGGATATGGTGAGCAGCATATGTGGACACATAAGTCTGGCTTGACTCGGCTCCCCTATTATGACGACCTGCTCCTTCCACACAACATTGACGTGATGCACACTGAAAAGAATGTTGCCGAGGCACTATGGGCAATAATTATGGACATTCCTAATAAGTCAAAGGATAATGTGAAGGCAAGAGTGGATCTGGCAGCGTTATGTGATAGACCAAAACTAGAGATGAAGCCACCAAGTGGTGGAAAGATGTGGAGAAGGTCTAAGGCCGATTTCGTCCTAAGCAGGGCCCAGAGGAAGGAAGTACTTCAGTGGATCAAGATGTTGATGTTCCCTTATGGGTATGCAGCTAACCTGAGTAGGGGGGTGAACTTATCTACTATGCGAGTCTTAGGGTTGAAGAGTCATGACTTCCACATATGGATTGAACAGATTCTTCCTGCGATGGTTCGAGGCTATGTCCCTGAGCATGTCTGGCTGGCACTTTCAGAGTTGAGCTATTTCTTCCATCAGCTTTGTGCAAAAGAGTTATCTCAGACCATGGTTGCAGACTTGGAAAGATTGGCACCCGTGTTACTGTGTAAGCTTGAGAAGATATTTCCATCTGGCTTCTTCAATCCAATGCATCATTTGATTCTTCATCTCCCCTATGAGGAACGAATGGGGGGGACCGTGCAGGGACATTGGTGCTATCCAATCGAGAGATGTCTAAAGACTATTCGAAAGAAATGTAGAAATAAATGCAAAATCGAGGCTTCCATTGCAGAGGCATACATTCTAGAGGAGGTCTCAAACTTCACAACAACTTATTATGGTGACAAACTGTCGAGCGTGCATAATCCACCCCCTCGTTACAATGATGGCGACAATGAATCGAACCTTAGCATATTTCGAGGCCAACTCGGAAGCGCAAGTGGCTCGACCACCAAGACCCTGACACATGAAGAGTGGCGGCATATCATGCTATACGTATTGACCAACCTTGAAGAGGTGACGCCATACATGGAACAATTTCTTCATAAATTCTGGCGTCGATCAAGGGACCCCACTCCACAGGAATATGACACTCTTCTTAGAAAGGGTGCGAGAAATGGGTTGCCCGATTTCATTTCCTGGTTCAAACGTAAGGTACATGCTTAGTTTGTAAAAGAGATACGTCTTTGAACTCAATTTAGCGTCTTTTAACTTACGAATACTTGCAGGGCCAAAGAGATCCGTCTATGAGTGCCGAGTTGAGACAAGTAGCCAACGACTTTGCTTATAGGGTCAAGAAATATTCTGGGTATGACGTCAATGGATACGTTTTCGCACAACAAACTACGACAAAAGTCAGCCCAATCGGAAAACAACGTGTTCTGGAGTCTTTACGCCCGGCCTTGATAATGTCGATTATTTTGGACGAATCGAAGAAATATATGAGCTCAATTTTTATGGTTCCAAACCTCTTACTCCAGTGATATTCAAATGTCATTGGTTTGACCCTCAAGTGACGAGACAGACACATTCTAATCTTGGGATAGTCGAAATTCGACAAGATTCCACCTTAGCAGGAGACGATGTCTATATCGTGGCCCAACAGGCCACACAAGTGTATTATCTCCCATATGCGTGCCAAACGAAAGAACATCTTAAGGGTTGGGATGTTGTGTATAAAGTATCACCGCACGGGAGGTTACCTGTTTCTAACAATGAAAATTACAACTTAGACCCGGACACATATGATGGAGAGTTCTTCCAAGAAGATGGGCTAGAAGGGCGATTTGAGATAGACTTAACGGAAGCTATCGGAATGGACGTAGATATTGAAATGGTCGTTGATGAGGAGTATGATGAGGTGCAAAATGATAATGACTTAGTAATCCTTGAAGGAAATGACATTAATGACGAACTTGCGTCTTCCGATGGTGTTGAGATTGAAATGCTTGATAGTGATGATGAGAGTTATGATCCGGCTAACCCCGACACATATGAAGATTATTTTTAATCGATGTAATGCTATATGACTTTTTATTTCACACCTATTTTTAAATACATCTTTTTATATGTGCTTATTTGTTTACTCTTAATTGCAGGTTGTTGGACAAATATGGTGGGCGGTTTCCTGAGGAGGAGGAGTAGGACGGCGAACGATGCAGAGCAGGTCGAGGCACAGCAGGCGGCGCAGCAGGACGACCTTGTCCAGCAGCAGGCGGAGCCTCAGGTCGACGATGACCAGCAGCATGACGACGACGACCAGCAGCATGACGCCTCTGGTTCTGGCGGCTCAAGTTCGAGGAGCATCTACCTGCGAGGCCCCGCGAGTCTCCCTCCGCGTCCCATACTTCGGGACAGGCGACCGCTGATTCGGCTGGATGGGGAGAGGTATGTAACTTTATGTTCTTCATTCTATTATGTGTTCAAAATCATAATATAAACTACTACTTCTTATTTATCACTTGGACAGGTCTTGGATGGTTTTGGATTATGCTGGGGGTCATCGTCGCCCCCCAATGGCATCCTCGGCCTGCTGTGCAGGGAACACTTCCCTGGACTGGTGGAGTACACCGGAGTGATGGGCCCAGCTTTCACCTTCGACCACTACGCCGGCGCCCCCGATGCAGTAGACCGGGACGATCGGGAATTCGCAAACAAGGCGGAGCGGGTGAAGCAAGAGCTGTGGGTAAGTCTTAGTATAATGTAAAATATGTCGCATTCGTTGCAAATTCTTGAAATAATGTATGGATACATCGTTTTTGTATGCAGGATTTCTTCAGATGCGATGCTGGATACGAGGCTAGGGCGGATGTGGTGGCCACCACGAGCTGTAAGAAGCTCGTCGTGGACATGCACTATGAGGCCCGAATCCAGACCATCGTCACCTACCATGGCTCCGTCCTTGGGGAGAGGGTGAACAAGCAGCAAGCCCGAACCATGTCGTTGACCAGGGACCAGTACCTGCAGGTAAAGTCATGCATGTTTGGTTCTAGCACTCCATGCATGAATTTTATTTTATCTTCTGAAATGCACTTTACGTGTTTACTTTGTAGGTGATTCCACATTGGTGCGCCGCACATCCTCTGTGCTGGGAGCAGATGGTGGATAGGTGGTGTTCGGCTGAGTGGGACGAGGCGCACTCAGCTAGCCGGGAACGGCGTTTGATGATGCAAGGCCCCTCCCACCACCAAGGCAGCCGGAGCCTGGGCCAATATGCCGAAGCATGGGTATGCCCTCTTTTTTATTTTAGATATATAGCACTGAATTAGATATTATTTCTAACTATCTCGTTGGTTTTCTTTGCAGTCGGCGTCACATGGTGGTCGGCCTTGCTCCACCTTCTCGGCCTATGCAATGGCCCATAAGGGTAAGGCGACGTCCGACGTCACCTACAACCCGGATGACGGGCCTGAGGCCTACACCAACCCCGCCGTCTATAGCTGCCTCCATGACTACACCGCCATGGCGCAAGAGGTCCATGGCCCAGACTATGATCCGAGCACCGAGCCGATCGACCCCGATGTGGTCATGAGGGTCGGAGGAGGCAAGAGACATGGGCGGTACTAGATTGCCGATGGGGCAATCGACTCATCCTCCACTCCCACTCTGTCTCAGGTGAGAGCAAGGAGCACGGGCTCGAGTCCAGCCATACGACCTTGGCACGACAGCTCACAGCATCGCATACAACAACTCGAGATTAGTGCTTCTGTAACTCGTCCTTCCTTGAGTTATATACCTTCTCTTTGAGTTACTATAACGTTGGCTTGTAATATTACAGACCCAACTAGAAGAAGAGAGGAGGGAACGTCACGAGATGGAGGCGAGGATGATGGCGGAGCGGGAGGCGGAGCGCCGGGCAGATCATCAGAGGATGGCAGAGATGTTCCAGTACATACAGAGCCTTGGCGCCGCACAGGGCATCGCTCCGCCACCTCCATTGTTCCCTCCAGTTGACCCTGCTCTCTTCCACACTCCTGTGAGTATCAAAATTGTAGTTAGATGTTTGTAATGCATCTGATATAACACATGCAATCTCTTCTCTGTGCAGGGCCAATCTGGGGCTGCATCCAACAACCCTCTGGAAGGGTTCAACCCAACGCAGCCCCGGTCAAACCGCCCACCTCCATGAGTTTGTGTTGAATACTTATGTCTGTGTGTTTGAAGACTTTAAAACCTGTGTTAGTTACTTATGTTTGCGTTGGATACTTATGTCAGAGATTGAGACGTATGAGACATGTTTGTGTTGGGATTGAAATGTTGAACACTTATGTTTGTAATGTATGTTTGTGTTGCCTATTTATGTTTGTGATGATATCTGTGATGTATATATGTGATATATATGTGATATCTTTTGTTTGTGTGGATGGAATACAAAAAACAAATAAAAAAGGTGCATATTGGTCACTTTGCCGAGTGTTGCACTCGGCAAAGAGGCGCTTTGCCGAGTGTCAAGGCCATAACACTCGGCAAAGAACCAAGACCTGGGCACCGGCATAGGTTCTTTGCCGAGTGTAATGTCTTTGTCACTCGGCAAAGAAGCACGCTTTGCCGAGTGCCAGATCTAGCACTCGGCAAAGAACCTGACATGGGGACCCTCCCTGACGGGTTCTTTACCGAGTGTCTTAGGTGGCACTCGGCAAAGATGGATCCTTTGCTGAGTGTTGCCGGGCAAACACTCGGCAAAGATAACTACTTTGCCGAGTGTCCCTGTCCCCAGGGACACTCGGCAAAGCCGCCGTCTCCGTCACCCGGCGCCGTAACGGCTGCTTTTCTTTGCCGAGTGTTCTCTAGCACTCGACAAACCTCTTTGCCGAGTGCCCGAGAAAAAACACTCGGCAAAGAAGGCTTTGTCGATGCACTGTGTGCCGAGCCTTCTTTGCCGAGTGTTTTTGCGGCTTTGCCGAGTGCTTCGGGCACTCGGCAAAGCCTGCGAATCCGGTAGTGCCTGTACTATACACCATATAATAGATATGTTTTCACATGAGTTTTTTCTCCTCGATATTGAAGGAGTTTTTTCTACGTTAAACTTTATGTCTCTTCTTCCCACCTACGATCCTAACAGGAGCAAATATCCTTTTAGCAAAATTGTTTTTTATTAGACACATATGAAAGAAGTTTAAAGATTTCTGGTTACCATTAGGCCTTATGCATTCTGGTCACTTTTCTTAGTGTTGACGCTTTTTCGGAGCACCAAATACTCAAGAAGAACCGGCAGCGGTGCTCTCTGGTCAGGCGCGGACGGTCCGCGGCCTGGGGCCGGACGGTCCGCGACCTGGCGCAGGGGCTAAGGTTTCCTGCCTGACGGCCAGACGGTCCGCGCCCTAGGGCCGGACGGTCCGCGCGTGTGCAGGGGCGGCGGAAGTCGCCGGCGACGGCCTGGATCTCGCTCCCGGGAGGGACCCCGTCGGGGAGGAGAGATCCTAGGGGTTGTCTAGGCTCGGGCCGGCCGACCTGGACTCCTCTAATCGGCGTAGAGTCGAAGAGAGGCGAAGAATTTGGGGATCGAGAGGCTAAACCTAAACTAGACTAGAACTACTCCTAGGATAAAATGCGAAATAGAAGTTGTATTGATTCGATTGATGATTACAAATCGGCCGTAGACCTCTCTATTTATAGAGGAGGGGGGCTGGACCCTTTACACAACTGATTCCGAGCTAATTCCGTGAATATAGCTAACAACCATAGCACAAAACTCGGAACCCTAAACTGCTCTGCGCATGCGCGGACCGTCCGGCCCACAGGCGCGGACTGTCCGGACCGCGGACCATCCGGCCTCAGGGCCAGACCGTCCGCCAGCTCAAAACGGTGCTCAACATATGCCCCCTGCCTTTTGGTGGAGCTGAGCAAACCAAAAGCAACTAACTCGATGTGATTACATCGGTTTTCTTACGCATTTTGACACTTACTAGGATAATACACAGTGGCCTTAGTCCTGATGGTTGACTCAACGGACGTGACCCCTTTAGCTTTGATCGAACTGTTAGTCCCAATACCGCCAAGCGCCAAACTGGCCCTGACCAATTCGTCACCTTGCTTTCCTAATTTTCTAAGTGTTCTGGCGTAGCTTCGTAGTCGACCAGATCTTCTCCTTGCAGGTCGTCTTCCTCCATGGGTGTTGTTACGTCGTTGCAGGTGTCATGGTGTATTGCGGATGAGTCGACATCAGTGGTCGGACGGTCCGCGCCCTGTTCAGTTGGTCTGGTCTTTATAGCCGGACTGTCTGTCATACCTGCAAAGAGCTGAACATTTGTCGTTTTATTTTCTGTCTCTGTGGTCGTTTGATTTTCTTCAACGGCCTTTGGTCTTCATCTCTTTTGTGGTGGTGGATACTGCGGATGTGTGTCAATGAATATTTTTTCTGCCTCCTTCTCCTGATTCTCCTTTGCTCTTAGGCGCTGTAATTTTCCCTTTTGCGATCGTGTCAATCCCGATGGGCACCATCGGGGCATGGAGTATTTTGGATCGGCTGTTTTGTTGACAGTCGTACCTCCTTTTTTGTTTGTGTTGGCCGATTCATCAAAAATCATCGGCCCTTCGTTATTTTGTTGTACGACGACATCTATCGTTCCTATTTTAATGACGTCTCCCTTTTTTGTACTGTTGGAGGTTGTAGCTGTATGCCCCCCTGCCGGATTAGTCAGCCTTTGGGGCTGAGTTGTTCGGCAATCTTGCTAGGCCTGTGCTTGTGGACCAAATTGAGGGGCTCTCAATCGGTGTTGTACTGGAGGTGTCAACCTATTGAATACAGATGCTTGGGGCACCCCCCAAGTGGGGTACTGTGGCATCCCAAATGGGTATGGTGGTATGCCCCACATTTGATTTGGGACATATGGTGGAGGTATGTATGTGTATGGATATGGCATAGGTGGATATGGTGGTGGAGGTGTCCATGCAAGAACGTTAGGTTTTAATTGAACATTATGACCTCCCGTCTTTTCCGATTGCTGTGGTGGTCCTGCTGTCGCACCTGGGTGGGTAAGCGAGGTCGCTTTGGTGGCCGGTCGCTAGGGCCAGCCTTCTTTTTCACATATTTAGACAATAATTGATCAAAGGTCGGGCTGGATTTTACCAACTGACCAGTTGCCTTGAACATGTTAGTTTTCCACGTACCTATTTCTGGTCGTCGTGGTTTGAAGGTACGTGGTCGCCGCGGCTCCTCGGCGTTGTCGGACCGTCCGCTGGAACTCTCCGGACCGTCCGGTGAAGTTACGGACCGTCCGCGCCTGGGCACCGGACCGTCCGTGATGCATAGTATGGGTTCTCGCGCATATCCCCTTGTCTGCGCTTGCCCCCAGTGCCGGAGTTTGTGATGGTCACTTTCAGTGTCTCTCCTCCATCAGGAGTCTTCTCGGCCACCACTTTCCTGCAAGAGATTTTGTTGTTTCCATCGGCCTCTCGTGAGTTGCCGATGATGACTTCTTTGTCTTTGCCCTTATCGACTGTGTTGGGCCGAATTAGGACCCTTTTGCCCTTGAAGTCGATAATATTCATTGGAAAGGGCTCCGTGTCCTCCTGAAATTTCAATCGTCCTTCGTTAATGGCCGATTGGATTTGTCGTCGGAACATATTACAATCATTAGTGGCATGGGAAAATAAGTTGTGCCACTTGCAGTATGCGCGACGCTTTAGTTCGTCGACAGGTGGAACGATATAATCAATTTTAATGTTACCATTCTTTAGTAATTCATCAAATATCTTTTCACATTTGCCAACATTAAATGTAAACTTAATCTTCTCATGCTGTTTCTTTTGAACTGGCTGCAAGGAGGAGCAAGCCGAAGATTTGGCCTGCTCAGGCCAAACTATTTCGGCAGTGTAAATTTCCTTTGGTTCACCGTCCGAACTACTTTGATTGTGTTCTACTATATGGACATTATGATGAACCGTTTTGACTAGTTCTTTGCTTCGGCTTTCACAAGCCGAAGCTTTCTGATGTAATTGTGCTAGCGTAAAGAACTGGATGCCTTCTAATTTCTCTTTTAAATAACAGCGCAATCCATCAAAGGCTATTCCTGCCAGTTGTTTATCTGTTAAATGAATTTGAAAGCATCGGTTTCTCGTATCCCGGAATCTCCGGATGTAATCACTAACCGATTCATCCTTTTCTTGTCGTAGGGCCACTAAGTCTACTAAATCTAGCTCATAATCGCCAGAGAAGAAATGTTCATGAAATTTTTGTTCTAAATCTCCCCACGACAAAATGGAATTAGGAGGGAGTGTGGCATACCATGTGAATGCAGTCCCTGTTAAAGATAATGAAAATAAACGTACACAGAATGCTTCGGTGTCGGCCAATTCTCCTAGCTGTGCTAAGAACTGGTCTATGTGCTCACGCGTGCTCTTTTCTTGGTCACCCGAAAACTTTACGAATTCGGGTATTCTGGTCCCCTGTGGGTATGGGAGCCGGTCAAACTGGCTATCATCACTACACCAAAATCATACACTTCCTACGGTTTTTTAACTTCCTACAACTTTTATAACAAACCGTAGGAAATAAATAACTTCCGAGAGGCAACTCGTAGCTCTAGGAATTAAACATAACTTCCTACGGTATTTTATAAAAGCTGTAGGAAGTTAGCTTTCACATGCTGACCCGTATCTATGGTCAAGCGAGCCGCTAACTTCCTAGAGATGGCCGTAGGAAGTTAGCATGAGCAGCTAACTTCCTACGGCCTCCTCTAGGAAGTTAGCTTTCAGTTGCTGATCTCGGGGTGCGATCAAACGAGCCGCTAACTTCCTACGGTCGCCTCTAGGAAGTTAGATTTCAGCTTTTGACCAGTCAAAGGAAAAGCTAACTTCCTACGGCCTGCTCTAGGAAGTTAGATTTCAGCTTTTGACCAGTCAAACAAAAAAGCTAACTTCCTACAACCTGCTCTAGGAGTACAAGTACAACCTCTAGAAAGTTAAGTAACATCCTACGGCTTTACTCTAGGAAATTATATTTTTTATCTTAAACCCCTACTCAATCTTATCCTCTTCTCATTCTTCTTTCTCCCTCCCATGTCTTCCACCACGACCGAAGCCGCGCGCCGCCGCACGCCTCCACCGGCGCGCCCCCCGCCTGCCCCCTCGTGGTCTCGTCTAGGGAATTCGCGGTTCAATTTGGACGGGCTCCTCCCTTTTTACTGTAATCGCGTGCTTGCTACTGTATCGTAGAAATCCCAGCGTCAATCATACTGCTGCGTGAGGTCTCTCGGTGATGCCAGATAATGATGGTTGTTGTATGATGATGGTGGCACATGGTTTGGATTGGGTAAAATTCAGCTAGTTTGGATTGGACAAGCAGTTTTATCCATTCAACACTGTCATGCTTTTGTCGGATCCTTTTTTTATTTATCCATTAATTTAGATTAAATAAATTGTTTTTTTGTTTATACAAGCTCCATCTTGGCGCCAACAGTGGTTCACATAGGTTTGCTCTTGAGAATTAAGTTGTTAATGAAGCTACTTTCCGTTGCCCTGATGAGCTAGGATAGAAACCACAGGTCGCTATGACTTCACCTTGGCTATATACAAGCATGTTCATTCGTTATTATTATCTTCGTGATTTCTTTACATTCAATCATTCATTTTCTTTTTACATTCCAGAGGACACCTATCATATCATATCATCAGATGGAAGCATCTTACACGCAAGACAGGTACATTTTAACAATTACTACTAATTCCAAAAAAATCATTATGAGAATATCTAAGCATCTCACTTGGAAAAATAATAGTTCATCTAACTTACTATCCTACATATTCTCTGTTTTAATAAATATGCTGCTAGTCAGTTGCATTCTTTTCATTTTCAAGAGTACAGACAGAATATTGATTTTTCCTTCATTAAACTTAGAGGTACCACTTCAATACACCACTCGGATTAACCACTTTACGTACAACTTCCTCCTTAAAGACTGGTTCGGTTATTCCAATTATAAGTAATTGATGAGACTATGGATTTATATATTGTTATATGATTGTGTGTGAAATGTTTTATATGAAAATATGTTGTGTTATATAGTTGTTGATATATTTGTTATGTTGTGAAATGTGGTGTAAAATAAAAATAAACAACATTTATAATGCTGGTCAAATTAACTTCCTAGAGGCTTATTGGACCGTAGAAAGTTAGCCAGCTAACTTCCTAGGGGCTACAGTCAGCCGTCGGAAGTTAGTCGTAGGAAGTTAGTCAGCTGACGGCGCTGACGGCGTGAAGCTACTAAATTCCGAGAACCTACTAACTTCCGAGAGGCTTCTTTAGCTGTAGGAAGTTAGCTAACTTCCTAGAGGGCTCTAGGAAGTTAAGCTAACTTCCGACAAAAAATTTCTGAGAGCCAAACTTCCGACGGGATGGTTTAACTTCCGAAAGTTTAGCTAACTTCCTAGAGTTTAGGGCTAACTTCCTAGGGTTTAGGCTCTAGGAAGTTCACTATTTTGGTGTAGTGCATAAGGTCTCCGATATGACAGCCCCCCAGGGACTATACTAACTCCGAGCTTATCTCGAAACGCCCCAGCTATTTCCTCCCTTACTATATCGATGGCAGCCGGTGGGAGACCACCGACTCTTTGATCCAATATGGGGGAGTTTGTTTGGATGTTGGTATATTGTTTTCCTCCCCATTGGTTTGGGTTTTGCGACACGTTAATGCATGCCCTATGAGGCTCATAGGACTGGCCATTCCTTTCTGGCCTTCTAGGGGCCGGAAAGTACTCACTCTCACGTGTTTGATAGATTATATTATGGTGCTGGTGTGTCATATGGTGAGATGGGGAGTCTAGCTGGGACGGATACGGAGTTGGATATCCATCCTCCTTAAAAAACTCTGTGCCAGACCGTACGGTTAAATATGCGGACCGTCCGGCCCCGTGCGCGGACTGTCCGGTCACGTGGCCGGACCGTCCGACATTATATTCGGACTGTCTAGCGCCATATGCAGACGGTCCAAATGGGCTATCTAGGGTTTGCACGGCATGTGGCGGCTTGGGTGCAGGTCTCGGTAATTCGCTTCTAAAAATGGGATCGGCCGCCGCTGGCCCGGACGGTCCGCGCCCACGTGCGGACGGTCCAGACATGCGCAGATCGGCAAATTTATCGCCGATGTGCGAGGGAGGCTGTCGTTGCCCAGAGTACATGTCCATCGGCATCCCATAAAGGGGTTGTGACTGGTCGTGACAACCTGTAGCCGATGAATTATGTGTGTATTCCCTCAATTCAACCTCGTGCGAAGGAAGATTTGCCATAGTAGACACGCACTAGCCTTTTATGATCATTTTGTATATCCCCTACGATATGTTGCAACTGTTCTTGCTGCTCATCTATGTAAGCTTTAAGAGATTGGAGTTCGTTGGTGTTACTTACATTGGGGGTAATCGTAGTAGATCGAAGCGAAGCCAGATCCGTCGCCCGTTGCCGAACGGCTTTGTTGTTCCTGTCCACTTTGAAGTCGGCCAGGAACTTCGCCTTTGCTTCTTGGATCTGCTGCTCCTGATGCTCCTCGAACAGGAGTTGTTCTTCAGCCGGCAAGGTTTCCCATGTCGGTGTGATGATGTTGCTGGTGGAAACTTCAGAGCTATCCTTTGAACCGGCCATTGAGAGCCGATTTGATAGGTCTATATGTGTTGTCCCCAGCGGAGTCGCCAAAAAGTATGTTGACGCTTTTTCGGAGCGCCAAATACTCAAGAAGAACCGGCGACGGTGCTCTCTGGTCAGGCGCGGACGGTCCGCGACCTGGCGCAGGGGCTAAGGTTTCCTGCCTGACGGTCGGACGGTCCGCGCCCTGGGGCCGGACGGTCCGCGCGTGCGCAGGGGCGGCGGAAGTCACCGGCGGCGGCCTGGATCTCGCTCCCGGGAGAGACCCCGTCGGGGAGGAGAGATCCTAGGGGTTGTCTAGGCTCGGGCCGACCGACCTAGACTCCTCTAATCGGCGTAGAGTCGAAGAGAGGCGAAGAATTTGGGGATCGAGAGGCTAAACCTAAACTAGACTAGAACTACTCCTAGGATAAAATGCGAAATAGAAGTTGTATTGATTCGATTGATGATTACAAATCAGCCGTAGACCTCTCTATTTATAGAGGAGGGGGGCTGGACCCTTTACACAACTGATTCCGAGCTAATTCCGCGAATATAGCTAACAACCGTAGCACAAAACTTGGAACCCTAAACTGCTCTGCGCATGCGCGGACCGTCCGGCCCACAGGCGCGGACTGTCCGGACCGCGGACCGTCCGGTCTCAGGGCCGGACCGTCCACCAGCTCAAAACGGTGCTCAACACTTAGGTACTTCTTTCGCTGGGTTATATTGGTCAAGACGAATCTGTTTGCATTTAGAAGAATTCATACTTTGTGTTAAACAGAGCTTATGTTTTAGTGTTTGTTTGGGATTATTTATTTAGGCTTTTAGGTATTAAGTGGTATTTACTCTTCTGTTTACCTCTTGCATGCACTGCCAGGTCTGATTTGGCATCTATCTGGGCGTCTGTTCATGAAACTGTATTTGCAATAAAGAAGGAAGTTGGCGAAGGTTCCAACAGTAAACCATTCGATGCATTGCTCAACTTGTTTTCAAAGGATGCTGAAGGGTCTCAGAGAAGTTTACTATTATCAGACTTTACGAACTGGTGCATTCTCTTGCCATCACTGAGGAAATTCCTTGGAAATTTGTTTATGCCCCCTGATTCAGGTCTGTCCTATTCTTGCCGTTCTGTTAGTATTTCTAATAAGCAGCATTTTTGTCATTTTTAAAATAAAATAACCAGATCCATCTGATGTAGTAGGAGTTGGGCTGATATTTTTCGTCAAATTGTTCCTCATCGGTCCTCACATCTAGGAATTCACACTGTGATGTTTGGTTGAAGTTTTTGCGTTGTTCTTTCAAAAAGAGTTTATGCACTTTCTCTAATGCTAGAGTGTCTTGGACTTAGGGCCCGTTTGTTTCAGCTTATATATTATATAATCTGGATTATAATCTAAATTATATAATCCAGATTATAATCTAGATATATTATAATGTACATGTAGTTGTTTGGTAGTTTAGATTATACAAATGTAGATTATTCACAAAGACAACAATACCCTTATTTGTTTACTAGTATAATGCCCGTGCGTTGCGACGGCAAAAAAATATATTTGAAAAAAATATTAGAGTGCTGGTCCAAAAAATTTAGATTACATGATAGTGCATCTCATTTGCCGATTGAGCCATATAACATATGTATGACACTATGCCTGATACTGGTCGGAACTGCGTGCTGTAGCAGCGTTGTGGCTGCTGCTGCGCAAGCCTGCATGCATATATAGTTATATATTGTTTTTAATGGTACACCCTCCCCGTCCTTAAATAAATCATTTTATAGAGTTGTTCTAAATCAAACTTGAAAAATAAGTAAATTTATAGAAAAATTCAACAATATTCGCAACACCAAATAAACAAATTATGAAAATATATTTCATGGAGCATCTTGTGATATTAGCTTGGTGCCATAAATCTTTATGTTTTTTCTTATAAATTCAGTCAAATTCTAAGAAGTTTGACTTAGAACAATTATGGGAAATGAAGGATGTGGAAAATAAGCAACAGCAACCACTGCAGCCGCTTCAAAAGAATAGGAGTCCATGTTGCAATAATTGATGGGCACATCAACATCATAGCAGTTGAAATTATTTTGTTTTGTACGCCTCACTAAAATACAACTAATACAATTTTGTTGTCTTCACGTTTAGTTGTTCCGTAGAAACATGTACATGGAACACCACACGTCCAGATTCACTCGACATTCACCAGCATATAAACCTTGTTGCCACCTGTAGATATCTTGTACACCTAAATTATAAATACCAGTGCACTGCAAATAAATGACAGAAGGAAATGGTGTCATAATGAGGTATGCTGTCAAGGCACAATGTAAGGCTAAAGGTGGCATAGTGAAGGTTATTGGATTACTAATTTGCAACAAGTAAAGAGTGAAAGGATAACACAAGTAGAATCATTAGCTAAACTTTGGCGCAACCATGTTCAGTGCTTTCACGCACAGTGGACAAGAGTTGGAGTTCAGGAACTAAATAACCCATTTGGGTATTTTGTTCAGATCATTAGGGTATTTTGCATGATAATAACCATGTTATTGTACTTGAAAAAATACAGAAGAATAAGTAGCCCCTACCCCCCACACAAAAACAGAGATATAACAACACAAAGCTATTGTCATGCCTGGACGGACATATCAGAGACATCGACATAGAAAAGCTCAGGACTGGAGGTCCAAGCAAACACGTTCAGTTTTGTGCCTAAAAGAACAAAAGGACTTGAGAAGAAATCAAAGCAACAAACCTTGAAAGTATGCTCATCCTAACAAGGGAAGTAACGCCTTGCATCAGCTAGTTCAAAGTGTGTCACAGTCATGTTTTTCCTCTCCCCATTAAGCTCATGCACACTACAAACAGAAGGTTAAGTTGTGAATATGTTTCTTGATTTACAGAAAATGAAACAGGTCGATCCATTGGACACAAATCGTAGAGACATCTAAAACATCCCCATAAAAATGAAACAGGTCGATTCAGTTTGCATATCGACTTGAAGTGAGACTGTCAAACATAAAATGTTCTTTGCTTATTACAGAAGTATAAGAGTATGTCTTGTGGAGGTGCGTAATAATAGTATCAACTGAAAACATGGTGAACCTCATTTTGCGCACAATAAGGGTAGAATTTTATGTATCTTCTCTGCAAGAAACACAAATTCATCTGCTTCTTCTTTGAATTTTTCTTTTTTCAGGTACTCAATAAAGAACTCTTTGGTCATATGACACCATACTTCTACACACTGCACATTTGCAATAATCCACATGTTGACTAATCCAACCAATTCACTTCATACAATTTTGGTCCAATTAGAAAATTCAGGTTAGTAATACGTTCGTCCTTTCTCACAAGGGTAGATTCCATAATATTAGCATGGTTAATTTATAATACACCAAGGCAAATAATGAGATCATGCATGATTATATGATGGGAACATACCAGTAAGACCAAGCTTGCAGTGATATTTAGTAATGCTAACAACTTTTCTGAACATACACAAGAAAAGGAGACAAAAGTGAATGTGACACTTTATTAAGACATGGAACCATAAACACCTCAACAATCAGATGATAGATTAATCCACCTCATTCATTAGAAGCAAGCCCAATGGTATCTCTTCCATTACCAGTGATGCGTCCGCTGCATTTCATGCCTCTCTGTTCTCACATGATGCTGGAAGATCATCATCGGTTCCTATAACCAATGGCAAATTTATTAGTACATCATTTCAAATGTTGTTACCTGACTGGTTCAAACTGGCTGGCGGGCAGGTAAAATTCTGAAAGTTGTTCTGCCTGTACAAAAATGTGTTGTTCCTGATGTTCTAATAAAAAGGTTCATGAATTAACCAACAAAAGAAAACAAATCATGATTTACCTGCTATATGTTGCAGAGGCACACAATCATATTTGACGAGTGTGATATGTTATTCCCGGTGTTGTGCTATATGTTGGTTTTGATCTGTCACGCGTAGAGAGACAACCGTTGCTTCGGTGCACTTGTCTCCCAGTCCAAGATCTTCTCATCCTCCTCGGTGACATGGAAATCATCATAGTTCCTGATTGATGCAAGTACTAAATCATTAACATGGATATTGTTTTTGCATTAACTGGACTGCATGTGCTCAAGCATGTGAGAAAGGGTTCCATGTCTGTGTCTATTGCCTTGTGAGACTTGTCCGTCATTCTTTCAAACGTTATTTAGAGGTATGATAATCATGACATGATGAAGCAATAAGATCCACACCTTTCTCAGTTTGTTTGACTGAATTCAAACAAACAAACAAAAGCATAACTATGAGCATAACTCAATGAATAATTTAAAAATATATTCAAAAAGAACAATTCCTTAAGTGAGAAGAGCCTTTAATCGAAGCTCTAAATTTAGCTAGCATGTGAATCAAAAGTATGGCCTGCATTGCAGTAAGCAGTTTTCTGATCAACTAAAATACATGTAGCACCTCACAACACTAAAGGTGTTAGTACAAATTACCCATAATCTAGGTGTTTGTTTACCTACTAGATTATTTGCGCTGGATTATATAATCTAGAGAGATTATTGTCGGGGGACCCTAATTAGGGGTACCCCCAAGACTCCTAAACTCGGCTGGTAACCACCATCAGCACAAAGCTGCAAAGGCCTCATGGTGCGCAATACAGGTCAAAGCTCCGCCCACTCAAGGGACACGATCTCGCCTCGCCCGAGCCCAGCCCTCGGGCAAGAACAGCAGACCCAGGTGGATTCACGTCTCGCTCGAGGGTCTCCTCAAGCAACGGGCGCACCTTCGACTCGCCCGAGGCCCAGCTCGGGCAGGCTTCGCGGAGAAAGCAAACCTTGGCCAGATCGCCTCGCCAACCGACCGTATCGCAGGAGCATTGAATGCAAGGATCGTCTAACACCTTATCCTGACGCACGTTCCTCAGTCGATAGGGCCGAAGTGACCGCAGTCATTTCGCCCCTCCACTGACTAACCTGACAGGAAAACAGCGCCGCCTACACTGCTCCGACTGCTGTGCCACCCGCCAGGGGTGAGGCTGACAGCCGCCGAGTCCAACCTCAGGCGCCATAGGAAGCTCCGCCTCGCCCGACCCCAAGGCTCGGACTCCACCTCGACCTCGGAAGACGGTCTCCGCCTCGCCCGACCCCAGGGCTCGGACTCAGCCTCGACCTTGGAAGACGATCTCTGCCTCGCCCGACCCCAGGGCTCGGACTCCACCTCGACCTTGGAAGACGGTCTCCGCCCTCGCCCGACCCCCAGGGCTCGGACTCAGCCTCGACCTCGGAAGACGGTCTTCGCCTCGCCTGACCCCAAGGGCTCGGACTCAGCCTCGACCTCAGAGGAGTCCACCGCCTTGCCCGACCTTGGCGCTCGGACCGACCACGTCGCAGGGGGGGTACATCATTACCCTACCCCTAGCTAAGCTCAGGCTACAGGGAACAAGATCGGCGTCCCCATTTGGCTCGCCCCGGTAAAACAAGTAATGATGGCACCCCGCCGGCTCCATGACGACGGCGGTTCTCAGCCCCCTACGGAAGCAAGGAGTCGTCAGCAAGGACCCGATAGCCCCGACAGCTGTGCTTCTACAGGGTTTAAGCGCTCCTCCGACGACCACGGCATCACATGAACAGGGCACCAACACCTCTCCAACAGCCACGTCGGCATGTACATAAGGCTCTGGCTCCTCTCTGCTAGACACGTTAGCACATTGCTGCACTCCCCATTGTACACCTGGGCCTTCTCCTTACGTCTATAAAAGGAAGGTCCCGGGCCCTCATATGAGAAGGTGGCCGCGCGAGAGAACGGGCTGACGGATAGGCTCTCACTCTCTCTCTCCCCCGCAAACGCTTGTAACCCCCTACTGCAAGCGCATCCGCCTGGGCGCAGGACAACACTAGCCGCGGTTCCCCTTATTGTTCCCCCATGTGTTCCGTCTCGCGCCGACCCATCTGGGCTGGGACACGCAGCGACAATTTACTCATCGGTCCAGGGACCCCCCGGGGTCGAAACGCCGACAGTTGGCGCACCAGGTAGTGAAAGGGAAATGTGCCCTTGGGCCATTTCTAAGTATTTTGGTGATTTAGTGTCCAACACAAGTGCCTAAGTGTTAAATGGTGGACATAGTACAAATCAAGTATAAAGGTATGTTCCTCAGACTTAGTACATTGTTTTAGAGACTAATGTATTCTGTCTAAGTACTAGAAACAGGAAAAATCAAGTTGAAATTAAAGATGGTGTTGTTCAGCCAAAATCAGCTCTGTCTGGGTGCACCGGACAGTGTCCGGTGGTGCACCAGACAGTGTCCGATGCGCCAGGCTGGCTCAGGCGAACTTGCTGCTCTCGGGAAGTGATTAACGGCGTACGGCTATAATTCACCGGACTGTCCGGTGAGCCAAAGGTCGGCCGGCCAACGGTCGCCGTGTGATCCGCGCGAGACACGTGGCCGAGCCAACAGTCGGAAGGGGGCACCGGACTGTCCGGTGCGCACCGGACAGTGTCCGGTGCGCCAACGGCTCCAAAGTGCCAACGGTCGGCTTCGCCAAAGAAGGAAAGAAATCCGCACTGGACAGTGTCCGGTGGCGCACCGGATTGTCCGGTGCGCCAGGCGACAGAAGGCAAGATTTGCCTTCCTGGAATGCACTCAACGGCTCCTAGCTGCCTTGGGGCTATAAAAGGGACCCCTAGGCGCATGGAGGAGTACACCAAGCATTCTCAAAGCATTCCTAAGCACCAAGACTTCGATTCCGCACATTTGATTCCTTGCGATAGCAATTAGAGCTCCATTTGAGTTGTGAACTCGCCGAGTTGTGTTGTGAGCTCTTGTTGCGACTTGTGTGCGTGTTGGTACTCTGATTTCATGTCTTGTGTGTGTTGCTCATCCCTCTCTTACTCCGTGCTTCTTTGTGAACATCAAAGTGTAAGGGCGAGAGGCTCTAAGTTGTGGAGATTCCTCGCAAACGGGATATAGTAAAGCAAAGCAAAACACCGTGGTATTCAAGTGGGTCTTTGGACCGCTTGAGAGGGGTTGATTGCAACCCTCGTCCGTTGGGACGCCACAACGTGGAGTAGGCAAGTGTTGAACTTGGCCGAACCACGGGATAAACCACTGTGTCTATCTGTGATTGATCTTCTTGTGGTTATCGTGTCTTGCAAAGACTCTTATCTAGCCACTTGGCTTTATTGTGCTAACTCCTAACCAAGTTTGTGGCATTAAAGTTTAAGTTTCACAGGATCACCTATTCACCCCCCTCTAGGTGCTCTCAATTGGTATCAGAGTCGTTCTCTTCAAGAAAGGGACTAACCGCCCGAAGAGATGGATCCTAAGGGCAAGGGGATTGTGATCAATGATAAGAAGAAGGAGTCCTTCATCAACAAGCCTAAAGATGACAAGCCTACCGACTCGGGCTCGGGCCACAAACAAAGAGATGAGAAGAAGAAGAAGACAAGGCGCATCAAGGAGATCGTCTCTACTACGACGACAGCGACGAATCCTCTCTTCTTCCCAAAAGGACGACGACAACAACTATGAGAAAAAGAAGACGGGTTAATTCAAACTTCTCTTTTGATTATTCTCGTATTCCTCAAAGTACCAATGCTCATTTACTCTCCTTCCACTTGGTAAACCTCCTCATTTTGATGGAGAGGACTACGGATTTTGGAGTCACAAAATGCGTAGTCACTTGTTCTCACTCCATCCTAGTATATGGGAGATAGTATAAAGTGGGAATGAAATTGATAGCTCGGATAGTCCTTTGTTTATCAATGAACAGATTCATAAAATGCACAAGCTACTACTGTGTTGTTAGCCTCATTGTGCAGGGACGAGTACCATAAGGTGAGCGGCTTGGACAATGCCAAGAGATCTGGGATACCCTCAAGATCTCACATGAGGGGAATGACGTCACCATGCTCCCAAGATGGAGTTGGTGGAAGGCGAACTCGGGAGATTCGCAATGATAAGAGGGGAGGAGCCAACCCAGACTTACAACAGGCTCAAGACCCTCGTCAACAAGATAAGGAGCTATGGAAGCACGTGATGGACGGACCACGATGTTGTCCACCTAATGCTAAGGTCCTTTACCGTCCTTGATCCACATCTTGTGAACAATATTCGTGAGAATCCTAGGTACACGAAGATGACGCCCGATGAGATCCTTGGAAAGTTCGTAAGCGGGCGGATGATGATCAAGGAGGCTAGATACGTCGACGATGCATTGAATGGCCCAATCCACGAGCCTCAAACCGTTTGCTCTCAAAGCAACAAGGAGCAAGGAGGCACTACCTAGCAAGGTGGCGCAAGTTGAGGCGGGGGCTTAATGAGGAAGAAATGGCCCTTATCATCAAGCGGTTCAAGACGACGCTAAAGGGTCGCAAGGAGCACCCCAACAAGAACAAGACGAAGGGGAAGCGCTCCTGCTTCAAATGTGGTAAGATTGGTCATTTTATCGCTAATTGTCCCGATAATGATAGTGACCAGGAAAAGAAGAGTGGAAAGTGGGAAAAGAAGAAGAACTACAAGAAGGCGAAGGGCGAGGCACATCTTGGAAAGGAGTGGGACTCGGATTGCTCCTCATCCGACTCCGACAACGAAGGACTCGCCGCCACCACCTTCAACAAGTCATTGCTCTTCCCCAACGAGTATCACACATGCCTCATGGCAAAGGAGAAGAAGGTATGTACTCGAAACAATACTACTTATGCTTCTTCAAGCGAGGATGAGTCTAGTGATGATGATGAAATAGACTATTCATGCTTATTCAAGGGATTAGATAGAACTAAAATTGATAAGATTAATGAATTGATTGATGCTTTGAATGATAAGAATAGATTACTAGAAAAACAAGAGGACCTTTTATATGAAGAGCATGATAAATTTGTTAGTGCTCAAAATTCTCTTGCTCTAGAAGTTAAAAGGAATGAAATGCTTTTCTGCGAACTATCTACTTGTCATGAAACCATTTCTACTTTAAAAAGTGTTAATGATGATTTAAATGCTAAACTAGAAGTAGCAAGTAAATCTAACTCTTGTGTAGAACATGTTATGATTTGCAATAGGTGCAAGGATTTTAATGTTGATGCTTGTAGTGAACACCTAGTTTGCATTTCTAAATTAAATGATGAAGTGGCTAGTCTTAATGTCCAACTTAAGACTAGCAAGAGTGAATTTGACAAGCTAAAATTTGCAAGGGATGCCTACACGATTGGTAGACACCCCTCAATTAAGGATGGTCTTGGCTTCAAGAGGGAAGTCAAGAACTTAACAAGCCATAAGGCTTCCATCTCCGCCAAGGAGAAAGGGAAGGCCCCTATGGCTAATAGTGCTCAAAAGAACCATGCCTTCATGTATCATGATAGGAGACATTCTAGAAATGTTAATAGAAGTTATGATGCTTTTGATTCTCATGCCATGGTTGCTTCTAATTCGTCTATTATGCATGATAGAAATGTGGCTAGGAAAAATGTTGTTAATCATATGCCTAGAAGAAATATTGTTCATTTTCCTAGGAAAGTAATGAATGAACCTTCTACAATTTATCATGCTTTAAATGCTTCCTTTGCTATTTGTAGAAAGGATAGGAAGATAATTGCTAGAAAATTAGGGGCAAAATGCAAGGGAGATAAAACTTGCATTTGGGTCCCTAAGACAATTGTGACTAACCTTGTAGGACCCAACATGAGTTGGGTACCTAAGACCCAAGCCTAAATTTGCCTTGCAGGTTTATGCATCCGGGGGATCAAGCTAGATTATCGACAGCGGATGCACAAACCACATGACGGGGGAAAAGAGGATGTTCTCTTCCTACGTCAAGAACAAGGATCCCCAAGATTCAATCATATTCGGTGATGGGAACCAAGGCAAGGTTAAAGGCTTAGGCAAGATTGCAATCTCAAATGAGCACTCTATTTCTAATGTATTCTTAGTTGAGTCGCTTGGATATAATTTGCTATCCGTAAGTCAATTATGTAATATGGGATATAATTGTCTATTCACAAATGTAGATGTGTCCGTCTTTAGAAGAAGTGATGGTTCATTAGCATTTAAGGGTGTATTAGACGACAAACTCTATTTAGTTGATTTTGCAAAAGAGGAGGCCGGTCTAGATGCATGCTTAATTGCTAAGACTAGCATGGGCTGGCTGTGGCATCGCCGCTTAGCACATGGGGATGAAGAACCTTCACAAGCTTCTAAAGGGAGAACACATGATAGGTCTAACTAATGTTACTTTCGAAAAAGATAGACCTTGTGTAGCTTGTCAAGCAGGGAAACAAGTGGGAAGCTCTCATCATGCCAAAAATGTGATGACAACATCAAGACCCCTGGAGTTACTTCATATGGACCTCTTCGGACCCGTCGCCTATAAGCATAGGAGGAAGTAAGTATGGTCTTGTTATAGTTGATGATTTTTCCCGCTTCACTTGGGTAGTCTTTTTGCAGGATAAAACTGAAACCCAAGGGACCCTCAAGCGCTTCCTAAGGAGAGCTCAAACGAGTTTGAACTCAAGGTGAAGAAGATAAGGAGCGACAATGGGTCCGAGTTCAAGAACCTACAAGTGGAGGAATATCTTGAGGAGGAAGGAATCAAGCACGACTTCTCCGCTCCCTACACACCATAGCAAAATGTGTGGTAGAGAGGAAGAACAGGACGCTTATAAACATGGCGAGGACGATGCTTGGAGAATTCAAGACCCCCGAGCGCTTTTGGTCGGAAGCCGTAAACACGGCTTGCCACGCCATCAACCAGGTCTACCTTCATCGCCTCCTCAAGAAGACTTCGTATGAGCTTCTAACCGGTAACAAACCCAATGTTTCATATTTCCGAGTTTTTGGGAGTAAATGCTACATTCTAGTGAAGAAGGGTAGGAATTCCAAATTTGCTCCCAAAGCCGTAGAAGGGTTTTTGTTAGGTTATGACTCAAATACAAAGGCGTATAGGGTCTTCAACAAATCATCGGGTTTGGTTGAAGTCTCTAGCGACGTTGTATTTGATGAGACTAATGGCTCTCCAAGAGAGCAAGTTGTTGATCTTGATGATGTAGATGAATAAGACGTTCCAACGGCCACAATACGCACCATGGCGATTGGAGATGTGCGGCCACAAGAACAAAATGAGCGAGATCAACCTTCTTCCTCAACAATGGTGCATCCCCCAACTCAAGACGATAAACAGGTTCATCAAGAGGAGGCGTGTGATCAAGGGGGAGCACAAGATGATCATGTAATGGAGGAAGAAGCTCAACCGGCACCTCCAACCCAAGTTCGAGCGATGATTCAAAGGGATCATCCCGTCGACCAGATTTTGGGTGACATTAGCAAGGGAGTAACTACTCGGTCTCGTTTAGTTAATTTTTGTGAGCATTACTCTTTTGTCTCTTCTATTGAGCCTTTTAGGGTAGAGGAGGCCTTGCTAGATCCAGACTGGGTGTTGGCCATGCAGGAGGAGCTCAACAACTTCAAGAGAAATGAAGTTTGGACACTGGTGCCTCGTCCCAAGCAAAATGTTGTGGGAACCAAGTGGGTGTTCCACAACAAACAAGACGAGCACGGGGTGGTGATAAGGAACAAGGCACGACTTGTGGCAAAAGGTTGTGCCCAAGTCGCAGGTTTGGACTTTGAGGAGACTTTTGCTCCTGTGGCTAGGCTAGAGTCAATTCGTATTGTTAGCCTATGCTACTCACCATTCTTTCAGGTTGTTACAAATGGATGTGAAGAGCGCTTTCCTCAACGTGCCAATCAAGGAGGAGGTGTACGTGGAGCAACCCCCTGGCTTCGAGGATGAACGGTACCCCGACCACGTGTGTAAGCTCTCTAAGGCGCTCTATGGACTTAAGCAAGCCCCAAGAGCATGGTATGAATGCCTTCGAGACTTTTAAATTGCTAATGCTTTCAAGGTTGGAAAAGCCGATCCAACTCTTTTTACTAAGACATGTGATGGTGATCTTTTTGTGTGCCAAATTTCTGTCGATGACATAATATTTGGTTCTACTAACTAAAAGTTTTGTGAAGAGTTTAGCAGGGTGATGACTCAAAAGTTTGAGATGTCGATGATGGGCGAGCTAAGCTATTTCCTTAGGTTCCAAGTGAGGCAACTCAAGGATGGGGCCTTCATCTCCCAAACGAAGTACACGCAAGACTTGATCAAGCGGTTTGGGATGAAGGACCAAGCCCGCAAAAACTCCAATGGGAACCGACGGACACACCGACCTCAACAAAGGAGGTAAGTCCATTGATCAAAAGGCATACCGGTCTATGATAGGGTCTTTACTTTATTTATGTGCTAGTAGACCGGATATTATGCTTAGTGTATGCATGTGTGCTAGATTTCAATCTGATCCAAGGGAGTGTCACTTAGTGGCCGTGAAGCGAATTCTTAGATATTTAGTCGCTACGCCTTTCGGGATCTGGTATCCAAAGGGGTATACCTTTGACCTGATTGGATATTCAGACTCCGACTATGCTGGATGTAAGGTCAATAGGAAGAGTACATCGGGGACGTGCCAATTCTTAGGAAGGTCCCTGGTGTCATGGAGCTCTAAGAAACAAACCTCCATTGCCCTATCTACCGCTGAGGCCGAGTATGTTGCCACAGGACAGTGTTGCGCGCAACTACTTTGGATGAGACAAACCCTCAGGGACTTTGGCTACAATCTGAGCAAAGTCCCACTCCTATGTGATAATGAGAGTGCTATCCGCATGGCGGATAATCCTGTTGAACACAGCCGCACAAAGCACATTGACATCCGGCATCACTTTTTGAGAGACCACCAGCAAAAGGGAGATATCGAAGTGTTTCATGTTAGCTCCAAGAACCAGCTAGCCGATATCTTTACCAAGCCTTTATATGAGCAGACCTTTTGCAAGTTGCGTAGTGAGCTAAATGTCTTAGATTCGCGGAACTTGGATTGATTTATAGCATACATGTTTTATGCCTTAATCATGTTCCTTGAGCATTTTGTTGTTTATTTATGGTGCTCAAGTTGTACAAGCACTCCCCGGACCTTACAAGTCCATTTGCGAGTGATGCACAAATTTAGGGGGAGATGTGCTACAACTTGACCCTTTGAGACTAACTGTGTGCTTGAGTTTGCTTAATCTAGTCAAAGGATGAAAGGGAAAAGGTGGACTTGGACCATGCAAGACTTCCACTGCACTCCGATGAAAGAGTAACTTATTCCAAGTTCATCTTTGTACTCTTATTGCCTTTTTACTCTTAGTTGAAGATTTTGGTGAGGCAATGGGGTTAAAGGGCCAAAATTGATCCCGTTTTGGTGCTTGATGCCAAAGGGGGAGAAAATAAGGCCAAAGCAAGAAATGGATCAGCTACCACTTGAGAATTTTGAAAAGTAGAGTTAGAGTTTTTGTTTGTCAAAATACTCTTGTTTGCCTCTTATTGTCAAAAGTTGGTCTCTTGTGGGGAGAAGGCTTAATTATGGGAAAAGGGGGAGTTTTTGAACTCTTTGATCAATTTCTCTTGAAATATCTCTCTTTATGTTTCAACAAGTGTGTTTGACTTAGAGATAGGAAATTGAGGTTGATTTGCAAAAACAAACCAAGTGGTGGCAAAGAATGATCCATATATGCCAAATTTGAATCAAAATAATTTTGAGTTCTTATTTGAAGTGATTTTGCACTTGTTCTACTTGCTTTATGTTGTGTTGGCATAAATCACCAAAAAGGGGGAGATTGAAAGGGAAATGTGCCCTTGGGCCATTTCTAAGTATTTTGGTGATTTAGTGTCCAACACAAGTGCCTAAGTGTTAAATGGTGGACAAAGTACAAGTCAAGTATAAAGGTATGTTCCTCAGACTTAGTACATTGTTTTAGAGACTAATGTATTTTGTCTAAGTACTGGAAACAGGAAAAATCAAGTTGAAATTAAAGATGGTGTTGTTCAGCCAAAATCAGCTCTGTCTGGGTGCACCGGACTGTCCGGTGGTGCACCGGACAGGTCGGTGCGCCAGGCTGGCTCAGGCGAACTTGCTGCTCTTGGGAAGTGATTAACGGCGTATGGCTATAATTCACCGGACTGTCCGGTGTGCATCGGACTGTCCGGTGAGCCAAAGGTCGGCCGGGCCAACGGTCGGCCGTGCGATCCGCGCGAGACATGTGGCCGAGCCAACGGTCGGAAGGGGGCACCGGACTGTCCGGTGTGCACCGGACAGTGTCCGGTGCGCCAACGGCTCCAAAGCGCCAACGGTCGGCTTCGCCAAAGAAGGAAAGAAATCCGCACCGGACAGTGTCCTGTGGCGCGCCATGCGACAGAAGGCAAGAATTGCCTTCCTGGAATGCACTCAACGGCTCCTAGCTGCCTTGGGGCTATAAAAGGGACCCCTAGGCACATGGAGGAGTACACCAAGCATTCTCAAAGCATTCCTAAGCACCAAGACTTCGATTCCGTGCATTTGATTCCTTGCGATAGCAATTAGAGCTCCATTTGAGTTGTGAACTCGCCGAGTTGTGTTGTGAGCTCTTGTTGCGACTTGTGTGCGTGTTGGTACTCTGATTTCGTGTCTTGTGTGTGTTGCTCATCCCTCCCTTACTCCGTGCTTCTTTGTGAACATCAAAGTGTAAGGGCGAGAGGCTCCAAGTTGTGGAGATTCCTCACAAACGGGATATAGTAAAGCAAAGAAAAACACCGTGGTATTCAAGTGTGTCTTTGGACCGCTTGAGAGGGGTTGATTGCAACCCTCGTCCATTGGGACGCCACAAACGTGGAGTAGGCAAGTGTTGAACTTGGTCGAACCACGGGATAAACCACTGTGTCTATCTGTGATTGATCTTCTTGTGGTTATCGTGTCTTGCAAAGACTTATCTAGCCACTTGGCTTTATTGTGCTAACTCCTAACCAAGTTTTGTGGCATTAAAGTTTAAGTTTCACAGGATCACCTATTCACCCCCCTCTTGGTGCTCTCAGGTAGGGGCCTGCTGCGTGTTGATGAACACTTCCGTTAAGCTCCAGATGGGTAGTCTCCAGCAACCTCTCCAGCCCAGGACGCTGCTCCGTTTCGGAATCTCGAGTTCATGTCCCCTCGACGGCAGCTACGACATGGTACTCCTTCCCTCCGCCGCGCGACAACGACAACAACGACCGTCAGTCCGCCCGACGGCGGCGGAATCAATGATGTCTTCCCCGCGTGACGGAAGAGTAGCATCCGGGTCTGTCCCGTCACCTTCCCCGCCGACGGAGGAGGAGGCGGGGCAACCATGGCCAAGCAGGAGGCGACACCTCGTTGGCTGTCGAGCGAGTCGACGACGCCGGCGCCCCAGCGGGGGACACGTTGGGCGTTGACCTCGCGTCTAAGACGAAGACGAGCGTAGTTTCCCCGCAACACGCCAACCCCAAGCAGACGGATGACGCTAGCACGCTCGTGAAGGACTTGCTGGGCGTTAGCCTCGTACCTGAGATAACGGTGCAGTCCGTCCTCGACACGACTTCGTCACCATCCGTCGATCAAGAGGTACCGTCCGTTTTCCACCCTGTGCCTTATAGATTCAGCTTCGACCCACCAAGCGATCCCGCTTCGGTGGACGCTTTCATAAAGGCATATCCTAACCTTCTGGGGTACCATATGTGGTCGACCTGGGACCGACTGACGGCCGTCTCGACCTACGGGCCCCTGGGTTCCGAGGAAGATGATGAGCCCGACTCTGGTTGGGATTTCTCTGGGCTTGGTAACCCCAGTGCCATACGGGACTTCATGGCCGCATGTGACTACTGCCTCTCCGATTACTCCGATGATGGCCGCAGCCTTGACGACGAGGACTGTGGCCCAAGTCGCGAATGTTTCCACGTCGATCTAGGGGGTCTCGACGAAGGCAACCATCTTGGTATGCCGGAGGACGGCGATCCCCCTAGGCCTGCGCCTCGCGTTGACATCCTTCGGGAGCTAGCTGTGGTCCCAGTCCCTACGGGGGGTCAGGACACACAGCTCGAGCAAATCCGCGAGATGCAGACCAGGCTCGACGAGGAAGCAGGACAACTTGTGCAGCTCCGGCAGAACATCGGGCAGGAGTGGGCAGGCCGAGCTCCGGCCGGAGAAGCGCGTCATCTGGCCCAGGACGTCCAGCACCGCATCACCGACGATGCCAGGGCAAGGCTACCCCGGGCTTCCAGTGGGGTCGGCCAGAACCTGGCTGCAGCGGCAATACTACTCCGAGCGATGCCGGAACCATCCACCACCGAGGGGTGACGTATCCAGGGAGAGCTCAAGAATCTCCTGGAGGATGCCGCGGTCCGAAGGGCCGAAAGCTCTGCCTCCTGAAGGCAGGGGTACCCCCCAGAGCATCGCGCCGCGACTTCCTGATTCCTACGGGAAGCCTCGGTCCACACCGGGCGCACGCGGGACACAGCGCCTGCGGCCCCGGGTCGCCTCGGCAACGAGCACCACCGCCGCGACCGTCGAGCCCACCTCGACGAGAAGGTGCGCCGAGGGTACCACCCCAGGTGTGGGGGACGCTATGACAGCGGGGAGGATCGGAGCCCTTCGCCCGAACCGCCCGGTCCACAAGCTTTCAGCCGAGCCATACGACGGGCGCCGTTCCCGACCCGGTTCCGAACCCCGGCTACCATCACCAAGTACTCGGGGGAGACAAGGCTGGAACTGTGGCTCGCGGACTACCGGCTGGCCTGCCAGCTGGGTGGAACGGACGATGACAACCTCATCATCCGCAACCTCCCCCTGTTCCTCTCTGACGCCGCCCGAGCCTGACTGGAGCATCTGCCTCCTGCGCAGATCTCCAACTCGGACGACCTAGTCAAAGCCTTCGCCGGCAACTTCCAGGGCACATACGTGCACCCTGGGAACTCCTAGGATCTTCGAAGCTACCGCCAGCAGCCGGGAGAATCCCTACGGGACTACATCCGGCGATTTTCGAAGCAGTGCACCGAGCTGCCCAACATCATCGACTCAGATGTCATCGGCGCGTTCCTCGCCGGCACCACTTGCCGCGACCTGGTGAGCAAGCTGGGTCGCAAGACTCCCACCAGGGCCAGCGAGCTGATGGACATCGCCACCAAGTTCGCCTCTGGTCAGGAGGCGGTCGAGGCCATCTTCCGGAAGGACAAGCAGCCTCAGGGGCGCCAACCGGAAAGACGTCCCCGAGGTGTCCGCTCAGCGCGGCACCAAGAAGAAGGGCAAGAATAAGTCGCAAGCGAAACGCGACGCCGCCGACGCAGACCTTGTCACCGCCGCCGAGCACAGGAACCCTCGGAAGCCTCCCGGAGGCGCCAACCTGTTCGACAAGATGCTCAAGGAGTCATGCCCCTATCATCAGGGTCCCGTCAAGCACACCCTTGAGGAGTGCGTCATGCTTCGGCGCTACTTCCACAAGGCCGGGCCCCGGCGGAAGGTGGCAGAGCCCACGACAACGATAAGAAGGAGGGCCACAAGGCAGAGGAGTTCCCCGAGGTCCACGACTGCTTCATGATCTACGGTGGGCAAGTGGCGAACGCCTCGGCTCGGCACCGCAAGCAAGAGCACCGGGAGGTCTGCTCGGTGAAGGTGGCGGCGCCAGTCTACCTAGACTGGTCCGACAAGCCCATCACCTTCGACCAAGGCGACCACCCCGACCGCGTGCCGAGCCAGGGAAGTACCCGCTCGTTGTCGATCCCGTCGTCGGCAACATCAGGCTTACCAAGGTCCTCATGGACAGAGGCAGCAGCCTCAACATCATCTACGCCGAGACCCTCGGGCTCTTGCAGATCGATCTGTCCACGATCCGGGCCGGCGCGACGCCCTTTCATGGGATCATCCCCGGGAAGCGCGTCCAACCCCTTGGGCAACTCGATCTGCCCGTCTGCTTCGGGACTCCCTCCAACTTCCAAAAGGAAACCCTCACGTTCGAGGTGGTCGGGTTCCGAGGAGCCTACCACGCAGTGCTTGGGAGACCATGCTACGCCAAGTTCATGGCCGTCTTCAACTACACCTACCTCAAGCTCAAGATGCCGGGCCCCAACGGGGTCATCACCGTCGGATCCACGTACCGACATGCGTACGAATGCGACGTGGAGTGCGTGGAGTATGCTGAGGCCCTCGCCGAATCCGAGGCCCTCATCGCCAACCTGGAGAGCCTCTCTAAGGAAGTGCCAGACGCGAAGCGCCACGCCGGCAACTTCGAGCCAGCAGAGGCGGTTAAGTCCGTCCCTCTCGACCCCAGCAACGACGCGTCCAAGAAAGTCCGGATCGGCTCCGAGCTCGACCCCAAATAGGAAGCAGTGCTCGTCGACTTTCTCCACGCGAACGCCGAGATTTTTGCGTGGAGTCCCTCGGACATGCCTGGCATACCGAGGGATGTCGCCGAGCACTCGCTGGATATCCGAGCTGGAGCCCGACCCGTGAAGCAGCCTCTGCGCCGATTCAACGAAGAAAAGCACAGAGCCATAGGCGAGGAGATCCACAAGCTGATGGCTGCAGGGTTCATCAAGGTGGTATTCCATCCTGAATGGCTAGCCAACCCTGTGCTTGTGAAAAAGAAAGGTGGGAAATGGATGTGTGTAGACTACACTGGTCTAAACAAAGCATGTCCGAAAGTTTCCTACCCCTCTACCTCGCATCGATCAAATCGTGGATTCCACTGCTGGGTGCGAAACCCTTTCGTTCCTCGATGCCTACTCAGGGTATCACCAAATCAGGTTGAAAGAGTCCGACCAGCTCGCGACTTCTTTCATCACACCTTTTGGTTTGAGGAATGCAGGCACGACATACCAAAGGTGCATGAACCACGTGTTCGGAGAGCACATTGGTCGAACAGTCGAGGCTTACGTTGATGACATCGTAGTCAAGACGAGGAAAGCCTCCGACCTCCTCGTTGACCTTAAAACGACATTCAAGTGTCTCAAGGCGAAAGGCGTAAAACTTAATCCTGAGAAGTGTGTCTTCGGAGTCCCCTGAGGCATGCTCCTGGGATTCATCGTCTCCGAGCGGGGCATCGAGGCCAACCCGAAGAAAATCGAGGCCATCACCAACATGGGGCCCATCAAGGACTTGAAAGGAGTACAGAGGGTCATGGGATGCCTTGCGGCTCTGAGCCGCTTCATCTCGCGCCTCGACGAAAGAGGCCTACCCTGTACCGCCTCTTAAGGAAGACCGAGCGCTTCACTTGGACCCCCGAGGCCGAGGAAGCCCTCAGGAACTTAAAGGCGCTCCTTACAAGCGCGCCCATCCTGGTGCCCCTCGCTGCCGGAGAAGCCTCTTGATTTACGTAGCCGCAACCACTCAGGTGGTCAGCGCCGTGATCGTAGTCGAGAGACGAGAAGAAGGGCATGCATTGCTCGTCCAGAGGCTGGTCTACTTCATCAGTGCGGTACTGTCTGAGACCAAAATTCGCTACCCGCAAATTAGAAGTACTATACGCGGTAATTCTGACGCGGCGAAAGTTGCGACACTACTTCGAGTCTCATCCGGTGACTGTGGTGTCATCCTTCCCCCTGGGGGAGATCATCCAGTGTCGAGAGGCCTCGGGTAGGATTGCAAAGTGGGCGGTGGAGATCATGGGCGAGACAATCTCGTTCGCTCCTCGGAAGGCCATCAAGTCCCAAGTCTTGGCGAACTTTGTGGCTGAATGGGTCGACACCCAGCTTCCAGCAGCTCCGACCCAACCGGAACTCCGGACCATGTTTTTCGACGGGTCGCTGATGAAAACAGGAGCGGGTGCGGGCCTGCTCTTCATCTCACCCCTCGGGAAGCACCTCCGCTACGTGCTGCGCCTCCATTTCCCGGCATCCAACAAACGTGGCCGAGTACGAGGCCCTGGTTAACGGGTTGCGCATCGCCATCGAGCTAGGGGTTCGGTGCCTCGACGCTCGTGGCGACTCACAGCTTGTCATCGACCAAGTCATGAAGAACTCCCATTGCCACGACCCGAAGATGGAAGCCTACTGCGACGAGGTTTGGCGCCTGGAGGACAAGTTCTATGGGCTCGAGCTCAACCATGTCGCTCGACGATACAACGAGACTGCGGACGAGCTAGCTAAGATAGCCTCGGGGCGGACAACGGTTCCCCCGGACGTCTTCTCCCGAGACCTACATCAACCCTCCATTAAGACCGACGACACGCCCTAGCCCCTGCCCGAGGCGCCCTCGGCTCAGCCCAAGGCACCCTCGGCCGCCGAGGGTGAGGCACTGCGCATCGAGGAGAGCGGAATGGGGTCCCGCCTAATCGAAACTAGCAGACCCCGTACCTGCAATATCTCCACTGAGGAGAGCTACCCCTTGACAGAGCCGAGGCTCGGCGACTGGCGCGGTGCGCCAAGTCGTTCGTCTTGCTGGGTGACGGAAAAGAGCTCTACCACTGCAGCCCCTCAGGCATCCTCCAGCGATGCATATCCATCACCGAAGGTCAGGAGCTATTGCAAGAAATGCACTCGGGGGCTTACAGTCATCACGCAGCACCTCGAGCCCTCGTTGGGAACGCCTTCCGACAAGGTTTCTACTGGCCAACCGCGATGGCCGACGCCACTAGAATTGTACACACCTGCCAAGGGTGTCAATTCTACGCAAGGCAGACGCACCTGCCCGCTCAGGCCTTGCAAACAATACCCATCACCTGGCCGTTTGCTGTGTGGGGTCTGGACCTCGTCGGTCCCTTGCAGAAGGCACCCGGGGGCTTCACGCACCTGCTGGTCGCTATCGACAAATTCTCCAAGTGGATTGAGGTCCGACCCCTAAACAGCATCAGGTCCGAACAAGCGGTGGCGTTCTTCACCAACATCATCCATCGCTTTGGGGTCCCGAACTCCATCATCACCGACAACGGCACCCAGTTCACTGGCAGGAAGTTCCTGGACATCTGCGAGGACCACCACATCCGGGTGGACTGGCCGTCGTAGCTCACCCAATGACGAATGGGCAGGTAGAGCGTGCCAACGACATGATTCTGTAGGGACTCAAGCCGAGGATCTACAACAACCTCAACAAGTTCGGCAGGCGATGGATGAAGGAACTCCCCTCGGTGGTCTGGAGTCTGAGGACGACGCCAAGCCGAGCCACGGGCTTCACGCCGTTCTTTCTAGTCTACGGGACCGAGGCTATCTTGCCCACAGACTTAGAATACGGTTCCCGAGGACAAGGGCGTACGACGACCGAAGCAACCAGACCAGCCGAGAAGACTCACTGGACCAGCTGGAAGAGGCTCAGGACATGGCCTTGCTACATTTGGCACGGTATCAGCAGTCTCTGCGATGCTACCATGCCCGAGGGGTTCGGTCCCGAGACCTCCAGGTGGGGGGACTTGGTGCTTCGGCTACGACAAGACGCCCGAGGGCGCCACAAGCTCACGCCTCCCTAGGAAGGGCCGTTCGTCATCGCCAAGATTTTGAAGCCCGGAACATACAAGCTGGCCAACAGTCAAGGCGAGGTCTACAGCAACGCTTGGAAACATCTGACAGCTACGTCGCTTTTACCCTTAAGATGTTTTCAAGTCGTTCATATGCCTCGTTCTCTTTACATACACAAATAAAGTCTAACCATCAAGGAAGGGTCAGCCTTGCCTCGGCAGAGCCCGACCCTCCCTCGGGGGCTAGAAGGGGGAACCCCCTCTGCGTCAAAATTTTCCTCGGAAAAAGTCTTTCTGTCAGAACGTCTTTTGTGCTTTTCGACTACTTCGATAGTGGGATCCTGAAAATGATGGAGTACACGTAAGCAGCAAGGCCGACCGAGCCGAGGGACTCCTACGCCTCCGGGATATGGATACCTCACTCATCACCTTATGTGATAAGTAACTCACGCTCGGATAAGCAATTCCGCTGACCGCAAGTCTTAACGCTCGAAAACTTTTCTGCCGAAACGATTTTTCGTGCCTTCTCGACTATATCGATAACAGAATACTGCGGATGAGTAAGAGTACACGTAAGCGGCAAGGCCGACCGAGCCGAGGAACTCCTACGCCTCCGGGATACGGATACCTCACTCATCACCTTCCGTGAAAAGTAACTCTCGCTCGGATGAGCGATTCTGCTACCGACAAACAAATCCTGATACTCGAAACAAGTGGAAAAGAAACACAACTTTACAACACGACGATGATATGTTTGGGCCTCGGCGGCTGCAAAAAAACATACGCATACTACAGACAAACTGATCCTGCAGGTTCAGACATCAATAGGGGGGCAGCAGCACCCTCGGCGTCGACTCCACCTTCGGCGGAATCCGGCCCGGCCTCGGACGGCGACACGGTCGGAGGATCTCCACCTCGATGGAAGATGTCAGCACCGCGCTTAGGCCATCGCCGCCAGGGTCTCCTCCGGAGCCCGGCCCAAGCAGATGGCTTGATCAGCCGCTCCGTAGCCTCAGCCAGCTGATCCCCGAGGACATCAGCCCGGCTCATGGCCTCGGCAGCCCGACTCCAGGGTTGGTCCGCCAGTGGACGACCTGGCCAGGTTCCAGCCGCTGCTGCTACGCCTCCTTGGCCTGGGAAGCCCCCTGCTACTGGGCCAACGAAGTTTTTTCTCCAACTGACTCCGCCTCTGTCCACGCTTACACCGCTGCCTCCGGCTCCAGCTCATCGTAGAGCGGCCGAGGGTTTTCTTTAACTGAGCAAGAGAAGCCTCGGGCGGTAAGGCCGACCGAGCCGAGGGACTCATACGCCTCCGGGATACAGATACCTCACTCGCCACCTTCCGCACAGGGCAACTCAAACTTGGTTAAGCGGTCCAGCTAGCCGACAGTCGAGTCCTGGTGCTCGAAATAAGGAAGAAACACAGTATTGCACCCAAAAAATAACCAGATGTTCAGGCCCTGACAACCACAATGAACAGACACCGGCACTCAAGGTGCCATTACAAACAGAACTCCAGTTCCACTCCCGCAGGTACGAACAACCCCCACATTGGAGGGCCTGCGGGACGACGAAATTCCAGGTGGCTCGCCGCCGCCCACTCCGTCAGCAGCGACAACGACCTCCGCTCCAGGCAGCTAAACAGCAGCAGCAGCAATGACCTCAGGGTAGACACTACCGCGACAAGGCCCTCGCCCGCGTCCCCACTGGAGGGGCGAGGACAAGCTATCAAAGCCAAAGAGCTGGAGGCCCGGAGCGCAGATGGCGCCAACGATCTCGTCGGCGACGAGGCCTTATCCAGCTGCCACCACCTCAGCTCCGATGGCGGTGTCCACCCGCCCACCGGCAGATCCCCGCTCGAATCCTCCAGGACGGGCGAGCACCGACCTCCGCGCGGAGGCGTCGTGCCGGAGCGAGGGCAGGACAACCCAAGAACACGAACGCCGCCCTAGCAGCGCGCGACGTCTTGGGCGGTCCCCCGGTGCGCGTGGCGCAACAGCCGCCCGTACGGCGGGCAGATAGCCACGCTCCGCCCAGCGGTGGGAGGTGGCACCGGAAGCTGTGCCAGAGCCAGCTGAGCCAGCGAACCAGGCATGCTGGAGCTGACGACGCTTGCGGCTGATCGGCCTCGCGTCGTCGAAGTCCACCCCCTCCGCTAGGCCGGTGAGCGCCCTCTCCCCTGATTGCTGAAGGAGGAGGTGGCCCGCCGGCCCGTACGGGAGGTAGAGCTCCGGCTTAGCTCGCCCTCCGCCCCAGCAAGGATGATGAAGATCCTTGAAGCTGAGGGCGGGGCGGAGGCTGCAGCCCGGCTTGCTTCTCCCCACCATCGAACTAGTGGTCACCGTCTCGGGTGACCATTGGTGAGGGGATGCAGCTGGGCTGCCTGATGAAAATCCTTGAAGCCGAGCGATGGCTGAAAGGTACCAACTTCCGCGAAGTTGCGCTCCTCCAACAACAGCAAGACGAAAGCAACGCGGGCGCTCCCCATCCGGGGGCTCGGAAGGTGGAAGGGCGCAATGCATGAGGGGAGTGCGAAGGCATGGCTGCCACCCAAGGGGGTCGCCCCCTTTCTAAAGGCGACTCTCCTCACTTGCGTCCTCAGGCGTCGCGGACTAAGTCTTCCCCAACGCGCTCCAAGGTCCTCCCCCTACGACATAGGGGCGGGGTCCCACACGCCATGCAAGCTGGCCGGGACAAAGAAGCCAAACCGCCGCGCGGAGCGTGTAACCGCCCAGCGGTTACAAGCACTCCTCCATCTTCGCCTAAACCAGTGGGTGAAAGGGCGGACCGCCAAGCAGGCGGCATGCAACTGCACCACAGAGATGCACCCTTTCGACTTCGACGCATCCAGCGTGGAGGCCTAGGCCACATGTCATGTAACTGGGCGCCGGTTGCTACGTGCGAAAAACTGCACCGCCACTTACGCCAATGTCGCGCCTCCTCAACTACGGAACCGGTGCCGCGACTCGAGGCAACCCTGCGCATGGCCCAACAGTGCCAACCAAGCACATCGGTCACAGGTCAGTCAGCCGCGGGAAAAGGCGCGACGATCGATATGGCCAAAAGTGGGCCGGCAGTAATGGCGGCGGCAGGCGGGCGGAAGTATTAGTCAAATCGTCTGCAGGCTCATCCCCTCGTGGGACAGCGAGAGAGCCCTCTCCAACGGCGTGAAGACGACGCGCCCGTGTTCTGTTCCTCGAACGGCTCGCGCAACGGCTGCCCCGCGAACCAATCGTCTCGTCGCATTAACTCCACGGCAGGGCAGGCGACACCTTTGGCAGGCGAAGCGGGCGACGCTTCACCTCCGCCATGATGACCGCGTCAAAAAAGGTGTGCCACGTCGTTCAATTTCGTATCCATTTCCTCTTCCCCTTTCTCTCTCTTGCTACAGGGACCGGGAAAGGGGATACTCCGAAAGGGATCCTTCTCTACGAAGGAAGCGGGCCCCGAGCCCTCCTACTGATCAGGGGTTCGAAGGCTGGCCTCTCGGAAGGGTTCGACAGCCACCCCAGAGCACTCGGGCTTCGCGCCCACTACTGATTAGAGGTTCGAAGGCTGGCCCCTCGGAAGGGTTCGACAGCTGCCTCAGAGCACTCGGGCTCCGCGCCCGCTACTGGTCAGAGGTTCGAAGGCTGGCCCCTCGGAAGGGTTCGACAGCCGCCTCAGGCCATCGGGCTCCGCGCCCACTACTGATCAGGGGTTCGAAGGCTGGCCACCTGAAGGGTTCGACATCCGCCTCAGAACACGCAGAGCGAGGGATGACTCTAGGTACGTCCGATACATGGCTGAGGCTCGGGCTACGCTCCCGAGGTACCCTAGGACATTTTCGAGACCAGCATGAGCGATTCTGTAATGGAATCCCATCAGAGGGAGGCATCGAGCCCTCGGACCCTATCAAACGGGACCGGGTTCGGCAAAATCATCTGTAGGTACTTTTGGAGCGCGCCTCTAGGCCACTAGCCGACCCTTATCGAACGAGGCACGAGCGTCCACTCGGATCACCCGTTAGCAACTCACTGGAGACACCATGTTCGGCGCCCCCCGAGGGCAACATGGCGCTTTCCCCCCTCCTCCTTGCGGAAAGGCGACGAAGGGGCGTATGAAAAAACCGAGTCAGTCATTGACCGTCCTCTCGCTCTGTGCAGAGGCTCGGGGGCTACTCTCGCAAACCCGGCTCCGGCCAAACCGTTGATAGCGTCAACATACCAGCTCGAGAACTCGGAACCTGACCATGCACCCGGGTTATGAACAGATCGCATGAGGGAACAACCAGACCGGCCTAGGCGTCACGAAAGACACTAAGACCTCGGAGGAGTCAAACCACTCCTCCGAGGCCTCGGGGGCTACACCCGGCGGCTGCGCTCGCACGCACCCACCGGAACGAAATGCAACCGAGAAAGGCCGGTCCCCTTGCAAAAAAGTGCGACAAAGCCTCCAAGCGAGTACCAACACTCCCTTTGAGGCTCGGGGGCTACTGTCGGGGACCATAATTAGGGGTACCCCAAGACTCCTAAACTCGGCTGGTAACCACCATCAGCACAAAGCTGCAAAGGCCTGATGGGCGCAATACAGGTCAAAGCTCCATCCACTCAAGGGACACGATCTCGCCTCGCCCGAGCCCAGCCTCGAGCAAGAACAGCAGACCCAGGTGGATTCACGTCTCGCCCGAGGGTCTCCTCAAGCAATGGGCGCACCTTCGACTCGCCCGAGGCCCAGCTCGGGCAGGCTTCGCGGGAGAAGCAACCTTGGCCAGATCGCCTCGCCAACCGACCGTATCGCAGGAGCATTCAATGCAAGGATCGTCTGACACCTTATCCTGATGCACGTTCCTCAGTCGACAGGGCCGAAGTGATCGCAGTCATTTCGCCCCTCCACTGACTGACCTGACAGGAAAACAGCGCCGCCTGCACTGCTCCGACTGCTGTGCCACCCGCCAGGGTGAGGCTGACAGCCGCCGAGTCCAACCTCAGGCGCCATAGGAAGCTCCGCCTCGCCCGACCCTAAGGCTCGGACTCCACCTCGACCTCGGAAGACGGTCTCCGCCTCGCCCGACCCTAGGGCTCGGACTCAGCCTCGACCTCGGAAGACGGTCTCCGCCTCGCCCGACCCTAGGGCTCGGACTCCACCTCGACCTCGGAAGACGGTCTCCGCCTCGCCCGATCCCAGGGCTCGGACTCAGCCTCGACCTCGGAAGACAGTCTCCGCCTCGCCCGACCCTAGGGCTCGGACTCAGTCTCGACCTCGGAGGAGTCACCGCCTTGCCCGACCTTGGGCTCGGACCGACCACGTCGCAGGGGGGTACATCATTACCCTACCCCTAGCTAGCTCAGGCTACGGGGAACAAGACTGGCGTCCCATCTGGCTCGCCCCGGTAAACAAGTAATGATGGCACCTCGCGTGCTCCATGACGCGGCGGTTCTCAGCCCCCTACGGAAGCAAGGAGACGTCAACAAGGACCCGACAGCCCCGATAGCTGTGCTTCTACAGGGTTTAAGCGCTCCTCCGACGACCACGACATCACATGAACATGGCACCAACACCTCTCCAACAGCCACGTCGGCATGTACATAAGGCTCTGGCTCCTCTCTGCTAGACACGTTAGCACATTGCTACACTCCCCATTGTACACCTGAGCCTTCTCTTTACGTCTATAAAAGGAAGGTCCAGGGCCCTCGTACGAGAAGGTGGCCGCGCGGGAGAACGGGCTGACGGATAGGCTCTCACAACTCTCTCTCTCCCTCGCGAACGCTTGTAACCCCCTACTGCAAGCGCATCCGCCCTGGGCGCAGGACAACACGAGCCGCGGTTCCCCTTATTGTTCCTCCTTGTGTTCCGTCTTGCGCCGACCCATCTGTGTTGGGACACGCAGCGACAATTTACTCGTCGGTCTAGGGACCCCAGGGGTCGAAACGCCGACAATTATAATCTGAAACAAATAGGGCCTTAGAAAGGAGTTATATCCCACAACTCTTTAGGTGGTCAGAGAAAACTTCATATATGTTGCATCATGTACTTTGAATGAACAAGAAAAAAAAGGCAATTAATGGTCTATTCTTTCTTCCGAACTCAAAATATTAAAGAACTATTCTGTGATGCCGAAGATGCTATATTGAACACGAGAGAACTCAAGTTTAGCTTTGGCTATAGAGAAATCAATCGATGATTATCATACCATTATCACTGAGCGGTCATTTTTACTTGCCAAGCCGTAAAGCATACATGCTCTGTCTTGGGCTTGTTGACATTGCCAAGATTGAAGGTTGCTGTGGCGTGTATGCATCGCCAGATCATACAGCACAGATCCAGGCCAGGAGCCCAGGAGACGCACGCAAGCAACTTGTGGATGGCCATAGGCTATTGAGCTTATTCCTGCCACCCCATGCCGCATGGGCCATGCGCGGTGACAACACTGCAGAGTGTATCGCCTGTATCTGTAATTCTGTATGCATGTGCTCATGCGGATGCGGCGATCCATGATCATAATGCAGAGTGTCCAGTGTTGTCTCCGGTGTCCTCGATCCACCACCTTTATAAACCGTCGCTTCAACTTGACACCGTCCGCAGCCCATACTAGAATCCGACTCTCTTTACCGAGTGGTTGACGCTTTATCGAATTCTTTTTATCAGATACTTGACAAAGAATTGTTTGCTGAGTACATACTCAGCAAAGTGCAGTGAGCCATTAGGTTCCGACCCGTCGCCGTCCCGTCATGGACAGACGCGTCCGTCCACCAAATAAAGCTGATCCAAATACAACATACACCATATGTTTGGTTGTTAGGATCATCCTGATCGAAGCCTAGATGCAGGCTGGGCTTAGCCTGTATGCATTGATGCAAACCAATTAAGTTCTCTTGTTTGGTTGTTTGTCCCTAATTAGCTAGAATGAGCATAACTCCTGTTTGGTTTGCTGTTTTAGATAAGTTGCATGGATTTAGCTCTAAGTTGCATGACTCAACTACATTTCTAAAATTACAACGCCATAAATTACACACATCCAAATTTATACAATTATAAATTACAATAACTTATCAAAAAAATCCCAGCTGGCGTCCACTGGTGAATACAATCAAATTGTAGATATATAAATTCAAATTTTGGTCTTTCTTTCTATCATTAAAGATATATAAATTGTACATACACTTGTAAATACATACACTTGTAAATAAGTACACTTGTAAAACACTTGTAAATAGAGACCATCTAACTTCTAAAACCAGCAAATAGAGATAATTGGATTAACAAGATAGGATATATAATAGAACAAACAACAGTAAAAGATTTGCTTTTAGAGATAGTTTACAAACAGCTAACCAGTAAAAACAAACAGCAGTAAACTATAAAGACTTGATTGGATTAACAAGATAGGATATATACAGACAAAATATTTGTAGAGGCCATGAAAAACAAACAGCTGAAGGCTCCTTATCTAATGACAGACAGGCAAAAAGATAGGACCATCTAACTTGTAAACAGCTGAAAACTTGTAAAAGATAGGAGTGTCTTTTCTGAAACTGGCAAAAAGCAAATAATAGCAAATAGGAACCATCTGATTTAAGATAGGAGTGTCTTTCTGTACACTATTTACAAGTGTTCTCAAAAAGCAAGTTTTCTGATTTAAGCAATAGCAAATAGAATGACTGAATTTTAGTACATGACAGAATAGCAAATAGAGACAAACTTGTAAATATGAAATAGAGACAGGACTTGTAAATATATGAATCTGGTAAATTGAAACCCTTGCAAAACCAGCTCAAGATGACAGAACAGAATAACAAATAGCATCAGGACTTGTAAATATGAAATAGTTATTAATATTAGCTCAACTTAGTAAAATTGATCCTACATGACAGTGTAACCAGCTCATTAAATATAAATAGTTATTAATATAGATAGGAGTATCAGTTCTCAAAAACCAAAACCAGATCAAG